>OZ018349.1:14701240-15901240 GCA_963969515.1 Yponomeuta evonymella
AACACCGCTAAGCACATAGGTTGTCAAAGTCACGTGTGTCTAACTGGAAGCATCCTTTCTCAGAGGCTATGGCATCCTGTACTGAGAACAATAGGGTCCTCTAGACAAACAGACAGGCAAGACGGTAGTGCAAACCGGAACGCTTCCAAGGACTGAATGGCGTGAAGGCAAATAGCCCAGAAAACAAATGACGATCAGTTCCGACGACAGACAGCGTCACTAATAGTGTTATCTAAGTGCTGTCGATAATACCACTATCTAATACAATGGAACCACACAATAACCTTTGACTTTTTGGACTTTTTGTGGCTGAACTCACTGAAGAGCATAAATTCTTAAATATATTAAAATAAACATAAACAAGAGCACAGTGTCACTGCATTTACGTCTCACTGTAGGGCACAGGATTTCTCTCAGAGAGAGTGAGAGAGAGAGAGAGTATGGGCTTAATCACCATGCGTACCCACAGTGGATTGGCGATTTCAAGCAAACACCTCAAGCACCCAATACAGTAGGACACGTTTTATTGGGAGAAAGTAATGACTGAAAAACCGCCCCGTGTCACCATTAGCGATAGCTAAACCGAAACCTTTTGACTCACTGCAGTGAATGTGAATACAATCAATGGCTCTCAGTCATAATTAATTCGTAAGTTTACACGATCGTAAATAGCATTATTAACTTAATTCCGGATTCACTTAGGTACTTGGTTTTTCGTACATGGCAATTAAAAATAGTACTATTCTATTCCATACTATACTATATTATTCCTTTATTGGGATCATTAGTAACTTTGTGATGTGATTGTATTTTCTGGCAGTCGTCACTAAAGTATCAAACTGAATGTAATTAACACATTATTAACATAAGATAAGAAGGTATCTGCTGCTATAAGCTAATTTAAAAATTCAAGGATTTCATCGTTTAAATACACAATTAAAGGCCATATTTCTGAACAAAGGCTAGCTATGAATGACCGTCATAACCCCATACTCATGGACCGATTTATGTTATCTTAGTGGAATCTGGATATCTATGGGCAAAGCATTGTTCCTATTTGAAGTTTGTCAGTACAAAAAATGAGAACATCTTCAAAAGTTTGTTCTGAAAATGTGGTAGAAACTTTCAAAATTACCAAAAAAATAATGGTTAATCTTGCTGACGGGTTGCTGAATTCATCAATTAAGTTGGTGCGAGTGACACTGTATCCAATTCAATTTCATTTTATTGATTTTACTTTAAATATTGATAAGGAAATTAAAACGAAACTAAACAAATTTAATCTTACATACAAACGTACTGATAGGCCAATTACAGATTTTCACGGAATTACAAAAGATTATAGGTTCCAGTTACCAGAGACCCAGGTTCGATTCCCAGTTCGGGCATGTACCTATGATTTTTTTTTCTAAGCTTTGTGCATTTGTGAAGTTATAGTAGCAATACCACTCGCTAACGGTGGAGCAAAATATCGTGAGGAAACCTGAGTGTCTGAGCTATTCACATACCTCAGCTCTTGAAATCGCAAATCCGCGGTGGGCACGCGTGGTGATTAAGCCCATACTCTCTCCCTGAGAGAAGTCAGAAGTGCAGTGGGACTTATATAGGCTGCTTATGTATAGGTTCCAGTTATTGTTGTGCATGTAATGTCAAATTTGTGAGATGTTTGAGTATGTGTATGTGTGACTAAGAGAGTATGTGAGATAGTGTGTGCTCTACTCTTTTTTTGTTTAATTTAACCGCACAAGTCTCACATTATTTTACAAACAAAATATTTGTGGGAGAATTATTTGATGTTAAATCCGATTTTTTTTCCCAAAATCTTAATAGGCTGCGATGCAATTTTAACAAGTAAAGGGAGAGAAATATAGTAATCTCGCTGTCCCGGCGAACTTATTATTATTATTAATTCTTTATTGCCGAAGACAGTGCACAAAAGGTGGACTTAATGCTAATGGCACTTCGTACCGCCACGGTTATTCAAGTATCTTTTTCAATTCAATTCAATTCAATTCAAATATTTTTATTCATTGTAAAAACAAAATGTTTACTTAATGAACGTCAAAGTTGTTAGTTTCACAATTAATGGATTATGTGGAGAAGAAGCTAACAAAGAAACTCCACATTTATTCTTTTCAAAACACGTTTTAACTTAATTAACAGAGTTTTCAACTTAAAATATTAGTCATGAATGTGTTGAACATTAGTCACAATTGTCCTTTAAATAATATTAATCTACTGTTTAATGCCAAACATCTTTGTCTTTTAAATAATCCTTGATGTTATAGTAAGCCTTTTTGCACAGAATGTGCTTAACACATTTTTTAAATTGCGTTGGAGGTAACTCTAATATATCTTGAGGAATTTTGTTGTAGAACCTTATACAGTGCCCCATAAAGGATGTGTTAACTTTTGCAAGTCTAAATAGTGGAAATGACAATTTATGTTATTTCTAGTATTAACATTATGGTGGCCACCAACATTTTCGAAGTCTTTGATATTTTTTCTAACGTACACAATATTTTCATAAATGTATTGACATGCAACTGTTAAGATGTTGGTTTCTTTGAAGAAATCTCTTAGCGAATCCCTACTACCTAACTTGTAAATAAATCGGATGGCTCTCTTCTGTAAGATGAAGATCGTCTCAATGTCTGCTGCCCGACCCCACAGTAGTATGCCGTGCCGTAGGACATAATACTATGGAAGTAACTAAAATAAACAAGCCTAGCAGTTGCAACGTCAGTGAGCTCTCTAATTCTTTTGACTGCATATGCTGCAGAACTAAGCCTGTGTGCTAGTTTTACAATATGAGGACCCCATTGCAATTTTGAATCGATTGTGATGCCTAGAAAAACGGTCTCAACATAACCAACACAAATCCAATTTTCATTCTGAATCTACTGAGTTTTTTTTAATTACAATAACGAAATTGTTTTGTAATTAAATATTTAGAACTTACCATTAGAACAAACCCCGCCGGTTTCAAGTCTCAGTGGTCAAACTGGTGTCCTTCTATTCCCGTAGAGTTGTGTCCTCAAATTGCACACAACTATTTTATGGAATACAAAGAAGTAATTGTATTTGCATAACTTCTTCACATCGATGGAATTAGTTTAGATCTACTTGTGCCTTAAGTATAACATAATATAACATAAACTCACGCCTGTGTCTCGGAGAGATAGGCAGACACCGGGGTTTGCCACTTGCCACGATCCTGACAAACCTCTTTCGCGTCATCAACATCCATTTGCCGTTACATGCACGCACGCCGGTTTCGGGTACTTTTCATTTTGCCCTTTGCTAATACATCCCTTTATTATATAAATAAGGGATATTTGGTCGAAGTATGTCGGCCTGGAACGTCCTTTACCCACCCACTTTTTCCACCCACACCCACATTTACCGCATTCGGGTGCCTTAATTATACAATTTGTTATTTACGTCATGTAAAACCTAAATATAAAACCTAACAATAAAATAAACCAGTTTTAATAAAGAAAAGTATTTTACATACTCTATAAAATACAGTAATTAATAAAAGTGGAACCAAAGTTGGTACTTAGAGATATGTGATTTTTCGCAACTTTCTAGGAAAGATCTAGGGCCTAGATTCTGTTAATGTATTGTAATACAATGACAGCGACATGAACGCGATTTCATGTCATTGCCGTTTCAAGTCTAGGCACGCTCACGTATTTCTAGGCGTCAATGGTATAATTGAAAAAAAAAACAGTCTCGACTGCGTGAAAAATTGTCAGCATGAAATTTTCAAGCTTGTTTAATAAAGATTTTCAACTCAGTTTAATTTGAAAAGTTAAATATTTTTAATATAATGGCCCCATAAATGGTAGATACCCAGTACGCACAATAATTATTACAGTGTATTACCAAAACACACAATAATTAATAAAATAATAGTAACTGAGATTTAAAATTTTTAGAATGTGACTAACCATTTTAGTAAGTGGAGAAAGCTCAGCTAACATGTCACTCTCACAGTTAAGAATAATCTATCGACACCTCTCAAGCTAAAATCCATCAAGCCGTTTAGAGAGCGTGCCAAAGAAACGTGTATGAAAGAGTGTATGTTATGTACCTACATACATAACATACACTCGAAAAATATACCACTCCTTCTGACGCTGTCGGGAAAAAAATCTCGCCACATTACCGACCGCGTACTATTTATGCCGTTTACTGTCATTGTACAATATAGCAATATCAGAATCGAGGTCCAGGCAGAATGTTAATAGAAAGATGGAAAAGTCCATTTATCTTGCAAAACATTTTATTAACGATCCATTCTGTGAGACAATACAGTAGAAATGCAACTGATTGTAGATCTCTGAGAATAAATACATGTGCATTTTAAGCAAGGGAACTAAATGCAGTAGCAAGCATGGAACTTGGTTGGTTGAAAAGTAAGTTCATTCATACTCGAAAATAAAAAGTTACACTTAGTTAAGTAAATAATTCAAAATTTCAGCATTTTCTTATCCTTTACAGTAATATATACCTACGGTAAAGATAAAATATTTGATTTCTTCATCATCATCATCATTCAGCCACAAGAAGTCCACTGCTGGACATAGGCCTCCTCCATGGATTTCCAAAAAGACCGGTTGGAAGCGGCCTGCATCCAGCGTCTTCCTGCCACTTGAATGACGTCATCCGTCCATCTTGTGGCTGGTCGTCCCACGCTGCGCTTGCCGATATGTGGTCTCCATTCGAGAACTTTTCGGCCCCATCGGCCATCAGTTCTGCGTGCTATGTGCCCCGCCCACTGCCACTTCAACTTACTAATCCGCTGGGCTATGTCGACGACTTTCGTTCGTCTACGGATCTCATCATTTCTGATTCGATCTCGTAGAGAAATTCCGAGCATAGCCCTTTCCATAGCTCGTTGCGTGACCTTGAGCCTTCTTATGAGGCCCATAGTGAGAGACCACGTTTCAGTGCCATAAGTCATCACTGGTAACACACACTGGTTGTATAATTTTGTCTTGAGCGATTGAGGTATATTAGACGAAAAGACTTTTCTAAGTTTCCCGAAAGCTGCCCAGCCGAGTTGGATTCGACGATTGACCTCTTTCACGAAGTTGGACCGGCCTAGTTGGATTGTTTGTCCTAAGTAGATGTATTCGTCTACAACTTCGAGAGTCGTGTTCCCCAATGTTATTGGGGTGGGCACAACACGAGCGTTCGACATGACCTTCGTTTTGTCCATGTTCATTTTAAGGCCCACACGTTGGGAAACTCGACTGAGGTCGTCGAGCATTATGCCGAGGTCTTCCATCGTTTCTGCCATGACTACTATATCGTCGGCAAATCGAAGGTGCGTAATGTACTCGCCATTGATATTGATGCCGCGTCCCTGCCATTCCAGAAGCTTGAAGGCATCTTCCAGTGCGTTCGTGAACAGTTTCGGAGAGATAACGTCTCCCTGTCTCACGCCTCTTCTCAATGGAATTGCCTCCGAATTCTGCTCCTGTACTCGGACCGACATGGTGGCGCTGTTGTACAAGCACTTCAGCACCTCGATATACCGATAGTCAATACGGCAACGCTGGAGAGACTCGAGCACTGCCCATGTCTCGATCGAATCGAAGGCTTTCTCATAGTCCACAAACGCTAAGCAGAATGGCAAATTATACTCCTCAGTCTTCTGTATAATTTGCCGCAGCGTGTGGATGTGGTCTATGGTACTAAAGCCCTTTCGGAAACCGGCTTGTTCGGGAGGCTGGAAGTCATCAAACCTGCGTTCGAGACGATTCGTGAGGACCCTCGAAAACAGCTTATAAACATGGCTCAGAAGCGAGATGGGTCGGTAGTTCTTCAATAGAGAGTTATCCCCTTTCTTGAAGAACAGCGTCACCACGCTTCTGTTCCATGCTTCTGGCGTTTTTCCTTCGAGCACGACGGAATTGAAGAGCTTCTGAAGGACTTTAAGTACTGGTCTTCCACCCGCTTTCAGGAGCTCTGATGTGATTCCGTCCTCTCCTGGTGCCTTGTTATTCTTGAGCTGTTTCAGGGCCATCCTAATCTCGTACAGGCTGATGTCCGGGATGTCTTCGGTATAATGTCGGGTCAGTTTGGCTCTCGGATCTTTGTTCAAACTGCTAACAGGTTTTGCGACTGAGGTGTATAGCTGTCCGTAGAAACTCTCAATCTCCCTCAGCACCTCTGATTTGGTCGACGCTATACTGCCGTCCTCTCTCTTCAGCTTCGTCAGCTGGCTTTGCCCAATAGACAAGTCTTTTGCGAACACTTTGGAGCCCTTGTTCCGCTCTATAGTCTCTTTAATACGTTCGGTATTAAAGGACCGAATATCGTGCCGCATAGACTTTGAGATATGTCTATTGAGCTGCCTATATGACTTAGCATCCTCGGAGGACTGCAGTTGCAACGCGCGACGTTTAGCCATGAGGTCGAGAGTATAGTTTGAGAGCTTTTGTGGTCTACTCGTACGGTTGGGTCTATAGAACCTCGAGCCCACTGTACGGACAGTTTCTACAAACCTGTTATTGATCTCGTCCACCGATGCGGCGCTCTCCAGGCACTCAAAGCGATTTGACAATTCGAGTTGAAAGTTCTCGGGGTTCTGGATATGGGCATGAGTAGGTCGGAGCGTGGACTTCATGAGGCGAGACCTCTCAAGTTTGACATTGATATTCAATGTGCCTCTTACTATTCGGTGATCGCTTCCGGTTTTCACCATGTTGATCACAGAGACGTCATTGAATATTTGTCTCTTGGAGGTCAGGATGAAGTCTATCTCGTTTCTCGTGGAACCATCGGGACTCAACCAGGTCCATTTCCTGTGAGGTGGCTTCTGAAAGAAAGAGTTCATCATAAAGAGTCCCTCTTTCTCCAGGAAGTCTGCCAACCTTTGTCCTCTCGGGTTCCGTTGCCCATACCCAAATTGCCCCACTCTCATCTCACCCTCGCTTCTTGTGCCCAGCTTCGCATTGAAGTCCCCCATAACCACATTAAAATAGGTCTCCGAGGTATGTATGGCCCTACTAATGTCCTCATACATCGCCTCTACCTCCTCATCAGAGTGTGACGAGGTCGGTGCGTATACCTGAATGACCTTCAGCGAATATCTCTTAGATATTCTGAGTATTAGGTTTTAGAGTATTTGATTTCTTGATGACTGAATATTGTTCCCCTGCTGTCCAGTATCAATAACTTTAACTTCGTTTGCCCCGATTCGCCAAGGATGACCCCAAGTAAAATTTTCTTAATTTTTCAGGAGACGCTATTCTTAATCCGGCGCCACACGGTAGGGCCGTGTGGCGCCGGATTAAGAATAGCGTCACTCCATTTCCTCCCGTGGATGTCGTAGAAGGCGACTAAGGAAATACATTACCAGGAGATGGGCAGCAGCGTCTTCCTGAGATTCCAACCGCATACTGCGATCGCCAACCCGCCTGCCAAGCGTGGCGATTATGGCAAAACCCCTCATGGTTATGAAAACCATGAGGGACGCCTAAGTCCTGCAGTGGGCGTCAAATGGCTGATGATGATGATGATGACGATGAAAAAAAGGGAAAGAATAAACGAATGGAGACATCTGGTATCGAACCGGGGTGTTCTTGTTTTGGAACAGTCCCATTTCCCACCTCAGTTATTACAACCTTGTAGACGGTGGCGAAATTTACCTGCGTATTCTAATGATATTGTAGCAGTTTTTCATTGCCTGGAAACACGGATAAAACGACTTTTTCTAACTAGATTGATTTACCGCCCCCGAAACACCCGGCATACTAAATTTCATGAAAATCGTTGGAGCCGTTTCCGAGATTCAGATTAGACATATACAAGCATAGCTCGTTTAAAGAGATTAGATAGATACCTACACAATAATAATATAGGTACGATCCTATCTATGGCCCTCTGTGCTATGGTGCTTACAACGCATTTGAAGCGCCATCTATGTTAGAGTGCTTGTACTGAGACAAACTAAGACAAGGTAAATAATTGTAGAATGAAAAGACTAGCAAAAAGATTGTTTACTATCTAGAGTCGGGTAGAGTTCATAGAGGGAACCTGAATCAGACCATACTAATGTTAGTTTTGTTTAATGTCACAGGTCTTCTCTTAAAAAGAGAAAGAGTGTGGGCCTACTGATTACTATCACATCACCACGCATGCCTACGGCGAATAAGTAAGTAAGAAGGAACATATCCGCGGTAGGCACCAAACCGAAACTATCTCTCTCTGAGAAAAGCACTGCGTCCTGTTGTAACGTTGCATATAACGTACACACAGCTATTAATGTACCATACGTGCTGTGAGATGTAAATGTAGGCTGCTATGTATGTTTGGGCCTACTACAAATAAGCAGGTAATAAAAGCACATAAAACTAATAAAATTATTAGTCAGTTGGCGTGCCCGACCTCCGGTTTCTAGTACACTAACAGACTGGTAACCTAATGTTAAGTGTATGCAAAAAAGACTAACAGATTCAGAGATTGCTAGTTTACGAGAAAGCGGGGGTTAGACGCATTTGTCCAACAGAGGACGACAGTAATCTTTTGGATTGGATAATTTGGATTGGAAGTAATAATTCTACTTTATTTGAAATGTAAGTTTATTAAGAACTATTCAACTAAAGGAAGATAACAAAATACACAGCAGTTTTGTTAAATGCAACCGCTTTTGAATCAACAACAATAAGTACTAGTTAACGCCTAAACTTAACTCAGGTACTTTTACATTGAGTTTTTCATCAATTACAATAAATAACAACGACGGAACAAAGGGAAAGAGATCTTTGAGCAAATACCTTTACCTTTCTTGCTTGAAAACACTAGTTTAAGAAAAGTCTTAGAAATTGCCACATATGCAAAAAAAGAAAAAAACTTACAACCATAATAAATTGAGTTATATTCTCAGTATATTATCCGTGTCAATTTTAATTTAAACCTTTCTTAACATATTTGGTGATTTCTATGGAGTTACTTCAGAATAATGTTGCTTTCACACGGTATCCGTCTAAACAAGTTCACCCAAATAAGAAACAATAATCTCCAAAGCATAGAACAAAACATTCATACCAACCACACTATAATACTTTGCACACGACTAATTTAGTTTTTGTGGGCTTCTTAATACGGGTGGTGCTCGTGTAAATGCACCGCCTCGTGCTGCGAGATCGGCGCCGTCCGGTGCACGACTGCGTTGAAGCCATTGTGTTTGTCGGCAGTGTAGTCCACGGTGCGGATGGAACCGTCGGGTTCCACTACTGTGTACTGGCCTGGGTAAATGAAATTTATTTTATTTATTTACGACTGGTGAGGTGGCCCAGGTCCGAAAACTCTGGACTAAATTGAGGAGGCCCTTCTCCCAGCAGCAGTGGAATACAAACATATAGGCTGCGTAAAAAAAACATTAAAAAAACATTCTTATTATATAACAGTTAACACCAAATTGTTACATAATTGGGACCACCAATCATAAACATTTCTCTAGCATTATCTTACACTCGTTCATCAAACCTGGGCCTAGATTCTGTTAATGCATTGTAGTAACATGACAAGACAACTGCATGAACATGGCGATTTCATTTCATTGCTGCTTTAAGTCTACGCGGGCACACGTTTCACACCTTCTAGGCATCAATGGTATGAAAAAACACGTCACGTGACCCGACAGTGCACCTGTCATTATACTACAATGCACTAACAGAATCGAGGCCCTGTTGTCCCATCGACAAACAAGTCACAATGAGGGGCTGAATGGTTAATGCTGGATACAGACCCACTGAACGGAAGCAAGTGAATGAAACAGTGTAGACGATATGGCGATATTTAGCGAACTTCATTAACCTCCACAGTATAGAAATTATTGTGGACCTTCTATTGAGGTCAGTGAAGCTAATGCAAGGACATGAAGGAGTGTTTACTAGTCTACTCTTCTTCACAGTTTTCATGAACGCATCGAGATCGTTTTTTTATCTTTGCAATATTGTCAGTGATCCGATAACTGATGTCACTCAGATTTAACAAATGGTCTTATTCTAGACCATGTGACAATATTTGTTTTTTGCACAATGCATAAACCTTCATTATATTGAAGAGTTGGACTCTTTTTGGTGCAGAATTCTCCACGCGCTCCGTTTGCAAGCTAGGTCCTTCCTCACCTGATATGTCACGGAATCCACCTACTGTTTATTTTGGGTATTCGTGGCTTTCCTCTACCTCTATTTCCTTCTATCTCTCCTTCTATAATGTTCTTTATGAAATAGTTGTGACGAAATAAGTATCCCAACATCTTGCTGCTTTTCGTTTCGATCATCCACAGCATCGATCTTTTCTCTTTGACTTTCCTACCAAAATGTCATACCTACAGGCAAAATAGAAAAGCACCAAATTACCTTTCACGACATCGCCGTCCCGGGATTCATGGTGAGTCTTGATGTCACCGGTGTGGAAGTCATTCACTCCATACTTGAAGATATACTTAGGATATGCCTAGAAATAAGAGACGATCAAACAGTTAAGTAAAGTCGAAGATACTATTGTATCATAATAAAAAAAAACCTGTCAAGTGCAAGTCGGACTCGTGCACGAAGGGTTCCGTACCATTATCTACACAACATTAGACACAAATATCAAGAAAAAACGGCAAAAAATTACGTTTGTAGTATCGGAGCCCCCGTTAAATATTTGTTTTAAAAACCTATTTAGAGGCTAAAAATTCCAACCATGCCAGGACTTGAACCCGCGACCTCTGGTTAACCGTGCCAGCGCTCTCCCAACTGAACTAAAGGGCAAGTGCAGGTATCGGCGAAATTTCGAGTCTCTTTACAAACTTCTGTGTATTACGTACAGGCAAAGATATTTGGCCGAAGCAATTTACATCACTTGCAGCCCCGAGTAACCCACTTTGCAGTTAGGCTTTTACATTGTCCTCGGCACGGGTTAGTGCAACAAAAAGAATATAATTAAATATTTGTTTTATTCTGATTTTAGTATTTGTTGTTATAGCGCCAACGGAAATAAATCATCTGTGAAAATTGATACAACCTGGTAACAGACCGACAGACAGAAAGTAAAGTATTAGTAATAGGGTCCCGTTTGGCACCCGCATCCGTACCCGACGGATCTCTAAAAATCACGTATGTGTAAAAACCGTAGAGTCGTAATCGAGAACTAATTTTATTGGCACAAACTAGCGGGAACAAGATATTGTTACGGCTTTATTAACATTGTTGCAGTGGTAACAAGCGTCATTATGACATAATCCCTCTAGAAACAAGTCTGAAGTCGCCATGGTATGACTAATAATAAGACAGTTTGACATGACAACGAAATGTTGCGTCTACGTGTAGGAAGTGCACTTTTCTTCGCAATAGTTCCTGCTCAGTCGTGACTCGCGAGTGTAAAACACCTACCAAAGCTACATCCGGGGTTGGTTCGATATTCGCTTTTATATTTAAGATCATAAAGGCGGTAATTTTGTCTGTAAAAATTAAATTTAAATATTAGGCACAAAGGAGAATGATCAAAAACAGTCTATGTTGCGCTTTAAGCATTTATACCTCAAAATGTTTCTTTTGAAAAATGATTTCATAGTTCCATTTGATAAATTAAAAGAATCAGGGGTTTAAAAGTAATAATTAAAAAATATCTGTATTGATTGTATAACTAAAAAACTTCAGTCAGTCAATACAGATTACAAACACAGATTAGATTACATTATTGCAAAAATCACAAATCGTGTACATACATAAAATGCGAAAGTGCAAACTGTAAACGGGGAGTTTTTGACGGGAACTCAAACGAGCGGTTGTATTAAGCTTTTATTTTTGCAAATTGATTCCAGTGGATTTTATACTGTTTAATTAGTGTAGTTTATTGTTAAAATGACCTCTCATTCTTGACTTAAATAACTATTTGGTAAGAGCACGCATAAAGTCAAGGCATGTCAGTGGACGCACATACTTTGTTTACATTTTAGTAAACCGAGATACTGACACAGCGAACAAATTGAGCTCTTTGGTGGGCTATTGCTGCAATTGCATTGTAGGCAAAATAACAGTAGGATGTTGCGCTCACGTGATGACAGTGGTGTGGTACTTGAGCTGGGGATGATTTAATGATATAAATGCCCCAGCTCCTTTCTTAGATAATATATTTGAAGAGGGTATTTAAATAAAAAATCTTACATTACTTACAAGACCTCGTTTTATTTTTTTTTCCTTCTTAGACATGCCTATGACTTTTTTTTAAAGATATAATATTGCAGACTGTCGTACCCTATTACTTATTGCATGAAACCTACGGATATTTTGTATTTTATTTTATTACTTAGCACTAACTAACCATACCTACCTAATAATGACCTATGTTTATAATTCAAACTGACTAGGTGCCAATGCCAACCCAAAATAACACCAAACCACCAAAGTTGTCATAACCACATGGGCTCAAAATTAAGATTTCTCGAAACTCCCATCTAATATTTTCATAATATTTTTCCTCCATAATCCGGAGCTAATTTCTTATAATTTACCGTTGGTTTCATCAATGCGCAAGAAGACGCAAAAATAGATTAACTCCTATAGTAAATTGATCATTCTCCTTTAAGTTTTTGAGATTACCCCATTCAAACAGTAGCCGTAAATAGATCATTTCAGCATTTATCCTTCACGGAAAAATAAACGGTTAAATAGCATATTTTTCTACCAGTTACCTTGTGTTAATTGCAGGAAGTTATTCAATAGGTATTTACGTAATCGCCAGTTAATTTCTTCTCATATCTGCAAGTATCTGCTAGATAATACTGGTTTCACTGACCGCAAACAACATGGAGCAATGTGTTTAGTAATTTAATTACTTTAATCTAATATAATTACATTTCCATGAAATAATAACCAGCGGTTTCTGGATTATAAATTTCACTAAACAAATACTTGAGTTTGTTTACTTGAGTCTATCTCTTCAGATTTTTCTGAAAAGAACAGAACGGCACCTATGCATTACGCATAAGTTGCAATGTATGAAATACTTTGGTTCTATTCTTCACTCAAGCAAGAAACCGCAGATCGAGAGGCAGGCCATAAGACGCTAACCGCAGCACAGATGACCTATTTATTTGGAGCGGTATCGGTCACAAAAATGCGAACTTCAGAGGTGCAGAACTGAATGAAGGGAAAAAATATACACAAAAAATACTTGATGTTTAAAACGAGAGTGTGTTATTGCCCTCTTCGTTTATTTGTGTTAGTTGTACTGTTATGGAAAAAGATAATTATTTAATTTTACTCTAAAAATTGCGTTAGTTAGATATTTTATCTTTGTAGTATACATCATTTATCCTCAGTTATTTTGAAATTATCTGTTCGCAATCTTTTATTTATAATTAACTAATTATTTATTGACTATATCGTATCCTGACTCCTTAACTAGTGTAACTTGTATCATAGTTTTCAAAATTTTACAACAATAACCTGCATAACGATGTGTGGTAATTACAAGTGTGTAAATGTATGTACTCCGTGTGGCGTCGGATTAAGAATAGCGTCACTCCATTTACTTCCGTGGATGTCGTAGAAGGCGACTAAGGAAATCAATTAATTACCAGGAGACCGGCAGCAGCTTCTTCCTGAGATACCAACCGCAAACTGCGATCGCCAACCCGCCTGCCAAGCGTGGCGATTATGGCAAAACCCCTCATGGTCATGAAAACCACGAAGGAGGCCTATGTCCTGCAGTGGGCGCCAAATGGCTGATTATGATGATGATGACATGTAGGTCCATGTGTTTGAGAAAAGAAAATTTTTGTGACTGTATAAACAGTGTGAGTACGTGTTTCTGTGTATTTATAGGTAATTGGATAGTTTATTTTATATTTTGTAAACTTTATTTAAAAGTGTAGTGTACGAGTAGTATTGTGTAGTGTGATTTTTTCTAATTCTACATTAGTATGGTAAAGAGTGCTTCTGTTTCTAGGTGTTTGAGAGAAAGTTTCTCGTTTTCGTTCAATTCAGACTTTGATACTCTACATACCTTAAAGTTTAACTCTATTAAGTATGTAAGTGCCGTCGGTCACGTGCTAGAACAGTCTCTGACTCTATCAATATGTGACCAGAAAAACGACACGACTTATGCAATTGACGTAACTTTTCGTAGTAAACACTGTTTTAACGACCACTCTCTTGCATCAATCTGGAGTGACTTTACTGTTTTATGTGTACTTACTTAAACTGGATAACTTATGACAAAAGAAAATCCACGCGCAGATAATGTAAGGAGATTTAGTAAGGAGCTTGAATAAATAGTAGTTTACACCACAAACTTCCTCATTTATTCACTAACGCCCGCTTGTAATATTAAAGAAATTAGGAAATAGTCTTCAAGTGTTTTAAATCACGTGTAGAATGTTTTACCTCATACTAACATTACAATGCAGTAACAAAATCTCGAAATGCACAAGTAGTCTCAAAATGTAATAGAGAGCAAATTTTCGAACCTATACCTCATGATATTTATAGAGGCTACTGGTAACTTCTGCCTACAAAAGATAAAGTAACGAAGTTTTACGGTGGTTACAAGTTACAGACTTGTAGCCGAAGTAACCTTCCCCAGCAAATAATTTATTCATTAAGGTTTCCATTGGAGGCTTTTTCTTAACTCCTCTAGTAGCCCATATACGTCCCACTGCAGGGCACAGGCCTCGTGAGAAACCCACGACCTCCCGAATGAAAAGCCGGCGTTCTACCGCTCCGCTACCACCGCGTATCCTCCTCTACCTCTATGAATTTTGAAATAATCTATGTCGTTATCAAGTCTTTCACTGTAATTTAAACAATTTTTTTCTTCATAGAAATTATACTAACGCTGAAATAAAATGTAACAAAACTTCACGGCCCAATTTTTGTGTATATTTGGTAAGTCTGAGAATACGTCGTAGGCTAATTAATATGGCAAAACAACGTTTGCCGAGTCAGCTAGTCTTAATATAAGAATCGTAATTATTGCTGTAAAACCGCACGTGGCGAGGAAGATTGAAAGAGCAGCATTTTATTACTAAGGTCGTTGTGAGCTATTTGCACCTTAAGCGCATGACACGCACGCTGCACTATATTAATTTATTATAGCGCAACATAGCATAGCTTACATACAAAATCTGAATGTCCTCACACGGACGCTATACTATACGCTCTCGAAATCATACGGCCATGTTGTACCGCGCTATACGAGATATGAAATACGCAACTCCTGGAACACAAAGAGTTTGATATTTACAACACTTTTTGTTTTACAACTTCGAAATTTATCATCCAAAATTTTAAATTTTTCAAAAAGAAAAAATACGTACCTAATGTACGGTATTTTTGCTTTGCAGTGGCGCTATTTGATATAGTACTTAAAAATATATGACGCAAAATAGGCATTTTTATGATTCCGCACCCAAAGGGTACGGGACCCTATTACTAAGTCTCCGCTGTCCGTCTGTCCGTCCGTCCGTCTATCACCAGGCTATACCTCATGAACCGTGACAGTTACACAGTATAAGAATCAAATGGGCCTTTTATATATATCTACATTGTGTGTCGACTAGTTTCCAATGATTGTCAGTCTAAGCTCATAGTGGCCGGTTTAATATTAGTACGTGCGAACAGCTTGCATGATTTCCAGCAATTCGGGAACGGGAACATTGGATATTGCGCTAGTTCGATTATGAACACACCTCCCAATTGATGCAATGGAATCGTTTGATCTAAGATTACAAGCTGCAGAAAGTGCCAATTTCACCATTCAATCTAAAAGCCGGTTTGTCACTAGCTTGAGTTCGAAGCTTTTAGGGGGTTATCTCCGTTAAATTAATTCCGCCTGGTTATTCACTATAGCAACCAATATTCTATTTAGATAAAGATAATTTATTTTTTAGGGTTCCGTACTCAAAGGGATAAGCAAGCCTATTACTCAGACTCCACTGTCTGTCTTTCTGTCTGGCTGTCTGTCACCAGGCTGTATCTCATGAACCGTGATAGCTAGACAGTTGAAATTTTCACAGATCATGTATTTCTGTTGCCACTATAACAACAAACACAGAATAAAATTAATATTTAAGGGGGGCTCCCATACAACAAACGAGCCGTTATTGATATTAATAACGGCCACAGGTAGATGCTTTAAATATTACAATGTTGTATAGGTAATGGTACGGAACCCTTCATGTGCGAGTCCGACTCGCACTTGGTCGATTTTTTTTCTATTTTTCCGGATGTTGTAAAATTGATAGAGTTCGTAAGGAGCAAAATTTCATTAAATTATATAAGCTCTGACATTTTGATAAAAACTCATAGAACAAAAGTTGTTATAAAACACACACTATAATAAAATTGTGACTCAGGAACTGAGCATTTTAGAAGTAACCCTATATGGTACCTATAGCGCGTGTGTGATACGCTTTAATCAGCCGATGACTCACATAGTAATCCACGTGTTCGTCCTCAGAGATGTGCTCATAGCCAAGACGCCGGTTTTCCTGCGCGTGGTGCCAGTCTTGACCGTGAGTTGCGGCCGCGTGCAAGTCGTGCGCCGCGTGCGCAGCGTGCGTGTAGAGACGGGCGTGTGCGCAGGCGACCAGTGCCACGGCTAGGATCAGCGACTGGAATCAGTGGGAGAGACGAGATTAAGGCGATCTAACGGAATGAACGAATGTTGATGAATAAAAAGAAGTTTGTCAGACAAAATCGTGGCAAGTGGCACCCCTCCGGGATGCAGGCGTGAGTTTGTGTGATGTGTGTGTAATGGAGGGAAGTAAGATTTTCGTTCTACAATACCTACTGGACTTTTTCCGGTATTAAGATGTTGACAAATGTAAGGTAGGTATAATGCCCGAATGATTATTGTTAGACAAAAATCCGTGTAGCCGGGATGAGTTCAGCGCCTGGAATCAGTGGCAAAGGCTGTATTTGTCGGGCATTACATCAATACTAATAATATTACAGCTCCACAATTTGGCAGCAAAAATAACGCAATAGGGTAACCTATTCCGTACTTTAACAATTCAGGACTTGACAGATTTTTTTTTAAAAAATACTGGCCAATTTTTAATAAATCCATCGAATTACGCTCAAAGCGTAGTCCGCCCGACCTATTGCGGTCGCAACTTTCACGTTCTTAGGATCTTTACTTTCTTCCTTCTTTCCTTTCTTCCTTTTTATTCCCCTTACTTTCTAACGCAGCTCTATTTGAACTGTAGCAAATTTTAGTAAACACAATCGACAGGTAATTAACCCTCATTAACTTTGTCACCAGAAACGTTCATGAATTGAATGTACTTTTGCTGTTGCTGTTACTGCAAGCTGTAGAACATGATTTTACATGTAAGGAAATAAAAAATGGGCAAATGTAATCTGATCTGGTCGCCAGTTTGCTTCAGGGCACAATAACAGGAAGGTCTGATGAAGTTCTCAACGGAACAGAACGGCATAAGTAACGTTTTATTTACACCATATTAAAATAATTGCTCGACAAGTTTATATGTATTTTACTAGCTGATGCAGCATACGTTGTTTTGCCATACTAATTAGTCTACGAGCTATTTTCAGACCTACCAAATATACACAAAAAAGTTCGAAAGAATCGGTGAAGCCGTTTCGGAAGAGTTCGATAACAAACTCTGTGATTTTTATATATTAGATTAGTTCCCATACTACATAGTATTTATACGGTCACCGGGCGCAAATAATAGTTTAAAAGTGGACAGACTGATTCGGTAATTCATCCTCATTTAATTCTTAATTTATAACATATTAAAATGCATTAATTATTAGAAATTTATTGCAGGATACAACGTTCAAAAGCTGTTTTAACGAGATTCATACTTTGTTACCAATTGCATAACTCGTTCGGGAAGGAAAGCGCAAATGCAGCTTTGTTTAACTGAAGAATGGTATTCTGGCCATTAAACTAATAATGTGAAACTCTATGTCACCGCTTGTTGAGCATGTGAGTAATTATATCAATAATAGCATTTATTTCTATCGCCTTAAGGATTTAGATGCTAGGAAACTAGCTTTCAATCTAAGAGATGAGACCAAGTCATTAACGAGAGTTCATTTAGGAACTCGATAAGTATGTGAATTTATTATCCAATCAATTATCACTGAACCCGTGAATGAAACAAAAGCAAAATAAAAACGGTGACTCCCACGCACTTTCTGAAGACGAATCTCGGAGGAAAAACAGTTTTTCTTAAGCAGTGTTACGATGTATGTGGTAATGGGATTATTTTATTGAAACAATGAGTTATTGTCACGGTTACGTCATACAAGTGCGAGTTGAGTTCGTTTTTGTGACTGGAAAGTTCATATTTTGTAGGATAAGGATTGCTTGACGGGTTGTGTTGACAATCTTATATATAAAAATAAATAGCCGTTCGTTAGTCTCACTAAAACTCGAGAACCGCTGGGCCGATTTGGCTAATTTTTGCTTTTATATATTTGTGCAAGTCCAGGGAAGGTTTAAACAGTGCGAAGAAAAAAAAGGTTGACGTCGGTGATACGAAGTTCATAGGGTCATCTAGTGGGATATATTTTTATGCACCTGTGTAGTCACGTTAGGCAAGCCAATCAGCTTTTATAGCAATAATCATACGAATTGGAATCAAACAAAAATGTGTACATCATGTTGGTATGAAAAAAATATTGCATATATAAAAAATATTAAATATATATATTTATTTCTCTATATTGCATTCAACGGGTTTGGAGGCTCGCAAGACCATCAATACTGAAAAAAAGCGTCGGTAAAATTGCGAATTTTCCCAGTAAGTTCATAAGCATAAGTTCCACTGTAGGGCACAGGCCTTCTCTCAGAGAGAGAGTATGGGCTTAATCACCACGCGTGCCCACCGCGGATTGGCGATTTTAAGCGCTGTAGTAAGTTACCGGTATCTAATATGCCCAGACGCGGAGAATTTTGACAGTATTCCCGTTAAATAGGTAATATTATTGGCAGTTATTGTTGTTAATTAGAAGATATTACTGTCTATTTGCATTTTCAGTCCATAGTATTATGCAGTCCATAGTTTGTTGATGATATTTATTTAACACAGTGTACAGTTTTAGTATACAATTTCTACCAAGACGGCCTATAATCATGATCTGATTAGGCATAATGGTTTTTCCTTATTTTATCAGCTGGATAACTAAATAAATTCCATACAACACAATCACTTGACCTGGTCCCAAACTGTACTATGGTAACCAGGCAAGGACATCACAAACATAGAGATACAACCAGACTGAGGTCATTTGTATTAATCTACGGCGGCCCCCAGTGGGAATCGAACCCACGCCCTCTTTATTGGTAGTAAAGCGTCTTAACGGCTAGACCAACGCGGCAGTCGAGTATTCTAGATAACAAAAGAACTTTATTTTGTGAGATCACTTTTCACTTCCATTCAATATTTTATTTTTATATTGACACATGATTTTTATATATTTTCGAACAACTATTTTATATAAGTGTTTTTTTAAGGATATCAAGAGGACGTTTAAATTTTATTTTATCTTAACTCAAAATCATCCTGTGTCATCAATCGCTCTTTTATCTCACCTTGAATACCATTTTCTCAGTTTCCAATAAAAAATCACACACAACTCAAAACTAATGCACTATTACAAAAAGTGAAAGATTCTTTAAGATATAAAAAGTTTTAGGGTAAAACACTCTTGTTGAGTAGCGTGCATCGAATGTGGTGAGTGAAATTTCACAGTGTATTTATATGAAGGCGCAGTGGTGGGCGCATGAAACCTGTGGGTAGGGGATTTGGAAAAAAGAAGAAAATCTGATCATTGGTGTTAGTGATGTTGTTGTTGTAATCTTTTGTTAATAGTTTATTGACTTTGGCGCTTACATTTTGTAACAGGTTTGATAGATCTTGGGGTTAAACGTTGGTAGCTTATTCTATTCTAAAGTTTCCATTGGTACTCGTACATGTTTAAAATAGTTAAAAGTTTGTTTTAAAAAATATTAAAATAAATAAAAACAAGTTATAATAAAACTGAATTTTAACGGATATTTACTCGTTTACTTTTCCATTTTACAATTTTCCGACGTTTCGGTACTTTTGCAAGTGCCATGGTCTCGAGGACCGAGGTGACAGGCAATTTAAAATTTATCATGTCTAGTGCTCGTGTTAACCTCAGAAAATACTAAAAAACAGTTAATTAATTAATTGAAGTACTTTCTTTTCTATACATACCTAGATATTAAACATCAATAAGCTTAAAGCTAAATGGTTCCTAAAAATGTAAAATGAGTCGAAAACTCTTTTTAATTACATAGCTAGCGGTGGTAGCCTACTGAGCGGTGGTAGCCTAGTAAGCGGTGGTAGCCTAGTGGGTAGAACATTGGACTCGGAAGCGGGAGACCCAGGTTCGATTCCCAGTGCGGGCATGTGACTTTGACCAGCCTATGACTTTATTTTCTAAGTTATGTACATTTGTGAAGTTATAGTAGCAATACCACTCGCTAACTGTGAAGGAAAACATCGTGAGGAAACCTGAGTGTCTGAGCTATTCATATACCTCAGCGCTTGAAATCGCCAATCCGCGGTGGGCACGCGTGGTGATTAAGCCCATACTCTCTCCCTGCGAGAAGGCCTGTTGCCTGTGCCCTACAGTGGGACGTATATAGGCTGCTTATGCAACTTATTGATGCTTACAAATGCAAGGGTGTTTATTCACATATAGATACAGAGGCAAGCTTTGCAGAAAGAAGCATATACAGCGCATATCATACTCTCCTTATCTTTCGAACAAAATAGGGGTTCTAACCAGCAATTCGATCGACTTTGTAGTCTGCGTCACCAAAATATAGAGCTCTTCGGAAAAAATAAGAAAAAGACTGTAAGGAGAGTAGATAAGCCGGCATTAGTGCCAAAAGTAAAAGTTATTTTATCAAAGAAAGGAAGTAAAACACGTCACACTTTACAACTGTGACTTTTATTTAGTCTGGTTTAAGCATCCGTTCACATCCCATCATGTTTGAGATTCAAGGCACTAAATTGATGGACAGTGGACAATATTCACAGCAAGGTAAATCATCTGCTAAGGTCGAGAACGTTTTAAAGTAAAATACTAAGAACACATTGTGCACACATCCTCCACCTTCCATCGTCCACATCAAACATCAAACAAACAATGATTATCGTATAGTTTTTGTCCAGCTGAACTGGGACCAACAACCAATAAAAACTGCCTTTCCACAGTTTTTGATTGGTTATTATTCCCGGTCTTCTTAATCACTCTACATCCTAACATTCTGAGATCATACCATTCATCATACCATTAATTATGTTGATGCTGTAGTTTTGTTTCATAATATGTTTCTACCCTTAAAACTAGCTCGATCTTCTATACAGTTAATTCCTATTTTGTAACCTGATGTAACTTTGTCGATCATTATTCAATATCGAGCGATCCACTTCATAGCTTCGATCGACGCAGCGGTGCATGCTGATATTACAGATAACTGCGTCTGCGCATTACGATGTACCTACAGCAAACTACCTAGATCCTAGACGCTTTACTTAATTGTTTGTAAGCTAATAAGTTACTATTTCAATCGAAAGTACTATTTTGTTACGCGTACTTTATAGTGAAATAAAAACAAAATGACAGCACCTATATAATTGATAACCAAATACAAAAAAAAAACATAGAACAACTAACTAGAGTCTAGGTTCTAGGCGCTACAATCTATTCATTGCAAAAATAATAGTCTTGTCATTACGTCAGAAGAAACGGGTTAGAAATGCATGTGAACCGAGAAGGCCAAATTTTGGATATTACGTGGGGAGGCCTAGAAAAGCTTGACTTCAAATTGTCGACCAAGATTTCCTAAGCGCATTTTCCGCCATCTTGAAAAAAGGGTTATGTTCAGTATTTTCACAATAACTCGGTTTTCCGTTGAGATACAAAAAACATTGATGCTATGCTTTTTGTTGATTTTTTTACGATCTACAATTAAGGTCCTTTACATTTTTCACCTATCGTTATTAAGACATCCATCGGTTCATTGAAAAACCATAGTGAAATTTGTTTGTGCTATTTTCTTCTCTCTCGTAAAAGATACCGATAAAATGTCTAGTGTCAAACTTGTAGAGCGTGTTCAGACCTGCAATTTCGTTTCTTTATTTTTTTATTTATAGCGTACTTTCTGTTGACCTAAAACTCTGAAATTTGGCAAGTAATATTGTAGTACACGTACTAGAAATACAGGAGAAATCTGAAAGTATACATTTGTAATTAAATCATAAAAAACGTCTGAAGTTCGGGAAAAGTTCGGAAAAACTGCGAGTCTCGTCTGCGAGATTCCTGAACTATTTTTAATATGCGACCTACAAAAATGTACCTACATTTGTACGGAACCCTCGGCGGGTGAGTCCGTCTCGCACTTGTCCGGTTTTTTTATGTAGGTAGCCTGTAGACGTCCCACTACAGGGCACAGGGCTTCTCATAGAGAGAGAGTATGGGCTCAGATCAACGTCATTTCATTAAATTATTTGATATCTCTCAACCTCCGTGTGATGTTTACCTCAATGATTACCAAACTCATGGAAGCTAAAGTGTACACTACGTTGTCAGGAAAATTCCCAATTAGCATACGTCAAGAGAACATCACTGTCTCCTTACAAAACGGGACAAACTTACATTAAGACAATTGACTTAAACGGGGCTACGCAAACGTAATGGGTGCAGAAAAGCGTTAACGTATTACGCTACAATATGTCACTAATACGCGAGACGCATTGCGCAAACGCATGCCTTACTGTGGCTGTTGCGCGCGCAGATACTTAAACTAGTGATCTAATGGGCGTCTTAATAGGCCAATAAATGTATCAACAGGAAATATAACTATAGACTAACACTTCCTAAAAATGCCGAAAGTGTTATCACGTTTTGCGTAACTTTGGAGCTCTGGAGCTCTTGTCCACAGCATGAAGTAATTAACACGGTGTACTGTGCACACCAATTTTACCTTCACACTCGGAAATTAACTCAATGAATACGTTATCGAAATTCTGAAACAGAAAAGTCATCTCTATAGTTATCGTCATCGAGCTTACCATTTTATGTTAAATAAAATCGCACTTTTCCCATTGTCACAAGAGCTGCGCTGGGGCACTGTGTGTACATTTCCAATACAGTGTGCATTTCCATTGTATATTTCGTTTCATTCAGCTTTTGTCTAAATGAACACAAACCGTTGATAGAAATCGTTAAAAAACGGGAAGCGTCCTAGGCCATTGATTATTCTCATTAATCCGAGAAATATTAACGCCTATTATCAATTTCTTCACTTGCATAGTAATTCATAAAATCCTTGTATAAACATACCCAGTCTTCTTTACACTCGAACTAGAGCTGAATACGACGAAATACAGTTATTGCTACTATTATTGAGTAAAAAAGCAAATAAACGCTGAAGAAGAAGTTGTACAGACTATAGCATAATAATAATAACAACTTCTACACAATAAAATCATATCCTGTACTATGGTAACCAGACAAGGACATTACAAACATAAAAATACACCCAGACTGAGGCCATTTGTACAAATGTGCGGCGGCCCCCTGTGGGAATCGAACCCACGACCTTTGTTTTGGTGGCTAAGCGCCTCAAGGCTAGACCAACGAGGCAGTCATAACGTTCTTTACATGCCTGAACTCTACGCAACTACGAAGAAAATATAAATTTATCAACATAATTACATGCACTCTGCTCAGTTGGGATACGGGTCACATTGCAACAAAAACGGTAAGGTTGATCAGCAGTTGGCTGTACTTACACCAACTGAAATAAAATATAAGACACTGCGTTTAGGTGGAAATAAGTGCCGTTTATTCAGTTCGTGCACGGTATGTCCCGCGAGTTATCAGTTTTTGCGGGCGATACGTACCTAATCAGTGCGGTTGTAATAATATAATGCACAGGTTCTGCTATTATACAATTATTCGTAATAACCACTTACTGGAGTGTTTTCGTGCTGCATTAGCAGCAATGTGGATCGACCCAATTTCTACTTAACACAAATTACTTATTTCATGTGCATTGCTTGTCAACTCTATTAATGTAGTAAATTGCCTTTAATACCTGCTAGTGTAGGTCGAGGAATAGTCAGATATTTTGCTAAAGTTCGTTCATGAGTAATATGAGTGATCGCACAAATAAAAATAATGTTGAACATTTATGTATGACTTACAACCGTGCAAGGATACCCCCTTTTCACGATACTTGGGACATGGACGTATGACCTATGCCCTACCTTTTGGAAACACAGGTCTTATTAAATAACCGCAGATTAAAGAAACTAACCTTTTCCTCACTCTGACAAAATAACCTAAAAAATCTATCGAACCTTCTTGTGCAATACTAGAATGGACCGAAAATTCACGATCATAAAAAATATTTTTGACACTACATTTTCGTCTATCATATGTACAGATATAAAATTGACACTTGTGATCATAATCATACGGTCAATATTTTTTCTAGTTTTGTTACCGATACTAAGCTTTCCAGACAGTTAAAGCTGTTATTTTAGGTACATTTACCTCGATTTTGTAAAAATATCATTATTAGATATTAATTTCGTATTTGGATGAACGTTCTTATAATTGCATATTTCTTGCCTAACGCGTGACGTTGGTGAAATTGTGCTGGATAATCAGTGCAGTGAGGCCATAAAGCAGAATTGAATCGAATTACATTTACCTCTGCAGTGCTAAAAATGTAAATTTGGTGAGTGTAATAATTAGAATGTACAAACAAAATCCAAGAACACTCCCCAAGGGACATAATAAAAATCCAGGGCAACAGCACATATCATCATCATCATCATCATCAGCCACCCGACGCCCACTGCAGGACACAGGCCTCCTTCGTGGTTTTCATAACCATGAGCACATATAATTAACTTTAATGGAAAACTATGACGGCTAATTAGGCTTTACAAGTTAACGGTAATCGGCGACTAACTTATAAAAGGAAAACTCCGTACAAATTCCATTGAAAATAACTTAAATTTGTGTAAGCAGACGGTTAAAAAAACCCCTCCAATGGAACAGTGCGCGTGGTCCGACACGGACTTGGCCAAGGAAGTACAAGGTTTTTATAGGATCTCACCTATTCAATGTAACCGCGAAAAGGTTTACAAGTATGTCGGTAAAGCCTTCAAAATGCAACCTAATTCTCAGGAAATAAGATTAAAACTGAGGCAGGCATCTGAGTATTATTTTTAAAATGTGCGAAGCATCTAAACAATTACGAACCAAAACATTAGATGAACCGGATGCATAAAAACAGAATCAATTGAAAGGAAACTCACGTGCTTCCCTATCCAATAAATCTTGACACCGCCGACGGAAACCCGAGCACTCGGTTGCGAACAGCGCCATTTGCATTGATACATTCATACATACACTGAATAACAATCGGGAACAATTATCTAACACATACTTGGATACCACAAGCTGTGGTACCGCAGCGGTAGAACGCCTCACATTTGGAAGGTGTCGTGGGTTCGAATCCCGGCAGGTACCAATGACTTTATTTTCTAAGTTACGTACGTGTCCGAGTTTGACTCGCACTTGGCCGGTTTCTTTCAACCCTTTTGATCCTCAAGTTTTGAAGAAAAGATCTTATATAGGACTTTATTTGTCTGTTTCATTTTATTTACCGGCGGAAATGCATGCAGCGATTATTGAATATTCATGTTAACATTTAGGAAGTCGCTTAAGATTAGATCTTTCTAGTTAGGAGGATTTTTGAGCATAAGAAACTCGAAGTAAACATACTAGACTTCATAAAGAGTTCTCCATGTAGTCTAGGTTTTAGGTATCTCTATCTATACATATATCATCAGCACCCCGACGCCCACTGCAAGACACAGGCCTCCCCCATGGGTTTCACAACCATGGGGGGTTTTGCCATAATCGCCACGCTTGGCAGGCGGGCTGGCAATCGCAGCATGTGGCCGGAATCTCAGGAAGACGCTGCTGCCCGTCTGCGTATCTATACATATATAACCAAGCTTTTTTATGTAGTCTATATTCGTTCCACTGCAGGACACAGGCCTTTTCACAGAGAGATAGAGAGAGTAAGGGCTTAATTACTACGTGTGCCTACCGTGAATTAGCAAATTGAAGCACTGGGTGAATAATTTAGGCACACACGTTTCCTCACGATATTTTCCTTCACCGTTAGCGAGTGGTATTGCTACTATGACTTCACAAATGTACATAACTTAGAAAACCAAGTCATAGGTACATGCCCGCACTGGGAATCAAACCTGGGTCTCTCGCTTCCGAGTCCAATGTTCTACCCACTAGGCTACCACGACTTTCGCCACGGAAAGTTATTTTTTATTTATTTATTTATCAACAGAAAGTGACGGCACTTTTGAAAGTTATTTCCATTTCTTTCTTTCAGGAGAGGAAATCTATGACAGACATGCCGAGGCAGAAGTCTTCAATGACGGGTCATATGTGCGAAAGCGTTTCCATTAATACTATGACTGATGATATTTATCAGGGATGTAGAACAGGTAACAAACAAAATTTTCGTCATTCTAAACCTTATATTATACTAGCTGACCAGACAAAGGTTGTTTTGCCATATTAATTAGCCTACGACTTATTCTGGGAACTACCAAAGATATCACAAAAATTGGGAAGCGGTTTCGGAAGAGTTCGATAAGAAACACTGTGACAAGACATTTTTATGTATTAGATTATTCTTAGTTTCAAACAAACAATCAAAAGTTTCAATGGAACTTCACTTTTAAATATTGGGGTACTATTTGTTTGGCTACTGAGTGGTGGCCAAGAACGGTTCGACGGTCGGTGGGCAGCGTTGACATTGTGAAAGCGGCTGGGAAACATTGGACGAGACTGGCAAATGACCAACAGTGGTTTGCTCATAGTGGTCGTCCATATGACTCACATGGAGATTTTGTTGCACCCAGTTAAAATTAAATAACTCTGCAATTATTTATAGATCCAAATAAAAATATTGAAAGCAGTGGTTCAATACATATTATAAAAGCAAGACACCAAAATATTGATTTAGCAAGCGGCGATCACAGGAAAAGTTCTTTAAAAGATTTTTCGAAGGTAGTATAC
Source organism: Yponomeuta evonymella (assembly GCA_963969515.1). Lineage (NCBI taxonomy): Eukaryota > Metazoa > Arthropoda > Insecta > Lepidoptera > Yponomeutidae > Yponomeuta > Yponomeuta evonymella. The sequence continues at coordinate 14,728,402 of OZ018349.1, forward strand.
AATTTTCTTATGAGAAGTTTTAAGTAGGCAGACCCAGGTCTCTACCTACCCCTGCGGGATACAGGCGTGAGTTTATGTTATGTATTACAATTTACTAACTAAGTACTCAAGGGGCGACCCTTTGCTAACTAGCGCCACCAGTAGAAAAAAATCATTACTTCTAGTAGATTGATAGATAACACTTTATTGCACACCAGTAATTTACAGAGATATAAGGTATTCTTAATAGTATACAATAATATCCATTTTTGGAAAAAATGAACGTTACAATCGCTCGTAGCCCCGGCTCCCTGAGTGATCTTAAACGATCACGAAGGTTAAGCAACACAGGGCGCGTTCAGTGCATGGATGGGTCGCCGTCTATGCCTAACGCTAGTGGCATTTTTCCGAGCGGTTCCGTGCTTCGCAAGGCACGTTAAGCTGTTGGTGCCGGCTGCCGTCGATAGATGGCAGTCGTTAAGCCAAGTCAGAGGCCTTAGGGCGGCTTGACAACTTCTGACAGTAGACGAGCCACTAGTCTACAAGCCTCCACCAATCCGGACTTGGCCCCCGTGGTGGAGTATGGCCTATACCTTCCTCAGGGAAGAGACCCGTGCCCCTCGGTGGGGACATAATGGGTTGATGATGAACGTTACAAAAGTGGTGATAGCTCTTTTAAAATCTACAGCAAATCTATAGGCTAAGCTGTAGCCTATCAATTAATTTCCGCTAAAACTGCCGTTTTTTGGCAAAACGTTAAACAATCCTAGGCTGCTGAACATAGTTTCTAGGCTGTAGATTCTAAAAATAGCTATCACCATTATTAGGTTGCCCCTTGACTAGATGATACGCTTACTTTGTAGCAAAATATATTTATTGAGTGGGACGACTTAGTTGGCTCGGCGTGTATTGACATTATCTTTCTTAAGATGGCAGGGCGTGCTCAAGAAGGCTACTCCATATAAAAAATGTATGCCAGGCACTATAGTGTCTGACACTTCACTTATTTAGTTTATGTTGCCTCTAGACCTCAGAGAAGTGCTCTAGACGCTATATAAATTGTCAAACATAGATGTAGGTCAAACATAGGTCTAAGATGTAAAAGGTTAATAATTGGATTCTTAACAGCAACAGGTTGGAGACTATAAAACTGAAGTAAAATATAAAAATGTTAACTTCAAGGAGAGCTATTCCGATATTGAAGATGAACAAGATACTGCAACTTTTAGGACCACTAAATACGAAGAAAAGGATGCCAATACAACTGGAGATGTAACATTGATGCAAAGGTTATTGATCTTTCTTAGATAGCCAACTCAAATTTTAAAGATCATTAAAGTTTTGACAGCAGCCTAACGTCCCACTGGAGGGCACAAGCCTTCTCTCAGAGAGAGAGAGAGTATGGGCTTAATCACCAGGCGTGCCCACCGCGGATTGGCGACTTGAAGCGCTGAGGTATGTGAATAGCACAGACACTCAGATTTCCTCACGATGTTTTCCTTCACATTTACCGAGTGGTATTGCTACTATAACTTCACGAATGTACATAACATAGAAAACAAAGTCATAGGTACATGCCCGCACTGGAAATCGAACCTGGGTCTCCCGCTTCCGAGTTCAATGTCCAAAATGTTGACACCTTATTTAAAACAATTTCAGGCCAATAACATGCCCCATAACTGAATGCGGGAAAATTGTAGCAGTGGATTCAGTGTCTCTACATTTTTATTTTGACCACTCCAAAATACCGAGAATCCCAATAAGCAGTGGAGCTAGCACTGAAATTCATTTAAAAGTCTCTCAGATATCAAGTAAAACCAGATGTTTTGCCGTTCTTTCGCTAAAAACCCAGAACAAGTTGAGTAAAGAAGAACCACCGCCTTTACTTTTGATGGGAGCAAAATATTGCATAAACGCGTCTGCAACGAAATCATTAGGAACTCACAAATTTAGTTCCAAAGAGGTTTTAGTATTATGGATTTGTAAAGTGGCTGATATAACCCATAATTATAGTGTGAGTATTATAATGTAACGATCTATCACCGATTGTTGTTTCTGATGATTTCATCATCATCATCAGCCCTTTGACGCCCACTGCTGGACATAGGCCTCACTCATGGTTTTGCCATAATCGCCACGCTTGGCAGGCGGGTTGGCGATCGCAGCATGCGGTTGGAATCTCAGGAAGACGCTGCTGCCCGTCTCCTGGTAATTTATTTCTTTAATCGCCTTCTACGACATCCACGGGTGGAAATTGAGTGACGCTATTCTTAATCCGGCGCCACACGGAGTAGATGATTTAACTTTTTTGATTCAATAATCTGTTTTTCACCTAATACACAATATTTTTGTTATTTATGTAGTTTATATACCCCCTATAAACGTACAAACCCACTACAAACTACTATAAAAACTCCCTCCTACTACGGAACCAGTGCGATTCAACAGTTCGGTGCAATACAGTGCGCGTGGCCTGACACGCACTTGGCCAGTTTTTTATGTAGCCTGCATACGTCCCACTGCAGTGCACAGGCCTTCTCCCATAGAGAATATGGGCTTAATTACCACACGTGCCCACCGCGGCTTGGCAATTTGAATCGCTGAGGTATGTGAACACCTCAGACACTCAGGTTTCCTCACAATGTTTTCCACGATGTTTCACACAAAAATAAAATATACTTAGGTACTCTGCGCCAGACGAAAAAACATAAATTGTTTAATAATGACAAAAAAATCACAAAATGCAGAAAACATTAAATAACATTCATCACATTGATTCAAGAAATATCCACCCTATATTTTTTCTTGACTACAAGTATGATCGTTTTTTTTAAATACGCTTAGAATTATGCCACTTTTCATACAAAACACAAAAACCACTCCAGTAAGTTTAAGTTCATCAGAACATCAAACATCATAGGAAACGGCATTTTTTTTCGTTAAATTTATCTGTCCATTAATAACTCAATTTCCGGCCTATACCCAGGATTGGGCAGTGGTGGGCTGATAATGATCTGCTGGGTAGGTTTTATCATAATATCTTCCCTGTGACGCCAACTTATTGGTTAATCATGATCAATTGCTTTCCAACAGTTTTAGTATATTCATCGGGTCACTGGTCTGCCTACCGATCCTTTTACCCAACCTCCTCCACCTCCGTGACCACTTTAGTCCGACCTGATAATACACGAGGCTGTTACCAAACGCTGTATTTGTCATCATCTCGTTTGTTTCCCGAAACAAATTGATAGAATTAATCTTTCTAGACCCTTTTAACACGCGTAGATAAGGACCTCGTCGCCAATATTGTGTTTAGTGAAATAAACCCCTTATTTCGATTAAATACAAGAGCGACGTTAAATCGTATATTAGCTCTGTAATGAGACAATCGAAAACACTACAAATGATGCTGATGATTATGAATTCAATTGTTTATTGACCCATTTTAATCACATTTAGATCACCATTGCAAGAGAAGATAGGCGCCTGGGCCACAGTTACATCGGTGAACCAATCCATATGAAAGACAATCAAGACGTAAAGTTCATATTTAGTAAAGCCGAATGCCTTATAGTGACTGGAAAAGCTGTCGATAAGATCTTGAAAACACAAGACCACCTCATAGTGTTTGTACATATTTTGATTTAGCAACTTATTTTGTATTGTTATTAGTTTTATCATTGATATAAAGGTTTAGATTTATCACGCACCAATAAAACAATTTTATTACTATAGTTTTGGTTTTATTATTATGGGACCATTTTAAGCACCTACTTACTTCTATACATAAAGTATTTTAATTCAGTTATTGCGGAGACATTTCCATCCTACATTATGAAGCAGTCTTTTACTTTTGATGCGAATTGGTACTTTTCTATCAAAATGGTCTGGAATATATTTTGGTCTATTCGCCACAAATATTTCAAAATCAGGATCGTTATTTCCTCCATATCTCTGGACAAGATTATGGTCATATAATTTTCTGTTTTTCGCTCCAACAGAATCTTCATCTGTATAGGCATTTTTCGGGTTAGTTCTTCGGCCTTGGTCTTTCAATTTAATGTACTTTTTATTTAACCTATTTTCCACGTTTATGCCATCTGTTGTACCCATCTTGTCCAATGATTCGAAGAAATTAGTTTTAGCGGCTATTTGGTTTATATTCTGAGCCTGTTTTGATACTTTAACACTTTGTAGTTCAACGCTGAAAATGGAGGAACTTGATTTATAACTTAGATCAGGTATTTTGAATCACAGTTTTTTAACTCTATGTTTTGAATAGATCAATACTTTTTGTAGAGGACCAGAGTTTTCCGTTTTTGGATTCCCTACAGCGTTGCCTGAATAGTTCGATAGAAGAATACTTGTTTCTTACCCATAGCCACCTCTGTGAGCATAGTATTTAACATGGATAGGATCTCCTTCTCTATCTAAATAAGTGCATTTTCCAACGACAGTACCATTAGGAAAATGCCTCTCGTCTTCATCCATGTTTTGGCCTACATCAGAGATTTTCGGAAGTGGAGAACCTGGTACAATATAAACAATCAGAAGACATAGTTAAGTCATTATATATAATATAATCGAAATATAAGCTAATCTAAACTGACATTATGAATGCGAAAGTGACTCTGTATGCTTGTCTGCTTGTTAGGCATATTTTCACGCATAACCACTGAACCAATTTTGATGAATTTTAATAACTAATAAATAAATAACTTTCACACAACACAATCACTTGACCTGGTCCCAAATTAGGATACCCTGTACTATGTTAACCGGGCAAGGACATCACAAACATAGAAATACACCCAGAATGAGGCCATTTCTACAAATATATTTGAACCTACGACCTCTGTTTTGATATTTGAGCACCTTAAAGGCTAGACCAACAAGGCAATCAAATATAGAGATAGATTACACACCCAATATTCCACGTTCGGTTACTTACATCGCACAGCCATAAAGATAAATACAATTACAAATGCTTTCATAATTATTTGTCCAAGGGTTTGCTTTCGTTTATTATAAAAATATATTCCAATAAAATTAATCTAAACAGACGTTTGATATCAAATTGACATAGATTTGACAATGAACACAAAAATCCACAGATTAAAGAAAAAAAGTAACTATTTTGCTTGATAGTCTGTGAATTCCTTTATATGTATCTGGCCTACAACAGAAAAAAGTCATCGATCCTGGGGAAAATGAAATTCGGGGATGTACCCGATGTGACGATTCGAGGAAATCAGACCTTCATACTAGACAACAGCGTAACTTTTTATGTTGCTAGTATGTTACCGAAGGTGCCTCACTGAACTGAGAATAAGTGGTCAATCTGAAACTTATCTAAGATCTGAAATGCATTTTTTTATTATACATTGATAGATTGCCCGTACATCCGGCACTGCTGCGACAGGCATATACATGCATAGAAGTGTGAATTTGAATGTGTTTTGTATGTACTGTAAGTGTTGTCTCTCTTTGTTGTTTTTATTTTTATTTTGTCAATATGGGTCTTGCAACCTGAAATAAATGAATTTTGAATTTTGAATTTTGAATTACCATAGAGCTGTGTCTGATGCAAAATTCATACCGAACCTTGATCAGTTGTGTTTGGACAGATTTAACCAACTCAATGACTTTAGCGAAATTTTATGGAAGGTAAATGTACTTACAGTGGGTCCATAAAACAGAAACGGTTTTAATTATCCCGATTAAATGTTTTTTATTTATTTTTTATCGTACATCATCAGTTAACAGTAACCATATTCATCATCAACCCATTATATCCCCACCGAGGGGCACGGGTCTCTTCCCTGAGGAAGGTATAGGCCATACAGTAACCATATAAAAATTAAAAAAATAAATATGCCATATTTTTTAGACCAATATTATCTTGCAAATAAACTGGAAATCTAGTATATAGTGCAGATGGAATGTCCTTTAAAATGTTGACAAATGGCTATTCACCATTTTATCTATGACCTCCACCAAGCAGTGTAATGGAGGTCAGTGTTTTAAGATGGATCTGAACTGATGAAATATTTGGAAAATTAAATGGAATTGTAATGCGCTTCTAAAATACAGTAAAGAAGAAAATGTGTGTAATTTTATGTTTATCAATATTGTGTGTAATGCATGTGTGACGGTTTGCTGCTAAGTCACGTCTTTCTCAACTGAACATTAAGTTGGTGCATTTATAAATGCCATCATTTGACAATAATAATGTTGTGTGGAGGCGGTGGAGTGACTGTGTAGAAGAGGATCTGCGTGCGATGGGGAAGTTCACCAACTGGAAGAAGGTCGCGAAGCTTGGTGACCAGCTGGAAGGAAACTGTGGAGGAGGCCAAGACCCGCATAGGGTTGTATAGCGCCACCGGAAGTAAGAAATAAGTAAGTAATGTTGTGTTTCATATTGTTTTATCACACATTGCCATATCGCGATCTAAACTTTTTAAAATGTTATTTCATGAGTTCCTGATCCCTGTCTATGCAGATCTTAGGCTCACGCACACTGCGGTTCACTTTTTTTCGGACGCACTGACAAATACCGTGCGGAAAATTAACCGCCGGTTTCTGAATTGAGAATTTCACAAGTAAATCCTTATATATCTTTCGATCGTTCTTTTTGGACAAATATGAAGGTAAAGAATGTGTTTACTTTGTGAAATTATGTATTCAGAAATCGGTGGTAAGTGTACTGTGTTCAAGCCTTTACGTTGATGTGCAGACGATTACACATTGATCTTATTTTGATCTGGGCCTCGTTTCTGCTAGTTCATTAAATTACTTACTTACATATTAACAATAACAGATTGACGATCAGGTCATGTGACATGCTTTTTAATTCCATGACCTGTTCGTGACATGTATACTATCATGAACGTTCTCTAATATATTAACAGTATCTGGGCTCAGCCGTTGCGTATACATTATATCAGAAAATTCTAACATCATACAATCTGAGAGTACGAATAATATCCAGGTCTTTCAATCCTGTAGTCTTGCTGGTAAACAGGTCGCTCCACCCCCTTTCCAAGAGTCCAATTCTTCATCGGGTTCTTCTTCCTAGTCCACGTTACCGAAGGCGCTTGAGTCTGGGTATTAGCTCCGAAGTCATTTTGGAGTTGAGCTGGTTTACCATACTGCGGCCCTGACGGTGGCTTGTTTGATTTAATCCGCCTAACCCTGTGGAATTATGTCGAAAACAATAAATGGAATGTTCTCACAAAATGTACCTATTGATCCATCTATATGTACAGGGATGTTTAAATCATGCGCAATTCTTGAAACATGTCTAATGATTTCTGGTCCGTTACCAGTAATAATAGCACAGTTATTGATATGCAGTCACGGCGTCTGTACATTACAAAAAAATGTCTATTATAAAAAGTTACATCTTATATAACCTCTGTTAGAGGTCAGCTAACCTAACCTGAAAGTGCACGCAAGTAGAGTAAGTTGTATGAGTGCCCTCTACCAATACTTTACTAATCTAATTCGGAAGTTTGTGTATGTAAGAAGTCTTATTAAAATAGTTTACCTGCAGTATCTTGATCAGCAAGTCGTTAACTATAAGAATAAAATATAATATCAACCTCTTACAAAAACTTTACCTTCCGAATTTTTTATTTTCCTATCATAGAGGTGACTGATTACTTGCACGTATCGATATTTAATCAGTGTTGGGTAGTCAACGCTTGATGCTCGGGACTGAGTAGCGCAATTCAATAAATATAAAATTTTAGGTTTTTAGGTATATGGATGTTTGTCAATACTACGTGTTGTTGAAATAACTCAAAACTTATAAAGAACTAGCTGTGCCCGCGACTCCGTTCGCGTACATTTCGATTTTTACGAAGCAGCATTTGTATGGGGGCCACGTCTTATCATAACTGGAGCTAGAATTTAAATAGCCTATCCTGTGTCCCAGATGTCTATATGTTTTTATACCAAATTTCATCAAATTCGGATAATTGGTTTAAGAGTTATGGAGGAACATACATACATACATACACACATACAGAAAAAAATCTAAAAATCGTGAAATTAGTTTCAGTATCATATATTGAGCCTATAAACACAATATCTCTGAAAACAAACTAACTTACTCCATGACCGACCCTTACAGATTTATTATTAGTAATAGATAGATAATAGATAAAATACACCAACGCGGTGGCGGTCCGTACTTACATCATTTACTGCAGTGGTTTTTTTGTATGGACCGCCACCGCCTTGGCGTGTTTATCCTTAAACCCAAGTTTAAAATAATTTTTCTCAATAATTATTTAGTAAATTTTCACACCTATTGACTGCAACAATTCTCGACATTGTATGTAAAATATCGTGATGGAACCTGAGTGTCTGAGGTGATCACATACCTCAGCGCTTAAAATTTCTAATCCGCGGTGGTCACGCGTGGTGATTAATCCCATACTGTTTGTGCCCTGCAGTGGGATGAATATAGGATACATAAAAAAGTATATGTGGGTATATACGGTTTACCCACACACAGAGCCGCGCGCAAAGATAAATTGAACAATCTATATCATTAGAAACTGACAGCTCGTAAGATCTCACTTGATGACGTACTTCCGTGCATGACGTACTTCCGGTTTCGTAGACTCTGCTTCTTTTTTTTTAAATTAATTAAAGCAGACCAAATCGAAATATTCAGCCCAGGCTCTCAATATTACCTATTTTCTCGATTTTTTTTTCTGACAATGCCCATTGTAAAATTTGGTCAAAAACATTTGGTTGGCATTTTATGTAGCCTATATACGTCCCACTGCAGGGCACAGACCTTTCTTCAGAGAGACAGAGTATGGGCGTGATTACCGCGCGTGCCCACCGCGGATTGACTAACAAAAACTGACAAACAAAACACACACGACCAGCCGAATGTGAGGCCGGCGGTCTAAAACTTCGCTACCACCGCTCCATTGTAAGTTCCTACCACACCGGCACACTTGTAGAAGAAGAAGAAAAACATTTACGCCACATAGATACACATAATTATGCAGGGAAAGTAAATATAGAAAATAAGGCAGATATAGGACAAAAGCAGAAGAAATGTGAAGTTAATAGTGAGAAAAAACAAAGGTTAAGGGTACAGTGGATGTACTCTGTATGTCTATGCAGCGGAAAAAAGGCCTCATGCTCAGTATTAGCTGAGGGTTTGCACCCACAACACTGATTTTCAGCTAGGGCCTTGTAAGTTCATACAATTGCAGCCTTATGATACAGAGCCTCGGTCGAGCTTTGCCACGTGTCTATATTTCTACCTGTATCCCTTCTCATCAGCGACGTATCTGTAGCGATGCAGTCTCCCCTTTCCGTCCACATAGCCGTAGCTTCCAGCCACGGTGCCATTCGGGTACCTCTCCTCAGTCCTGAACTGATTTCCCTTCTCTTGGTCTTTGACATCGTAGCCAAACGAATACGTTCCAGGATAGCCTGTAAGTGAATAGAGACAGAGGTATTTTAAGACTGGTAAATAGTGATACAATTTGCGTAGGTTAATTTAAGACATGGAACCGGTTTAACTGAACTATGGGTTGGCAGAGACATTTAGATTATACTGTTATATTCAACAGTAATATACCTTAAACCGAAATGCGAATGATATGTTTAAAATAGAAACTGGCTTTAATTATAAATTTCCCTTTAGAGGATGAGGTCAGGAGGTCGGTAAACAAAACGAATAAGATGTAAAGTAGTTGGTTTGGAAGATTATTTATCGTACCTATGTTTCTCTATTTCTAGCTATTGTTTATTGGTGTCATTGTTATTATACTTATAATATTGTAATAATGACACTATTATTGTACACAAGACATTTAACAGGACATTACATAAGAAATTGCATGTACAAAGGCGAGTTTATCTCTGTAAGAGATTTCTTTCAGCAAACCCTAAGGCATAGGAGATGCAGTAGAAAAACGGGTCTATATATGTGCACAAAATAAACTACAAAAACTACAAAACGCCTAAATAACAATAGTGTCATTAGCTGCGTGGGTTCTATCTCTTGAGCTTTGAAGTGACAAATGTATTGTCTCAACATGCAGCGAACAAAAACTAAGGTCTTGAAAATTACTAAATATTTACCATCAATATCCGTGAAGTAATAGCTGGGTTGAGCCTCCGCTAACGATAGCCTTGCTTGCCTAGGCGCCGATAACACTCCCGCTTGAATCACCCACGCTGTTGTCACCAGCAACACCTATGAATTGGGAAGTACTGTCTTTGATGTCTTAAAATGTACACTGTGACGTCACCTAAGAGACCAAAACAAAAAAAGGTAAATCCTTTCACGAGAGGTCAGCAGGTGTAATATATTTATATTTATTTATTAAATAAATAAAAATAAGTGGCAGTCCCTGGTCTCTGCCTAACCTCTGGGATACAGGCGTGAGTTTATGCATGTATCTAAATAAAAACAAAATTTAAATACCAGGTGATATCATCATCATCAGCCACTCGACGCCCACTGCAGGACATAGGCCTCCTTCGTGGTTTTCATACCCATGAGGGCTTTTGCCATAATCGCCACGCTTGGCAGGCGGGTTGGCGATCGCAGTATGCGGTTCGAATCTCAGGAAGACGCTGCCGCCCGCCTCCTGGTAATTGATTTCCTTAGTCGCCTTCTACGACATCCACGGAAGGAAATGCAGTGACGGTATTCTTAATCCGACGCCACACGGAATCAGCTGATATATCTTTATTAAAAAATACTTTCACGAAACACAATCACTTGTCTCCATCTAAAACTCGGATACCCTGTGCTGTAGTAACCAGGCAAGGACATCACAAACCCACCCAGACTGAGGCTATTTGTAACAATTAAGTATGGTGGCCACTAGTGGGAATCGAACCCCATGACCTCTGTTTTCAAGCGTGTTAACTGCTAGACCATCGAGACAGACAGTTTTAATATTTTATTTCTGATAACGTGACAACAGCTTCACAGTAGAAAATCAAGAAGCTATTGACAGCGTTCTACGCCTACCAATGCAGTAAACGCATCCAGTTACAGCACCATAACTTGAAGCTATAATTTATGTTCACTCACACACAATGCACTATTTAAAAATAAACTTACTTTAAACATAAACTCCATGTCTCCACTTGAAATCAAACAGTTAAATCACACAGAAAGAAAGAAAATAAATATAAATATTTAAAGCGGCGAAAGGTGTGTTATCCGCATCGAGTATGTTACCTACATGAGAGCTTTCCTCCGAACCCAACTCCTTTTAGTGGTTTTTAGCAAAGCAAAAAATCTCCGCCTATATGTCTGAACGAAGACGATTCTAGTCATTTAAAAGCTAAACGAATAATATTGCAAAGAAGGTCACCAGATTGACAATTTTGTGTTAATACCATGTTGCTTCTTTAGCATCAAATATATCTAATTCAGAGGTACGGCTCAGGGAATTAAAATTTTGGCCGTAATAAATGTCAAGCAAACAAAATATAAGGCTCACTAGATTAATAAACACGTTATTAATTAATAAGTGTAATATGCAGGAATTATCAGATTCTTTGAGAAACTAATAGTCACAGATCCCATAGTTAGTCATAGTTACAGAATAAAGAAATAATATACCCCTAGTACATTATTAAAATAGATAAGATAAAAAGATAAAAATTATTTATTGTTAATAAAAAGATACAATTTTCCTTATAGAATAGTTATTATAGATAAAGCACAGATAAAAAGAAAAATCCTGTGTAGTAAAATTATAAAGATAGTCCGTTGGCACATATTCTAGTGTTAAATTACCAGAATATTATACTAGTATTAATAGGCACCAGAGACCTCCGCCATCTTAAAGGACATTAATTTGTATTTGCAGTTGATTTATGATACGGATTCAGATTATATATATAGAAGCCTAAAATGTAATAAGAATAATGACTTAATTAAAATTATAACAATAAAAAGGTTGATATTGCCAGATTATCTAAACAGAGTAGAAGACATTATAAGCATAATAATATACCATCTTCGAAATAGAATTAAAAACTAAATATAATTTATAGAAAAATGCTAGATTCCACCGCTAATTATAATATTAATTAAACAGCATAATAACAATAAAAATTACCCAGCTATAATAGACATTCTCCGCAGTTATGTAATTTAAACTCTATTGCACACCAGTCGTTATACAAAATGAAAATATTTTTATTTCTGTAGAACAAGTCATCTTTTTCTTACATGGTTCGGTCTGAAAACTAGTGCCAAAGCCCTGCTTTGGCATTATGCTGAGACTGGCCCATTATTCACAACTTCGCATGTTGAAGTTTCAGGTAGTTCCTTACAGGTATTTTACTAACCACAGAAGATATTTAGTCTTATGCGGTTTCCTTACTTGATTATGTACCTACAGTAGGTAATTCTTTGTAAGGTTATTAACTTGATTATGTACCTACTGTATTTAATTCTTTGTAATGTTGTCAAATAAAGTTTATTCTATCCTATTCTATTCTAGTTTCTCGTACACTAAAAATCTCATAACCTACAGCTGTCTTTTGTTTTTCTTTTATTTGCAATTTGGCCAACTGACAACTGCTTACAATAGAATAAGAGATTGTAAATGTAAGAAAAACAGGGGGTTAATTTAAAGTTAAAAAATTGGTAGCCTTTCCGACAAAGGGCAGTCTAAACATGGTACAAGTCACTTTTTTACTGGCCACTAAAGTCAGCGCTCCGTTAGGCTAAAGTTCTATTTAACAACTAACCAGGTATTTCTGTTTTCTTATTATGTGTCTTAAAATATTCCAAGGAAGTAATAAAACGCTTGTGGCAAATTGTTTAAACATATTTCGCGATTGTGGGTGAGGTGAGAGCCATTTCGCCAGCACAGTCACTGATGTCACGATTAGCCATGGCGAGTTAGGGAATGCCCATTTACGACTGTCCCGTTTAAAACATTTTTGTCGCTGTCATGTATTGTTCATTAGCGGTCCTCTATCAGATAGTGTTTGATGCGCTAAGTGAGATAAGGTTTTGGGACGATTTCGTGGCATTTTCACCGTTCCGACAAAACGCGGTTCGTCTCTACCCAAAGTTTTGGTCCACGTTTAAACTACGTTTAATACTCGGGCCGGTCACGCGTAATCGCGTTCTTGGGATGTTAAGCCGGGTTTTGTTTGATAGGTAAAATTGAGGAATTAATAGTTTGTTGCCTTAGTTAGATTTTATCAAAGGTCTAGTTCCAGAAAAAATCGGCGGTGCGGCATGAGCTCCAACTAATTTTACGAGAAATAGATATATCATATACAATATCTTATATAATACAGTGATTTGTGATAACTGTTTCAAGTCTTTGTATAACTTTGTAAGCTGTATAACATGAATTAATAACACTGAAACAAACCAACTGCATAAAGTTAACTTTACACATTTCATTAATTGCGTTTCTGAAATGCTTATTCAGGAATTAATAAAAAACAAACCGACCTTTCCTTTCCAACCCAAAGTTCATTCACTCGTTCACTAAATAGCCTGACTATAGCAGTTTAGCACAACATAACAAAATTGAGGTTTAATTGTCGCTATAAGCGCGAAATTGCAAATCGACTGTTTTGGCGCGTTTACGACTGCGCCGCCCGCCCACCGCTTGCATTGGGGATCGCTGACACACACATAAAGAACACATCTAAGTGTATGCTTGTCTGAGTTCTCAAAATTTAAAATGGGCATGGCTTTTAACCATCAAGAGAGAGTTACTGCTATTAACTTAAGCACGGGCAGCTTCAAACTTCCCACTGCAGGATACAGGCCCTCTCTTCGAGAGAGAGAGGGAGTGTGCGCTTGATCATCACGCAGCTTAAAATTTCCCACTGCAGGATACAGGACTTCTCTTCGAGAGAGAGGGAGTGTGGACTTAATCATCAAGCGTGCACATCGCGGATTAGCGATTTCAAACGCTGAAGTATGTGAAGACCTTACTCCATAGAAAGCACCAGGGTGAGATGCCTAAGGTGCTTACGTTTCCTCACGAGGTTTTCCTTCATAGATAGCGAGTGATATTGCTACAATTGTTTTTTTCTTGTTTGGAAACGGTATTACGACCAAAAGCAAGATTTTTAATTGACGCATTGGCGTTTCAGATGTCTCCGTTAATCGTTATTTGGTCTTAGTGTGTATAGGTAGGACTTACAAGGTAAGTACCTGAGCGACCAAGCTTCGCTCTTTTACTTTTTTTTGTAAAACACCTATGCATTTAGATAAACTCTACATGCCTACTTACATGTACATAGGAATGCAAAAGCCGTTAATATGAACGGAAAGAGATATATCAGGATCGAGATAAGTAGCAAAGCCTAGTATCTGCCTACTATACCCTATACCCCTCCGGGATATGGCGTGAGTTTATGTATATATGAATGACTTTAGTAAGATGAGTCAGAGACCAAGGATGTCTGGATAAAACGTTCTTTTCACAGACGTATGAGCGCATAAGGTGTTATAGATAAGAAACCTGTTCGTCCACATATTTATGATTCTTTAATTTATATTTCGAACTGAATTCGCTTTTCATACCATGTTCTGAATCATAGGTAATTGTAAACACTAAAGTAAAGAATTCTATGGTGAATATTCCACCTTCAAGCTTTAAATACGATTATGATGCATCATAAACCACACTAAATGTTTAATAACAGGTTTTTCAATATATTGCAAATATGGGATTTATGACAAATAAATTAATCTGTAATGTGCCATAAATTATGCATTCATCGAAGAACCTTGTCACAAGTTTATTGAACTTGAACTGGTACTGCGATATTTTAATCGGACCAAAACTAGACAAATCAAGGAGCAACACAACCCGCACTGTTTGTTGCGGATGTTTCAAAGCCTTTCTTTAACCTTTCTTTCTTTTCATTTTTTGCTTCTGAGGGGTAATGCTACTACTCGGTATAATATGGTTTATTGAGGCATTTGACCTCGAAAAAACGATCTGTCGGCAGATCACCGGACCAGACGATCCATCGATATAGCCTAAGTAGTAGTAGTTGCATATTGCACTGGACCAAAAGTGGCGTGACCATAAAGATAGGCATCTTAACCCGGCACGGTAATATTTTTCACTTCACTCAAATCGCCTAGGGGCTGTATTCGATGGGACAATTGAACATAGTGAAGCAATTTTCTTTTCAGCCTTGCGGCCGGCGACCGCGTGTTAATTGGTGAATCACGCAATAAATAACGTTTTCGTAAAATGGTAGCAACAACCGGGTGTTGAAACGATAAATTCTTTATTTGTCTTCAACTACCGAGAAGCCGACTTTTAACTGCTCTTGGTGACTTAGGACAAATCAAAGAATACTAAAACGACTGGCTTGTTGACACGCAGCAGTGGGTGTCAACGGGTTGATTATAATGATAATGATCTTGGAACTAAAACTTTAATAAGCACTACACATTATTAATGTCAGAGACGAGCAACCGCCGATGCAAGCTCCGTCTCTACTCACCAAGATTAAGCTCTTCGCATAAGAACAAAACCTGGTCGGACTCTTCCGGCAAAAAATCAAGCAAGTGATTCCGGAATTAAGTTAATAATGATGATCTTGATTGCTACTACAAATTTACCGATGCATATAAGTAGGAAATAAAAAAAAGCTAAAACACCTATAAGGTGATCCAAATGATCAAACGCGAACCTCTTAAGGTGGCTTTATCGAAAGATACTGTTATTAAACGATATTTACTAGTAATTGACTCTCAACTCAAAATGATTTCATATAAGAACTATTAATTTGCCAAAACAAACGGGACTTTTAATGCCTATAACAAAATCTTACAGTCATTTTAGCAGAATTCATGCTCAATTAATCCAACAGATATTAGTATTAATGTTTAGCAATTTGTCATCTCTGTCAAACATTTGAATACGCTGTCTGTTCTTTGACCCCATATTTTTTACAGATGTGGGTGGGGCTTAGGAATGATAAATAAAATACGGAATTATTTGAATAAAATATAATATATTACATTCACTCCAAAATCTATAAACGCGATGTTAAATACCGCTCTTAAATCATAATAGAAGGTAGCTAGAGCAATCTATACAATTTAAATATAGACCGACATATTTGAGATCACTTATGCATATCAATATTCATAATGGTTAGTTAGAAATTAATAAAAGATAAATGAATTTTACACAGGTGCGTACTCGATTCAGTGGTAAATTAACCATATATTTATCGACCTCGATAAGTAAATATTAGTACAATATATTTCTAAAAATGTAATTAAATTGACGAAGTTTCCATAGGTGCCGGTTTCCGGTGACAAATCAACCAAGCATTTTAAATGTTCATACAAAATCACACTAAATATATAAATTATTCAATATGAAATAAGAGTAAATATAACGTTATTCATTCTAAGTGCAACTCTCTAAATGTTGCTTGAGTATTATTATATTGTACTTCAGATGCTTACATACTTAATTTTTCATCGCATATTTACTTTTCGACTTTTTTTACAAATAACATTTCTTTTTCTTTTCCTTATCTATTCTTTCCGTAACTATGTGTAGTATACCTTTTCTTTCTTGTGATGTGTTAAATTGTTACAATAAACGACGTCTTCTTCAATACATTTACTATAGATAGGCATATCATTAGCAGAGCTTTCCTCAATACCTACTTAAACTTACACATTGGTAACACGCCACTCTACCTCATTCATTCTATGTTTTTTTCAGTTTTGATTTCCATTGTTGTTATTCAAGGTATTTATGTCGTCATTCTAAAATCATTCCTTACTTACTATCACAATACCCTTACTGACCACATTTCCATTTCCTTCGATGACAACTTTTCAAGGCATAATCGCACCACAGCTTCGTACTTGTCTCGTCTCTTTTACGATCGATCTATCTGCTCCTTTTCTTCTCATTATAATGTAGGTAACAATATGACCAACCTATTAGATGGTCTACTCAGAGATCTATTCTAGGCCTCTATCTCTCAATGAAAATAAAGAAAGAATTTTTTTTTATCAATTCGAACTTCTCTGTAAAACTAAAGAATATTAGTACAGTTAATTAAATCGTTGTTCATCAGTGCAGGTACGGAGAGACAGCGTAGGCTGGTGCTGGCGCGTAGTGAGCCACCGGAGCTATAACTGGCTGAAAAATTAATTTAAAGTCGTATTAGAAAAAGGCTGCATAACAACCTATTTCAATCTGTGGGTAAGTATATTACACCTAAACAGAATTTGGTAATAAAATATATTATAATGAATGATCTTGACGAGTGGCAAATACTGGTCCCTGCCCTCCGGGATACAGGCATAAGTTTATGTAACCTATGTAATAATAATATAATAACTTTCACTCTACTCACTTCAAATTAACCTATTCTATGGTAACCAGACAAAGACATCCCCAAGATGGCCCTGAGTCCATTTGTACAAATCAATTACATAGGGCGGCCTTCAATAAAAATCAAATCCACTTATCAAAAATGTCGTTACTTCTTGCTAATCTGTACCAAGATAGCATTCAATTTGACGAGCGGAAACTAAGTTTTTTTATTCAAACTTGCAGCGCGTTTATAACCCGAGAATTTGATGGAGATCGGAACAAACATAAGTAAGCAATAGAATTCACTAAATTACAATAAACAGACAACTTTAAAAAATTGCAACATTCCATCTGCTCTAAGCATTTGTTTTTAATTGAATGAGCACACCAATTACATCCATCTAACGACTAATAGTCGCTTATTCGCCATATCAAGGTGAGCCAATCGTAAGCAAATCAGCACAACCCTTTGCAGGCATCCCAACGGCCTTATCGAGTAAAAATTCGTGAAAAATGTAGGCTTAACTTGGCCACTCCGTTGCCTTATAAGCCGGCAAGCCATTAGAGCTTGCGCAAGCGCGGCTGTCGCGCAAGTGCCTAGAGAAATCCGGTTTGTGTAATGCCCCTAACGAGTTAGAGTTCATTTATGTCGCCTCTCTTTGTTGTTATCTTTAGTTAATCCATCACAGGGCTTCGTCGTTCACTTAAAATACGATGAGCGCCTGTATGGATATGCAAACTTGCTCCAGATGGAGTGAAGGGGCCACAATCTTTATCCACTATACTCATCCAAAAGAATAAACATGGTAAATTGTAATTGGACTCCGACCATAATTGGAACAGCGATCTTGAACAGAGTCTAACTTTACCTGCATTAATAGCTTAATGCATACGCACGGTTTTTGAAACTATTTGACCCTCGGCAACGTTTTTCCGATTATGAAAATTTCTGGTTATGTGGAATTTTCTTTTCTGTTGCTTAATTTTGTAATTTCAGACGACCACTAATTGTCTAATCACGATTATTTATTTGATTTATTATTACCTTTATTGCCAATGTCGGGAAACTAAATAAGGTTCCTAATTAAGTTTAGCCCGATACCTGTTAAATGTATGTCTGTGTAAATTTGGTCGTAATGATTGTTTGATTTCATGTAAGTTTTATAACTTTTTACTTCGTAGCTATAAAGTAATTATTGACTATTTATACAGAGTGTTAAAAAACTGACTCCCGACCATAAAACCTACAAATACCGAACACTAAGATAACCTGCTTTATCCATAAAATTATACCAAAAAATAATATTTTTTTTGGAATATTAAAATATCAAATATTATTTTTTATTCCTACTACGAAATTTAATTATCTATTATAATTTTACCTTGACTTGTAATGAATATTATCAATTAATGATGTCCATGTCAAAAATGATGGCACGTAAAAATTACTTTGAATGTTATATGGTACGGGGCGTAAGGTCCGTGGTCGGTGGACTGAGGCGGTCACAGAGTGATGGCCGAGATTGAGTCGATAGGCAGTCTAGACCAGTGACCCGAAAGCCGTCGGAAAGCCATAGACGAGATTGGAAGGGAACCGAGAGAGTTGAGAACCGTGACAGGGGAGAGATGTGTGTCCAGCAGTGGGCTCTATTCGTGGGCTGACTGGATAGATAGATAGTTAGCTCAATATCAGGGAATTTTATGAAACACTCACCTGGTGCACTGCATGCCCTGACTTGTGCACGACGGCGTTGAAGCCGTTGTGGTCATCCGCGGCGTAAGACACGGTCCGCGTAGAGCCGTCTGGCTCTACCAGAGAATAGCTACCTATCGAAACAGTAAGGTAATACGTATGTATGTATACCACATTAAAATAATGCAAAACCTGAAAAACATTTGTATCGATGAATGAAACGACTTCAATTATGGAAAAGGTTAAATTTATCATCTGACCACACAAGATGAGAGTGGCGCTAGCGTATTCGGAGAACACTGGCCTCACATTCGAGAGGTCGTGGTGTCGAATCCCGGCATCATGTACCAATGACTTAGCAATACCACTCGCTAACGGTGAAAGAAACCATAGTGTCTAAACTATTTATTCAGCGCTTGTTAAGTATAGATGCCCTGACCTGTACAATATCCTTTCCCTATTTTTATTTTATTTATTTATTTTATTATTTGACCTAAAAACTATCGTTTCGTCACACTCGGTCATTCTTATTAAATTGTCCTACAAAAAAACGATATTGTGTCAGGTGCGGGTCACCAGGGAAGCAAACTATAAAACGCTTCGCGTCTTCGCCCCATGGCATCACACCGGTGTGTCTCGTGCCTAACGAAAATAACTTTTCTGGAAAACCTATTTTCTTAGAACAAAAAAATAATAGTATAACTCTACACGATTTAGAACAAGATAATATCTACAACCATCCGCAACCGTTGATCCGAATGGTGTGGGACCGTGAGGAAAGGCCTACACCAACCAGTGAGCAGAGATGGACTGATGATCATGATAATGAGGAATCTGTCAAACGTTGCTAAATTAACTGGCTTATAGAAACACTTAATAACGTGTGTTCGAAATATCGCAAAACCTGAAAATAGTTCCTTCATTCTCAGTTTTTTTTTGGTTGAAGATTGTATGAAGAATAAAATTATGAATAAAGAACTTTTGCTTTTTGTATGTGGTTTTAATGGCGATACTGAAGATACAGTTTTCAGGTTTCCAATAACGCGTTGTACTAATTGGATAGTCCTTACCCTTAACGACATCACCATCCCTCTCCTCCTGCTGTGATTTGATATCACCGGTGTGCGGGTCCTTAACGCCATAGTTGAAGGCGTACTTTGGATAAGCCTGTAGCAGAAAAGTTTGCAAACATTAATGTGTGTGAATAGTAAAAATAAATAACGTCCAATAACAACAAAATCACTTGTCCCGGTTTCAAATTACGAACAAACCCACTACCTCTGTTTTGGTAGCCGAGTATGTTACAAAGCAGCCTATATACGTCCCATTGTAGGGCACAGGCCTTCTCTCAGGGAGAGAGGTGCCCACCGCGGCTTGGCGATTTCAAGAGTTATGTGAATAGCTCAGATACTTAGGTTTCCTTACGATGTTTTCCTTCACGGTTAGCGAGTGGTTTTGCTACTATAACTTCACTAATGTACATAACTTAGAAAACAAAGTCATAGGTACATGCCCGCACTGGGAACCGAACCTGGGTCTTTCGCTTCCGAGTCCAATGTTCTACATACTCACTAGGCTACCACCGCACCGAATACGTTAACAGTGCGTTAACTGCTGGACAAGTCAGTCAAATGAGGAATCGTAAACGTAAGTATGATTAAGTTTGTTTTTCTACTTCTACAGCAACAAAAATACTCCGTACATATTCCATATTACGTAAATCAGTCGTTTACAACAAACTTTAAGCGATAAATTTCTTATGGAAAAACAATTTCTTATGGAAAATCGTCCCGTGATCGCTTCACTGTGATGAACTTTCTCCAAAATTTTAGTAAGTTACAGTTTATTTTTTAATAAAAAAAAATTAGTAACAGAGTTTATTGCATTTAAATAAATAATAAATAACTTCCACACAACACAATCACTTGTCCTCCTGGTCCCAAACTAGTAGCCTGTTCTATGGTAACCAGGCAAGGACACAACAAACATAGAAACACACGCAGACTGAAGCAATTTGCACAAATGTAAGGTTTTTTAATCAGACTTGATACCACTTGAACAACGAGGCATTCTTTATTTCGAGGCAGAATTTATTTCAGATAAATATTTTGAGCAAGTAAATCAATTTGAACGTATTTACATTACTAAGCAAGTCAACCTTATACGCCTGATTTCTACTCCTACGGGCTACTTTCCAACAAAACTTTGATTAGATATGTCGACTGTACTAAGCTTTGACGAGGCGAAATAAAATGTGCCTGTATGTAAATGTTTATGTTTATGTTTATGTTTGTTTTGTTTATTTCTAAAATGCACAATTTCATTCAACGTCATTTTAAGCAACTTTTGTTCAACAACTTTCAAAATGCTTTTGTTCTATTTTGCATTACTTGAAAAACAATCACGGTTTTTCTGCTTTGTAGTCATTTTGTTTGACACATAATGCTTTGAACCATCTATGATATATAGAATGAACATTATTCTATGTAGGCCAATGATTTATTGAATGCTGTGACGCTGATAGTCCGCGTAAAGAGTGAATTTAAAAAATTATGTTAGTCTGACATTTTGAAAAAATAAATCTTAGAAAAAACTCGTAGAAGAAAAGATGTACAACCCAAACTTTAATTCTGGAATTTCAGGAATTGCGCCTTTTTAAAATAATCCTATTATTAATTAACGTGAAGGAAAACATCGTGAGGAAACCTGAGTTTTTGAGGTGTCCACACACGTCACCAATCCGCGGTGGGCACGCGTAGTGATTAAGCCCGTACTCTCTCTCTCTCTCTGAGAGAAGGCGTGTGCCTTGCAGTTGGATGTAAATAGGTTACAAAAAAAAATAACTTGCGATTAAATACGTTGCGATTACCTGCTACTATAATACTGTATCTTGGTTGCTTGTAACTTTAAAATATAAATCTTACCACTGGCTCAGCATGGACAGCTACCGGTGCATGAACTAACCCGTGCAGCGCGTATTGGGCCACAGGGACCCCCCACACCGCGTTTACGCACAACAGAACCACTACAAAAATCTGCAAAAAATATATATATCAGCCTCAGTGTGGCAGTCAAAAGGTATTATTAGGATTTGCGTAAATAACCCTATTTGATTTACGAGAAACTGCGAAATATTGTAATGTAAATACAATGTAAGAAAAGCGGGTCCCCTTCGAATGTACGACAGTTGATAAATAATTTTTCAGACAACAAGCAACGTAATGCAAATATATCATTTCACAACCCGACATTCCATACAAAATTGTTTCACAAACTTTACATTTCATAAGGTAGTACTTTCTTAACGCAACATAACATTAGTTAACTTTTATTAACATAAATGCATTAAATTGACGAAGTTCTATACTATTATGATTTAAGATCACGCAAGTTCACGCAAGTCAAAAAACAGGGCACGGTTAGGGTTAAGTTAGGTTGGGTTAGACTTCTGATCTCGCTATTTGCTACCAATAAGTGCTTCTGACAAAACAAAATTAGTTTCTTATAGGTAACTTATTCGTTATCTGTAACATGTTGACCTGTAAAACGTTTGTAAAATGAAACATTGACATTAATGTTGCTTGTGATGTGATACTTATATAATGAATTGTTCATAGACTCGTGAAAAACCCCATAATCTCGCGCCCAGAAACAAGCTGTTTTTTTTTTGTGACACTTTTTAACAGATTTTTTATTCCGACGCCTGCATTACGAAGACGAAAATCGAGCCAAAAAAGTAAATTAATATAATAATATATCTTACGTATTCGATGTAAAAATAATATTAGAACCTACTCAGTTTTAGGCAAAGATAGTCAAAAAATTCTGAATGACGATGACGCTGAGTGACGATGTAATATCACTCTCGAGAGGTTATATTTAAAAGGTTTTCCTTTACATCTATGTGGGCTTCAAACTCGTGAAACGCTTTGAGTACAACAATCATGTGAGCCTACTACGCTGCAAAATCACTCACCCGCATGATAAATCCTCGGTAACCCACTGACCCACTGTGCAAAAGTGCAGTAAGTGCAACGCATTGCGCTCGGAACCTTATAAACGAGGACCCCCTCCACACTCGCGCAGACTCGAGGACGAAACATGTGTCTAGCTAGGCTGGCCCTCTAGGGAGAAAGCAATCATCATTTATTTTAGTACGGATTCTCTTAAATATAATATTTTGGTCGGAAGAATCCGACCATAACGAAATTAGAAGCGATATAAGCGTCATAATGGGATGGGACAGTAACAAAACAATTGATGTAACAACCACCCAACCCTCACATAATTTGTATTAATTAAGAGAAAAATATTATATTATGTATATTGCTTAATTTTTACAAGGAATTGTAACAATTTCTTCTAAAACTTGATTGAGAAAGGAATGTTTACGACTAATGAATATTGATGAAGCGAAAGAGATCTGTCAAGATCGTGGCAAGTGGCAGACCCTGGTCTCTGCCTATCCCTCCGGGATACAGGCGTGAGTTTATATTATGTTTTGTGTAATCTACTGTTAACAGGTGTCAGTTGGCCAAAGTGCAAGACAAGAAAAACAACTGACAGCTATAAACAGTCGATTAGTCGTTAGATTTTTAGTTTACAAGAATTCGAAGGCATAAGTAACTTTAAATCACTAAGGAAAGTGTGAATGGCACCAACCGAAGGTGGCATATTTACAATGTGTACCAAATCTTCTATAAATAAATTAAAGATAAAAAATCCTCTCATCTAAAAAGTAAGCAGAGACCCACTAATTTGAACGGATTCATGTTTTACCAAGTAGTTATTTGGCTGGGCGTTTCAGGATATTGTTTGTTTCTTAGGGAATCCTCCATAATATCGTAAATTATCGAAAATTTCAACTGGCTACCTGGCTACTGCTCCTTTCGGCTCTTCATCTTCTTTGTCGTTACGCTGACAGAGCGTTCATGGTCCTCATGAAGACAGTTTTATAGTTGCCTGATGTCGTGTGCCTCTCGATGTGTAAACGTATCCTTTCGAATACGAAGCTATTAAAAAAATTTCGTCTGTCGCCTTAGCCCTGTTGTTTATTTATTTACTGTTATAAAAGGTGTAAAATTACATAAGTCAAGTGATTTAATACAATTTCTAAGATATATCATATTTTAAAACTTAAGTATGCTTTGAATTTGCATGTCTTAAGCTCATACATCACATTAAATTGCTTCTAGGCAGTTCATTGTGACTCCAAACTACCTGGATACCTATTTATTTTGTACAGATTTGTCAACTAGATAAGATACAAAATATACTATATTCAAAGTCTAAACTAAACTGGTTTTAATTTTCGTTAATGTGTCACATATTTCTGTCGCAGCGGATGTAATTTAGAAACACCACTCACACTCTAGGCTACTGCCGGCGACAAACCAACTGATCGCATACGAACACAAGCCTCAGCCATCCTTGTTATTGTGGATACGAACGAAAGCGAAGAAAAACAGCTGCTGATTGCTAGAAAGTTATTTTAAGGGTTAACTTTGAGAAAAATAAAGAGCGATTTCGACTGCACTGTATTTTGGAGGCAAAGATGTTTTCAGAAATATTCTCAAGAATTTATATTTTTTCTACTATAAGGTGTCATTTCTAAAATGCGCTGTTCCTCAAACATATAAATTTTAAATTTTTGAAAAAATACTCTTGCACCAGATAAGGGATAATGCGTGGTAATTAAGGCCATACTCTCTATAAGAGAAGGCTTATGCCCTACAGCGGGATTTATGTAGGCTACACAGAATATTAAAATATAATAGCGAAGGGAAATATAAAAAGTACCCAAAACTGTCGTGCATGCATGCTAATGAATGTTGATGAAGTAAAAAAGGTTTGGCAGGATCGTGAGAAGTGACAAACCCTTGTATCTGCCTACTCCTCCGAGTAAGGCTGTATGTAAGTATGAGTTTATGTATGCCATCTATTTTTTAAACACAACGTTGACTCCCACAACGCCATCTATTTTAAACTTAAAATAAATATTATCCCACGAGAACGCATTACTGGGATGTCAGGTAAGCTATGTCTCAATTCAGGTATTTGCCTATCTGTACGCCAAGTTTCATGTAAATCCGTTTAGCCGTTATTGCGTGATTGAGTAACAAACTTTCACATATAGAATATTAGTGGGATTAGTAAGATCACTATCCTACCCAAGAACTGTCTTTAACAAATTTCTCGATCCGTTGCTGCAGCTCGGTTCCTACATGAAAACAGGACAAACCAACATGCTTCAAAATTTATAGTTAGTAGTCAGAAAAAGATTTTTTAGCTACACTTTTCTTAGCTATACTTTTCTTCAATAACTTAATCAAAACTATCGTGCTACCTTCACACGAGGTACGGTCGGTTACTATACCGTTATCCGGTATAGTAAGTAGGTACCTCAGAATAGATAGTATGACGATGCGAGACGCGCGTACGGTAGCGCTAAAATATCAAAAGTCGCAACTTTGCAGTACATAAATTGTAAAATTCTGACATTTCTGTCATGCTACCTCCGCAGGTTTTTACACAATTATCTCAGTCAAAACTAGCGTATATCATAACTTAATGACGTATGAATATACCATAGCAGTCTTTCTGAATTCTTTATAATCACGTACCTTGCACGTACCTTTACACTAGTTTAATTTACCAAGGCAATTTATTTAAGTGCCGCAGAGACATTTTATCACCATGTATCGGGCCAAAACTGTCGCCAAGATCACTCGATCACCCACTTCCTAGAAGCAGGTTTAGGGCAGGAGAACGCCTTCGAATGCTGCTATTAGCTCAACGTAATACCGTTCGCACTTGCACAACTTCTAGTTCAAAATACTATACTGGGTGTTTGAAAAACGCCCAGCGAAACTTAAGGGGGTTTGTTTTACTCATCAACACAAACAACTTTTCTTATAACGCCAACTTTAAAAAACGAAAAAGTTACAGCTTATACATACTATATTTTCGTATTCTCTCTAGCGAATTTCGATTCAAAGGTTCTCGAGACCACGATCTGGCAAATGCAGCATAAAACGCCCAGCTCGCTGGACTGACGGCTGGATCTGTGGCAGATTGCTGTCAGCGGCTGGATGAGGACGGCCGAGGAAAAAATAATTAGCCTGCCTTGTGGGAGTCATATGTCGAGCAGTGGATGAGTAGATAGAGAACACTTTATTGTACCATAAAAATGGAAATTACACCGATATTTCTTAACTTAAGAGTACAGACGGCGACTTTCTCACCAAAAGTGATGATGGATTTTTTGATATTTTGTTTAACTTTCTGAAATAAACACAGGCTTTAGAGTTATTATCTCCCTCTCGCAACAACCTCCAGGAAGGAGAAAGTTTATATACCACCTGGCGCCGATCAGTGACGTTGGAGGCAAAAACACTAGGACTGATGGGAGTACCTCGAAGTCGCCGCTAACCGCAGCAAATAGAACTTTTTATAAAGGTGGGGTGGGGGCACAGGATATAAGTAGGTAAATAAAAGATGTTGTATCTGAATTCCACGCAAACCAAGTGAAAGTAAAGTTAGTATTCTTACAAATAAGGTTAATTAGCTGAAGAAAAGTTGCGGAATCGTCAAGTCTATTCTCCTCAAAGATTGCTTGCATCAAAATATAATCTGTAATATAATCTCCTAAAGCAAACCAAGCAAGCTTATGGCCATAACAGGACCCGGTAAATTGCTTTCCTCGGCTCGCATGCTTGACAAACTTCGCCATAAAACATTATTCAAAAGACGTGACATAATGAATTTAAACTTGCTGGTTGCACTTGGTGACAACTTGCAACAACTTGCAGTGGAGGCCTAAATACCTGCTTTTTATTTCTCATCTATGACTTTTTAACAGCAGTAAGAGAACATAGCGACGAAATATAAAACCTGGTAACAGCACTTGTATGTATGTCATCGCCAATCTGCGCTATGCTTGCGAGGTGATTAAACTCGCAAGCATAGCGCTTTTTCTCTCTTTCTTTCTGAGAGAAGTCAGAGAAGGCATATGCCTTGCAGCAGGGCTAATATGGGCTGCTTGTGTTTTTAAATTATTTTTTTAAACACAGTTGCTTGTAAATTGAGTCTTATTACACCCTCTTTAGTTTCATAATTATTACCAAACGTGTGCTGTAAAAACAGTACCGTACTTGCTGTAATATAAACTTTTTTTTTTATTTCAGCAAAAGTTTATGTCTAAGATCATTGAATATTTTTACGAATATTACATTATTTTAGGGTTAAGATGACAAATAAAGATTTCATTTCATCAAATTGTATATAAACACAAATTAACTTAACTATCGTATTTAGAAACATTAATTTATAGTTTTTTTTTATATTGCTGCTGCTCCGGCTGAACAGCCGGTTTTTCCCGTGCCTTTATTAAATCTGCGCGCGCATCGAAAGTGAGGCGCGCGAAAAAACTAAAGTTACGCGTCATTTTCCGAAAATATTTGATAAAGTTGCCGCTGTGTGGTTAATTACTATCAAGTTACTAACAATACAAGTTTGTTTTTTGTGTCAATAAACGTCGTATACAACTCGTGTGCATTGATCATTACACACTCAGCTTCCTTACCGCGCTCGCCTGCGGCTCGCGCTTACACTAATGCCTCACGTGTGATGACAATCTTAGCACACTTGTATCATAATGTAATTGTCTTATGATTCTGGTTATTGATATCCAGCAAATGGCTCTCCTTTCACCGTAACTCAAGCTCGAATTTCGCAACATGTTATTTTATCTTTTGTAAAACTATACTTGTGTCATGTCTACATTGATAGTAAAGTTGTGTAAAATTTCTCCGTTTAATTTATATATTAAGTTTCAGAAATAGAACGCATTATCTTGCCGGCTCAGTCTGCAGTTAACGACAGACACAAATGTTTATTGGCAACTATTAAAAGGCAGCAGCATTTTAAGTCCTCACTTGTCAAAGTCTGCTTCATTCAACTGCTCCTTGTGCAAACGATATCTTTGTCCGCTGGTTGCTGACAGCTGTTACTGTGAGAACATAAACATTACATCACGAGTCGCAAATAACTGAATACCGTACGGTTGTCTGTTCGAATTGATTAAATGCCATGCTATACGCCATTACGGTAGACGCTAGCTACGGACGTGCTGCTTAAGAGACAAGCAGATTCTGGGAAACCAGGCTCTAATAAAACATTACATACGAGTTTATACTGCAAGGCAAGAAAGGCATGCAGTAAAAGAAACCGGCCAACTGCGAGTCGGGCTCACGCACGAGGGGTTCCGTACCATTATCTATACAACATTAGACAAAGATCGAATTTGAGAACACGCTTAACATCGGCGCTGTGAAGATTACATAGATGGCCGCTAGATAGCGAGCGCTGTCTTTAGACAGCCAGACTTTAGTATTTGTTGTTATAGCGGCAACTGAAATACATCATGTGTGAAAATTTCAACTGCCTCGCTATCATGGTTCATGAGATACAGCCTGGTGACAGACAGACAGATAGACATACAGACAGACGGACAGTGAAGTCTTAGTAATAAGGTCCCGTTTGGCACCCTTCGGGTACGGAACCCTAAAAACTTGCGTATCACGTTCGACTCTACACACGTGTAGTGATCAATTAAAAAGGTGACCAGCTGAATCTCAGTAGGCAAACTAATTCCGCGGTAGGCTCGCGTGGAAATTAAGCCCGTACCTACTGTCTCTTTCTGAGCGAAGACCAGTGATGTAAAATAATACAGAATTTAATATAATCGCGCGTTCAAGGGATGGTCTCAGGGGGTGGAATTAAGAACGGAGATAGACCATGACCTGGGTCATGGTCTATGGGTAAAGGCACTTCATGTTCTAACCCAATGTAAACGAAGTCGCGTGCACAGCTAGTTTCAAATAAAAAGGAAGTATAACAGTGTACAATCAGCTAAATCTTACATTGGTAAAAATAACATTTTTGTGCTTGAACTAGTTTAGAAAATAATCTGTATCTCAAAAAATACCTAAATGTATAAAATTGTAGGAAAATCTATTTTTATATATAATCTTGAATAAGAAGCTATTATTTAGTATTAGAGTAAATAATTAGGTAGTTACTAACCTCTCTGTGTCTTCACATGTCATGCTTAGCATAAAATCTTGAAATTTATTTTTACAAAGTAGAGAAATTAATGGAAACAGTGTTAGTTTTGAATTGAGCCGATGTGCAAACAATGTGCAATGTCAAATAAAATGCTAAACCGATGTTACGTAGTTGGTCAATGATTATTTAACTATTTAGCAGTACTCTTCTTAGTAATAACTAATTTGTGACTTTGCGACAAAAATGTAATGTAAAAGGAACTCTTACCACTTGTTTGAAAATGTTTCTTTTTTTCTTTACAATTAATATTCGTGGTAAGAATCTTGTTTCTTTGACAATTATGAAAATATAAAGGATAACCAGGTGTAGATCGTAATTTAAATAGTTTATATTCTACTGAGATGCGAAATCGGCATAACATAACATAAATGTGTAGCAAGATCAACGTGCATTAGAACTCAACCGGCTAACCGCTTTACACATTTATCCCAGCATGCTTAGGGCATGGCAAAATAAGCTCTTTTACGTAAGCACTGAGCTTAAATGAGTATTTTGCAGTTGCCAATACGCTAGATTATTGTTTCAGATAAAATCTCAAAATAGATATCATTCAGAAAGCCGGCAGGCCGGAAGGGTTTGTTTGAATTATACCAAGTGTGGCTACTTTGCAACAAGCGCCTATAAGACCTCAATAACATAAAAAATATTTTAAAAAACTATGCGACAGCCCGTGACTTCGTTTACGTAGAAATGTTGATGTTTATTTTGTCCGGAACAAATGTATGTCCTATTCCTATAATCTAGATGTTTATGAAATTAGTTTGTATTCGCTTGCGCTTTATGCGCTCCATCAATGTCGCAGCCTTCAGTAAATAATATTCCTATATAGAAGAATGTTCATCCTATGTAACATTACGGTTTTAAGCATTACAAGCAATAAACAAACCCACTACAAACTTTGAAAACTGTCAGGATTAATAAGAAAAATAATTAATAAATATAAATTTAATAAAAAAACTGTAAAAGTGGTGGAAGAAAAGTTGTTGTAAATGGCAAGCTCTAACCACCATGTTTAAAGAATCTGCACTTTAAAAATGAGTCTGTAGTCTAACAACGCAAATACTCGTAGCTATTTTTGCTCCACTTTTGGTCAAAAAGTTCTGTCTACGTAAATCGTAATCGTGTCCTTATTGAATACTAATACCTTTATCCTATCTTAAGCTTCGGTCACACACAGCGACTAATCGCTGCAATACCTACTCACAACTCGCCGCGAGTTGAATTCGCCGCGACTTGAATTGGGCATGTTCAATTTCACTCGCTGCTAATGGGCACTTGCCATGAGAATTCGCTATGTGTGACAGTTTACTCGTTTCGTCGCTGCACAGATACGAATATATATGATGAGATGAGGGTATTAGAATCCTCACTGTTCTCTGCGTTCAATCCATTCACGAACATACATTCACGATTTTCGCTTCTTGTTGGTTGTGAGCTTAATCAGCATTTGGTTTGCTAACTCAGCACATGCCAACCGAATACACCGTTTTAGGTGTTTGCGACGAACAGACGACATATTTGAATTTGCGCACCAACAGACTGTCCAAATTCTCGTGTAGAACTTGCTGTATGTGACAGGCAGGTAGCGAACTGTCGCTGCCACCATTATTCGCGGCGAGTGCACTCGCAGCGATTAGTCGCTGTATGTGACTGAAGCCTTATTTCGAGCTGCTAAAAGATTTAATATGTCATCATCATCATCATCATTCAGCCACAAGAACTCCACTGCTGGACATAGGCCTCCTCCATGGATTTCCAAAAAGACCGGTTGGAAGCGGCCTGCATCCAGCGTTTTCCCAGGAATAGCGGAGCTGCCGGGGACCCGGGGTCTGGTTTTCTGGTTTACTGCCATGAGGGTATTTGCCATACTCGCCACGCTTGGCATGCGGGTTGGCGAGCGCAGTATATCGCATTTCTGCAGAAGGCGCTGTTGCTCACCTCCTGGTAATGTATCCCTTAGCCGGTTTTTACGGCACCCACGGGAAGAGTTGGGAGGGTACTATTCTAAATCCGGCACCCCACGGCATGTGTGACCGTGGCATGTCAATATGTGACCAATATCAAAGAACATAGCAAACCAGTCTGCTCTAGTTGTACAGTGCTATTACAAGTATTTCCCATTTAGTAGTTTGAAGAGAATATCTGAGCCACTTACCTTATCAGGACTAATTGATCCAACAACGGTTCTTTGAGCATGATTAAGTATTTCACCGCTTAATTATTGCAGATACTCAGTCAACACGAAACTGTTATTACTCCAAAGTAAATTTTACTTTGACACGCCGCTGCTTGCCTGCTAACCTGTTCTAGCTATCGTACAAATAAGAAACGCTACGATTTCTGCGTCACGGATTAGGTTCGTCTAGCCGATCGCGTAGATGAATTTAAATAACATTATTTTTGTGGTTTTTATAAAAGACTGCTGTTAAATTATTTATTTTGGGTGAACTGAAACCCTTGAAATCTGCCTTGAAAAGCCAATCTGTGGTGCGCTCATACCTATGATCTTCTATGTGGGAGAAAGAATATGCATATTTGTAAAAGGATATTTAAAACGAATCAATTTTCGAACAAATCAATTTATTTGAGCTTCGCAAATTTTCTATATATAGAACTATGAGTTTCCTAATTATGGCTGCTGCAACTCACCATTCTATTTATTGCAGCGACGGTAGCGCGGTTGGCAAAATGCTTGACATTCAGAAGACCGTAGGTGCGAACCCCGGCGTGTCCGCTTATATCAATGACTTAGTTGTCTAAGTTACGTTGCGAATTTCTATTAACAATGCATGCAGAGCTACATGCATGCACTACCTTTTGAATGTAATAGCTCTACATAGAAAACACGTACACAATAATTGTGAACGAAAGTAAACCTCTACCGCGATCACCAACCCATCTGCCCAGCGTGGTGATTAAGGGCAAAATCCCCTGTACCCCAGGGGAGACCCAGCACTGGTCGAAAAACGCCTGCCAATCAACGAAATAAACGGAAAAATCAAAAATAAGCTCAAAAAATAAGTGTCGAGAAGTCGAGACTGACTTAAAATCCATTTACAGGGACTGCAAGTCTTGTTCACTGTTTATCAGCTGATGAGATAAAACGCTATCTTATTGAAGTAAGCGGTTCAAAGGCATTAGACATCTTCCATGTACGTCTTTCACCGTTGGCAAGTAATAAAATGAGTCACTTTCCAGTTCTCTTGCTTCAACATTTATTAGCATCGCCAACCTTTGCGTTTTGTCACAGATTCATGTGCCATCTGGCGAATTACATTGGGATAAAAGGATCACTTCGATTCGTTCTCTCATGCATGTGGGGCTTAAATATTGCTGAAATCTCGTTCGTTGCGATACTAGGAAAAACATAGGGGCAGACTTGCACCACTTCTTAAATGTCACTTAAGTCGCCATTTAAATTTACTTTTGTATTAAGAATTTTATATAAATGCTGTTTAAGTCACTTTTAAAAAGTGGTGCAAGTCGGTCTAAATACTGAAGTTTGAATATTTTCCTCTGTACGTCAACCTCGGTCTTAACCTATTCGTCTGTTCAAAAGGTTATATTTACACATGGCAATTTTTTTTTTTTGTTTCCGGTTCTTAACATAAATATCTATTGAATCATACAGGTAATTCTGTCCTAAAAGTTATATTTCCCATATAAAAACGTGTCTAAAAATCGTAGTCCCAATCAAAAAGTTATATTTACATTAGATTTACACACAAAGGATTCTTGTCAATGCTGTTGTGAACAAAAGGATATATTTTTCATACAATAACGCAGTAGGAAGAAAAGTTTCATTTAAAAAGTTATATTTGTATTATTTAGGATGAATGTAATGTTTTAAAAACCACTTAACCGTTTAATTTTAGTTTTTAATCTGGTAACACAATTTGCCTTCCCTCCCAGACAAGAAAAAAAAGACAAATTATCAATGGTTGTTTCTTTTTAATCTGTGTTAAACTGTCATTATTTTGTCGTGTCTTTTCCAGTTTTCCATTCCAGTCAATTCAAAATTGTTTAGACTAAAAATTGTTTTATCATTTTAATATCTCCGTTGTATGTGTTGTGCCGTCTTTAATGACCAATAATAGATACCACTGTCGAGACTATTAATAGAGGATTTTAATTTATATTTAATTTAAGTTAATTTAAAGATTTATTTGTTTGTTTTAGATGCCTGTAAGTTTAAAGATGCAGATGTTATTTTCTGTTAACATAAGATTTTCTTTATGTACCTATATCATGGATATAAGGGTTCCTGCAATGATAATAAAAAATATGATTATTTTCAAAGTGTTTTAACCAAAAAGATATATTTACAGTACTGTCTGGTCAAAAGGTTATAATTTCCAAGTGACTGACCAAAAGGTTATATTTGCAACTTATTTTTTTTATATTTTTTTTATGTTACATCGTATAATAAAAAAAAACAACGCTAGGGATAATTTTAGTTAATTTAAGCAGATATTGAAAAAAACAAAACAAAAATTCGCTCTAACTAAATTTTTAAACGTTTTTTTCAGTTTTTCTAAAATTTACTTATGGTGTACTTATAACCTTTTGAACAGACGCTCCTCAATTTATGTCTTAGTAAAATTACGTTTAAACAAGCTTTGATTCCGTTTCAACGGCTGCTACAGGATTCACACAAATTTACCTACATAACTTTAAAAACAAAGTAATTGGTTTATGCCGGAATCGAACCCATGACACTGCCAACACTGCTTCACCTACTATAAAATCTAAAAATATTTCCGATTCCTTCTGTTTTTACCATTTTCTAAGTGCAAAGGGCATATCGTAAGCGCAAGCGACCTCCTGTCGGGTGAACGGCTAAACAAATGTGAACAAATCGATAAATAATAGAGCTGCTTAGAGAAATATGTTAGGAGATGGATTTATTGATGTTGAAAAGGTATACAGTAAACGAGAATATTATATGTGAGCTACCATCACAGGTCTTTGCGTACGCAGCGTCTAAGCGTTTGACACTTTTTCAAATGACTAAAAAGTCCGAGCGGCAGGCCTTACTGCATATAGGACCCAAAGAAACAGTCCGAAGTCGGGTCGGCACCCATTTGGTGCCTGGTAGCAGTTTTTAGGGTTCCGTACCCGAAGGGTGCCAAACGGGACCCTATTACTAAGACTTCACTGTCCGTCTGTCTGTCCGTCCGTCTCTCTGTCTATCTGTCTGTCTGACTGTCTCTCTGTCTGTCTGTCACCAGGCTGTATCTCATGAACCGTGGTATGTAGGCAGTTGAAATTTTCACAAATTATGTATTTCTGTTGCCACTATAACAACTAAAAATAGAATAAATTAAATATTTAAGGGGGGCTCCCATACAACAAACGTGATTTATTGCCGTTTTTTCTCGATTTTTGCGTCAAATATTGTACGTATATAGATGAATGGAACCCTTCGTGCGCGAGTCCGACTCACACTTGGCCGGTTTTTTACTAACATTTCTTCTTTTCGCAACCTTTTTACTAGGTGTAACTGAATCCCCTTCTTATAGTAAAAGCTGATAAAAGTATATCCTTACATTTATTTTAAGTTTTTCCTTTTTTTTTTGCACGCCTACCAACTCTTTCCTACCTCCTGCGGTTGACTGGTAGAAAATGCTTATGGCCTTAAGTCCGCCGTATTGTACGATTTTTTTAGATGTAATAAAAGTATCAATAAAATAAATAGAACCCCTTATTTTTAGCTAATTTTGTTCGAATTTATCAGTAAGTACATAATTAGGTAAGGTTTTTTGTTACATTCTGTATTTTGCTCTCCATTTACAGTTTTTTATTTTGTGTTTTCTTTATATTTTTATGTGTGCAATAAAGGATAAAGTATTGTGCTTAGTTTCATTTACGATTATTAAAATGTACAGCACACTCATAACAAAAACCCCGTAGGCATCGGTAAATTGGGGATTCATGAAAATGAACAACTTCAAACAAAAATACTATTAAAAAATTATGAAATGTTCCATATATTTCAAGGCCGTGGCTGTAACAGCCGCAATTTTTTATCGCGATTTCCAAGTTTTCCCCATAGTAAAAGGTGTTCGTATAGCCCAGTAGAACCCTCCATTTTCCATTCTACATGTGGATTTACCCTATATACATTCGACAGGCTGTATAGCTGGATAATCTCATCCGTATTTTTCCTCGCAGATTTAGCTAACATTGATAACAAAACGAAATACAGCGCCACCGAGGATACAACATACATCTTTTTTTACAGATATAATTTGCAAAAAGTGTCTTCAATCATGTTAATAGTGATTTTTGAACCTAAGGCATAGGTTTTTTGCCTACGTAGATAGCAAAAATTCTATCTACTCCGAGGGCCCACGGTCTTGATCCTAGGTTCTTTAACGTTGGTCCTAAAAATCAATGTGAACGATTGAGAGATTGTGCAGACACTTTTTGCAACTACGATCTGTTGAAGAAGATACGATTTTTTTTTTCATTGGTGGCGCTGGATAGTCTACTGGGGATCCAATGAGATATTGTGCGTCAGCAGAACACTGGTTATTTTAGCTCAAATAATTGCTGTAAACACCTTTTCATTATCGAATAAAACCGTGGGACGTCGTTTTCAATTAACAATACGAATAACTCTCCGCAAACATACCTTGTGTGAAATTGCTAAACAATCATCGTAATAGGTAACAAAAGTGATGGTTCATGGCTAAAAACGGGGACAAATAACCTACCACGAGATTATATTTTGATAATGATCTCTCAAAAATATTACTCGATTCGTCCAAACTGCACAGGTATATAAAACTTCAATCGTAGACTTTTAGATCGCATGTTTTTCCAACAATATCGATCATAGATCCTCCTAATGGCAAAATTGCGTGGAGCAAACAGTGTTTGACATATCTGTCGATCACGCAGCCATGTGCGCATGCTCAGATATTCTGGGAATAGACCAAACAGAGGACTAAATAATGGCTAGGAAATAGAGAAAAAGAACACTTTATTGCACAAACAGAAAAAAATAGGACGTGTGATTTTTTATATTTAAGTAATGGTATGCAAAAAAAATAAAACTTTGGCCTTTGCATCTACATAATGAAACAATTTTTACAGCGTCCAGTGGCACCTTCACTCACACTAGATGAGTGAAGGGACTACTCGGACGCTACAGTGACTGAATAAAATAAATAAAAGGTTATGATAAATAATGGGTTAATTAACTTGTATGGTAGATTTTCCAACGTAGATACTGATACAGTAGATGCTATTTAAGAAGTTAGATACTACAATACAAGCACAATACAAGTGCAAAATACCCGTTCCCGTGACGTGCTCGTCGACTGCCCGTTGGCCGCACGACACCGGGCTTTTTTATTCAAGTATTGTTGTCTCTAGCTTCATAAGTAATAAAGGATTATTTTATATTGAAATCGTGCCACCCACAAGTTGCCCGTTTTAAATCAAATCAAATCAATTTTTTTATTCAAAGTAGCACAGAAACTGTGACTTAATGAACGTTACAAGTCAAACTAGGTGTCTCAATGTCTGCCCGTCCCCACAGTAGTATACCATAGGAGATAATAGGTACTATGGAAGTAACTAAAATAAACAAGCCTAGCAGTTTTGTGTGCATAGTCCTTAAAACTCCACCCGAAACAGTTCCTGATCATTATGACGCTGTAATAATAAGCACACTTATGGCCATGAGTTTATTATCTAAACATCCCGATACAAAGTACGCCCAGTCTGGTGCAGCGGCTTCCAAAATACTTAAATCCCCATCAATTTGGATCACCGCGCCCGGTGTGCGCCCGCGCCGCTGGCCATGCCCAAAAGTACGTTATTATTTACCTATTTTTAAAACAACCCTGTTCTTTCCCGCCTCCCACTTTAGTACCAATATTGCCACCGGATCGAAGACACGAACACCTTAGGCGACACGGTACATGTGGCTTCTATTTCCGTCTAATATCCGTCTTTTATCCGTACTTTGTGTCATCAATTTGCGCGGATCGAAATCGGTTTTAATACATATTTGTGCTCGCAATACCAGAGGGATAGATCAGTCAATGCGTTACAACAAATTCAACATGGACTTCGGCATCCAAGACAAGGATTCGGGTGAAGTGGAGTGCTACGTCGAAATACGTAAATAGAAACTTTTATAAATCAAACGGTCTTATTTACGACGACGTTTTAGAGGAAGCGTTTTATTAGCTTTCGAATATGTTGTTGTTGATGGAATAGCATTGTAATTGATATTTTTACATCGGATTCGGTTTTTGGGTCGTGTAAACAAGGCTCTTCCTACCAGCTAGCTTGGAGCGGCGCAGTCTGGGATCGTCGCTGGCACTAACGATACTGTGTGCATCGATAAACAAGACTCTGCTTTATTACTTAACTTATTGGGGCTATTTTTATACAATGCCTACGAGGCAAGTTAGCACTAGGCGCGACAACGTTTCAAGCCGTGAGTAAAAAGTTGGAAAAAATCTTTCGAAAATCTAATCATTATTTTAGTCCCTTATAACGTGCATTTCACTATTCTAGATTGCGATGTGGGTACCTCTTGTTCTATCACAATCCAATTGCGTAAGTACTCGTTTGAAGCGAAGCAATATTTCTAATACCAGCACACTTACCTTTTCCTGCCTTGCCGGCTGATACTGCCCATTATGATTTAGGGGAGCGTGGAGTAACAGACCGTTAGGTAACCCTATACGTTTGAGTGAATGCCTAAGCAGTTATGATGGTTTTTCATTTAAACGATCCAGTGAACGTTTTTGATAACATTAACTATGTGGAATTAAATTTAAGTTTTCAAATAAATAAGAAGTAAAATCCGGTTTTGCCAAGCAATTAACCGGAGTAAATTTTTAAATTTCTTATAGAATTAAGTTTATTGTAAGAAATACTGGTAGAGATTTTAACATTTATATGGTGAGTAACAACTTCGTTGCTCGCAATCTTTTGCATTCCATTGATTAAGGTCTAAATTCATTTGTTCTCTACAGCTAATCCAGAAGCTGCAAGCTGCGTGGAGCGGTTCGCAACTTTCCTGTCCTTCATGCTCATCATCATCACTTTTCCGTTCTCTTTGATAGAGTGTTTCAAGGTAGAGTTTGGAAATGTTCCACTTTTATTAGTTATAGTTTTAAGGGTTAATTTTACACGAACGCAGAGCAACGAGTAACGGATCAAATCTACAGGCTTTGAGAGATTTCTTGCTCCACATATTATATTCTGAGCTTCGCAGCTTTGATTGTAATGGGAGAAATTAATTCTTCTTTCAAAATAACATACGCCAGTTACTTCGACCAAATAGGAGGTGGATTAGCAAAGGGCATGTTAAAATTAGGTACCTGAAACCGGCCTGCGGCGATTAAAGAACATTGAAGAAGCGAGAGAAGATTTTCAGGATCATGACAAGTGGTAAACTATGGTATCTGACTACCCCTCCGAGATCTGTATCCCTATAGGAGTAAGCAGATACTAAGTTGATTTTATGTATATTATTATATTTAGTGAATTTTACATATTTTTGGTTGTGGTCCTTCCCATTCAAATATTTATGTTATGATTACATTTTGTGAGATCGTCTCTCCATCTTCGCCTTGGTCTGCTACGTTTGCGATGTCCGTCGCGTGGAACCCAGTCTGTGGCAATTTTTTCCCATCTCTCTGGGCCCATACGGCTTACATGACCAGCCCAATTCCACTTGAGGACAGACGACCTCACAGCTTTCCTACCAGATTGGCAAAGGGTGGCTGAGAACAAAGATGAATGGAGAATCCAAGGGGAGGCCTTTGCCCAGTAGTGGGAAACTGAAATGGGTACATAAAAAAATACATTTTGTGTTATCAAGAATACTACAAACTTTCAGACAGGAAAACACACTGGCTGAAGCCATTGTGTTGTCGTGACTGCCCCGTTGGTCGTTAAGGCGCTTATCTACCAAAACAGAGGTCGTGGGTTCAATTAAAACTGGGGGCCGCAGTACATTTGTATAAATGACCTCAGTCTGGCTGTAATTTCATGTTTGTGCCGTCCTTGCCTGGGTATAGCACAAGCTATCCTAGTTTGGGACCAGTGGCCTAATTACGCGCACCAAATCCTGAGCGATTCCAATCGTCTAACTGTCAAATTCCATACTAATTTGACAGTTAGACGATTGGAATCGCTCAGGATTTAGTATGCGTAATATAGGGGCAGTTCAAGTGATTTAATTGAATTTATTATTATTATTATTTGAAAATGTATCCCGCCCACGATGTCTGCACAAAAGGTTAACAGCTGCTATACCAGCTGTTTCCTGATTAGCTTTTTATGCTTCCAGGGCCCTATTTCATGCAACTACAATTCATGGTTCACTCTACGACATTTCGATGTACATTGTAAAATCGATTGACCCACAGATTAACAAGTATTAACAAGTAGGAAGACTCGCAACATACGTCGAACAAAGAGTGAATTGTAGCTTTATCAAACGCGGCCCAGCGTATAACATGTTTTCTCTGACGATCTCGGAACTCTGAACTCATATTTTCTAGGTGGTCCAAGAGTTCGAGCGAGCCGTGATCTTTCGCTTAGGCAGACTACGGAAAGGCGGAGCCAGAGGGCCCGGACTTTTCTTCGTGCTGCCATGCATCGACACTTATAGGAAAGTGGATCTTCGGACCGTCTCGTTTAATGTGCCGCCACAAGAGGTAAGTTTCTGATGAAATCGGTGAGATATTCGAAGGTGACGTATGCCCTTGGCCTTGATTGTACGCGTACTGTATTGTATTACTGTATTACCAAAAAGGTATTACAATAAAATAAAGAATGGACTGGTTGAAACGAGTCCATTCCTTTATTTATTGAAGTATAGTACACGTACGTCATCCATGATAGAATTTGTTCTACACGTACACTGGAGTTTATAACCGACATCGAAGGAATAGAAACAGGCCCTATATAATAGTAACATAACACGGTACCTATAGCTTCAATCGGTATTTGCAAGGGTCGCCTCGATACAGGTTCGCCTAGTGCGGAGGCCACCGGAAAGAGTACTTTGTAAGTCAAATTAATTTTGGGTAAATAAATAATTCGTATTATATTATATAGTAATTTAGACAACGGAATTTCCCTGTGTTTTTGTCGTAGCCGGTCGGTCGTAGCGACGAAACTACAAAGCCGCACCACATGGCTGCAACGCAACACGCATAAATTCCAAACTGCGATTGTCCTAGAACTGCCAATTCTGCCATTCAGTTGGCACAATTAACCATCGTGGGCGGACCGTAGCTATCAATCAAGATTTTACGACGCATACAACAGTTACTACTGTAATCCAATGGTCTGACTTGAAACTATACATATATATACGTTTCTTTATACAAAATAAAAAACCTTAATATTAGTTAGTATACAATTCCTCCAAACTGCAAAGCACACACACACCTAACAATTTATCAATAAACAGGAATGTCTTTGTTTTAGCCATTTGATTGACGTGAACAAACAAAATTTTAACATTTTACGCAATAAATGGTTAAAAGCGAATCGGGTCAGTCAACTCCAGAGTTTTGGAGCGCTTTCACTGTATAATAATTCAAAAAGGTGAAGTTTTCGATTGTGGAATAGGCTGACTCCCAACCAAGTACCTAACGTTTTTGCTAGCGTTATAAATTTAATAAATGATCTAAGCAGTGGTTACTGAAAAAAACCGGCCAACTGCGTGTCGCCACGCGACTTCATCTACGTAATTTTCAATGGATTTTGTACGAAGTTTACCTTTTATAAGTTCTTCGCCTATTATTCGTTAACTTGTAAAGCCTTCTTAGATATCATATTTTTCATTTTAAGTTCATTATTATATGCTACTAACCTTTTTTCATGTTTCTACAATCAACCGTTTAGCCAGGAGAGGGGCGCCCTACTCGGACAAAAATTTACGCTTTAAAGCTTTAATATTTCGCAAACGGAAGCCTAAATAAAAAATTATCTTCCTACACCCACAATATTTTTAAGCGAAGATACTATGGTGTAGGTGAGAAAAAAAATTGCATCCCTGATGCAATGATGACAGACATACGCATAGACGGACAGACAGACATACAGAGAGACGGACGGACATGGCGAAACTATGAGGGCTCCTTGACGACTACGGAACCCCAAAAAATAGTCCTTAGATAGACTTCGTCAAACCTATTTAGAGGTAACTTTATCATTTATATAATCTCATCACATTTAAGTATCTTAAAATTTGGAAATGAGATTAGACAGAACCGCCAGATGCGCCCAATAAAATAATAATCGCTTCTCTTTCGAAAGCGCATCCCTAATAAACTAGGCTAGGCCTAATGAGCGTCTGTCTCCGTTGTAAGTCGGGCTCAGGCAGTTTATTTAGACAAGTCAAGACTGCTGCGACCGCAGACAGACAACTCACAGAATTCGGAAACCGCTCACCCAGTTTTCCCAAGCTCAAAAACCTCATAAGCAAAATTATTCCTTATTTTCATCTCGCTAGAATATCTTTACGAAAACAGTGCTTTTCGTAAAAAGTTTATTAGTTAAACTAACGCAAAATTTACTTAAAGACGATTGATGTAGAGAACTATCATAACAGCGGGCATTAAATTCATCAGACGCGAGTCATTTGTTTAGAATAATGTGACCGTTTTACGGAGTCTACGTGTCCATTCATGCGACACGTCAGTAGTTTCACAGTGTTTTATGTAGTAGTGGTTACTAACGAAATGGGCCTTTGAAATTGTGCGCTAGGAGACTACCATTCAATTCTAGAGAAACCGGCGGTGACCTTTGTCAGGTTAAATGGCGTGGGAAGCCTCATGCTGCACCAACCTTCCACTGCAGATTTATCGGTGTTTTTAAATATTTGAGCCCAATCTTACTTCTGGTACTGGTTTTATCTATCAAACATTTACGAAAATACTCAGGTAGGTACTATAATACTAATACTTATTATATACTCGTAGTAAGTTATAAAAGTAGAGTCAGCCAAATCGGCATCTGCAAAAGCAGTAAGACTTTCACACTCGGACCACTTGGACGAAGCAGTGCCCGGGACAATGTTTTTTTAGATGGGGTAGGCTTTCCCAGCACCTATACCATTCCTGACAGCTAAGTCGGCCTAGTGCACAGGTAAGACAATTCAATACGTGTGGAGCTAACCTAGCCGCGGATGTTCTTCGTCAATAAATGGAGAGATTTTTTTGTAGCGTTCGTGTAGTGTTCCTTAGATTAGGAAAAAAAGGTTTATATACTCGTATGAGCAAATGTCAATTGCCAAGCAGGCGGTAGAAGCGGAGCGGTAGAACGCCGGCTTTTCATACGGGAGGTCATGGGTTCGACTCCCGGCATGGACCAATTACTTCGTTTTCTAAGTTTGTGAAGTTATAGTAGCAATACAACTCGCTAACTGTGAAGGAAAACATCGTGAGGGAATCTGAGTGTCTGAGGTGTTCACATACCGCACCTGAAATTCCCAAGCCGCGGTGGGCACGCGTGGTGATTAAGGTACCATACCCCCTCCGAAAGGAGGCCTGTGACCTACAGTGGGACGTATATACGTAACGTGTATGCATGAAATAGATTGCAAGCTATACCAAAAAACCCGGTAATGTCTTTATGCGAGTTGTTTAATTTTAAACTATGGTTTGCAGTATGTAGCGCTTCCAAATGAAGAACACTTATATGGTGGTAAACCTGCGGCAGTAAAATGTATGAACAGCTAAATTTTTTATAGAGATTTTAAAGTTTTTCCCTCATAGCAAAAGTTCTTCGTATTGACGGGTAGAACTTATAATTTTCGTATGTGTATAGGCATTTTGTTATACCTAACAAACATCTAATACCACCACCTATTTAATACCTTTTTAGGGTTCCGTACCCAAAAGGTGCCAAACGGGACCCTTTTACTCTGTCTCCACTGTCTGTCTGTCTGTATGTCTGTCCGTCCATCCGACCTTAAAAGAGCTCTATCTTTGGAACCGTACTAGGTAGCCAGTTGAAATTTCAAAGAATATTTGTTATTATGGCGAATTACCTAGCAAATCATAAAATTAAAAAAATAAGGGAGTCTCCTTACAACAAACGTGTTTTTTCCCCGTTTTTTTGTTCATGCTCTATCGTAAAAACGGTAATACATATATGGGCATAAACTTGGCGTGATGATGGGACTTATATATATTCTCAGAACATTGTGTTCTGAGTATATATTCTAACGACAAATAATAAAAAACGGCCAAGCGCGAGTATAACCCTCGGAGCGTAAGTCCGACTTGCACTTGGCCAGTTTTTTTGTAACCTATTTACTCATTTATTTATTTTTATTTCCAGGTCTTAACCCGAGACTCCGTAACTGTAGCAGTCGACGCGGTGGTCTACTATAGAATAAAAGAGCCCCTGAATGCTGTGGTGCGAGTGGCCGACTACAGCGCGTCGACCAGACTGCTGGCTGCTACCACACTGCGCAACGTCCTGGGAATGCGCGACTTGGCGCAGCTCCTGAGTGACAGAGAGGCCATAAGCCACCTGATGCAGAACAACCTGGATGAGGCTACCGACCCCTGGGGCGTGGAGGTCGAGCGCGTGGAGATGTAAGTAGCCTCAAGGAATACTGTCGGCAATCTTTAGATACGATGACGCTGAATTTAGGCCTAGGTACAGCTCCTACATTACGCGCACCAAATCCTGAGCGATTCCAATCATCTGTCAAAATGGTCTAGCGTGCTGATTAAGCCCATACTTTATATCTGAGAAAAAACTTATGCCAGTGGGACGTATATGGGCTGTTTATACTTATGCAAACTATCAATTTTATTTCATCATCATCATCAGCCATTCGACGCCCACTGCAGGACATAGGCCTCCTTCGTGGTTTTCATCGCCATGGGGGGTTTTGCCATAATCGCCACGCTTGGCAGGCGGGTTGGCGATCGCAGTATGCGGTTGGAATCTCAGGAAGACGCTGCTGCCCGTCTCCTGGATATTGATTTCCTTAGTCGCCTTCTACGACATCCACGGAAGGAAATGGAGTGACGCTATTTTTAATCCGGCGCCACACGGAATCCTGCCTGTCAATTTTATTTACTCTAGTTTAATTACGGTTTACGCTGAAAAACCGCGCTGATACATCAGCTAATCGTGCCACCCATTACCAGCGATAGCCTAAACTTATCATTATCATACATGTTACCTGATAGGTACTTAAGTTTGCAAACTGTTTCTATGATTCTATCTGATAATAAAGTACTTTCATTTCAATTCAATGTTTTTTTTTCAGCAAAGACGTCCGTCTTCCCGTCCAACTGCAGCGCGCGATGGCGGCCGAGGCCGAGGCCGACCGCGAGGCGCGCGCCAAGATCATCGCGGCCGAGGGCGAGATTAAGGCCTCCAAGGCGCTCAAAGAGGCGTCCCTCGTCATGACCGACAACCCTATGGCTTTGCAGGTTTGTAGAAAGATTACTTCTGCTAAGACATGCTACATTTTAGGCGGTCAAATATCGGTAAAGAAGTGTCAGTCCGATTGAGCTGAAACGAAGCGGTAACCACCGCGTTAAAGACCTATGGACCCTAAGGGATTAAACAACCATATGTTTCAATGCTGACAAAGTTAATAATGACTACAAAAAGTATAGTTATAGTTGAAACCATATAGGGAGAGGTTGGGTTCGAGACACCGATCCCTTTACACTCCCTCAAGGACCTATCAAACCTACTGGAAGCGCATGCTTCCATTCATTACTAAGACTCCACTGTCCGTCTGTCTGTCTGTCTGTCTGTCTAGCTGTCTGTCACCAGACTGAATAAAATTAAATAAAAAATAAAAA
The DNA here is from genome assembly GCA_963969515.1 of Yponomeuta evonymella. Lineage (NCBI taxonomy): Eukaryota > Metazoa > Arthropoda > Insecta > Lepidoptera > Yponomeutidae > Yponomeuta > Yponomeuta evonymella. The sequence continues at coordinate 14,773,377 of OZ018349.1, forward strand.
CCGACTTCAAAACATTATAGCACTAAAAAGTTAGAAATTATTTAAAAGAATACCTTTAAATTAGAAGTATGTATACTTGTAGGTATTATAGGCCCCACTAGGCCTTATTTACTGCTGTCTATTGAAGATTTCCGTTCTCCATCTCTGAAAATCAGATCTTCACCAAAAATATGACCAATGGTATTATACATTGAGAACAGCGCCATCTATAAAAACCAACAAGAAGCGTTTAACATTGACATTTATCGGCGCTGTGAAAGTTACATAGATGGCCGCTAGATGTCGCGAGCTCTGTTTAGACAACTTATTTTATTCTGTTCTTAACCGACTTCAAAAAAGGAGGAGGTTATCAAATAGACGCGTATTTTTTTGGCTAGGTTTTCGCATAACTCCGTCAAATCTTAACCGATTTCGACAATTCTTTTTTTGTAATTAATCACTTAGTTCATGCAATGTTAAAAAATATACATATTAAAATGTTTTCTGTAGTGGATTTTTACGGCTGCTATCCGTAGGAATCCACACCTGCAATGAATACGCACCTTTAAATTTTGTATCCTTGCAGAAATATAGCACTCTGTTTCTACAGGTGAAAACTTGTAATTGGCTCACTAACTAGTTATATAAGCTTAAGTATTATTTATCAGCTGTAGGTTTTTCATAGATAACAAATAAAATAAAATAAAAAACTTTTACTTTTCAGTTGCGGTATCTTCAATCATTAAGTACAATATCGGCGGACAAGAACTCAACGATAATATTCCCGTTCCCTATGGATTTCCTGAAGACGTTTTTATCTGGACCAAGTACTTCGATTCCGCACACATTGCCAGTATAAATAAGAGATAGTGCTTATAAAAGTTACATCAAACAAAGTAAAAAAACTCAAAGCTCGGTCAGTTTTACTTCTAAACAAGTTGTAGAGCACAGAACAGAACTGTGATTTTAATGAAAAGGGGAAAAACAAGAACGAAAACGAATAAAAATATCATCATCATCATCATCATTCAGCCACAAGAAGTCCACTGCTGGCCATAGGCCTCCTCCATGGATTTCCAAAAAGACCGGTGGAAGCGACTTGCATCCAGCGTCTTCCTGCCACTTGGATGAGGCCATATGTCCATCTTGTGGCTGGTCTACATAAAAGTAGCACGATTAATTAAAAAATTTAATAACCATTTGCCTCTCGCTTACAGAATATTCCATAAGCGAGAGGCAAGAAGTTGTCCAGTTTATCTCGTCATTATGGAGGTCAGTGTATGTACCATTGTAGGCACCATAGAGGTCTTGTGACAAGAATGAGACACAAGTAGTTTTACTTTACCAAATAATAATAATCATATGCTATAATTTTGTCTTTGAGAGCATAATTCACGCATAATTTACGAATATTTTGCGAATGGTTTTTTTGTGTACATTTATAACTGAATATTTGTAATTAGTAATACCTATAGTTTATTACTTAAATGGAGATTGAGTATTTTTGACTGAATGTATATCACTACTTAAATCTCTCAAAGACAGTTTTATTTGCTCATCAAAAGTATTAAAATAAATTTTCATGTCGTCTTCTCCGCCGATTTCACCTCATAATATAGAAAAATCGGTATCCGATACCGAGAATCAATTGGAGGAAACCAAGGACACGTCAAAAAGTGCTCAAAATGAGTCCGCTGAGCAAGACCTGCCGAAGCGATCATCGCACGTAGTTTGCATTGTTGAACCGAAGCCCCAACAAGGGTATGACTTCTACGCTAGTCGCCAGGAAGGTAAGTGCTGAGGTGACATGTTTACTTCGAATCTGTTTTTGGATATCCATTTTCCTATATTCTATTCCTGTTTTTATCCCTCCGTTGTAGGTTTCTCGGTGCTCCTGCAATACATCAGCATGTCATGCTGAGTCGAGACCATTTTAGGGTAACAATACTTTAGCCTAGGCCTGGAAATATAAACATGTTTGTAAAAGCTTACAGGTTAAAGGACCTCTCTAAACCAATGATAGTGCCTACAAAAGTTCAGGTGTTTTCCTATTTTGTTTTGCTTCAGCCAAGAATCCAATCATGGGGCGTATCCTTACTTGTCTTTCAATATTGTTATTGGTAATAACCTTTCCTATCGGTATCTTCTTCGTGTTGACTGTAAGTAAATACCCATTATTCTGATTTCTGCTAAGGAGTCATGGTTTCACTTGACATTTGCATTTTAGGTAATTAAACAATACGAACGAGCAGTCATATTCCGGCTCGGCAGACTGAGGCCGGGGGGTGCTAAAGGGCCAGGTCTGTTCTACATACTGCCCTGTGTTGACACCTACGTGAAGGTTGATCTCAGGACTGTGTCGTTTGATGTCCCAAAGCAAGAGGTAAACGCAGAATTTTACTGGATAGATGAATGGATGGAGGATGCAAGTTTATCAGTTTGGTTCTCAACAAAAGTACCTAGTAATTTCATTTGCTTTTGGTTTTTTTTTTTGCATGTAAAGATTTTTTATGTAATTGATCTGTATTTAGACGAAACTGGTGGATAATGTGTGGTGCATCTTTTTATTTTCTGTAATTTCTAATTTTGTTTGCTTCTGTTTCTGAAGTCATCAATCGTGCGACGAGATTACAAATACTCCAGAATTATTATAATATGCTTACGATTGCTTTACATAGGTTACTTAATCCTGACAAAACCTTATTACTATAATACTAACGCTATAGACTTGTTTCGAAACGTTGGATTTAATTGAATAAGACACTAATGATTCCATTTTTATGCAGGTTTTAACAAGAGACTCTGTTACTGTAGAAGTAGATGCTGCTATTTACTACAGAGTTCTGGATCCCCTATGTGCCGTTGTCAAAGTCGCAAACTACCGGTAAAATCTCATGAAATTCCTATTGCAGATGCAAAGCCACGATAAGTCTAAACACAGTAATCTAATAACTGTGCCATATTTTTTTGCGATTCCTTATGTAAAGTATTATTAAAACATGCAAAACCTGCCAACCGTTTCTTCAGTATTAATATTTGGGCCAAAGTTTTCATTTTGTATGAAATTTTATGTAATCATAGTGTTTGTTATCGAACTCCTCCGAAACGGCTTTACCGATTTTTATGATTTTGTGTATATTTGGTAGGTCTGGGAATAGGTTGTAGGCTAATTAATATGGCAAAACAACGTTTGCCAGGTCAGCTAGTTTTCATATAAAATTATCTTGATGCGGTCACAAATTGACCTCGTCAGGTTTCAAGATTGTGTAAAAACTGGAAAACATATTTTTTTTATTGGTAGTGGTTTAATTTATTGATACTCCAAAAATAGTTTTCAGATTTCGCACCGTCTCAAAAACACGTCCCAACATTGTTTAAAGGAATTAGAAGCATTTCAATGAGCACGATGGGAAGCGACTTGTTACTAGATGATGTTAAAATAAAACACCCCGATTGACCTTACCGTTTTCACTGTTTCCAGTCGCTCGACGAAGCTCCTGGCGGCCACAACGCTGCGCAACGTGCTGGGGACCAAAGACATGGCAATGCTGCTCTCCGATAGAGAAGCTATTACACAGCAGATCTGGCAGCTACTTGACGACGCCACTGGCCCCTGGGGCGTCTATGTGGAGCGGGTTGAGATGTGAATATAGTCCACAGGCATTCGCATTCTACTATAGGGATTGTGAGGGAGGCTCGCAAGCGTTGCAGGTGCCTTCACCCCGCACCCTCACAGGCATGAGGCATTAAACTACTCCAGAGCACATGACATAGAAAACATATAAAATAATATGTTTACTCAAGTCTAAATAAACATCCTCATATTTTATAACCACAAACTACGTATTTATAATCCACAGCAAAGATGTCCGCCTGCCGAAGGAACTGCAACGCGCGATGGCGGCAGAGGCCGAGGCCCATAGGGAGGCCCGAGCCAAGATCATCGAGGCCCAGGGCGAGATCAGCGCGGCAAGAGCCCTGCAGGAGGCCTCTAAAAAGATGATCAACAATCCAGTAGCGCTACAGGTTCGACTTCAAATTTTACTACAGAAAACAGTTTTGTTTGTTTAATGTCAAACTCTACCTTTTCCAAACAGTGGTAGAGGTAATAACGATACTACCCAGTAGAGGAGATTCGTTTATAGGTTTTGGAATATAGCGATGTTAATAGCAGCTGATGAACCTTTATATGTAAACTGCAAAGTCTCTCCTAACATAGAAGTAGCAAACGGACAGGACGTGCTACAATAAAATACAATAAGCGCCCAATGCGAGCCCGCGCTAGTCCTAGACCAAGAGCGACCACAGGTCGTCTGTGACTCTATACATCTTACCGCGCCCTCGCCCCACGTCCCATCTGTGTATCTCGCGCTTAAGAGCTCTTTACGTTGTTGGGTCACAGCGCCCAGGCCGCGGACCCTATCTACTTATTACATACAACCACTCCCTAAAAACCTTCGGGCTGTCAACTATCCCTACATTTCTCACTAGTTTTTATTTATATTTTCACAGTTACGGTATCTTCAGGCACTAAACACGATGGCTTCAGCAGAAACTTCAACTGTTATATTTCCATTTCCAACGGAAATAATTAAAACCTTCTTCGCACGCTGAAGTTTCAGTCTTGTTTTTATTAGCTAGTTTATATATTTATAATTTTTTGTAAAACGTAAAAATAAAAAAGTTAAATTTGTGTATTTTACTTATATTTTTTTCCAATATTATAAAACTCGACTTCTATGACGTAATATCTAGCGATAAAAACTTTGGTTAAACAGTGTTAATCTATACATTATAGAAATTGGCGTAAAGAATGTTTTGTCGAAACAATTTAATACATCAATTTAATTCCGGGTGTACTTACCTGTAACCGATCAGGTTTTGCCTGGAGCCTATCAGTTTTATCTGGTGTATCCGGAATTAAATTATTAATGTGTAGTGCTATTGAAAAGTGCTGTCCAGGAATAGAAATCTTCCTTAAAAAATATTACTTTGAGAAACATTCCAGAAAATCCATCGGGAAAGGAAATATTATTGTCGCAGATCTTTCGGCAGATATTGATTGTAGAGATTGTAAATATCGCAACTGGAAAAATTAAACAATAATTTAATATTCATACACACGCATTAAATGTGGTTTCCATTATCTAGAAGGAGTCAGGAGCTCTAGTTCTATTTAGACCTGAGAGTTTCGCACCTAGCCTCATAGTTGGGCCATTGCACATAGCAAGCGCTAAGGTATGTAAATAACTCAGAAACTAGGGTTTCCTCACGATTTTTTCCTTCACAGTTGGCGAGCGGTATTGCTACTACAACATCAGAAACGTACGTAACTTACAAAACAAAGTCGTATTCTCAAATTGTTTGCTTACATATTCTGTGAACGCACCTGTAAGGCCAAAGGGTTATTATCCAGTATCGCCGAAGCCTCTTGCAGTGCCTGCGACGCGGTGATCTCTCCTTCGGCGACGACTACCTTGGCCCGGGCCTCTCTCACAGCCTGGGCCTCCGCCGCCATGGCCTTCTGCATTTGTCGTGGTAGACTCACGTCTTTGCTGTAATACGACACTTGGGTCAGCATAAAACCAGATTAAATTACTTACCCCTGGTTTCTCGTACACTAACAAGCTGTTAATCTACTGTTAACAGCTGTCAGTGGTTTTTTTTTGTATGCACTTTGGTAATTGACAGCTGTTAACAGTAGATTAACAGCGTGTTAGTGTACAAGAAACTGGGGGTCAGCTGAGTAGTACCGACTCAAATTATTTTTTCCCGTGTTATTTTGTGGAAAGAGCGAACACCTCAGTGCGCAGACTCTCTTATATTTTCATAATCCCCAGAGATTTGTGGCAAATAATCCGTGCGCTAATTACCCTAGTGTCCAAGAGCCTATAACATTGTAACATGTAACCTACATTGTAAGTTAAAGGCAAAATAATGTTATTAAAACATTTTCCTAGCATACCAAGAGGTCCTTGAACATTTAATAAGACAAAAAGAGCTCGCAAATCATATTTCCACTATTTCTCCCGCCATTCATTAAATATTATAAGAGATAAGACCTACAGGTCTAGTAAACTGCTATAGTTCCAGGGTTGATCAAGGTGACCAGGGGCGCTACTACGTAAGTCCTCAATTGTACATTGTATGGAGTTGCCTGATTTAGCCTACTCCGAACTGTCAAATACATACATATCTTTATACTTCGTAGTCGTCAAAATGGTTAACTCGATAGAGAATACAGTTACGTGATAGAGGGACAGGTGAATCATGGCCCAAGGCCAAGGACCATTTTGACTTATCCATTTTGAAGCTTTGAAAGTATCAAAAGTATTCTTTTAAAGGAACATTCACCCGAGTAAATAATCGAATCAAATAACCGCCTGACACCGTTACGCGTCGGATCAGACGATTTACTCGGATGAATACGAGATGAAACGGATGAAGAAAGTGAAAATTTCTTCAAACGTTAACTGGTATAATTACATTTCCACCCGTTCAACCATGACTCCCCAAGGCTCAGTAGCTTCGTCCAGGATTTTTTCCAAGGCTCGGCTTATGGCCTCTCGGTCACTCAAGAGCTGCGCCAAATTTCGCGAGCCGATTACTTTTCGGAGCGTTGTTGCAGCTAGACGATGAGTAGATTCACTGGAAAATCAGTGTTTTGTGTCTATAACATCAAAAAAATAATGAGCGTACTGGAAAATTTAAAACTCAGGTACCCAGATAGGTAAGTATTTGATCAATTTTACAATGTCATGGCAGTATTTTAAGTCAAGAAAGCCACAACCCACAACCTACACTTAATCAATATTGCACAAATATGTCTGTTTTTAAACAGGATAATACGGGTATTTAGAGGACGATTGCGTCTGGTGTTCAACACGTTCGTGAGTAATAACTTTAAGTTGAGCACTCTTAAATAACTTGTAATCGCCAATTTTTTTTTTTATTTTAGCCAACCTAACAACCCTAGGCAAAATATACGTAAGCATTCACGAAGAGTTTCGTCCACAATGTCAAAGTAAATATAAAAAATAATATAAGTATGAAGGAAACAAAAAAAAACACACACCGTACAGTACAGTCAATTAAATAAACCGCCCCGGGACATATCCGACCCAAAGGTACCTATGACACTGGCAGCGTTACCGCGCTGCACAGCGAGGGATATCCTTTGCATCAAAAATGCCCCAGAGCGGTAGTCAAAGCCACGGTTCCTGAGACGGCGCCCTATCTCCTTAACAAAAACTTTCCCCTGGGTACCCCAAACTCCAGTGGTTTCTACGGCGAGTGGCACAAACAGATAGCTGCTCATCAGCTGGCTATATTTTGCACATCTGAGTCTAGGCTTTCGGACTGTTGGTTCCATTGGAAAGTTCCATTGATGGGCCCAACAGGATTTTCTAGACCTTTTGTCTCCACTACTTAGGATGAGTGGGTCCAACAGGATTTTTACGGTACTCATGTCTCCATGTGGGTCCAATAGGATTTTGACGGTTCTCATGTTTCCATTGTTCGAAATAGTTGGAGCTATTAGGATTTATTCAGTACTGTTGTCTCCACTGTTAAGATAGTGGCCATGTAAGTGTAATTAACATTGATTGACATTTAATCTAATATATAGATTACTGTAAGCGCTTTGTAAGTAATTCACTATTCACACTATTCTATTTGTATTTACTAAAATGGACCAAGATCTCAGTTTTTTGGAAAGAAAGGGTTGTAAAGTTTTGATTTACAATGGTTACTAGTTTTATAAACACACGGTTTATAAAAATACCAGAACCCGTTGGATTTGCAGCTGTAAAAAGAAGGACAAATGCCTTGGTGCGATTACAGTTCATGTGAGTCTTTTGATTTGATTTAAGCATATCAACCATTAACTACGTTAACTGTCAAAATAATTGTTTTCTCGATTAATTAGTTAATTGATTGACTGAGTGATCGTTTCATCCAAATTTATGGTGATACAACTTTATACAAGTTACCCCACGTTGATTTGGGTGAAATCTATGAATGACTCGATCAATCAAAGAATTACGTCATCAATCAAACAGTTGCGCCATTAATCAATAAAACACGTTATTAATCAAGCATTGATACCATCACTCAGTCAATCAATTAATTAATAAATCGAGAAAACAATTATTTTTACAGTGCACGCAGATGAGTGTAGATATGGTTTTTGACTATTCTTTCGGACGTGGGACAACTTGTATCAAGTTGTATCACCATCGAATTGGGTGAAATGTATGAATCACTCCATCAATCAAACAATCGCGCCATTAATCAAGCATTGAGACCATCAAACGATCACTCAGTCAATTAATTAATTAATTATTCGAGAAAACAATTATTTTGACAGTTCATGCAGATGAGTGTAGCTATGGTTTTTGGCTATTCTTTCGGACGTGGGACAGATCGTTGTGAACGTTAATACGTTCACTAGTATTATCCGTCAACAGAACTACGTAACAGAACAGTTGGGAATATTTGAGATTGAAGCAGGGTGTAAAGCATAGTCTTATACAGAACAAATGGTAAAAAAATCCCAGTAGTTCTGCCGACAGAACTACTCAACAGAACAGGTGGGAACAAAGGAATTTGACACTTTTAAGTAAATGTTTTGACAATGGAACCACGAAACCGGATTTGGACCTAATAAAATTTCGATTATTGACTCCACCATCTAAATGGGACCGTCGGAATTTGTAAATCCTGTTGGACCCATCAATGGAGCCATGAAAACTTGAGAAACCTATTGGACCCATCAATGGAACTTTCCAATGGAACCAACAGTCCGAAACCGAGTCTAGCTGCAGCAATTTACTCAATCGTCTTTGTACTAAACGGTAAGTGAAAAAAATCTAGATTTTATAGAGCCAGATGGTACGAAAATACAATTAAACTAATGCAATTATTAAATTATTAAAAAATAAAAATGCCTTTATTCAAACAAAAACATGCACGTACAGAAAATTGCAGAAGCCTCCTTTTTAGTAAATATTTACCTGTACCAGGAGGCTCCGCTCTTTCTACACTACAATCTATTAAATGTGCTTATTAATTAATTATGTTACATTATTTAAGGTATATATAAAAACTTTTTCAATGACAACTTGTTTCAGGTACGTAGGCAAACTTTCCTTAATATAAAATTTTAAAACATGCTCTCATTTCATATGTTAGATTAATTGGGGCACATTGCAAAAAACTTTTTTATAACATAACATAAACTCACGCCTGTATCCCAGAGGGGTAGGCAGAGACCAGGGACTGCCACTTGCTAAGATCCTGACAGATCACTTTCGCTTCCTCAATATTCATTAGTCGTTGCATGCACGCACGCCGGTTTCGGGTACTTTTTATCTTGCCCTTTGCTAATACATCCCCTATTTGGTCGAAGTATGTCTGTCTGGGTTGTCCCTTACCGGCCCTTTCATTCACATTCGCTCGATATATTTGTTTTGTCAATCTTTTTTATTATTATTATTTTTTTTAAAGCATGCAGTACATATTAGAAAATATATATATTTGTTTCTATTTAATAAGTTTTACAATACATGTGGATATGTATGTGTGTTTGTGTGCACGTGTGTATATGTGTGTGTATGTATGTTTCTTGGTATGAGTGTACGATAACTTCTAGGGGGTGTTTAGGCGCGTGTGTGAGACAGTCTGAGTGTATGTTCCTGCTAGTTTATATATATTTTAGGTTGTTCGTAACAGTAGAGTTTCAGATTTCTTATATGTTTTAGTTTTTAGCCTGTCAGTTAATTATATTTTACATTCGTGATACGTTGTAAGGTAGATGTTAATATATTTACCAAGCATATTGTAGAGATAAACAGATTGCGCTCTGTACTATCTGCTAACAAAGGTTGTTTTAGTAGTAGCGGTAGGGGCCTCAATATGTCTCCGTCTTTTTTTAAGACAGCTACGATCATAAGGTAGAGTATTATGTTATCTTAGAACAGCATGCAGAACATACAGCTTTCTTACCTAAAGTGTTTCACTTTGACAGTACAAAGTCTCAATGGGAAATCTGTATGTTCTCAACAACATAGTTTTTAGCAAGGGCCTTTGAACTCTCTCCAGTTCTAGTAATTTCGTTTTAGTATATCCACCCCAGACTGGTATACAATAGGTTAATACCAATTGAGCCAATGAGATATACATTTGTAAAATAAATTTTCTAGTGGCATCGTGTCTAAGGGTTTTAAAGGTCCATGTTAGTTTCCTAATTCTTTTCATCAATAACTCTATTTAATTGTGCCAAGAAAGACGTTGATCAACTATAACCCTCAAGTATTTGGTGTGTCATTTTTTATTAAGAAGAGGACAATCATAGTATCGCTGCTTATACCGACACAAATGAATTTTTATATCAAACTTAGACGGTTGTGTTTTTATATAATTAGTAAAGCATATGTAATTGGTTTTTACAGCATTTAGGGTCAGAGGATGGGCATTAAATGCCAGCTAGAAATTTTTGAAAATCCCTTTTCAGTAAAACTCTGGACCTCACTTCATGTTTTACTAGAAAACACGTTATCAGTGTCATTGGCGTACGCAAAGATACGCAATAAAACTAAAGTATATATTAAACCCAAATCCAGAGTATGGTCGACATCTTCTCTACATTTGAAAAAGTTTTTACCACTACATTATTAAAACAGAGTTTTAGTAAATAGGTACCGGTAATCAGCCACTCCTAGAATGGCTTTCATGGGATTTCTGACTCTATAGAATACCACGGCTTCCACTGACACTGATACGGAATCCATTGTCAGAACCTTGAAAACAACAAGTTTATTAAAATCATTGATTATTGAAACATTCGACCAGGTTGTGGAGCGAACTCCTCCAAAATTATTGTGAAGATGTCCGTTAATGTGCTCTACAATAAAATACCTCTTGTGATGGTACGTCAAAAGTAATGCTCCTGAGGTCAATTATACGATAATGGTCGACAAACGGAAACACGTAGAAGAGACCAGGACCTCGGGCTCCCCCTTGGCGGATCTTTCCGAGTCTGAATATTACGGCCCTCTGGTATTCCTTCACTACCTGAAACCAGAGGAGAAAGGTACCCACCTCTCAAATTATGCATTTCATTAGTTTTCACTGCCTCGTTGGTCTAGATTTAACAACCGCTGAAGGCCGCCTACTTGGTTTGAACAAAGTAAATGGCCTTCAGTCTGGGTGTTTTTCCATGTTTGCCTGATTACCATAAGTATCCTGGTTTAGGACCAGGACAAGTGACGGCACACATGGCACGCCATGACACGGCATGGCACTGGTACATTACCTGCATTGCACATTTATACGGGTTGGTAATTTGAGGAGGGAGCAAAAATGACCCCGAACAACTAGCTATGTAGGTACCAAAAAAACCATACCGAACTGATTCACAAATCTTGGAAAATTTATACAGTCACAAATGTAGAAATAATAAATAATGACTACTAGTACTTACAACAATAACCCATATAAGGGAAAATGGGAAAAGAATTATGAAAACTACATAGGATATTCCTATCAAAATCCAACCGGTAATAGACTCTCCAGAATCTGGAACAGATAGACGAGTTCATTAGTTACAGAAAAAATGTTTCGTTGGATTACTCCTCAGTTCATAAATTAAAAGCTTCAAGAGTAATTGATCGAAGTTTTACGTAGGGTGCTGGGGAGGAAGGTTGTGACGGCATAGCCCGGGCGCGAGCAAAACACTACTAAAGCAAAACCTGACAACAATTTCTTCAGTATCGGTAGTTGAACCACTTCCAAAAAGCAAAACTTTAAAATTCTCTTTTTATTTTTAAACATTATTGAAACTTGACTTACAAAATTAGGAATTTCAAACTTTTGCTCATCGATACTGAAGAGATAAGACATTACATTTATGCAAAATGAGTAAGGACGTGTTATTGAAATACAAAAGCAACGTTGCGCCCACCGCGCCGCCGTCGCCTGGCTCGCGTCCGACGGCTCTTGTGTACACAAGAGTAAGGAAAGGAACACGAAATTTCCCTGCTTAGCTATTTGTAACCAAATAGATGCACTAAGCCGATGCATTAAGCATAGTAACTTTGAGATTTATTCCCTTCTTAAAAGTGAAATGCTGTTACTGACAGGCTGAGCTGATCACGATGATGATGATTGATTCGAGCTAAGCTATGTGCAAATAAATACTTCCGAACCACCATCTGTCAGTTCCGATAACTGTTGTGGAAACGTGACTCCTTTATCAGATTTCGTATGCGTGCACTTTTCTTTCATTTTCTTTATTGACTTCCAATAAATTGACATTATAAAAACATCGTTTATTGAGAAAACTCACTCAATCTATTCTTATAGTATGAGCTTTTTCTAGAAATGACTATTATATTTTCCTAAAAAAATCCTAATATATGATTTTTATTCGTGACATCTGGTGACATCAATCAAAAAATCTCTAATTTCTGCCCTTCTATCACGTTCGGAGTAGGAGTAGGAGGTGTAGCTGTAGCTCCTCTGATCAACGAAGATCACAGATGATCATAGACTTCAGTCACAGAACCGATTGACAGCGAAAGTGTGGAATATAGAGAAATTTTATTAGAAGTACCTTTTCTTTTTTTTTTCTTTTTAATCTGTGAGACGAACATCAGTTACAGATATAGGTACTTTATTTATACTTTATTTGGATGTGCTTTGGATGAGGTTATTTAACATATGGAACGGAGAGTGACTTCTCTCCTTGCCTTTCTCAGACAGACTAGATGAATTTAGCAGCCTTTCCACTGCTTGACTCAAGTCTTCAACTTGATCCTCCCTTTGTCATGTGAAAAAATAATAAACCATGTGCATTATTCGTAAACATTTTATTGATAGTTTCGTTAACAATAAGAGTACAAAATTATGTAGCCGGACTACTTGGAACAGCGGTGGTAGCCTAGTGGGTAGAACATTGGACTCGGAAGCGAGAGACCCAGGTTCGATCCCCAGTGCGGGCATATACCTATGACTTGGTTTTCTAAGTTATGTACATTTGTGAAGTTATAGTAGCAATACCACTCGCTAACGTGAAGGAAAACATCGTGAGGAAACCTGAGTGTCTGAGCTATTCACATACCTCAGCGCTTGAAATCGCCAATCCGGGCTGCTTATGTTTATGCTACTTAGGACCTGCGAACTCCATTCCATTATACCATAACGACACTGATCGTGCTGCATAGTGAACTGAGAGGTTCGCAAGGCCGAGTCCCGTATGTCTTCTTTTGATGTTTACTTATCTATTTATGTAGGAACTTATTTCTTTAATATAACAAAACAGGCTCTTATTATGTATAGTGCTATTCTGCAGTATGGCTCCCGTTTGCAATCCGAGCCAAGTATGTATTGTCGACAGTAAGTCAACCATAGCGTAACTGCCTAGTATAACCGAACAGAGCGCATTATGCAGAGGTTGATAGGTACAACTGTGCTTATACCTAAGCGTGGTACAATAAATAAATAGTCAACTATAACGATCAGTACCTACAATCTATAGGGTGTTAAAAGACCGCTCCGGACCGGACAGCCACGCAAACTAGACACCAAAACAAACTGTAAAATTTAGCTGGGATGTACATAATTTTATTTGGGTTACTTATTACAATATCAAATATATTAGCATGTAATGGAGGCGTAACTCTCAGCGTTCTTATGACCCGGAAACCAGCGCTATGATTGTTTTAGATCCCTATGTTTTTAAATGCATCGCGCGACGAAATTTTTAAATTTCGTTTACTAAAAGATACTTGACTCGAAATTTCGATAAGTTTCTTTGAAAAGAAATATTCAGTACCAAACAAAAAATTCAGTACTAACTTTCGGGAAGGATGTACCTAGGTCTCTTTACACCCCATATAACAAAGGTTCAACAAGACTAGTTAGCACCTAATAATCTCTTTCATCATCGTCGCTGTCTTTGGTATGTCCGTAACGGACAGGTTTCTGGGCTTGCCCGCCGGCTTTCTTGTGGACTGTAGCCTGAAATAAAACAACAAAGACATAAGGTTGTAACCATCATCAATGAGCCGTTTTCAGCACAAATTCACAAAGCACTTCATAGATGGCGCTTATAGGCGTGCACATACAAGAACAGGGACACGTCTGTCAAATTTTGCTTAGCGCAGATTAATTTTGACAGCCGTATTCCGGTTCTTCTATGGCCACTGTAAGCGCCATCTATGAATTGCTTTGTGAATTTTTACTGAAAACGGCTCATTATACAGGTATAGCAGCGCCTGGATGAGGACGGCCGAGAACGAGGTGGCGTGCCTTGAGGGAGGCCTATTTCCAGCAGTGGATGAATACAGGCTAATTGAATGATTGAAATAAATACAGCGTGTAAATCTGCAAGCTTGCCATATTCAGAAATTAAATAGTAAGTCATGTTACCGGCTAATGTAGACTTTTTACATATTCAATGAAACCGAAAATATACAACTTTGTTTTGTGGATAGCAATAAACCTACTTTGTCTTTGCACGTAATTGGTATTTGGCAGTGATAGGCAATGGGTAATGGGAACATAATGAAGATGCCCTGAAATATTACCTGGAAACCATTCTTGGGATCAGCGGTGTACCGCACCAGCCTGATGGAACCGTCAGGCTCAACCAGCGAGTATTCCCCGTGCACCACGTCTCCATCGCGACTCTCCTTGTGGTTTTGCAGGTTGCCAGTGTGAGGGTCCTCTACTCCGTAAGCGTAGTGGTAATCGGGTTTAGCCTGTGAAACGAGACCGTTGATTTTTGAGATTTGTTGAGATTTGTTGGCGAATTAGCAAGTGGATTTCATTATAATGAGCGTAAGTTATTAGCAGCATATTAACGTCCTACTACAGGGCATATGATTTTTCTCAGAGAAATATAGCCTCAGTCACGAGTGCCCACCGCGGTTCAGTGATTTCTCACGATTTTTTGCCTTCACAGTGAAAGGAAAAAAGGAGGCAGGCACAGTGAGGTTGCTTGTATGTTGCTAGACAATTGCGATATGCAAGAAGACAATTTTTGCTTAGGGTAACTAGGTACTTGATGCAAACAATAGCTATGAAGCGTATGCATAATATGTAAATAAATCGAAAGATAACTGCTGTGTAGAGTTAAAGCATTCCACATACAAAATCACTGGATTTCGTCCCGAACTAGGATACCCTATGCTGTGATAACCAAGCAAGAACAAATACAGCCAGGCTCCTTAGTCTAAAAGTCAAGTACGGCGACCTAAAGCCGGAATTGAACCTACGACACCTATCTTGGTAAACAAACGAGTAAATTACCGCTAGAAAACAGTCACAATAACAATATGCAAAAACAAAACACAAAACAATTCTTACCACATAGTCGACCGTCTTCAAATGCGCGTATTTCGCGGTCTCCGGATGGATTTTTCCAGTCTGGTGGTCATACCCGTAGTCTGCGTGTTGCTGGGCGGGGAACCCGTACGCAGCCGGAACCTGGACCTCGCGGATCTGACCGCTCACTGGCCCACTGAACTTGTTATAAGAATAGCCGCCTGGAGGTGCAGCTATGGCCAAAGCAGCTACGGCCAGGAGGCCGAGAGTCTGAAAAATGATAAAATGCAGAGATAATACAGTGCAGAACTGGGACTATGAATAGAAAAGTAATCAGGTTGTGATTGTGACCATGTAGGAGATTGCTGGTGTGAATAGTCGACAGTATAAAAACTGTCTGAGAGTCAGCAATAGACAGCTTGGATTGTTACAGCGGTGTTATGTTATATTACAGAGGAAAAGAATGAAACTTTTTCAGACTTTCCTATCGTTTTGTTTATCCAGCATGCATAGGCATTAGTATAGTACATCTGAAATTCTGAATCAAAGCTGGAATTCCGAAGTAATCTTCTATTATTCTTGAGTAGCTTAACGATCCGAGCAACCGGCCAACCTTTGATAAATCCTTAAACTAAATATTTTATTCAACACGGCGCGCGTAGCTGAGTCATTAATTCTCCAAAAAGATTGTGACTTTAGGAAACCCGTAGGAAAGTGCATCAAGGCTATTGATTATTCCCGGCTTAATAGAAAACCATGACGACCTTCACGGTGAATATTCTATTGAGCGTTGCGCAATTCCAGGCCTTGTCATTATCAATGACCGACCGAAGAAAGTGTTGACACAGTTTTTTCTGAGTAGTTATTTTCTCCGTCTTTGTGTTGGTATCAATGATGTAATCTAATCAGCAGGGTTACTAGTAGGTTAGGTACTAGTTCAGTTAAGGAACAAAGCCATATTTTCATAAACCGCCTAGAATGTTTAAGATTCAGAAACATAACATAAATTCACGCCAGGCAGAGACCAGGTTCTCCCGGTTGCCAAGAGCCAGACAGCCTAGATCTTTTTAGCTTCATCAACATTTATTAATCGTTGCCTCCACGCACCCCGGTTTCAGGTACAAGATTTAAGTTTAGGTACGTTTATTGAATATACTCGTAGTAAAGAATTTATTTTAGAGAAAAGGCAATTAACCATCGCCCAAACCAATAAATTCAAAAGTAAAGATCCGTTAGGTTTGAAACTTGTAGTAAGGTCTGAGTAAAGCAGAACACTAGATACTTACACGTTCCAGTATATGAAGGTATGTGTATGTAATAAGTAACAGTTTGCAAGTAGGTATTATGAAGATACGATTTTAGCAAACAAAAATATCACACAGCGATATCAATACCTTTTATGTTTTGTAAAAGCTCTGCGATATTAAACAATGAAAATGCTTCACAAGATTTCATCTTCAAAAGAGTACCAAGCTGCAGCACCAATTACATACATATTTATAATAAGTTGTATAGTTCTTTACAGAAACCAAAGCATCCCACCTACACAATAGGGTAGGTAATAGTCAAATTGGTTGTTTAAAATATTGTGGGAATGGAACAATCATTTTTCGATTTAGAGTTCAATTTGCGAAATATTAAGCTTCAAAGCGCAATTTTTTGTCAGGGTAGGGGGTCCCCCCTTTCTCCTGGCTAAACGGTTGATTGTAGAAACGTGAAAAAAATTCAGGGCAGTGGCACCTATAAAAAGGAAAATTATCACGGCTAAGTAGGCTACAAATTAACGAGTAATAGGCGAATAACTTATAAAAGGAAAACTTCCTACAAAATCCATTGAAAATTGCTTTGATGATGTTCTTAGTTCTGTAAAGCAGATAAAAAACCCCTCTTTCTACGGGCCGGGCGCTTTCAGAGTGGTGCATCTGCATCCTTACATTATACTATTAACTAATACAGGTAACATTAGAATGGTCTAAATGAATTATTCAATATAATGTTGGTCATCGAACTCCTCCAAACGGCTTCACCGATTTTTATGAAATTTTTTGTGTATATTTGGGAGGCCTGATAGTCAAATCAAAGATTTTTTTATTAAAAATAGCACAGAAACTGTAACTTGTTGAACGTTACAAGTAAAACTAAGTGTTCTTTTCAAAATCTAGATCATTTTGGAGAAAATTTGAACAAACAGACTCCAAACTTAGTCTTTTCAAATTATGTTCCTTAATTATCAAATTTTAGATATTATTCTACAACCTGAACTGAGAATCGGTCGTAGGCTAATTAATATGGCAAAGCAACCTTTGCCGAGTCAGCTAGCACATGTATATTATGTAGATAAATGTAATTTTAAATTCAAATCGCGTAATTTGTTTTGTAGCTTGTAATTTTGCAAGCAAAACGAATTTTATGTATTTTCTTTCCTGGCAGGAGGGTGCAAGTGCACCCTTGCACCCTGCTGCCGGCGCCCATGGACTGCCCGAATATCGCTCACACGTAAAAGTTGTAGGAAATGCACTTATGAATTACGGCTGTCCTATGAAGATGATTTTCGATTATTCATTCGTATATGCCTATTCTAATCCAAATCAAGTTCAGCAAAGTTATGGATACAAAATATAAGTAGGTATTTCTGCTTGACATACAGCCCTGTCTAGTGAACCCAGGCAAAACAAATAGTGAACTTCTCAGCTGATTGGCAAATCATTTTCACGACGATAGCGAACTTAAAAGAAGCTACATATCAATCGAATTAACAAAACTTACCTTGTATACAAATGCCATTATTAAAATCTGAGTGGAATGGACTGAACTGAACCCGAGAGCCTCCCTCAATGATGCCTACGGAACTGAATTCGGAGGCACAAGGCTCACGGTTTTATACCTCCAGTTATCTAAGAGATAATAGGCACAATCGTGAATTTGCCTGTGTTGCGGTCAGCTATGAATCAATATTTTTCAATATTCGGCAGGCGGGCGGCGAGTACGTAGCTCTTGCTCTACAATGTCACGTTGCGTAGGTTTAGTTTCGGCATAGTCAATGCGGCAGGGTCGCTCTCACTGACCAAGGCTTATTTGTATTATAATATAGGGTGGCCAAAATCTTGTGCGAGTGGCGTGAACTTAGACACAGTTTAATGGACATTCATGATGGAGTGTTTTATGGATAACAGCGAGCTTTATGTGTCAAATATTGTCACAAAAACAATAATTCATACATTAAAGCAGAAGCTCATAACTTTTTAAGGCTATGGAACTCTAACCCACTTATTTATTTTACCTAACCTCATATCAAAATGTGTTTGAATACCTATAGGCCAGTCATTAGAGGTCCAAAGCTATGGTGTACGATGCAAAAGGTAGTGCAGTAGTTTTTAATCTTTTATCTCGTATACTGGACATACCACGGCTGCGCCACATGGAAGGAAAGTATGTACTTTGAATATTGTAGATGTTACATTTTACTGAAACAAGACCTTATTTTAATTTAAAAAACAATTTAAACTGCATTCATAGATTTTTAAGTAATTACTCGGTTCAACTGGGAATCGAAGCCGCGGAACGAGAAAAAAATTACGCTGTGTCCTTATCATACCGATCGAAAGGTTTCATCATAAGGATTATTTTTTTATTTAGGATACGGCAGAAACTTGATTGGACAGAAACTCGATTTGTTGCATACCTACAGCCTAATACGAGTAATTCCATATCTCTATCATTTTACCAGCCACATAAATTATAATATGGAAATGATACGTACTTCTCAAGTGGATACTGATTCATTAGTAATAAGTACTTTAAAATTTTAATGTCAGTTGTATGTCCTTACCTTACGGCAGTCAGCTTTTAATTTTTCCGAGCAAAATTTCACATTAAATGTTAAAATTCATGATCTTCCTTTTATTTCTGACACTATGTGATTTAACAAAAAATAATCCTTATGATGAAGCCTTTCGATCCGTATGATAAAACTACAGGGTATTTTTTTTCGTGTAGCGGGTTCAATTCCCTGTTCAACCATAAAATTATTTTAAAATGTATGAACGCAGTTTAAATTGTCTTTTAAATTAAAATAATGTCTTCTTTCAGTAAAATTTTCCGTCTACAATATATATTCAAGGTACTTTCCCTCCATGTCGCATAGCCGTGGGACGCCCTGTGTATGGGTGCAACTAAGTACTATAAGTACTATTTAAGTTAACATTCCTTGAAAAAATATCTAAATCGGATAAGAAATGACGAAGTTACAGCGATTTAAGGGCACAGGTTCGAAAAACGGGCGCGAGCTGACGCCATACGCTTGACAAGTCATAGGCTCCGATGAACCACGCGCTTGGTTGCCACGTCGTACATAGCATCTCCTCGGTCTGTCTTAGTGAATTAATTGATGTGTGCGCGTGTCGGTTTTATTTCAGTTATGTATGTAATAGTACCTATCGCGATAAAAATATTGTAATGTGTCAAAATGCTAGAATACGACTATAACTGCGCCTGAAAAACCTTTTTTTTTCGGGTTACCTACGGCGAAAAGGTTGGAAAAAAATGTTTCAGGGGGTCCAGAGTTACACACTGAAACTAGCGCCACCGAGGAAAAAAACATTATATCTTTTTGTAAAGATCGAATTTGCGTACAGACAGTACAATCTCTCAATCATGTTAATAGTGATTTTTAGGACCCATGACCCTGAACCCAAGGCAAATAACCTACGCCGTTGTTGGCATAAATGCTATCTTGTCACAGGTTCGTGATCCTAGGTTCTTTGTCGAGGGTCCTAAAAATCACTTTTAACATGATTGAGAGATTGTACTAACAATTTTGCAAATTTGATCTGTGAAAAAAAAAGTTTTTTTTAGGGTTCCGTACCCAAAGGGTAAAAATGGGACCCTATTACTAATACTTCGCTGTCTGTCTGTCCGGCCGTCCGTCTGTCTGTCACCAGGCTGTATCTCAAGAACTGTGATAGCTAGAGAGTTGAAATGTTGACAGATTATGTATTTCTGTTGCCGCTATAACAACAAATACTAAAAACAAAATAAAATAATTATTTAAGGGGGCTCCCATACAACAAACGTGTTTTTTTTTTGCTGTTTTTTTGTTTGTATCTAATGTTGTATAGATAATGGTACGGAACCCTTCGTGCGCGAGTCCGACTCGCACTTGGCTGGTTTTTTTTTTCTTGGTGGCGCTAGTGTTACTCCCTGGACCCCCTTAACGTTGTGTGTTCGAAGACCCGATTTCACTGCTTAAACCGAAATGGCGCGCCCTCACAATTACCTACTTATGGGTCGCAGGTTGCCCATTCGTACAAACAAATTACGCCCTGAGCGAAACACTGGTGGTGATTACAACAAAATACTAGAGAACCGCGAACATCCAGGAGACGAAATAATGGTTGCTGACGGAGCGAAAAGGCGGAGCATGCAGGTACAGAATAAGGCTGGACAACCAAGGTCATATGTTTTCCAGGATAAAGTTGGTAGGATTTTCAAACGAAATAGGCGCCATCTCATAAAAATCGAGGAAGTGCGATTAGAAGACAAGCACATTAGTGTCTGATACAGCATCACCCTCTACTTCTTTGGTATGGAAGCAGTCGTGTGATGAGGAAGGTACCTACAGACGATGGGGATAGCCCGGGTGATGCGTTCAAAGACGTTCGCAGCTCCAACTTGGAATCGGAGAGCTCTCTGACAGCACGAGCATTCCTCGACGCCACCCCTGGCGCACCAGGCGCCTGTACAGATAGTCGCGAGCAGGAACACACTACACCAAAAACAAGACAGGCCAAACGTAGGGCTTGTGAGCGAATTCAAGGTAAAAAAAAACACTCAACCAAACATTGTTGTATGGGAGCCCCCCTTAAATATTTATTTTATTCTTTTTTTAGTATTTGTTGTTATAGCGGCAACAGAAATACATCATCTGTGAAAATTTCAACTGCCTAGCTATCACGGTTCATGAGAGATCCGACAGCCTGGTGACAGACAGACAGGCGGACAGACAGACAGAAAGGCAGACAGATGGAGAGTGAAGTCTTAGAATAGGGCCATAATTTGGTATTTGAATAGCATCCGACTAAGTAGAATATTCAAGAAAAAAAAGTAAAAACTAAAAACCAAATTGCTGAAATTCTGAAGATGGTACGAAGTTTCTATTTGCACTTAAGCATGAGGTTTTGTTTCAACTTTAGGAACACATATAAATTTTCCGACAAATTTTATTTTATTTATCTTCAAAATCATAATATCGTATCTTAATAGTACATTACGATACTAGTGCGAAAAGTAGGAAATTCGCAACGAGTGGCGATAAATTAAAACACGACCGAAGGGAGTGTTTTATATCGACACGAGTTACGAATTACCTATTCGCACGTGTATCGTACAACGTTTTATAGTACATATGGCCCTTTGAAGTTTCGACATAGGCACGTAAAGTGCTCATTATCGCACTAGTGCGGTAATGTAGCACCATATGTACTATAAATACACTTTCCGCATAATAATATGACGATGGACCATTCATTATTATTTTTAGTTAGTTTATTGCCCGTGTTTGTTACGTATTTTTATATAAATGTATTTATTTATTGACCATTATCCGTGTGGCGCCGGATTAAGAATAGCGTCACTCCATTTCCTTCCCTGGATGTCATAGAAGTAGAAGGCGACTAAGGAAATCAATTACCAGGAGACGGGCAGCAGCGTCTTCCTGAGATTCCAACCGCATACTGCGATCGCCGCCTGCCAAGCGTGGCGATTATGGCAAAACCCCTC
Organism: Yponomeuta evonymella; assembly: GCA_963969515.1. Classification (NCBI taxonomy): domain Eukaryota; kingdom Metazoa; phylum Arthropoda; class Insecta; order Lepidoptera; family Yponomeutidae; genus Yponomeuta; species Yponomeuta evonymella. The sequence goes on from OZ018349.1 coordinate 14,795,460, forward strand.
ACGGTTATGAAAACCACGAAGAAGGCCTACCTATGTACTGCAGTGGGCGTCAAATGGCTGATGATGATGATGATGACCATGTATATAATTATAACAACTCCCGTCCCTGACTATGTTTCTTTTTGGGACAGCCGAGGTGTTCTCGTCTTCTATTTGAAGAGATAGTCTTTCGGTTTATGCAAAAAAATGGGCGCACGAAAATCGGGTCTCAGAAAACACTATGGCGCCGGATAAAAAAGATACTCTATGGGCGCCGGCCAACTTGCCGGCCGATCGGATCCTATGATAAAGTAGAAGTAGAGTATCCTATGATGTCACCATAATAAGCATTCAGTGTAGTTTTACTCTAGAATTGGGGTGGCAACACTGCTGCCAAGTGTCAAGTCAACGTCAATAAATAACTGTCAATGTCAATGATGTCAACATAGAGGTAGGTACTTGATACTTTTGTTATCATCCCGCGAAAATTGTAATGTTAACAGTGTAGTGGTGTAGGACATTGAAAATGCTCTAGTAGCTCGAAATCCTCTGCTCGTTTCTCCCCTGACTGAAAATCATTTAGTTTCAGCATAATGAGTGACAGTCCCGAGCAGAAGAGACCAAAATTGGAGCTAGAACCGAACGAGTTGAAACGGCCAATAGCAGATGAAAATTCCGCTCAAAAACGTAAAAAAAATGACTCGCTCCAAGTCGAAGAAGAATCCGACGAAAAGAAGCTACAGGCTCTTAAGCGGAAGAACTTTATAACAGCTTGCGAGCGGGTCTCTTACCAAGCATACTTCGACCATCGATCACGTTTCAAGCTACTATACATCCCAAGCTGTTTGTCTGGAACGACATGTAAACATAATAACTATAAAGATGTGGTAAGTTGTTTGTTTTTCATTCTTTAATTAAAGAAAAGCTGAAGGAACACCGCAACATTGGCTAGACCCTGGTTGAGACAGAAATAGTTAGTTGATAAGGTTTAATCCTGCATTGTTTTGATGCGATATTTTTACGGTCTTATTTGTAAATGCGCCGTTCCTTAAAACACTTTCTAAACGCCGTATAAAATAGTCTGTGGTGAGATTTTACAAGGACAAGACTTAAACTGCCTCTGAGGAGTGTATTGGAGGAATCGTGTTTTTATAAATGTGACCGTTAGTGTTTAGTGTCTTTTTATTTTTTTAGGCGTTTTATGTGTTAACTTCGCCCAAGTGTGTAAATGTGTGTTTTGGTGTGTAAATAAAATATTATCATATCTAAATAATTAGGCTCAAGCTATGAGAATACTGAAAGAGAATGAATACACTGCATTTATTTGGTTATTTGACAAAATACTTTTTTCTCTTGTCTTACCTTACATCAAGATGGGAATGATAGTCCCTAGTTCATCAATGAGCTTAACTCAAAACATTGGATTATGACTCGTGGAGCAAAAATTTCCAAAAATATAATACATTTTTAAAAAATTGTCTTCTCCATGGCATTCCTCTATCTTATTTTCCTTGTGATCATGGATGGCAATCACTGTCCTCTAAGCACAAGTTTTAAAACATCCAAGTGTTCAAAAACTGACTATACATCCTTTTCAATTTCAGAAAAACAACAAACCTATGTTCCAAACAACAGTGTCGCCAATGCCAGGCTATGCTGAAGAATCGTTTAAGATTGAGGTGACAGCAAACATGTGGCATGATGCTCTTGAAGTATGTCACTTCTCTCTTACATCACAGCAGTATTTATCTGCTAATGTCTTAAAAGATATTGCAGAGATAATCTTGGTAAAGCCTGATTTAATTTTTACTTTTAGATCATACTTCAATTCCAAAATTTATTTTAGTAAAAGTAAATACATTGATTTTCATTCTTTCACCTGGTTGCGCAATTAAGTGTTCTGTATCTATCTGTCTAATGTTAGTTTTCCATCCCTATCCATTTTATTAGCTCAAACACCTGTTAGTGCTTTGATTTTGAATAAAGCCTGATTAATGTATTAATATAATGGGACATGTTCAGAAGTTTAAAGCTTGAAATGAAGTCAAAGCTTGAATTTGATATTTTGGCATTCTGTAAAATAAAAGAAGTTTATCAGTCTTCCTCAAAAGTTGATGAATCAGGAACAACAGCTGCTGAACACAGTAAAGCATAAAATAATAATGTTTACTCCGTTTCACAGAATGCCCATGATGACAATGAGTCAGAATACTCCATATCACAAATCTTAGATGAGTGTCAGCAAATACTATCAGAAAACTTCAGCACCCACCCTCCATGCCTTATAAAGTGTTTGAGAAAATGCTACATAGAATTTCTGACCTCACCAATGGATCTCAGAGATAACACTTTCACTAACAGAACTGAGTTTGCCTGTGATAAGGGACTTGTCAAATATTGTATGAACAGGCTAGAGTATGAGTTAAGTCCAGCAAGCAAAGACGGGCCGCTTATAGAAAAGTTAGAGCACACTCCCGATGAGATGAAACAGAGTGTTAAAGGACTCCACTGGCAGAAGGAGAAGTTTGAAATATTTGAGCTATTGGAGCGTAAAGAGAGGATACAGAGGCTCATGACTGTCTTAGACAGTGTAGTTGAACTTCTCCAATTTGACCTGGCCATATGGCATTCGAGGTAGTTAACTATTACATACATAATCTAACCATTCCAATATAGTATTTCTAGGTTGGGCCGACTAAAACACATAAGTGCAAAACTATTCTATAACATTTTTAAAAAATATTAACATAACGTTTAACTATTCTATTATCTCTATTACATTAACGGAGAGCTGTCATGAAACAATGAATTGGGCATCATGTTTTTTATAATTTAAAAATAATCGAATTAGCAATGCGTGTCAGGCCACGCGCAATGTAGAGTTCCATAGAAAGAGGATCTTTTTTTCGGCTTTACAGAACTAACAACTTCAATGGATTTTGTAATATTTGATAAGTTGGTTGCCTATTACTCATTAACTAGTAAAGCCTACTTAACTGTGATACTTTTCCTTTTAAGTTCATTTTACTACCCTGAATTTTTTCATGTTTCTACAATCAATCGTTTAGCCAGAAGAGGAGGGGGGATGCCCTACGCTGACAAAAATTTGCGCTTTAAAGCTTAATATTAGGCAAACGGAACCCTAAATCATAAAATGGTCTTTCTACACCCACAATATTTTTCAATGACCGATCAAAATATGCCCCACATGTGCCATGCCTACCCTGCTAAGCCAACCCTATGATGTTGGGTTACTGCATACATGCATTTGTGTTATAGACCACAGCTTTAATTAGTTAAATAGCATAGCATAGACCTGCCTGGAAAATAATACGCCAATGGGTATAATAATAATTGTCAATTGATTTTATCAATACTTTTAATGCTACCTTTTTACATACATACATACATAAACTCACGCCTGTATCCCAGAGGGGTAGGCGGAGACCAGTGACTGCCACTTGCCACGATCCTGACAGGTCACTTTCGCTTCCTCAACATTCATTAGTCGTTGCATGCACGCACGCCGGTTTCGGGTACTTTTTATCTTGCCCTTCTCTAATATATCCCCTATTTGGTCGAAGTATGTCCGCCTGGGTCGTCCCTTACCGGCCCTTCCACCCACATTCGCTTGATATATTTGTTTCGTCAATCGTTCTTCCTTCATCCTCTCCACATGTCCAAACCAATGGGACATTCCTTTCTCAATTGTAGTCACTACATCCTCTTTCAGTCTACAATGTTCCTACCTTTTTACCAATACCTTTTTTTTATATAGAGTACTTATCTTACCTTTTGGGCGACAGATGCATTAAATAAATGTAATATTATTATTGCATGAGCTGTATCCATCGAGCTCATAAGCATGTTAAGTAGTAATAATAATCACTCAAACTTTGTAAGTTTAAAATATTGTAACATGTGAAAATTTGCTACTGCTGAAAACATGCTTTAACTCCACATTTCTTCAATTCCAGACACACCAGCAACCAGGGTCGCCACATAATGAGATCTCATAAGCCACTCATGGCCTATGTCTTGTGGTCTAACAATGTCCTCTACACAGGGGCTGTCAACATCAACTGTAGGCAGATCTTGAGGTTGTTTGTCCAGCTAGTACAATTAGGGTATCCAGAGACAGATATTAGGATTATGATTGTAAGTAGAGAGGGTAAATACAACAACAAAAAAGCCCACGGCTGAGCACTAACTATTAAGACGTAACATAGATCCCTCAAAATGAGTCAGTGTTGAATTTGGGCCTGGTGGTAGTTAATGCTCAGCATGAAGGAACTATGAAGGAAATTTCCTGTAAAGTAGATCTTAAATTTTATAATGTTTTTGTATTTCTGATGATTATATTTACATAAACTCTGCACGACTTAATCATATGTTATGAGAGAACATAGAATTCGACATAGATACATTACTCCTGTTTTCTGCCACAGAAGAAAGAAGAAAAGAATTTATCATATGATTAGCAAAATTATTCTTCTGTATGAAACAATATTTGAGCCTCAATGTAGCTTCCTTTCAATCCAGACCTAATTATAATTATGTTTCTAATTATTTACAGACATTGCTGAATACCGTCAGCCAAACTTTCTATATTTGTGAAACAAACTCTGACAGTGACTATCCTAATACAGGGAAATACTGCATGGCTTTTGCCAAGGAGTTTTATAAAGTTATTTCAGGTAATAGAACCTACCTAATTTGAAGCACTCAAAGTCAACATGAATTAAGTAGTCACTCCTACTAATTATTGAACTTTTTCAGAACTGCCCAATAAAAGTGTAAATCGAGTTTTAGAAGCCATTCAACCAAGCTTCATGATGCATTTGATTGGTATTCTTCACATAAAAACAATCATGCATACAAATGAAGATAACATTCTCATAATCATGATTGACTTCATAAAGAATTCTAAATGGAAGGAATTTCCTGAAAGCTCCTGTAAAATTAATTCAGGCAAAATATCTGGCTTGAGGAAACCAAAACATGTGAAGAAGTTACTCAAATACCTCCACAAAAAATTTGAAACCTGGGAAACCCAAGAACCAACTGTGGACAATGAAATTGTCTACTCAAGGCAAGAAGAGATTGAAATGAGAGACTTGAGTGTTGATCAAAGCCATGTTATACAGACTCTGTACATTACATTGCAAGCTTACTTAGACTCATTCAGTGTGCATATGGTACAGCAAAAACTTGAAACACTCAATGATTTACTTGACAAAGGCAAGATAGACACAGAAGAAACACCAGATGGATATGCATACTCAGTCACAGAACATTTCATCAAAAAGTTCAAAGTAATTTACCAATTGCTAAAGGAGCTTATGATACTTTTTCACAACATGAAGAGTGAACAAGAGTTGCCAGATTTTCTAAAGGTTTTTGAACATGTAGAGATGTTAGGTTTGTGAGATTTTTTAAGTCCTAGAAATTATAGAAATGTGATATGTTTCAATATCCATGATTAATGAGTGAAAGCTAATTAATACTGTTCTCAGTTCTCACTGAAACCTTATAAAATGTTTAAATTTATAATTTTCACTTGTGAAAATTAGGTTTCACTGTACAAATTAAGATCATTATAATAATGTTTGTGGTTATTGTGATTGTTAGTATTTTCTACTGAATAAAAGTTTTCATATGAATAACTCACTATATTTGCTTAGATTGGGGATAATAAGACAACTTCGTAACAATTAACAGCAATATTATGTACATGACTACATCACATTTAATATTTAGGTACAAAATGGCCTCTAGCCTTCCTCATCCGTTTAGCCTTTTCTATGTCTACATCAGGATAATCCATCTTCAACTTCTCCATATCCATATTTGGGAAGCGTTTCAATAACATCTGCACATGATTGAAATCCCTGTTCCTTGCTTTTCTCTTCTCATTGTGCTGCTTTTCTTTATGGTACATAAGGAACCTTTTCACAGCAGCACTGGCCACCCAACCGTTTTCCAAATACGGCCGCACCCAGCGGCTGTTCATAAATCTCGGTATGCAATACTCCTTGCGCTCATATTTTTCCGGCAACCCAAATAGATTTACCACATCTTCAGTGGGACGTTCTCCAGTTTCGCCAGTTTCGAGCTCGTAGTAAGCAATATTACGCTCCCTGATGACAGTTTCGATGTTGCTCATTGATTCTTGGACCTTGTCGATGCGCTCAGGGTTAGGAAACAGCTTGACCTTTTCGTTACATTCATGTTCCATCGTGTAAAGCATGTTGCGTTCTTTTAATAATACATACCAAAGTTTATGCAAGTCCGCATTCGATTTTATTCGCAACTCGTCCAGCTTCCAGCCTCTGCCAACTCTGATGTTAGATTCGCCCCAATTTTTCTTTAAATCAAAAAATTCCATTAAATCTGGAAGCGCATTGGTTTTATGAAAACCTCTAACACAAACACTGGCTACATTAACATTGATGATATTATGAGTGCGGTGGCATAGGCCAACTACATTTCTTAATAAATTCATATTTTAAGAAATTTAATGTTATTTCCTTAGTTGATTCGGGAAAACAATACCTAACTAATTTTAGGTTATGTTTTTTATTTTTTTTTTTTTTTTTTTTTTTTTCACGCTTGGCAATGCACTAGACTGTGCTTATGCCATTATCAAGTTAAAAGGTAGGGAAACAGGGTTGTCAAAATAAAATATACAATAGGAACGGAATTTGGAAGGAGTTAAAAACAGTTTGAATTTGAACAGGAACAAACAAATATAAATATACTTAAATATCAACAGGAAATCATAATAAATTTAAATTTTAATATCATATTTATTAAAAAAATTAGCAATATACTTATAAATATTTACATTAAAATTAAATAAAAGGCAGGAAATGGAAGAAGGTAGAGGAACTTTGATGGAAACGAGGTCCGAAATAAAGGAAGAGGAGTCATAGTTAGGACAGGAAAAAAGAATATGATTGACATCGCAAATCTCCGCGCCGCAGGTGCAGGCAGGGCTCTGCAAGATGCCAAGTCTGGCAAGGTGCGCTGGTGTGCATGTATGACCCAATCGTAACCGAATTAAAATAGAAGTGGAAGTCTTGCCAAACTTGGCCTCCGCAAACCATGGTTTCTCTAATACATAAGGCTGAATATTTCGATAGAATTTGCCTTTAGAGGCATCCTCCTCCCAGATCCCATTCCAGGAATCCCGTAGATAGGATCTAGGAAGAGAAGCCAGATCATGGGAATAATTCTTGTAGGGAAACAGATCACCACATTCGACCGCATCATTAGCCAGTTGATCAGCTTTCTCGTTACCTGCTATACCACAATGAGATGGGATCCAAGCAAAAAGCACGGACAAATTTCTCACTGCGCAATTAACAAGCAAACTGCGAATGTCAAAAATAATTGGTTGATCTACTGAGTAAAAGGGAAATTTAGATAAAGCCTGGAGGGAGCTCAGTGAGTCTGAGAAAATTAAGGTTTTCTTAAGTCCTAATAAAAGAATGTATTCAACTGCTTTGAAAAGTCCTAAACATTCTCCTGTAAAGACGGAAGATTCAGGAGGAAGCTTAATTTTTTGTACAATTTTGTATTGAGAGTGGTAGACACCTACCCCTACACAACTGTCTGGATGTTTTGATGCATCTGTGAAAATGGTGTGACACCCCTGGAATTCCTCGCTCAAGAGGTTATTCAAATCATTCTGACAGCTAACGTTTTGTTTAGTAAGACCTAGGTGAATTGTGTTGGGCGAAAGAATTAAAGAGCTACCTATATGAAGAGTGAAATATAGGCAATAATTTGTATTGATGAACAGGAGCGCTAATGGAATCAAATTTTAAGAAACTTTTAACAAGACATGGAGCCCTTTTGTGAGACCAATATTTAGATGTAGAGATTAAATGAGACAGACTACGAAGTTTACTGTGTAAAGGATGACTTGAAAGTTGTAGGCATCGACTTATGAATCTGTCAGATAAATATTGGCGTCTTAAGGAAAGAGGAGGCTCAGCACATTCTACCTGTAAACAGCTTATTGGTGAAGATTTCATGGCCCCAGAAATAATTCTAAGAGCCTTGGATTGTACACCATCCAGTTTCTTAAAACCAGCAGCACTACCAGGCTCTAACAAGAAGGTGCCATAATCCAAAACACTCCGTATTAGTGCATTATATATCAGTCTTAGAGAAAAAGGATGTGCACCCCACCAGACTCCTGCAAGGCATCTAATTATATTTAACAGACGCTCACACTTAGCTGCTATGTAATCGCAATGTGGGAGTCCTGAAAGTTGAGCATCTAAAATAACTCCTAAGAATTTAACTTGTTTTTTAACAGGAATGGGTGTTCGGTCATATTCTACTAGGACCTCGGGAGGTTTCCGCATTCTTGAGAACAAGACAACAGTACTTTTATTCACTGAGAGTTCAAGACCATTTTTGGCCAGCCATTGCTGAAGCATATGCAAGGATGAAGTCAAAGTAGAGCACATTGTGTCACTGGAGTGGCCAGGTGTATAAAGAAGAAGATCATCGGCATATTGTAAAACCTCTACTGATCCACAAAGAGAAGATTCTAAATCATATGTATAAATGCTATATAAAATAGGTGAGAGAACAGACCCTTGTGGGAGGCCTCTCCAGACTAGTCTTGATATTTTATTACCGTCAGTGTACACATTAATAGATCTTTCTAAAAGAATATTTATAATGAAATTGGCTAAAATATGAGGCACTTTCAACAAAGTTAACTTATGTTTCAGAACCGAGACAAGAACATTATCATAAGCTGAATGAATGTCAAGGAACGCTGCCAGAACTGATTGATTATAGGAAAAAGCTAAACGGATATCTGTAGTAAATATACTTAAACTATCTAAAGTGCCTCTTCCCTTTCTAAACCCATATTGAGAGGGTGATAATAGATTATTACTTTCAATGTACCACTCAAGCCGAATTTTGACAAGATGCTCAGCTATTTTAGCTAAAACAGAAGAAAGAACAATAGGACGATAAGAAGTTGGAGCATTTGAGGGCTTGTTTGATTTTAAAATAGGAATAACAGTTTGAGATCTCCAGGATAGTGGTATATCACCTGATATCATAATAGAGTTAATCAACTCAAGATAGATTAAAAGGGCAGAATCACTAAGATTAGCAATGAATGAATAAAGGATACCAGGTGAAGAATCCTTGACATGGGAGAGAATACCTTTTAACTCCATTAGGGAAAAAGGGGAATTTAATTCTGAGTGATCCAACTCCAAACAAGAAGATGGAGAAATAGAACTTATTTCTGGAACAAAAGAGGGAGCTAAGTGATCCATAAAGTCATCAACAAGGTCAGAGGATATATAATTAGATGAAGACTCAGTAAAAGCAGATCTAAATCGCCTTATGTTTTTCCATACAACAGATGGAGAGACACTTGGGCACAAAGAAGAACAAAATTTTTGCCAACCTTCATATTTTTTCTTTTTGAGGAGCTTTTTAGTTACACCAGCCACCTCTATATAGTTATCAAAGTTCTCAGAAGTCATATTATTACAGTAGGTTTTCTCAGCCTCCTTTCTCTTTTTTACAGCCTCTGAACAGTCAGCATCCCACCAAGGAGGAGAGGGAATTTTACCTGACACACCATTTTTTATGGGAAAAGTCTGATCTGCAGCCTCCATCCACAGAGAAAATAATCACTACGCCTCCATCAAAATTCTTGAAAAGCTGTCAGCATCTTTCACACTGTGAGATTCTCTGATTTTATTATCTACACACTGTCTAAAGGCACTCCAGTCAGCGTTGCCTAATCTATGCTTCACACGAGGTTTATTTAAATGAAGGGGAGGATGTTTACAGGGAAGAGATATGAGTAAAGGGAAATGATCGCTACCATATGGAGAAGAGAGTGGGGACCAAGAGAGAGTAAGAGCCAAGTCGGGAGTACAGATGGATAGGTCAGGAGCGCTGGTTCCTTCATCAGGCTTGGTAAGGCGAGTAGGCATACAAGTATTTAGAATACATAAATTCTGAGCATGAACTATATCAAGAAGTTGGTCCCCATAGCAGGTAGATGAGGAACTTCCCCAGGACTGGTGTTGGCAATTAAAGTCACCCATCACTAAAAAGGGTTTAGGTAGTATAGAGAAAATGTTACTGATTTCCAGGAGAATATTTACAGGACGAGCAAAATATAAAGAAACTATACAGATATTATTTACAATAGCAGCAACAATAGATATATCGTCACTATGAGAAGGAAGAGGGAAAGAAGAAAATAAAAGAGATTTTTTAATGAGTATGGCTACTCCACCATACCCATCATTTCTGTCTTCTCGGAGACATGAATAACCCGGGATCTTGAAAGAATACCCTGGTTTAAGCCATGTCTCAGAGAGAGCAATGGAAATTGGGTCAAATTTATTGAGGAGATGTATTAAGTCAGATTTTTTATTGATGATGCTGCGACAGTTCCACTGGACAATCTTGCCTAGATTGGCCATTGTAGAAGATAGATTTTACTAGATTAATGATTAGGGCAGCGTTGGACGGTAATTCATTGTTTGGAGAAACTATATTAGAGAGAGCTTTAACTAAAGCTGAGATTAAATCTACAATATTCATTTCTGTTTCAGTATTTTTTCCCTGAAGAGCACAGCCATTAGACGGCGGAGGAGGATCGTAATGAGCAGTAAGGTCTTGGTGAGCGACACGGTCATGTCCCTTATCTAATTTTGAAGGGGAGCGAGGCTTTAGAAATACTGTCTTTCGGTGGTGTTTGGGAGACGATTCAGGAGCTGAAGATGAGGGATGAGAATGGGAAAACTGGATACTAGGAGGAGGAGCAGAGGACGATAAAACATCCGAAAAGGATCTGGAGACGGGTGGATGAAGTTTGATTGCTTCAGAGTATGATACACAATTCTGTGCCATGTACAACTTGACTCTATTTTGTCTCTCAAACTCAGGACATGTTTTATTAGTGGCAAAGTGATGACCACCGCAAGAAAGACAGGAAGCACAATCGGGCTCAACATCACAGGAGTCACCAGAGTGGCTTTGACCGCACCTGTAACAACGAGGTTTCGACCGACACTGGAGTTTCGTATGACCAAAGTGGCAACAATTAAAGCACTGGATTGTTGGATACTTATACAGTTCCACAGGGAGAGCATTATAACACATGAAAACTCGTTTAGGAAGAACTTGTCCGTCAAAGGTCAAAACAATGGTTTGACTGGGTTTCCACTCAGGATTGGGTCCATGGACTTTATAATTCATCCTTCTAGCCTTAAGAATTTTGCCACAGCCAATGGGAACAGTGATATTCTCAATAATCTCTTCCGGCGACCACTCTGTCGGGACACCCCGAACAAGGCCCATCCTGGTAACATTGAACGATGGTAAAAATGCCTTGAAATTATGCGCAGAGAGAGTTGCATCATTTAAAAAAAGATTAGCTTCAGAATAATCTGAAAAAGAAACTGCCAGTTTGCTCCGAGTTAAGCGCTTTACTGAGCCATTTATGATGTGCTTTATGCCCCGTTTCTTAAGGTATTGGCCAAAAGAAACAGGGTGAAGAGTGGGAACAGTCGAAGTGTCTGTGCTCTGCTTCTGTACATGAACAACAAACGGTGCCACATCAGTGGGTTCATACAGAACCCTACCGACCTGAGGCTGCGGTTGATAAGACTTTTCTATTGGCTTTTCAATGTCTACATTATTTTGTAATTTTTGAGAAGAACATGCAGTTTCAACAATTGAATGCTTTTTATTTGAGTCATCAGAATCACATTGGCATGGACATGCTGCAGATGAATCACTTTTCTGATGTTTCCTTTTCTTATTGCAATGTTTGCAAACTTTGATGGTCCTAGACCTTTTCCTTTTTTCGGATCTTACTGATCCATCTGTGTCCATACTAGAATCTCCTACCGGAGGACCTGCACCGGTGGAAATTGTGATGTTTAGACCGACCGGGGGGACAGTGCCCCCCGGGTCGGGCGGCTCCTCTGCCATCGACACAATAAAAATAGCTTAAAAACTTACCAAATCAGCAAAAAGTTATATAAACACAATATTTACAGATATAATAATAAAATTATAGTACAAATATTTACAAACTGTACTTAAATCCAATTATAAAATTAAATTAATTAGCTCAGAAAGAAAAAGACGCCCGCCTATTCCAAAGTTTCCCGCGCTTTTTCTAGGTTATGTTTTTAAAGCTACAAAATATCCCACTGTTCAAAGATTAATCTTCAATATCGGTCTGTCAGTAACATTTGACTTTTCGGATGTAAAAAAAACCGGCTATTACCTACTTTATAATCTGTGAAACCGGCCAATGAACACGAGATCAACTCGAAACATTAGAATCTAGTAAATCATCTACCAATTATGGTTAATCTGAGGCTGGAAATAGTTACTCGAGCGATTAAGCCAGGCTTAAGGACTCTGTATCCAATAGCCAATAAACGTTTAAAAAAAAAGTTACTCGAGACGAGAGAATACACACTTCATAACGTAGGTATAAAGTAGACGTTCAAAACGACGAGTAATATTAGGGGTTAAAGTATGAAATTGCCGTTTTATTGCAATAGGTTCTTTGAATTGACATAGAATCTTCATGGTTTGAGGTTTTCGAATGAAACTTTTTTCAAATGGTTTCTATGATGTTCTTTTTTTAAAAAATGTGAAACATTTGAATACCTATCGACTTTCAATTGTTTTTGTTATTCAATTTGACAAGAAAGATGGATACTGCGAAAATTCGAGTGATTATGAGGCACCCATTTTTCGTATTTTTTTTATTTTATTGATTTGACGCAAGTGAGTCAATATTGTGGGTAAGGTAACGTTAAACCATGCCGCTAATTCCTGGGTAGTTTGACTAGGGTCGGCTTCCACTATCTCTCTTAATTCATCGTTATTCACCTGTGTGGGCGGTCTTCCTCGTGGCTCGTTCTTAAAGTCGAAATTTCCATCACGAAAGCGTTTAAACCAAAATCGCACGGTGCGTTCATTAGTAGACCCCTCTCCAAACGCAGCATTGATATTGCGGGCTGTTTCTGCCGCGTTAGTTCCGCGTCGGAACTCGTATTCAAAAATCACTCGAATTTTCACAGTATCCATCTTTCTTGTCTAAATTTAATAACAAAAACAATTGAAAGTCGATATTCAAATGTTTCACATTTTTTAAAAAAAGAACATCATAGAAACCATTTGAAAAAAGTTTCATTCGAAAACCTCAAACCATGAAGATTCTATGTCAATTCAAAGAACCTATTGCAAGAAAACGGCAATTTCATACTTTAACCCCTATTACTATGGAAGTTACTAAAATAAACAAGTCTAGCAGTTGCAAAGTCAGTGAGCTCTCTAATTCTTTTGACTGCATATTATATGCTGAAGAGCTAAGCCCGTGTGCTAGTTTTACAATATGAGGACCCCTTTGCCATTTTGAATCGATTGTGATGCCTAAAAAAACGGTATCTTCTACAAGTTCTAGTTTTTCTTTTCCAAGTACAACGTTGTTTTCAACTAATGTTACGTTTGGTAAGGTAAACTTTATACATTTTGTGTTTTTGGAATTTAGAAGCAGATTATTAGCCGTGAACAAATCTAATACATGCGACAGAGCATTATTTGCATCGTCAAGATTATTTTCTTCTCTTAATTTAAAAAATAAGTGACGTGTCATTAATAATACTATTTCGGACATGTTTTGTACCATAAATCGCAAATCATTTACATATACAAGGAAAAGGAACAGCCCCAAAATTGATGCTGTGGTACTCCCATTTTTATTTCTTAAGTAAATTTAACATTTTAGACTTTATAATCAATAAACCAGCCATTAAAGAGGTATTTAATTAAAGGTATGCGATTATTTCTGCAAGAAATTATTAAAAAATATTTTTAAGGTTACCTTAGTATTACAGTCTGTATTCCTTTCGCGGTATACAAAACATTGCTTTTTCACTTTTGGTATAAACTATAAGCTTTCCCTTTTTTAGTGAAAAGTATTTCATGACGTTTTTATGTTAAATTTCCATGAAAAAATCCGAAAATAAGCATCACTTGTCAAAAAAAACTCAGTGGCGCCATCTGTAATAAGTTTCGTGTTGCCATCCCCATTATCCCAAAAGCGGCTTCCTTTAATCTAAAAATGCAGGGTTCCCATACAAGAGATGCCATTAATTCCCGGACTAATAGACATAGTCCGCACAAATCTTTTTGCTGGTAACGTGAACATAGTCACAGGTCGTTTGCACATCGCTTAATATCTTTACAGTGTATGTGTAAGTAATTGACTACTTTAGTAATTGACTAATAGTAATTTACTACACATCACACTACGTCAATTATTCACAAATACACTGTAAAGACAGTAAGCGATGTGCAAACGATCTGTGACTATGTTCACGTTACCGCCAAAAAGATCTGTGCGGACTATGTCTATTAGTCCGGGAAATAATGGCATCTCTTGTACGGGAACCCTGCGTTTAAATAAAAAAAAAATTACACATAAATTGCGGATGCAATTTTTTTTCTTGCCTTATTTTTTTTTACTACAGTGTATCGTTGGATTGGTCGAAATTTTTGTCCAAGGAGAGTGTCCCCCCTGCCTCTCCTGGCTAAACGGTTGATTGTAGAAACGTGAAAAAAGTCAGGGTAGTAACACATAATAATAATGAACTTAAAAGGCAAAATATCACGGCTAAGTAGGCTTTACAAGTTAATGAGTAATAAGCGACCAACTTGTAAAAGGAAACATTTGTACAAAATTCACTGAAAATTACGTTGATGAAGTTGTTAGTACCGCTAAGCAGATAAAAATCCTCTCTACGCGGACTGCGCGTGACCCGACACGAACTTGGCCTGTTTTCTAAGTAACATCGTAAGTGATTGAGCGTGTATCGCACTTCTGCAAATATTTCAAACTACTCTGTGACTGGGTGAGCGCCTCAGATTAATGAATAATCTGAGGTGAGCGCAAAAAAGGAAGCGAAACGCGAACGCAAAGTAATAGTCATGCACCTATAGGTAATAGGTCCGTGGTACCTATTTGAAGTAAAAATAAATAATAAAGTTTTAGACATGAAGGAAATGCAATTAAAACCGACAAATTGAAATTCGAAATTGAAAATCCAATAACAAAACGCCCCACTCACTTGGAGTTTGCTAGATTATAGTCTGTGGGTGGAGTTTGTAGTATTTCGTTTTAGTCTGTGAAAGTTTGCTTTGATGAGTGTGCTTACATTCTCTCTGAGTGTTGTCGTTTGTCGTGAAACAATATTTTCTTAGACCTTTATTCGTGATGATCTAGTGCCGTTAGAAACTTACGTGAGTGTCGCGATTGTGCTGACCCGTTTTAGTCCTTTCAGTAAACTGATGTTACCTTATCAATGAGATACCGTCGTCGACGAATATGCTTCCATACAAAGGTAAGGATTCCATTCACATCACTGTCACTCAGTGGGGTTGGTTTACATGTCATACATAACAACACATGAAAAAACTTTGTAGTGTTCTTGTGACTTACCTCAGGAATAGTGGTATTCTGTTAATTAAATTCCTAGTGACTTAGTCCTAATAACATGTTAATTTGCTTGGAATCAGTTAAACTATACTGATTACAGGAAAACTGATCTTTCGTTGATCAAAGATGGTTTGCTCCATAGTCTTGAGATAAGAAAAGGAATGCCCAGTTATCTGGTATAATTAAAAATAAGGGTATTATGCAGAATATGGGTATGGTGAATTATTAAAATCTGAAATTAATACTACATACACAGTTATTGCTATGCAAATAAACAAAAAAAAAATTCCTGGCGAAATTTTGTATTCGTAGAGAAAATAATTAAAATAGGTTTCACACTTCCATACAGTACGCACCGACCTTTTTGGAGGTAAAGTGAACATAGTCACAGATCGTTTGCATATTGCTTACTGTCTTTACAGTGTATTTGTGAGTAATTGATGTATTGTGATGCGTAGTGATGTGCAAAGTAGAATAGTGTATCATGCATTTAGTGAATAAAGGATGGATTTGAAGTGAGGCCATAGATGAATCACAAGCAGGTAAAGGATCATAATGACTGAAAGATGATCCTTTTTAAAAAAAATCAGTGCAATTTACTGCTCACTCTGCAATAGAAAACTGTGGCTCCTAAACCATTTGGAGGAAGTAAATCGTTTATCAAGAAGTTTATAGGTTATGATTCTAGTAAACAAATACCAAAAAATATTTCACAAAAAATATATGCAGGTAAATACAAATAATACTAATGAAATACATTCAGAATCATAGTTAAAAGTTATGTTTTACCATTCTTGTTTGTTTTCAGGTCCGCATCTTTCACACTCGTTCAAAACGGAGTCAGTACTTTGGTACCTAGATTGTTTAACCTAAAACTAACTAAAAACGAGAAGTGCAAGCCTTGATATTAATGATTCAACCCATTTAGCAAATGTAAAGCCAGCTATTATTGCTGCAATTGTAAGTGAAGTAGAACAATGTTCCTGGGTACTTGTAAACATCGGTTTTACTTAATAAACTCATAATCATACATTGTAACACGCATTTCTTTGGGCTTAAGCCCATACCTCAAAATAGGTAAGCAGCAGCACTTTTTTTTTTACCTAGAGCGAGCCCATAGCGTTGAACTGGGCAGATCTGAATAGATATCAAAACTTCTGTTAGTAAAATTTAGATATTGGTGATAGGACCTTCAAGTAGTAGTCCCACAGGATCATTTTATGCTCATAAAGCTGCTTCGTCTCCAAACTGGAATGAAAGAGAGTTCATGTAGAAATGTATGATTTTATGTGGATAATTTTACAATGATTTTCAATGTTTCTGAGTAACTTTCTTAAGTAAATTTAACATTTTACACTTTATAATCAATAAATCAGCCAGTAAAGAGGTATTTAATTAAAGGTACGCGATTATTTCTGCAAGAAATGTATAAAAAATATTTTTGCATGTACCTTTGTGTTACAGTCCTGTATTCCTTTCGTGGTATTTAAAACTTTGCTTTTTCAGTTTTGGTATAAACTATAGCTTTCCCTTCTTTACTGATAAGCATTTCATGACGTTTTTATGTTGAATTTCCGAAAATAAGCAACACTTGTCAAAAAAAATAAACATTGTCAGGGCAAATCTCAGTGGCGCCATCTCTAATTATTTTATTTTCGTGTTGCCATGCCCATTACCTACTGGAATTAAGAGTTATTTTCTTTTTTTCCTGTAATAGCTGTAAAGAACACAAAACAGTTTTTATTCTAATGCTAAATTCCTTGTCGTAAATATAGACCAATCAAATCTCGAGGAGTTATTTGCACTAAGAGTTTGTATCGAGTATTTTTTGCACAAGGAGGTTGTACGTAGTCGGGCCATAAGTTCTGTCACATAGGTTTAATTTCGAATTAAGAATACTGGCCACAAAAAAGTTATGGGCATTCGAAATTTGAATTTTTCAAGAAAATAAAAACACAGCTTTTCTGGAATTTTCTTCATTTTCCAATATGGAGTGGACGCGCAAAGAAGACAAGTCGCAGTAATTGCATTGCATCGTTGCGGCCAGGCGCCAACTGAGATTTTCAAACTGCTGAAAAATTTGAAAATTCCACTGCGATTTATTTATCGTACTATCAAACGATTCAGGGAAGATTCAAGTTTAGATGATAAAGAAGCGGCCGACCTCGTACTGTTCGGACTCCAGCGGTCATCAAAGCAGTGAAGGCGCGCATCCAACGAAATCCTGTCCGCAAGCAAAAAATTTTGGCTCTGCAGATGGGACTAAGCAGAACCACTGTTAAAAGGGTGTTGAATGAAGACCTAGGACTGCGTGCTTACAGAAAAAGAACAGCACATCTTCTTAACACACGGCTGAAGAGAATCAGACTCGAAAGATGCCGGATTTTGTTAAGGCGGTACGCAGGTAAAAAATACCGCGAAATACTTTTCGGACGAAACAATTTTTAATGTTGAAGAGAGTTACAACAAACAAAATGATAAAGTGTATGCACAGTCTAGTGAAGAAGCGAGCAGACGTGTGCCACGTGTTAAGCGTGGCCATGATCCTTCGGCATTCATGGTTTGGCTTGGGGTCTCCTATTTGGGTCCAACAGAGGTGTTTTTGTGAAAAAGGAGTGAAAACCAGTGCCCTCGTATATCAAAACACAGTCCTAACAAACATTGTGGAACCTCTTTCAAAAACAATGTTCGAAAATAGGCACTGGGTTTTCCAGCAGGATTCTGCGCCGGCCCATAAGGCGAAAAGTACCCAAAACTGGTTCACTACCCGTGGAATCGACTTTATCAGGCATGAGGATTGGCCCTCCTCCAGTCCAAACTTGAATCCTTTGGATTACAAAATATGGCAGCACTTAGAGGAGAAGGTCTGCGCTAAACCACATGGCAACTTGGAGTCGCTTAAAGCAACTCTGATTAAAGCAGTCGCCAATATTGACATGAATGTCGTGCGTGCATCGATTGATGACTGGCCTTGCAGATTGAAGGCTTGTATCGAAGCCTGAGGAGGACATTTCAAATAGTTCTTTCCTTTGATATATAAATTTTTGTAATGCGTAACTCATTGTGTCCTTTATTTAACTTTCCATATGTGACAAAACTTATGACCAGACTACGTATAAGCATTGAGATGGAGGTTGAATATATTGGTGTGTTCTAAATTCAAACACCAAAATAGTGATTAAAAGTCCTTTTAACTCTTTTCTTTCAGTGATAAAATAAGCTTTTTAGTTTTTTTCTTTGGTATAAATTAATCGATCGCTTAATAAGTTTAGGGTAGAATGATGCAAGAATATGAGATATAATTTGTTACTTATGTACTTACATTTTATGTATTTAGTTACACAATAATTAATTTATAGCGTTTACCCAATTTAATTTGGTTTATTAAAAATCTAAAAAATTGTTTATTCTATAGGCTGCTATGAGTATACAGACTTCTTCCTCTGTGATACAGAGTAGAGTAAAACCAAAGTAGAAAATAATGTGAATAATATAATAATAATCATATTATTTTTAAATCATGCAAACAAGGCTTATTGCTATGTAGAGGAGCTTACAAATTGATACCGTACTTACATAAGCAGCCTGTATACGTCCCACTGCAGGGCACAGGCCTTCTCTCAGAGTGGGTACAGGCTTAATTAATTCAGACCATTCATGCCTACCGTGGATTGACAATTCTAAGCACTGAAGTATGGAAACACCTCAGACGCTCAGGTTTCCTCACAAAGTTTTCTTTCACTGTTAGCGAGTAGTATTGTTACTACAAATTCACAAATCTACATGACTTGCCCCTAGTTTCTCGTACACTAACACACTGTTAATCCACTGTTAACAGCTGTCAATTGACGAAAGTGCATGCAAAAAAACCACTGACAGCAGCTGTTAACAGTAGATTAACAGCTTGTTAGTGTACGAGAAACCGGGGGTTAGAAAACAAACTCGTTAGTACCGCGCCGCTACAACCGCTTATTATCTTAGACTTATCATAGGATTTTTGTCGAGTTGGTCCTTTGAGCTGGATCTTCTAGTTATGTCATTTCCTGCCTTTCCCCCAAACCCTCTGAACCCCTAAGTTTACTTTAAACCCTATGTAATAATATTATCATGTTACAATAAAGCATGTAGAGATTCAAGTGCTAAACTGATTTTGATAAATAAGGTGTAAAGATAAGTCTACAGGGCGTCCCACGGCTATGCCATGTGGAGGGAAAGTACCTTGAATAGTGTAGATGGAACATTTTTTTTCAATTCAATTCAATTATTTTTATTCATTGTAAAAACAGAATGTTTACTTAATGAACGTCAAAGTCGTTAGTTTCACAATTAATGGATTATGTGGAGAAGAAGCTAACAAAGAAACTCCACATTTATTTTTTTCAAAACACGTTTTAACTTAATTAACAGAGTTTTCAACTTAAAATATTTGTCATGAATGTGTTGAACACTAGTCACAATCGTCCTTTAAATAATATTAATCTACTGTTTAATGCCAAACATCTTTGTCTTCTAAATAATCCTTGATGTTATAGTAAGCCTTTTTGCACAGAATGTGCTTAACACATTTTTTAAATCGCGTTGGAGGTAACTCTAATATATCTTGAGGAATTTTGTTGTAGAACCTTATACAGTGCCCCATAAAGGATGTGTTAACTTTTGCAAGTCTAAATAGTGGAAATGACAATTTATGTTTATTTCTAGTATTAACATTATGGTGGCCACCAACATTTTCGAAGTCTTTGATATTTTTTCTAACGTACATAATATTTTCATAAATGTATTGACATGCAACTGTTAAGATGTTGGTTTCTTTGAAGAAATCTCTTAGCGAATCCTTACTACCTAACAAGACATTTATTTTAATTTTAATATAGTTTAAACTGCATTCATAGATTTTTAAATAATTACATGGTTGAACCGGGAATCGAAACCCGCTACACGAGAAAAAAAATACATAGCTTTATCATACCGATCGAAAGGCTTCATCATAAGGATTATTTTTTGCTAAATAACATCGTGTCAGAACTAAAGGTAAGACCATGAATTTTAACATTTTTAATTAGGACATGTTTAATTGGACACATTTTCAAGTGGGACGCCCTGTATAGTACCTGAGTTTGAATATAGTACCTAATTAGTGTATGTATTTTTCGAATGTATTTTTTTCACTTCCCATTTTTAGGGTTTATTTGTGCTTACATACAGTCAAAGTCAAAGTAAAAAAAATTTTGGAATGTAACACAGGAACTGTGACTTATTGGACGTTACAAGAAAAACTAGGTGTCCGTTTCAAAATCTAGATCATTTGGAGAAAAAACGGCCAAAAAATCTCCAAACTTAGTCTTTTCAAACATATTCCTTAATTAACAGAGTTTACATGTCATATCTTCTATAACCTAGTACTAGGATGCATTGAATTGGCTTTAGTTCCACACATCTTTTTCATCTAAATAATCCTTAAAGCTATAGTAGCCCTTTTAGCATAAAGTGCGCTTTACACATATTTTGAACCACGCTTCAGGCAAGCTTATATCTTCAGGGATCTTATTGTAAAAACGTATACAATGCCCCATAAAGTATGTATTAACCATTGCCATTGGGAAAGAAAGTTTGTTTATTTCTAGTATTTACAGCAATTTTATTCTCTTTTAGTGTCTAGCTTATTCTTACAAAAAAAGTTTGTTTCGTAAGAATATGTTAGCAGGGCGCACCAATGGTTGTTTAAGTTAATAAATTATATTAATTAGTACTTAACTTCGTTTACGTATCAAAGTAATTAACCTAACCTAACCTAAACTTCCATGATTAAAAAAAACAAAATAGTATCAACATTTTTTTATTTTATGTCGACGGATGAGTGAGGTATCTACAAGAACGTTCAATAAACTTTTATACAGAGGTAGCCAATTGATTTCATGGTAGATTTCAATGAACACTTGTGTTTGGAGTGCGGAACTTGTTATTGTTTTTTTCGCTATCACCATTGTGGGTTAAACTATAAACTGTTCGGAAGTAGGAGACACTGAAATCAAATCAGTTTAGGGATGATGCTGCTTCTAATGTTTTTCATATTGTGCTCATTATAATAAAGTCGTTACTGAATAACAATTGGTGACAGACATAAATAGTAACAGATTTGTAAAATAAAATGCAGATTTTGTTCATTAGAAATCTCAAAGTAAAGTTGACCAAACATGATTTGAGAAAATAGCATGCGTCGTGCACGCATGCAAGGACTAAGAATGTTGACGAAGTGAGGGATTGTGACATTGTCAATCCCTGCATACCCCCCCCCCCCTTGCGTTGATGTAATGTAATGTATGTAATAAAAAAAATATATTTGGTGAATTTTGACTTCAATTCAATATGAAAATGGTATACCTATTTAATAAAATATACAGATTTATCAAAGGGAAATGAGAGAAAGTAACACAACTGTTACAAAGTGATTTTGTGCTGTGTGCGTATCACAAACATAAAAAATGGAAGTATCAAAAACATAGTATTTTCTGAAGTTAACACGAGCACTAGACATAATAAATCTGACTTTTAACGTATTTTTTACTCCTTTACTTTTCTTTCCATTTTAAAATTTTCCGACGTTTCGGCACTTTTGCAAGTGCCGTGGTCTCGATAGACTGAGATGACAGGCATCTTTTTGAAAGTATTAACTACCCTCGGCAGAAATTATTAAGTTACGTTCCAAAAATATTTTGACAAATTTTTATATTGAAATTGACGCTACAATAATTTTTGATTATTAGTTATTGAAGTTAAAATTCAATCCAAAAACAATTATTATTTTATATAAACTCAAAACTATTGATTATTAGTTATTGAAATTAAAATTAAATCTACAGTTACAAGGGGGTCTCATGCACTTAAGCACTTGGTTCTTATGCTGTAGCTATGTTCCAACCACGATCTCTATTGAAATTTGGATCTCTATTGCCTCGCGTATCATTCTAGGAAAGAAACGGTCCTCTCGGGCTAGAACTTGAACTTTATCAAAATGAATGAAGTGGTTGGTACCGCTGAGTGTATGTTCACTGACTGCAGATCTACCAGAGCGCTTATGTTTCACGTCCACGATATGTTCCTTCACCCGCTCAGCTATGGTACGCTTAGTTTGACCAATATACGAGGAACCACATTCACAGTCAAACTTGTATACTCCTGTCTCTTGTAAGGGAATCCTGTGCTTGACACTTCGCATGAATTGGTGTATCTTTCTTGGCGGCTTGTAGATGGTTTTTATTGAAGCGCGTTTCAAAGTACTCCCAATTTTGTCAGTCACTCCTCTCACAAAGGGCAGAAATGCTGGAACTCGCTCGACTGTGTCTGGTTTGATACGTCCTCTGCGACGGATGCGCGGAACGCCTGTCACCTCAGCCTACCGAGACCACGGCACTTGCAAAAGTGCCGAAACGTCGGAAAATGGTAAAATGGAAAAGTATACGAGTAAATATCCGTTAAAAATCAGTTTTATTTTTTATTATATCAAAAACACTCGACAGGTAGATTGTAAAAAGTTTTAGAACTAACAGGTTAAAATTAAAAGGTAAAAAATTCAAACAAGCTTTCTGGATACATCAACCGTACCGTTTTAGGATTTTCCATTGCACTGCTCAAAAATCTCTGGTATAAGTAGCAGAGTAGGAATTTCACAATATTGAACAGTTGTGTATTTTTTATATATACAGGTTAATGTACTGTATGCCAACAAATATCTACTTCACTCTGTTGCGTAATTATGGTGCATAATACGTATGCAACCCTGTTGAATTGTAGCACATTTTGTCATCGAACTTGTACACTAGATACTTTTTTGCCATGCAGCTATGTGATGTATTAAAAGTTGACATCTATTTTCGTATTTATTCATTACCATTTATTTAACGCAAATATACTAGTAGTTAACAGAAAATGAAATTTTTTGCTGTTATAAGTAAAAAAAATTTCTCAAGACCTAAAAGAAAACAAATTCAAAACATTTTTTTTTGCTGTTCATGTAGGCGCGCAAGAATATAGACGGAAATAGTTCGTGAGAAAGAAGCGTCGCCGTTTATAGTTACATTTTTGAGTCATTGGATTAAAACATAAAACTACTGTTTAAAATTAACTGGATAAATTGTACAGTGTATTTGTCAGTCGCACCTCTTGCTGTGGCACTATAAATGGGGTCTCCTAGCGACCCGTTTGTCCTATCACACTCACTGCTCACAATGGGCCTCGCATTGTGCGGCGATGATAGTTTATATGCTCCCTGAGTGACTACTATTATCACTAGAGAAGGTTTACCAACAGTCTCCAAACGCCTGCTACGTCAGAGGAGCGCAAAGCAGTGGCACTTCTGACGGGTCACTGCTCACTGAATAGACCCTTCCAGAGCATGGGACTAACTGACACCCGGCTAAGCCAGGAATGCCTCAAGGAACAGGAAACACCCACTCAAATAACCGTCCATTCTGAGAGCATGAAGCGACGGACCATGGACATTGGAAGTTCGGATCTCCGGAAGGCCAGCAGTTACATTAGAGCACTGCTGGCTTTCTGAATAGAGATAGGCTGGCTGGAGTGATCTGAAATACGCAAACATGAGGCTAAGTACGGAAATCACAGGTCTAACTAAGACCTCCTAGGTAGAAAGACCAAGGGTGCTATTACGTAACTTTTTCACTGTGTGAAGTCGTCTGAATTAACGTAATCCGCACTGTCAAACAAATACATACCTTAGGATTTCGGAAACATTAAAACGGATAACTCAATACAGTGGACAGTTACGGAATAGGAAGGCAGATAATTATGTTCTTCAGGCAGCTCTTAGCTGGACAGCAAAAAATTGCTTTGAATTTTGGCCTCGCAAATGAAACAATTCTGAGTAAATAATACCTTGTTAGAGTAAACACAAGAAATATTACATTTACTAGGCGTAAATCAGCAAATGTAATTCAAGGACAAGGTTTTCTAACTCTCACAGTGTGAAAGCCAGAAGAACAGGAACCGTGAACATTGATTCTACAATACAATTTTACTGTAAAACGCGGTTTTGTTTTGCAGGAAGGAGCAGTGATATCTGTTTTTAAAATTTATGAATGTTCGAAGTGAAGCCTTCATCCGTTTCTATGCTGTGTACTATATTGTTGTGCGCTAGCTAGATGTATTGCCGGGTTGATTAAATCGGTCTAGGCTTTGTCCAGAGGACGCGCTTTATCTTGCACGCCTGTCGCACACGGTCGCGTCGCTCAACGCGTAATGCTTCGTCTAGCAAAAAAATAAGTAACATTTTTAAAACGGCCGCACCATTTCTAGGGTTCCGTAGGCCACAAGGCGAATTTGGTGAAACTATAACCGTTACCTTATAGTTGCGCCTTGTCCGTTCGTCTGTCTGTCCGCTAATAAGCTCAAAGACATATTAATCACATCAACAAAACGGTGACAAAATCTTTAAAAACAATATGTTTTTAGGGTTTTCTCCCCAACACTTACATTAGGGATTAGGAGATTTTTTTGGTCCATAGTGTATTGGTATTGGGTATTGTTGAATTCTTGTGGGTGAAGTAAGAAAACTATTTTTCGATTCAGGGATCCGTTTGCCAAATATTAAGATTTAATGTTTTTTTGTAAGAGTAGAATGAATGTTGAGGAAGCGAAAGTGATCTGTCAGGATCGTAGCAAGTGGCACTCCCTGGTCTCTGCCTACCCCTCTGGGATACAGGCGTGAGTTTATGTTATGTTATGTTGTAAGAGTAGAATGTATTTTTGTAAGAGGGTGACTCGTTTACTTTACACAAACAAAAAAAAGAACAAAAAAAGTAGAATTAGTGACATGATCTAATAGCATGAAAACCAGTGTGACCAAACACTCACATATGGACCAAATGCACACTATGAATGCCAAGCTGCTTGGTAAATAAAGACAAAGCCGAAAAGGTTATCACAAAAGTTCCAAGTAAAATATGAACCGTTCACTCATACAAACAATGATCAAAATCAAATAATAATAATGAAATTAAGTTTGACATTCACTATTTGTTTTGTAGTACCGCTACTCTACACTAGATGGAACTAACGCCGTGTCTGACCGTCGAGAAGTTTTATGGAATAGGTTATAAAGTCTAAAATTGAAAAAAAGTATTGCTAAGCTGCTACTCAGCTAAGGATGGGACGTATTGCGAGTTCTAGTTTGTGGAAACGAGGCCCACCAAACTTATCGTGTACAGAGTTTATTTTTTATATATTTATTTACAATGTCGTTTTCTATCAACGCTTATGCTTCGTTTATGTATGGAGATGACATTTGCCAACGAAAGTCACGTGACTTCCCCATGCATACACATAAGGCGTAAGCGTTGATAAAATTATACTCAGAAGATGATTTCATTGCACGAGCACACACAAAATCATGTAACTTTGAAATTATGCATACCGGTTCAGTTTTGATGACAATACACTAATCTAAACTAATAAAAATGACATGATGCTGTAGCCAGAACCACCTTCCCGCAAAGGAACCCTTCAACGGTAAGGAGCACGAACTTATCTGTTGCATGTCGCTTCCATCCATTTAAATTTTGTATCCGGTTCTTTGGGAAAAATGAAAATAGTGCTAAGACAAACTTAGAAAATAGTACAATCAAAATGCTAATTTTTTTTTTTCAAATTGTCTTGATTGTTTTAAATTCCGAGAAATCCGAGAGGCTTGTTCCATCATTGCCCCAGTTTGCTGTCGTCCTAGAGGTTGAGAGGTTAAGGGTAAACATCAGTGATGTGGCGGGAAGTTCAAATTTTTTAGAGAATTTTAAATAATCCAGTCAGTAGGTATTTTTGCTTTACAAAAGGTGGCGTAGAAAATGTTTTGACGCAATATTGTTTAGGTATGGCAGGTTAATAAAAATCCAAGTTCTCGACCTTGAAGGACCCAGGCGCTAGCCGCCATCTTGAATGAAAGGTGCCAAAATTAGGTATATTTTAAATAACTTCTCAATTGTTTACTAAATTACAAAAGTGTCTATGAGAGGTATAAAGAAGACAAAATTGTTTACATTTTTTGCATACATGTTTATTCTGTAAGTCTTAAAGGTAAAAAGTTACAAGCGACGGAAATAATAGTATTTACAAAAATCATATAATTTTAATTTTGTTTAAAAGTTGTATAGCTATCATTTTTTAATTCTTTTTGATGAACCGGGCTGGTTAATGGTGCCTACTTCATTATCGTCGCTGAAATTTTCTGTTTCATTGTCTGTATTTTTAGTTTCCAACCATGAAATTTCGTCGTCATCACAGTCTTCGTTATCTATATGAATCTCTACTGCATTTTCACACAGCTGACCACTACAGAATCCACAAACAATAGAGCATTTTAATCCAGCTTTTCTGCAACTACATGTTTTGCTGCATCCTTTTTTACAGTGGCAAGAAATTACAGAAATTAAGAAATTACCGTGAGCGGTCATGGGTAAATCGGAACGCACTTCAGATTGCTCACGTATTCGCGCGCGTCTATGATAGCCGTTCCAAAATTGACGACAATGGATATTGCGATAACGTGAATGGATCAATTTGGAACGATATTTACTTGTGATGTGACAATGTCATTTGTAAATTTCGTTTTATGATCTAAAGTTACATCCAAGTGAAATAATCAAAAAATAATGTGACGTTCCGTTCCTTGCAGTAACTCACCAAGTTCAGCGCCATCTATGCAGCGGCTACGAAATAATGAAAAAAAAAATAAAAAGAAAGTCCCTCATACAAAGGTTAAACTACCTAAATCTAATAAGTTTTAGGTAGTTTAACCTTTTATTATTAGAGTAACTTGATATTTTAAGACCTGTAAAACCACAAAAAAAATAGTTTTATAGTTCGTTTTTACTTGTCCTTTATGGTATGAATACCATGTCACTCCAATCTTATTTTGATACAAGTTTTCCATTATGTTTGACTCTTTGTTACTCGTATAAACGGTACACTTGGTTCAAGTCCCTGAATGGGTGGAATTTTTGGCCTCTAAATAAGTGATTTCTGTTATCCAATTATTACGATCTCATTACCTAGATAGTTTTTGATTCATAACTTTGTAAGTTCGTATAAAGCAGATGTTTGTCAAGCTGTTTGAAATGCAAATTTAAGAATCAACGCGAAATCGCTGAATGGAAAGAAACCCATTTTAACTTTGAGTGGCATCGTCTTCCAAAGACCCGAAGATCAAAGCAATTCATGCGAAATGTAATGAAAAAGAAGAGATCATAGCGTTTTTGCGTTTGTTAAAAAGATTCCGTTCATTACATATTTTAATTTAGCAAATTCAATCTTCTGTGTAAACTTTTCGTGTTTTCAATTAATTTTTAAATGACTCGCCTTACTCGAGATTCCTGAAAATCAAATTATTGTTCACTCAATTTTTCAAACGAGAACGTCCCGGTGACGAGGTAATAGGCCCTAGTGCCAACTTTACGAGTTTTCGATATTCTATTGATACTTTCCAAAGAAATCTTGAATGAAAAATGAATTAGGCAGAGTAGAAAAAAGTGGGTAGATAAATCGAAGAACTAGAAATTGACGGTAGACCTCCTGTTTATTCGAAGTATAGATTTTATCTTCGAAATTTGTCACTAGATTTCACTGTGAGCACTAACATTTATGTTTGGGCAGTCTTTCTTCTACCGTGTCTAAAGCGTCAGTCCGTAATCCTCGTGAGACGATGCCTCCAGTCCAGGAGGTTCTGCCAGCTGCACCGTGGAGCTTCAGAGCAGACATGAAGGTTACCATATTGTGTGTGCAGCTCTCCATCGGCATCAGATATCTGCATCTTCGGGCAGGATGTAGGTTAAATATACAGTTAAAAAAATGGTTTGTAGGTTATTCTTGAATCAAGCAACGCCGGCACGTAAGCTGTTCAGGGATCTCGAGACTCCCAACTGCTCACGGCCCCTATAGAGTTGACAGACGGTTAAATGTGTTTGTGGCAATAAAATAATTCATTAATTCAATTCAAATTAGTGACATTGATTCGAAACTATCGTTCGATACGCTAAGAAGAAGACTTACCCCGAAAAAATCCGTTGAGCGAAGTGAAACTACCATCAGTCAATGATCCCGGTCTATTAAGGCCGCTGAACGCCATGGATGTTTGTTGAAAGATGTGACGTGTCCAACAAACATTTTTCGGGTGCGAGTGACAGACGGCTTTTGTTCCGACGTTATCTAAACCAGCTGTTTTCCGTTGAAAGCGCCGCTGAACGTTTTTATTCAGGTCATCGTGAACAGCGTTGCGTGGGTACTTCCTCGCTCAAGAAGGATTTTAATTTCAGACCTGCGTCTTTTCATACAAGCACTACCGATTAAGCCACCGTCTTTCAGTGTAGATTCTATGATACGTTTCCATTTTTGTAGTCTTGCAGCTAGTGTTGTTGGCCTTATCCATCATGTGTCCCTGATTGATCTTCCCATAAAAGGTAAAATAGCGCCCAAAGGGCAGCATGGGAAATTATAGATACAGCTCTAGAAAGTATATAATCTACTACAGGTGTTCCTGGTTTTGCCTTTCAGCGTGGAAGAAAAGGATAGCCTAGATATTATTATCTAGTAGATATTATATAGTACATTATATATTTCTTTGTTTATGGTGAAATTAAGTGACAAAAAAATAAGATAAGAATATTCTTTATTACATTATTATCACTTTCCCACCTGTGCCTTTCAATTTATGGTTGTACATAGTCTTCTATGGCTACCAAACTTTACGAAATTTCGTAAAAAGTTTGCTAATAAACGGCACTTAAAAAGTAGTACCTAATTATGCGTTAAATGAACATTTAAATAAAATATTCTGAACTCTACGAGTAATAACATGCAAAACTTAAAATGCGATTTCTTTATCACCTTAGTCATGTTAGTCAGGACATTAACTCCTCCACGAGGTATCCGTCGACGGCGACCCTTAAGATTTTTCCCTGTGCCGATGACCTTGAGCGTTTGACACAGGTGTGCAGCACTTCAACATTTCACCGCTAGATGACACGACTGAATTAATTCCTAGTAGTAATCTCCATAGAAAGACGCTCGCGCTGCCGCACACACACAGTCTCATTCCCTTCGCGTAAGCACACGCCGCCAAACGCACACATATATAGCCGAATTTCGAACGCGTCGAGCGAGCCGAGCGGTTTCTACTACTTTTCTAGCCGGCTCGCCAGCCCGCCCGCGTACGCGTAGATTGAATAGACTTCAATCTAATGCCTTCTTGTATAGCATGCGTCATTACAAACAAAAAAGATAAAGGTAGGTACATCTCTTCAAAACTTATCTATGCTTTGTAGAAAGAATAGCTTTCAAACAAAAATCACATGTTTAGTAAGTACGTATTTATTTACCTACCTACTTATGAAATAGTACATGTTTTTGCACAACAACAGGTTTTTATGTCAAAAAGTGAAAAAAATTTTTATCTTATCTTTTTTCAATAAAGTGAATTTGACTTTGATTTCACATGGATGTATTTCGGGACTCAGTGGCAGAATTGGAACGTAGGAAGCGACTTCCCCATATGAAATAAAAAATATATTTCTAATGCCAATTCCATGGAAAGAAGAAATTACGACCATTTTAATTGTTATCCGGATTTTACGTCGTTAGGGTTGTCACGCTCTCAGATAGTAATTTATAATCCGGATCTGATTTGATTTTGAAAAAAATATGTTAATACCTGGTGCCGCTATTATTGATATTAATTAAAATAGTAACATGATATACATCGCATATAACAACTATGTAAACTTTATGTGACGTGAAGAATTTATATAGGTACATAAAGTTGATCAGCGAAAAACACCTAGATAAAATTGTTGTCCCATTTTGATGTTACTAACTTGAAATTTTCTATACGATTAGTTTTTTTGCTAAAACCGACGGAGAAAATCGAAAACTTGGAGAAGCTGGTCTCCATGACTTTCTTTTTTTTCAACGGCTTGGGATAATGGTAACACTTAGGGGTGGTCTTTTAAAACAACATAAACTCGTTGCATAAACCCTAGATAGGACGGTGACGTAAATTAATTTTTATGGCAAATTTAATAGTGCCGATTGAAAAGTAAAATTGCTTAAATTTTCAACCAACACCTAATGCAGGTTTTGCCACCGGGCCCCGCTGGTCTAGCGGCTGGACTAACATGGTATCAACTTTATAGTCACACAGCGTTTGAATGCTAAAATAACTAGACGTGTGAAAATTCTTGAATTTTTGGTTGTTCTAATTTCGGTCTTATCAGGTGCTAAAAGATTTCCAAGTTCCACATATGGTGTAAACTTGGAATTTTCCATCCTTACAGGGTGATCCCTCAAACCGATAAGAAAAATCTGACTTGGAAAATCCGGTCTCTACAGCTTTTTTGTCAAAGCCTGAGAAAACGGTAACATTACGGGGTAGTCTTGTCGAACAAATGTTGAATAAGACCTTGGGTTGGATGACAACGTTAACTTACTTTTTACAAAATGGCGTAAGTAAAATTTCAAGCTGGCTCCTAAAAATTTAAAAATTCTGATTTTTATCTCTGGCTCCGTTTTTCTATGAAAATTAGTATTGGAGGTTTTTGTGGTCGCTGATGACTACTCTGCGCCATGTATTGAACGCAGGTTTGATGACTTCCAGCCTCCCGAACAAGCCGGTTTCCGAAAGGGCTTTAGTACCATTAGACCACATCCACACGTTGCGGCAAATTATACAGAAGACTGAGGAGTATAATTTGCCATTATGCTTTGCGTTTGTGGACTTTGAGAAAGCCTTCGATTCGATCGAGTTATGGACAGTGCTCGAGTCTCTCCAGCGTTGCCGTATTGACTATCGGTATATCGAGGTGCTGAAATGCTTGTACAACAGTCCACTATGACCACAGAACCACTATGTCGGTCCGAGTACAGGAACAGAATTCGGAGGCAATTCCATTGAAAAAGGGCGTAAGACAGGGAGACGTTATCTCTCCAAAAATGTTCACAAACGGACTGGAAGATACCTTCAAGCTTCTGGAATGTCAGGGACGCGGCATCAATATCAATGGCGAGTACATCACTCACCTTCGATTTGCCGACGATATAGTAGTCATGGCAGAAACGATGGAAGACCTCGGCATAATGCTCGAAGACCTCAGTCGAGTTTCCCAACGGGTGGGCCTTGAAATGAACATGGACAAAACGAAGGTCATATCGAATGCTCGTTTTGTGCCCACCCCAATAACATTGGGGAACTCGACTCTCGAAGTTGTAGACGAATACGTCTACTCAGGACAAACAGACCAACTAGGCCGGTCCAACTTTGTGAAAGAGGTCGAATCCAACTTGGCTGGGCAGCATTCGGGAAACTTAGAAAAGTCCTTTCGTCTAATATACCTCAATCGCTCAAGACAAAATTATACAACCAGTGATGACTTAAGGCACTGAAACGTGGCCTCTCACTATGGGCCTCCTAAGAAAGCTCAAGGTCACACAAATAGCTATGGAAAGGCCTATGCTTTCTCTAGGATATCGAATCAGAAATGATGAGATTCGTAGAGGAACGAAAGTCACCTTAGCCCAGCGGATTACTAAGTTGAAGTGACAGTGGGCGGGGCACATAGCAAGCAGAACTAATGGCCGATGGGGCCGAAAAGTTCTCGAATGGAGACCACATATCGGCAAGCGCTGCGTAGGACGACCAGCTGACAGATGACCTCATCCAAGTGCCAGGAAGACGCTGGATGAAATCCGCTTCCAACTGGTCTTTTTGGAAATGCATGGAGGAGGCCTATATCCAGCAGTGGACTTCTTGTGTTTCCATGACTCGAGAGGTTTCTTTACAAAAGCTGCTGAAAACTTAAAATATAGTGTAAAAATACAGAGGTTTTTATAAACATTTTAAAAGAGTGGAAATTTTGATAATTTTGAAGCTTGGATTAAGATTTTGGCTCAAAATCTTTGAATTTAAATCATCGACTTTACGCATATTATAACAGATTAATCTGTTGATAATCGTATTAATAGTGTAATTCATACCATTTCTATTATTTCATTCCAATAGCACAGAAAACATACAGCATTTAAGTGATTTTTGGCGTTAAAGCTGATAGTTAAAAACTATCTATACTATAGTGCAGGGAATTCTAGTTTGATTGCGTTGTGTGGACGTTATTATTATTATAATTTTGGAACTCCCCACCGACGAATATTTTCAAGATACATTAAACTATTCATTGTGACACTTAAATAAAAATATGTAATATCGGTAAACCAGGAACGCAGATTTTTGTTTAATCTACTGTGTGATACAGTACTTCTATTTCTATTTGGTTACTTTTTGTTACACTTTTCCTTTTTGTTAAGGTTTCAGTTGTTTTTTTTTGTTACGTGTACAAAAAACTTACCTACTTTCTTTTGTTGTCATTATAATTACGGAACCCAAAAAATATTATGCGCGTTAAATTATATATTTAAATTACGTTGTACCTAAAAATGAGCACCGAATAAATCTTGAATAAAAAAAACCCGGATTTTGTGCCAACCCTAGCAAAAACAATTGAATAGGATCAACTTATACATGTCATGGAAGTGTGATTTATATTACATGTAGGGAAGGTAAAGAGCATAATTATTGCAGTGTAGATAACTTATCCCAATACAGCGGAATTTCGAGAAAATAAAAAAACTAAAAACAAGTACCTACACACGTATATAAATTATAATTCCTACAAAATTTTTAGCATTACGCCATTGATTCTTCTAACAATACTTCCGCATGTACAATAAAATGCGTGATAAAAATATACAGCGTTTTATTTTATTTAAAACAGAAAAACATGTCAGGCAGATAGAAAAAAAATTCAGAGACGAAATCTACACAGATTCGTTTTGTATGTTTAGAAAAGGTTCTAAACATAACATTATTGACACAATTCATATAACTATGTAAAATATTTTTCTATATATCCGGATGGGAACGACCGAGCCGAGTTCGATAGCGCTATCTTCTTCTGTCGTTACGGAAGTGAGCGGTGCGGAAATACTAAGTACTGTAATTCGGCTTGGTTCACTCAAAGGTTATGAATCAAGTAGGTATTATTCGTAACGCCCCAATCGAAATTATTATTTACCAACACATTATTTACCGCCTATGTACCCTACAATCTAACGAGGAGGCGAAGTGCGAGCGCAAGGAGTGAAACAAAACTCAATCAAACTAAAATGAACCTTAAATAGAGACTACAAGGCTCGAGCAACAAGTCTGGCCGCGTGCGGCCGACCTAATCGCGACAATAAATGGATTATAATACATAGGTAGTTAGGTTTAATTTTTAATGAACCTCACTTTTACCGTGATTTAGGCACAAATAGTAAAACGATGTTTCGCTTAGGTTGGTAATGTTACAATAGCTCGGATGGGAAGAGGCGTCCCTTGAACGGCAGAGAGCTCTTGGTTCGAATACTAGTAAATAAATGATCGGTTTCCTTTTTACTTTTCTTTTTTTGTTATTTACTTAAATAAATAAATACAAGAATTGGGATTTTATATTGTATGTTTTTCTAACGATTGAAGCTCGATCACTACTACAAAAATCAGTTGCCGTGCGTTGGTCTTGCAAACACTCGAAAATGTCTCCACCGATTGGACTAATAGCTATATAATATTTTTTTGTTTTGTTCGGACATGGGACGTGGGGCGAGGGCGCGGAAAAGACCCATCCTTTCAGGAGCATGTTTCATAGAACTACAATTCATTGTGACTATGACAATTCGATGTACATTGCAAAGCCGATTAACCCACAGATTAACAAATAGACTCTGCTGCACAGTGTACTTCGAATTGTCATAATAAACTACGAAATTATAGTTTTATGAAACTTGACCCAGTACATTTTGTACGAAAGTGAATTGGAAAGATGCGGCGTCTTTTTCGGTCCCTCGCCCCACGTCCTTGGCCTACAATCGGTAATTTTGTATGAGAATTGCTACTTTGAATTAATTTCACTATATGGCGCTCGAGGTGAACTTTGGAAGGTTGATTTATGATTGATAAATCGCTTATGAAAAGTTACAATGAAATCAATGGTGATGCGAAGAGCGCCTGGTCACAGACAACAGGCAACGAGTAGGCTGGGCTTTCCTCGTAAGGCGTAATGTGATAAATTGATGAAAACGTTTTTTCTGAATGAGTAACTATTGTTCCTGTTAGTTTTAAACATTAACATACAAGATTTTGATATTGCCCGTAAGACTGTATAAGCTTAAACGTAATCCACTGCGCATTTAAAATGGTACATAAATTCTTAGCTTTTTTTTAAGCATTCTTACGGAATATATTTACTCATAGAAGGCGTAAGGTTATGACAGTTGTCAAACATCCAATAGGGAATCAAGGAGTTAAATTATATCATATATTAATTTCAACGGTCTGCCATGTTCCTAGAGGATGTCACAAGCGATTCAAAAACGTCTGCTAGCCAGTTCCAGCACACTGTAGCCCCTTAAACATTTCTTGTGTGAACTCGATGGTATCACATAGTATCTACGAGTATGAATATATTTTGTTTCATGTCGATAATATAGCGAAATTTATGCCCGAGTAATCGTAATCCTACTTTGATCGCCCGCAGAGGCAGACGCGTTTGATTGCAAATATAACCACAGTAATAAAACGCCACTGTCAAACTTCCCTGCTCACTCCGCTTGCAGTAGGCGCAATGTAAATTATTAATTACTTAGTGCCGCTTGCCCACATCCTTGCGCTTGCCTCAATGTTGTGTTATCTGAAGTGTATAGCCGTATTGTTCAGATCAGGTGCATTGTTCCCCCTGAAAGAGCGCTTACACTGTTTTCGTTTTCTTTCTCATGGTTAGTTTAATGCAATGTGAATTATAAGACTATATTGTTCACTCTGAGAGAAGGTCTGTGCCCTGCAGTGAGACGTATATACGCAAAAAACTACAAAAAAAATCGTCCTTCGCTCTTTTATTGCCTGCGACGTCCATTCCTTCATCTTCTCTATATGACCCTGGTCTGTCTAACCCTCCGGGATACAGGCGTGACTTCTGTTATATTTATATTTTAATTGCTGATCAAAAGTCGGTCAATAGCCTCCATTAGGTCTACCCAACAGCTGCGTGTTAAGGAGTTTAAGGGTACATAAATAATAGATAAATGATGCAACCAAGATAATTCAAGCATTGGAATCGTTATATTGCCATTAAAACGGCTGTATCATTATTCGATTTCACAAAGAAAACTCCCTATTATTTTACAAACAGCCGAGTCGGAAACTCAACGATTCCATCCATTCAAGAACCTCGTTATATCTGCGAAGGTTCAGTCAATGGCCAATACACATTGAGAGAGCGTGTACTTACTCTTTTCAATTTTTCATAATGGATAAGAAGAGAGATGTTCTAGATCCTACGTTCCATATCTCACAATAGAACCTTTCTGTCTCCGTTAACGAGTAGGTACCTACTACTTAATACTTAATGGAGAATTGCGGCTCGACTTCAATTTGGTATTATTGATTTAAAAAGCCCTTAAGAGCGAGTGAGAGCGTTGGTAGCCTAGTGAGTAGAACATCGGACTCGGAAGCGAGAGACCCAGGTTCGATCCCAAGTGCGGGCATGTACCTATGACTTGGTTTTTTAAGTTATGTACATTAGCAATACCACACGCTAACGGTGAAGAAAAACCGTGAGGAAACCTGAGTGTCTGAGCTATTCACATACCTCAGCGCTTGAAATGGCCAATCCGCGGTGGGCACGCGTGGTGATTAAGCCCATACTCTCTCCTTGAGAGAAAGCCTGTGCCCTGCAATGGGACGCATATAGGCTGATTATGCTAAGAGCGAGTGAAACTTTTCCACTCGCACTGGGTTTGGTTGCCATGTGTCTCTTTATTTTTATCTGTCTAAACGGGACGTAGATCTACTTTGAGTATGTGTAAGGAAACTTGAAAAGCTCGTCCACTGCCGGACGAATACGGCGCTGGCACGCTAACTTCTTTCTGTCCTCGGCCATTCTCATCCAGTCGCCGCCAGCAATGTACCTTGAAAATTTCTTTTTAAGATTTTGTTGAACAGGGCTCATAAAAACTCTAATGGCATTAATTGTGCCGTCTACAATTTTATACAAGTAGGTCTTTTTCCGTTATTTCATTCTTTGTTTGTGACTAAATTTATTTTCAATTTCACTGTTCTCTCTGTTCTATTAATTAGTTCCATCTAAAGCAAAATGTAAATATCTCCCAGAGAAAACCCTCAAAAAGTGACCTGGATATAAAAGGGGACACTAACAAGTAACAGTACGTTAATGGTTTGTGTTTACGATGACGGTCTCTCAGTCAACAAGCCCTATTATTTAACGGGCTGCCGTTTTGCGCGCTGAATTGCATAAATGTTTTGTGAATTTCAAAAGATTCAAGATGACTGTGAAATTGTCGAGAAAATTGATTACTTCTACTCGAAAAACTCTGTTGTTACAGAAGGCGTTGTCAGCTTTGTTTAGGCATCCGCTGAGCTTGCCCTGTTGTGTCGCACCTTTTTCGTTTAACTCGAGATTTATTTATTTGCACAATCGGTTGGGGATGCCTATTGGAGTATAAGGAACGGCGGTACCATTTAAGTAGCTATTTATAATCGCTTCACCATTAGAATCTCCCAAGCGTTGCGTTCGTACTATCCATGTTTCAGTGCACTTTAGTGTGAAAGATGTCGTAAACAGGATACATGCGCTGTTATCTTTTGCTGCAAAAATGTTTGATGGATTACGTGCAATGGCGAGGACGTAGAGAGTAGCGCGTTCAGGCGGCTGATGGTGTGTGTATTGTACAAACGTGTCAGAGGGTGTGTCGATCAATCACCGACGCGGATGGACGCGGCGACAGGCCATTAGCCGAGGCGCCTGGGCCCAGGTGCCGGCCGTCACCTCGCCTGCAATGCCTACCCGCTCTTAACTTGTCCTCTTCAATCATTTCGCCGAACATAACTATCTCGCTCTACGGCTGATAATATCGATGAAGACCGCTATCGTTTACTGGCGCCTTTTATGTGCCATGATTGCCGGTAGATGGGATTCTAATGACTATAATTTGGCCTAGTAACATATTTATTGGTGTTAGCTGCATGGATTATTATATGGTAATGGTGGTTGGTGAGGTCTTTTGGAAACTATTTAGCTCTATTTGTATATAGGCCAAGTGTGACGGTTTGTGATAACGAAAGTATCTTTTTTTTGAGAAATCACCGAAAATGTAACCTTTAAAACTATCAAGTTAACACTTTGGCAGTTGACTGTATTGAAAAAAAAGCGAGCCATTTCCAGTTCGAATAATTTAAATAACTTCTCTTGTTTTGTCTTTTTTAACGGTGTATCATTTTATAGACAAATAGGTGTATTATTTCCAAATTACATATCATAATATGGTAATCCGTCTTCCAGGCAACCTGTTTATATTGACCTTGCCAGTTACCTACGCCTATTTTTAATGTGGCTCTAAGAAATTCTGCATTCACAAAAAAATGCCGTAGAGACCTTAATTGCAGTCCATTTGTCGCTCTGATTTTGGCGTTGGCGGCGAACACTAAAAGATATGTGAATAATCCCGGGTTTCCTGTTGCTCAGCAATTCAACATGCGAAACGACGACGTGGATAAGATGAATCGTTCCGCAATAAAACGACTGAGCCACCGCCGGGCGATAGCGATGTGTGCCGCGCCGTCTGCCACGTGCGGTCACATTAATTGCTCCCCCTGACGTTCATGGTGTCACATTATTTATTGACTTCTTCGGGAAGACTACGGTCGCGGTTGAAGAATCTCCTTACAAACGAAACGCGCTCTAACGCCGGAACCCGCTGAAAATCGGTATAATAACGTATCGCAGGTAGAAATGTTGCGTAATTTATAATATGAATACGTACATAATTATACTGCTTCTATAAGCCAATTTATTAAATAAAATAATGCAGCCGAAAGAGACTATGGACTTCGCGTGCTCATAGCGGATGTGAAGCCATTTTATATCATCATCATCATCAGCCATTTGACGCCCACTGCAGGACATAGGCCTCCCTCATGGTTGTAAATAAATATATACAATTTAATGTACCATTACCAAAGACGCGACATTTCATTTGGCAACCCTTTTGCGCTTTTTTCACCAAGCGGGCATTGGCGGGCGCTTTATTTATAGGGCCTAGGCAATGATAGTTAAAAATGTCTGTTAAATGTCTAACTAGCGAAAAAAAGACCCGACGTAAGACGTTCAATTGTGGGAAGGCGGGCGGGGCTTGTCAATTGTGTTACCAATCAGAGCGAGTTAGTATTACCCGGCAAAATATCTATGCACCTGCCATCGTCAGACCGCCATCTTGCGAGGTATGTACCTAGATATTTCGATAGTCCAAAGACGTCGTATGACGTTTTTTTATAAAACCAGTCATAAGTTACGCTGTCATTTTCTACCGCACAATCAACGTTCACGTCGTCACGCAGTGCGCACAGAATGAACCAATCGCAGAGTAATTTACTACAGCATATCTTGCGATCATTTCATTGGTACAGACTAACCGAGAGAACCGGGGGCCGTTTTTGAGAGATTTTGTAGGAAGAAATACTTCTATGGTTTTTTATTCGTAGGGCCTAGGTAATTATTTCACGGACACAGCCGAGATAGCATACGATCCGTATAGCCACTCGGCTGGATCAGGGATGTCCAACATAATTTTGTGGAGGGCCTGATTTTCTTTTTTGGTATCTGTAGCGGGCCAAAGGAGATATCACTTTTTGAAACTGCTTTCGACTAGTAAATAGGAATGTTTCTTTTTTTAATATTAATACAATAAATTTACTAGTTTTTGATATGTTCCAACTGGCGTGCGGGCTCTGCGGGCCTGGGTTAGATGGTTGAATCTGGGACAGATTATTGAAGCCAAGGACGACTCTATTCAGGGTCTCTCTCTCCTGGGTTAATGGAGCCTAGTAGGCTACTTTCACTTGTCACTTTTCTGTTCTCGAAAGTCTTGATTAAAGTTATATTCAAAGATTTTCTACTGGACCATTGAAAATCGAAACCTAGTTTTCAATTAATTAATTAGCTCTCGCCACAGAAATGCAATACCGTATGAAAACAGTTTACCCCGAACTGTATGAAATATTATCGCTACAAATATTGGTCACGCGGTTTTCGCCCCCTAATAATATGCCAGAACCCTGTTCATTAATTAGACAAGCGTTTTGCATCATAATGGACATCGGTGACGCGTTCGGTTCGACGCTTGATGTAATTGATGACTGCATCCGTGTCTCGGTTTTTTGCTCTCTTCCCATAATGTTGGGATTCTCTTTGACTGTTTTTCTGATATGTTGAATTTGTACATTCTACCCATCACTTGAGTGCTTGTAGGAAAAGCCTTGTAAACCAATGCTTCGCCATTGCGAAATCTAATAGTCTGTATAAATGCACACTTTACTAATGACTACACCATCCTGAGCAGAGTGGATGAGACTCATCAAACTAAGAACCATCAAACTAAGAACATACTTTTTTATATCACACTAAGATAACAATATAATGATGTGATATATCGGCCCTACATTTCAGGTTAACGAGTCTCTGAATAAATCGTCATGCATCTTCGAAGTCGGGCTTTCGCTCTTTCTGTAGAGGGTACGCATGGAGGCCATTAGGGAAGCGATATGCTCGTACCTAATACGTGCTCATCGGAAGATACAGAAAACTTTATTGAACTTGTGTCAGAGTCAAATGCTAAAAAGAGATAGATATTAACCGGTTACTTGCCATTCCCATTAGTGGAATGAAATGCCTGAAAGAGTCTTATAGTGTGTTTTCCGGAATTAACTTATTAATAGTTTTTCCATTCCGACCCCGATATTTGTAACGGTCATAGTAAACAGTCGGAGCCACAATCGGTGTCCATAATAAGATGTTGGCAATAACAGCCGGTTGTTTCGGGTATTGGTAATGTTTATTTTCTGATAGCAAGGAATATGCATAACTGAGTATCATGGTTTACCTAGTATAAGCCACCACAAAAAGAAACTACTTGACATCTTAAAATGAAAGTACACACTACGCGAAAACTTGATTTGGTCCCGTACGTGTCGGAAAATTTTGGCTTGCCCATTTAAGACTGTATGTTGAAAGCCTAGATGTTCCCGTAATCCCACACCGCTGGGAGATTAGCCCGCTGTGTTATTTGTGTCTCTCAGAATTACCTTCGCCGATAACACGGCTAATCTCTAATCTGGATACACTCGATACTTCTGAGATGTTTCTAAAAGTATAACGATTTGTTGTGTCTTTTCAATGGGACTTTTTGGAATTACAATATTTTTCCTTAGGACTGGCATCTTGATATTATCTACGACGCCTCGTTGTCCTTATATACACATATTTACTTATTATATTTTCCTCGCGTTAATAGAGCCTTATATTTTCCTCGCGTTAATAGAGCCCACTCCGTGTGGCGCCGGATTAAGAATAGCGTCACTCCATTTCCTTCCGTGGATGTCGTAGAAGGCGACTAAGGAAATCAATTACCAGGAGACGGGCAGCAGCGTCTTCCTGAGATTCCAACCGCATACTGCGATCGCCAACCCGCCTGCCAAGCGTGGCGATTATGGCAAAACCCCTCATGGTTATGAAAACCACGAAGGAGGCCTATGTCCTGCAGTGGGCGTCAAATGGCTGATGATGAATAGAGCCCATGACTTCCAGAGCATGGCCCCTTAATATATTATAATTGTATTCAAAAGATGGCTTAAGAAAGCATACAACAACCCCTAAAAATAACACAAAAATACCAATCTTACCAAGATCCCGGTGCGTATCTGCCTTGTAAATATTTAAGAAGGAAGACATATTATTTTATAAGATAGTTGTCGTAAAATGTTTCGAACACAGACCCCTGTCAAGTGTCCAGCGAGAGGATTCATGATGGGTATTTGGAACGTCGCCGAGACAAATGTAAGATGAGAATTGTAGAAATTCCAGGAAATCAAATACGTTTCCGATTTGCTTATGTACGGAATAAGAAATAACTGGAATGATGCGGCTTTGAAATTTGCTGAATCGTGTTTTCCATTAAAGCCGAAGCACTCAGGTATTCGTATTATTTAAGTACTAGGGGGGTTCAATAAATAAACAGTGAGAATCAATAAGATGCAATTAACTTTTATCAAATGTTATTTTATTTTTCAACATTTAGTTGTATACTCTTAGCATATCTTTTTTCTAAACCTAAAATTCCTTTCTTAAAAACATCTTCATTTTGATTCTTTAAAAAACCTTGTACTGCGGCGATCACTGCGTCGTCATCGTCGAGTTGCTGGCCTCTTAATATTCTTTCAATATAGGAAATAGATAAAAGTCACTAGGAGCAAGGGCTGGTGAATTTAGAGGATGTTCTACCAATTCGAAGCCAGCATCATTGATGGCAGCCATAACAACTTTGGACTTGCACGCCGGGGCGTTACCTTGATGAAAAAAAAGCAACTTTAGCGAGTTTGCCACGCCGTTTTTCGCTTATTTCGTCACGTAACTTATTGATTTATTCTGCGTACATATTCCTCGTAATAGTGGCTCCATGACTGAGGTATTCA
Organism: Yponomeuta evonymella; assembly: GCA_963969515.1. Classification (NCBI taxonomy): domain Eukaryota; kingdom Metazoa; phylum Arthropoda; class Insecta; order Lepidoptera; family Yponomeutidae; genus Yponomeuta; species Yponomeuta evonymella. Next base: position 14,837,594 of record OZ018349.1, read on the forward strand.
ATCATCACCACCCCTTGGCAGTTCCAAGAAAGAGAACCCATAATCTTGCCGGCGGATGGAACGGCCTTGAATTTCTTAGGGGTCGGTGATGATGGTCTCTTCCAAGTCATGGATTGTTTTTTTTGTTTCAGGGTCGTAATGGTGAAGCCATGTCTCATCCATAGTTAGAAATCGAGCCAAAATCCGATTAGGATCTTGTAACGTTGGCATTATAGGCACCCGACGCGCTGAGACTTTTTTTACTCCCAAATGGTCAAGTATTATATTATGAATACTCCTTATTGAAATCTTTAGTTCTTCAGCTATAAAACGTATGACGATCCGCCAAAACAATTACTGCCGTCGTAGGGCGCCCTGAGCGCGAGTCGTCTTTTGTGGATGTTCTTCCCTCTTAAACTCGTCACACCAACGCGCAACCGTAGAATAAGGAGGAGCATGAAGCCCTAACGTATCTTGCAAGTCTTGATTTACTTGTTCCCTAGTAACATTTTTCAAACATAGATATTTAATTACCGCGCGAACTTCAATTTTCTCCATTTTTGATTACTCGTTGCGACAGAACACAAGTAAGAACCTTCTATGATTGAAAAAACAAATGAGCATCAAACTTTTTTTATTTTTTTATGTCTCACTACTTATTGAACACCCCTCGTACAGCACATATTTATGTTCTTTTCTGCAAGTCCGCTGCTCTATTAACAATGAGATTTTTTTACAACATAATAAAAACAGAAACATAAATATGATAAAACTAAAATAAGCACCTAAAAGCTAACTAATTACTAATTTAGAAACAAATGATAGAGCATTTCGCTAATTCAGATCTACGACCTTTTAAATTCGAGGCAAGGACAATACGCTATCACCGCTTTCCAATATATGCGGTAATAATCGTTTCTATATTTTTACGTTTAATTAGGAGCAACCGGTTAACTTTACGTTCACTTTGTACAAGGTGTGCCCCTATTTAATATTCACAATTTGTGTCGTCTGTACGCAAGTGCTCTCATTTATATCCATATTTATTAGCCGTCGCTTACAGTGGATGGAAGTAATGCGCCGAAGGAACCATTACTCGCAGCGTGATTAAGGTTAAAATTGAAATGGAGGCTTGCCTGCTGATATTTTATTTCTATGCCTAAGGGACGAGGCGTGTTGGAGACGTCATTTAAATAATATTTTGCACGAAATCTCTCCGGGGCTCGGATTTCATTCACCCTTTTAGACTTTTGCAAAATTCGTCTTACTTCTCATCTGTGGACTTAATGTAAAAGGGCCACACTGCGTCCCTCTCTAATTTTCCCGACAGTGTTATTTTAGGGTCTAAGGATAATCTTTTTAATGTTTAGGAAAAGGGTATTATTTAAAGTCGTGACAAAATTTAGCAGCGACAGCGGGTTACATACGACCATTTTCAGGCAGAGACGCTTGTGTAACATGAGCCTAGAGGTGTACGTGTCCTGCAACTTTGCCGTATAATAGGGAAATGGATAGAAGTGGTCGAGGATGGGATGGGAGGGCCGTTGAGCGTGCAGTGTGGGTATTGTTCGCGCCGGTACATCGGAAAACCTTTGTTCCTGGCCAGGGCACGGGAGGCGTAACACTTTATCTTATTACACATGTCGCTGCGACCTAACGAAGCTGCCCGCCGCAATTGTTCCACCTTCTGAATTAATGTGTCGTTCCTTATATAATACCATCCTTCCCCTATTATCTTTAGGGTTCCGTACCCAAATAGTAAGGTTATTTCTAAGACTCCACTGTCCGTCTGTCGGTCTGTCACCAGGTAACTCATGAACCGTGATAGCTAGACAGTTGATATTTCTGTTGCCGCTATAACAAAAAATACTACGAAAAGAATAAAATAAATATTTAAGGGGGCTCGCATACAACAAATATGATTATTTTGCTGTTTTTTGCTGGATATTACTAAGGGCAAGAGGTAGACGCTTGAAATATTAAAATGTTGTATAGGTAATGGTATGGAACCCTTCGTGCGTGTGTCCGACGCGCACTTGGCCGGTTTTTTCTGTATTACATACGAATCGTGTTTGGTAGGAAAGTTGCAAAAGTAACTCTTCGCCCTCGTAATTATCAATCAGTAGGATGTTATCCGCCTAAACAAATTAATGTCTGCAGTCAGGACTGCAGTAATTTCTCTCCTTACTTCTTGATCTCTATTCTAAATGCATAAAATAATGTTCACTCTTGTAAATACAGTTTTAAGAATTATTTATAAATAAAACGGCGTCCTTACAAAGCAAGAAAATCGCAAAAAATATTCTTAAATTGAATAAAAATATGTTGCAAATGACAATCTCTGACCTAATATCTCAGGAATTGCGCATTTTAGAAATAACCCTATATTCCGACAACTTAAAACAGTTTAAAGCCGCTGTAGTTTTAAATCCGAGAACAGGAAGAGAACTATTTACACGAGTCCTGAAATATTCTAGTTTATTTAACAAAATTATCATAGTACTGAAGTAGAGCGCTTTTGTTGTCACGCTGGAAATGTACAGATATCCATTAATCACCCAAAAGCACGGCAATTTATTTCAAACACTGGTGTACCGAGATAAACACATAAGCTGTACCTATGTTCGGTTCGTGGTAGCGGATCTCTTTGTTTCATTAGTTTACCTAATGAAGTGCTAATTTCCACGGCAGATAATATTGCTATTCAGCTCACATAGGTACTACCCTATCGTTGGCTGTTTCGTAACACACCTACGTCGTAGGTGTATGGAGGTATTCATGACAAAGGTAACTAGATAACATTTAGGTCCACCGTGACGTGCGAAACAATGAAAATTAGTCTAGCTTAAGAGAACAAAGGAGTATCACCTTAGATCACAATCAACAAATAATTGCGTGGGCGGGTGGTGACGACCTTTCATCTCTGGTTAAGTACAAAAACGTAGTACAGCAGCTATTTAAATATATAAACTCACGCCTGTACGCTGAAGGGTAGGCAGATACCAGAGTTTGCCACTTGCTACGATCCTACCAAACCTCATTCCTTTATTCGCTCGATACATTCTGGTACGTTGCTAATTATTATCTACCTTTAAAACTTTATTATCTTACTGGCAGTGCTCGCTTCTCCTTTTGCGTTGGATTAAAATATAAAGTGTCCTTTATCCAGCTCATGGTTCCGTGCTAAATTTCATCCCTTGAGACCTTTTCGCTGTTGTATTAAATTGAGTATTTATCCCATTTGAAAATGTTTAATTGTCCTTCATAATCGCATTCCTAGAGCAAAAATATGAGCCGCCGCCGTTGCTGAAGTACGAATGTTTCTCCATAAACCGAAGCGTCCGATAAAGCAGTTCAAACGATCGTTCGCGGGCTCATGGCATGTCGTATCTCATATTTATACGATTGCCGGTGGATGTAGTCGCGGCATTACCGGCCGCAAATGGTGCCAGCTGCTAAATTACCTTTCGTTAAGACCTGGATTGCGGCAGCTGGCGATGCTGCAGCGCGCCGGCGGCAGCGCGGCGCGTTAATGAGTTCATGCCATATGTGTTCATAACACAAACGTGCCGCGTATTGTTTCAACGGATAAAGTCCGAGCGCTCATTGCAGTGTTGTTTCGCGTTGGCTCGTATAGTGTCACGGTTTATTACATTATCAACTTCATTAATTTAAGCATACTTGGCTTCAGACTTCGGGTTATGTTTCGACGGAAATTGAATGTATAGGGTGTAATAAAAATCCCAAAATACATATCTTGAATTGGTGAGTTCTGTAAACTTTAGTAAGGATGAAATCTTCGAAATCGTGAAAAAAAATTGTATATTTCCAGCCGTCTCATACAGTTTTAGGTTGTAGGTACTTTATTATGGAACTGCTGAGATTTTTAACCGACGAAAAAGAGGAGGTTCTTTAGTGTTGACCATATCTAGGTACATTGTCTTAGCGTATATATGGCGATTTCGTTTGGTCTATTTAAATAAGACATACCTAAGGGTAGTAAAATATGCGATGAATGATTTTTTCACCCTTTGACTTTTCACGTGTGAATAAATTCTGTTAAAACTTAACACACATATTATGTAATTATATTCATTTTGTTGCACTAACCCGTGATGAGGACAATTTTAAAATCCTATTTAGAGGCTAAAAATTCCACCCATGGCTGGGACCTGAACCCGCGACCTCTGGCTAACCGTGCCTTAATACTAAACGTAATACAGAAGTTTGTAAAGATGCTCGAAATTTCACTAATGCCTGCACTTGCCCATTAGCTCAGTTGGGAGAGCGCTGGCACGGTTAGCCAGAGGTCGCGGGTTCAGGTCCCGGCATGGGTGGAATTAATAGCCTCTAAATAGGTTTTTACATATTATATAGTTCTGCGAACAACATATTTAAGACATGGGGCTGATCTGATGATAGAGAGGGAATACATTCGAGGAAACGTATCTTCGTAATTAATTCGTTTGTTTGGCGCCGACTCAAAATGTGTTACTTAAATTAGTTTAGAAGCTTAGAACTTTTTGCGACTGGAATAAATAAACTCTACAACTTCACACAAAGACGCACACCCAATTTTTTTGCTATTTATAGGTTGTCGCTTGTTGAGAAGTGTACGGAAGTGTACCAAAAAAGAGTACCGTAAAAGTAGTCCTCGCGCTTCTATCCTCCCCAACTCACCGATACATCCAGCCATATTTTTTCGCAGTAGTGCCAACCCAGCGACCGATTAGTTTTAATAGTGACAACGACCATTTCGATTTTGAAGGTATTTCGACATTGAATATTGACCGGGAAATAATTGAAAAATAATATCAATGCAAACCAATGGTCACCAACGACGAATAAAAAATTAAAACTGGTAATCATACAGTATTGGACTGTATGATTACTACTAGTTTTAATTTTTGATTGTGTAATTATTGTTATATTTTACTTTACGTGTGTTCTCAGTCTGCCCATCAAATTTTTAAGATTTAAGCTATGTTGTGGTATGGTATCTGAATAAATGTTTTTCATTTTCAATCCCAAGCGCAGCTCTGATTTTTCTGAAATTGTTCAAAATCATGACACACTGTAGGAAAAGTCGAGTAGAACAACAATATTTTCTGATAGATACCTCAAAATACGCAATTCATGAAACACGTTGACATATTTACAAACACAAACTCTAATTGGGGTGTTTCAGAAGTCGCGTATTTTTTACGTAATACTATACAGGACGTAACGTGAACGAATATTTGAAATCTTTTGTGAATTTCGTTCCAAACCTACCTAGATTCCAACATAGCTGGGCCTGTTAATTATGCAAACTCAAATATTCACTGGCACATTATTCGTGGTTCATTGTATATTTTGTCAGCGTAGGTACATTATTTCCTCTGCCCGCAACGACCAGGGGACGGGCGGGCGCTGACCACAAGTATTGCACCTATTTAGATAGCGAGCGTTTATACTTGACGACCCGACTCACCGCGAGACTCCTTTATCTTCCGCACTACCTTTGCACGGAAAATAATTGAGTGCTTTACAAAAGGTTTTTATCATGCAGCTTTTGTGTTAAGGCATGTTTCTTTTTGCAACTCCCTTAAGCGCAACACGCCACGGACCCTTATCTAGAATGGGCCAGTCTTGGCTCTGTTGTTCTCATAATACTTAGAGAGATAATAGCGGCGCTAGTACGTGAAAATTTACATAGTGGCTTGCTTTGTTTTGTACTGGAAACTTATGTAGAGTTCGTCTTTCAAGAAATGTTTGCTCCAGTACAGATTAGTTACGAATTGTTTAGTGCTCTCCAGATGTTGGAGCGAATGAGGTGGTGTTCTATATGTAATATAATTTAATATGTAACAATAATTTTAATGCTATATTAATTTTTAACCGACTTAAAAAAAGGAGGAGGTTATCAATTCGACGCGTATATTTTTTTTATTACTACATAATTTGGAATGCGCTTTTTATTAAAAGCTAAGAGTCCCGGACTGAATGGAAGAAATCATATATTTGCTAATTAAGACAAATGTGTATATGATGTACGGAACTCTCTGTGCGTGAGTTCAAGTCGCACTTGGCTGAATTTTTTGCTTTTTTACTCACCCATTTCTATGAAACCTTTTTTAAAACCGGATCCAGTTCCAACACCTGTTAATGGGTTAACGCAACATCCAGCAGACAGGATGTGTTTGTATTTGACGCACGCATGTATAATTTTTGTTTTATTCAGTGTTCTTCGTAATTAATTTTGTTTAGTACCAACTTTACAAGACGTCAGCGTCCGTCACTTCCAGAACCCAACTACCTACAAGGCAACACCGATGTGAAGTTAGCTGACAAACTTGGTTCACAAACATAGCTTTTCATTTTAAAAAAAGGCTTTTGTAAGCCAGCAGGTGCGACAAAATGCCTATGAGAATGATAAATTTAATGTGGTATTAAACGGTCAAGGCCTAAGACCAAATATACCAAATATTATAATAATAATTAAAAAATATTGTCGCATCAAACAACTATTCTGAGATTAATGAGATTTTCCTCAACTAACCTAATTTCGGGTAAAATCTGACCAAACTTGATCGTGACAATAAAGATATCAAAACATGTCTTAGTTATGGCTAAATATCATCGTATTGCCCTGAAAACGTGAAAAAATAAAAATTATTCGCAAAATTTTCATTAAGCGTTATGTCTCTTATTATGTCCGAATTTCTACTAGGCTGGATCTGTGTTACTACGGTTTTTTAGGTACTAATGAATCTACGATCGTATAAATTGAGACATCAAACCATTCAGTTTTTATGATAAAGTGGAGTAGACAGACAATTTGTGTGAAAAATCTTCCAAGTTTCGCTCTGGACTACGTATCGCAGAAAACAGAATTCCTGTATTATGTCATTACCTATTATCGGTCCAACCGTTTATTTAACTTTTGACAGCTCAAATTAGTGATGTTCTATGAAGTTACCGATTCGATTTTTTATGATAATCGATTTAAATTTCCTTGAAGTTTTAATCGATTGATTGCATTGCTATGTTATTTTAATATTTTTGTAGTTTGTCTGTGATAACGTGATAAACCAAAAACTAACCAACAGGTTTTCATATTAATTTGTTACTTATAATAATTTAAAACTAATTTCTTTTAGCATAGATCTTTGTAATAAGATAGGTTTATATTTTTATAGAAAATCAACTTGAATGGTTTTCGCTACATAATCTACTCGTTATAATACTCGCGACGCATCACTATCGTGAAAAAATAAAGGTGTCCATGAAGTGTTGCATTTTTCGCCTATGGTTTCCTGTCTAATAAATAAGGAACTTCATGGGTGTGCATCTGTCAAAAGTTAAATAAACGATTGGACCGATAATAAACAGTTAAATATTTTAAATGCAATCGGTATGCAGGCGATCTACAGTTTCTCTGCAATCGGGCGATTGACAAAAATATTGAAGAAAATTTAAGTAGCCGTTAATGATTTGTTTTTCGACATCTAAAAAAACCGAATTTCTACCAGGCTAGTTCTAAGTTACTGCGGTTCCTTGGATGTTAATGAAACTAATAAGGTATAAATTAAGACCTGAATTTCTGCTACTCATAATAATGTGATCTTACAATACAATCACTACAATCTTATCCCCTACGATCTTATCGCCTACAATCTTACGTATTTTAAATGCACGTGTACCTGCAGACCATTCAGTTTCTCTGCAATCGGGCGATAGATAAAAATATTGGAGAAAATTTAAAAAGCCGTCTATTTAATTTCTTGGGATACCAAAGAAAAAGAATTTCTACCAGGCTGGACCTGTGTTATTTCGGTTTTTTAGATTCTTAAGTATTGTCACAATCAAGTTCGATCACATTTTACCCGAAATTAGGTTAGTTGTGAGGATGTAATCTCAGAATATAAATTTGTTTGATGGGACAATATTTTTTTAATTCTAAATATAATATTTGGTGTTCGGCCTTGACTGTTTAATACCATTTTAAATTTATTATTGTCACAGGCATTTTGTCGGACCTACTTAGCTTATAAAAGCCTATTTTAAAAATTACCATTTTATTTGGTCGTGTAATAATGTCAGCTGTGTTTCTCAGCTAAATTTGTCAGCCAACTTCACACCGGTCAAGGCAACTGCGATGATAAAAGAAAATTATTATTGCAATAACCGCTCATTATCTTTAACTAATTACGGTAGGGCGTTGGCTGAGGATTGGATTCTTTTAAAGGTGGATATTATGAGAGGCTGTAACGTTTCAATTTGGATTGAGAGTCAACAAATGGAACGCTCAACAGCTTAGACGGTCGCTCGGCGAGCCAGCGTTTCCTCAGACTCGAAGCTAAACACCCGCCAGGGAAAAGTTAATCTAGTGTCCCGGGCCAACAAATATTGTTGTTTGGTCGTTGCCTCCGGAGGCTATAAGTAATCTCGGCACGTTATGCAGTACGTCGGCTACTTTATTGGAAAAGTGGATGGCTTGCTGGCACGGCAACTGACGCTTTGGTAATGGCGGGCGCACCCCTTTCGCATTACCAACATTGTTTTTTATGAAAAGTTCAAAAGTGAGATAATCGAAAAAAACGGATAAAAACCGGCCAAGTGTGAGTGGGCCTTGCGGACCGAGGGTCCCGTACCACGATAAATATAGATAGATAAATAGGGAACACTTTATTGCACAACCAGAAAAAAAGAACTCCAAGTGATTTCTTGTATTTAGGTAGTGGTATACCTACAATTTTAATACTATATAATACTAGCTGTTGCCCGCGACTTCGTCCGTGTGGAAGTTTTGATGTGTATTTTTCCGGGATAAAAAATAGCCTATGTGCTAATCCAGACTATAATCTATCTCTGAGCAAAATTTCATCCGGATCCGTTCAGCCGTTTTTGCGTTAAAAAGTAACAAACATCCAGCCATACATACAAGCTTTCGCGTTTATAATATTAGTATGGATAAGGATTAAGGTTATTTCTAAAATGCGCTGCTCCTGAAACAAAACATTGTGTTAGGTCTAAAACTATTATTTGTATTGTGTCTACACTCATTATAAAACGTTGTTTTATTATTAGAGCAAATTGGTTGTGCGCATTTTTGAGCCTGTAAAATGCCAAAAAAATTACCTTAATACTTTTGTGAAATTTTCTTTGTTGTTTATCGTATCAATACTATGTCACTCCAATCTAATTTGATCGAGGCAAGCTCTCCATTGCGCAATTTTTGAGATAAAACTGTACACAGGTGTGGTTTTGGTAAATTATACCTGAATCAGGGAGGCTAGACTAACCCGCGGTTTCTCGTACACTAAAACGTGCTCTTTACATCTGTCAGTTGTTTTTTTGTATGCACATTGACCAACTGTCTGCTGTTAACTGTAGATTAACAGGTAGTAGTGTACGAGAAACCGGAGGTAAGTAATGCTGGTTTCCAAAAAAATGTTTTTTTATTTTTCCTAGGTACATATAATTTTTATTCACAAATGCATTCTAAACTAATTCAATTCATTCTAAACTAACCGAGACGTGTGAGTTCGAGCGTCTATGAAACGCGCGTGCCAGTTGCCGACCGAGAAATCGGCAGCGGTGGCGGTGTTCGGCTCGAAGTAATTTAATGATTTTTTTATTATAATATTTTATTTTATTATTTTTTGTAAGTATATTTTTGTTTTATTTAGTAAAACTTTATTTGCTTCACATCAGGATCGTTTGTACATACCTATACATTTATGTACCCCGTATTACTCCTGACTGGGTCCTGTTTCATAGAACTACAATTCATGGTTTACTATGACAATTGTTTGTACATTGCAAAGTCGATCCCACAGATTAACAAGTAAATGCTAAGCTACGCAATATAACTAAAATTGTCATAATAAATTTCGAATTGTAGTTTTACGAAACTCTGCTCTCGGCGTAACTTAACAACGGATGCAGTACGGAACCCACAGCGGGAGTCTCTCACTCACACTTGGTCAGTTTTTAGGGTTCCGTACCTGAAAAGAAAAACGGAACCCTTATAGGATCACTGTTCGTCCGTCTGTCTGTATGTCAAGACCGTTTATGTCGGAAACGCGTGGAGGTATCGATATGAAATTAAAAATAAATAATTAATTAGCTGTTAAAAAAATCAAACTTCTAAGATAGCGTAAAAAAGTATACGGCCCTCTATGACTCAAAAAACTTATATTTCGAAAATCAAGGGAATCAAAATTTACAGGGTAGAACTTTGAAATTTGTCCAGGGAAAAATCTGAAAACTACATTTGTAATTAAATAATAAAAAAATTGCCTTTGAAGTTCGGGAAAAGCTCGGAAAAAACTGCGAGACTCGAGTCTTAAACTATTTATAATATGTAAGTACTTGCAAATGTGTGCGGAACCCTCGGTGGTTGAGTCCGACTCGCACTTGTCCACTTTTTATTATTTGTTGTTATATTATTGGGACTGCACTATAATGTCACCAAGTTTAATATTTGTATATTTTACAGTTTTTACAATAAAACAAAAATAGAAAAAATCGTATAATTACATTCTTGTGTGAGGTGCCATAAAAACCGGTCAAGTGCGTGTCGGGTCCTGCGCAGTGTAAGGTTCCATAGAAGGGGTTTTCGACTACCTTGTGATGAAATCTGAGTGTCTGAGGTGTTCAAATACCTCAGCGCTTGAGAGTGACAATCCCCGGTGCGCACGCGTGGTAATTAAGCGATTACTCTTTCTTTTATTCCCGAGCCGTTAAACGCATGTATACACGTAGTTGTGTGAGCATAAAACTCATTAAAAATACTATATTGATAAGATCCCGTTTGCACCCTTCGGGTATGGAACCCTAAAAACATCGCCATCGGTCTACGCTTGTCCACTGCTGAACATAGGCCTCTCCTATTGCATGCGACTGAGCACGGTCCTCGGCTACTCTCATCCAGCTCTTGCCAGCCACCTTGCGACGATCATCGCTCCACCGAGTCTGAGGACGTCCTACACTACGTTTACCGATCCGCGGTCTCCACTCAAGAACTCGTCTACCCCATCGGTTACCAGTTCTTCGGGTGATATGGCCGGCCCACTGGCACTTCAGCATGCTAATTGGTGGGCTATGTCGGTGACTTTGGTTCTCAGTCGGATCACCTCGTTTCGAATTCGATCTTTCAGAGAAACCCCGAGCATAGCCCACGCTGAGCAACTTTAAATTTGTGGACCGGCCCCACCGTGAGTGTCTACGTTTCGGCACCGTATGTCATGACGGGTAGGAAGCACTGATTGAAGACTTTCGTCTTCAGACTCTATGGCATTAAACTAAAAACCCTGAAAACGAAGGGCTAGAAAACATGCTTGTTATTTCGTTGTTGGACTCTGCATTCGCTCTCCATGCAGGTAGTAATAGGGGTTAAAGTATGAAATTGCCGTTTTATTGCAATAGGTTCTTTGAATTGACATAGAATCTTCATGGTTTGAGGTTTTCGAATGAAACTTTTTTCAAATGGTTTCTATGATGTTCTTTTTTAAAAAAATGTGAAACATTTGAATATCGACTTTCAATTGTTTTTGTTATTCAATTTAGACAAGAAAGATGGATACTGCGAAAATTCGAGTGATTTTTGAATACTGTTGTGGCATTTGACCTGGGGTCAGCCATTGCATTTTTCTTTTCCGGTTATCATAAAGAATCCACTTTTCATCACATGTTACAATTCGATCCAATATTCCTTCATTTCTGTACCGGTTCAACAAGGCAACACAAGTTTCAACACGCGTTTCTTTCTGCAGATCAGTCAAATCATGAGGCACCCATTTTTCGTATTTTTTTTATTTTATTAAGTGAGTCAATATTGTGGGTAAGGTAACGTTAAACCATGCCGCTAATTCCTGGGTAGTTTGACTAGGGTCGGCTTCCACTATCTCTCTTAATTCATCGTTATTCACCTGTGTGGGCGGTCTTCCTCGTGGCTCGTTCTTTAAGTCGAAATTTCCATCACGAAAGCGTTTAAACCAAAATCGCACGGTGCGTTCATTAGTAGACCCCTCTCCAAACGCAGCATTGATATTGCGGGCTGTTTCTGCCGCGTTAGTTCCGCGTCGGAACTCGTATTCAAAAATCACTCGAATTTTCGCAGTATCCATCTTTCTTGTCTAAATTGAATAACAAAAACAATTGAAAGTCGATATTCAAATGTTTCACATTTTTTAAAAAAAGAACATCATAGAAACCATTTGAAAAAAGTTTCATTCGAAAACCTCAAACCATGAAGATTCTATGTCAATTCAAAGAACCTATTGCAATAAAACGGCAATTTCATACTTTAACCCCAATATAACTTTACTAAGTTCAAGTACTTATCGGAACAATATTTATGCAGTGTTTTTCTATAATTTCCCTAGAACCTCTTTAAAGTTTTAAAAGTACGAGTATATCTTAAATTGCATTATTCTAAGAAAAGGATTCGAGACCAAGTTGGCTGCTATCTTCGAGCGAGTTGTCCATTAAAATTCATTCAGTCCGGGAGCTCTGCACTTTCTAGTGTTTTACGGAAACTTTACGCGTCTATTGAAATCATTTCCCCAATAAACTCTTGTACCTTTCGTTTAAATTCCTTCATCTTCAAAGAGTGTTTTTTGGCTAATCTGCTGCCTTAAAACATTTGTCAACCTGATTTAAATTACAAATTTTTCTCCAGTCTTTGTATTCAAATCTTTAACTTTGGTTCTTCACTAATTTGTTTAATAAATTCTTAGCCACACCGCGTGTCCCCGCTCCGACCTGCCCGAACGTTATAAATTTATATAGGTAGGTGGACGTGTTCAGAATTTATGCGCAGATGTATTTTCTTGGCTTGTGTCCTTGCAGGCGAAGGACTGGGAGATGGGTGCAAGGCGCTACCGCTAGCAGGTGTGACCCGGATCTGGTTTAACAATCGTTGCCTCACAAATTTACCACCATCTGAAAAAGATGGCAGGTTCCAGTTTACCAATATTATTACTATTAACTTTATACGGGTGGTTTTTTGTCGAAAGAGTCCGACCAGGTTTCCAACTCTTCCGACAAAAAACTAAGTAAGTTTAGCCGGTATAAAGTTAATAATGTGTAGTGCTTACGACAGTTTTAGTTCGAAAAAAGTATTATTGCTCGCCGATAGATGGTCAGGAATAGTCATATTTTTCGGTTTATGTTTGCCAAAAATTAAAAGAGAAAAAAATGGTAGTATTAATACTCGCCAATAAATATCAGGAATAGTCATATTTTTCAGTTTATCTTTATTATTATTATCGATAAAGAGTTTTTGATTTGACTTTTATCTTTGTAACGAAACAGTGCCTATAGGATAAAAATATTTGCAGAATGTCGGTATTCTTTTTTCCAAAGCTCTGTTATTTTTTCGCGTTTTTTTTTAGAAAATATGCTTAGATACCAATTAGATGCATTGATAAAGGGCTCCCAACAATAGTTTAAAGGTTTATAGTTTATAAGGAACTTTAAAAAAAGACGAAAATATAAAGAAAAACAGGGAAAAGAAAAAAGTAATCGGACTGGAGACAGGGTCGAATTGGCGTCTTCTGGTTTCGGGACCGCCCGATTTCCCGCCTGAGCTATTACGACCTTGTAGATGATGGTGAAATTTACCTTCGTATTCTAATGATATTACACGAATAAAACGACGTTTTTCATAAATGAAACCTAGCTAGATCGATTTATCGCCCCCGAAACCCCCTGCATACTAAATTTCATAAAAATCGTTGAAGCCGTTTCAGAGGTTCAGTTTATATATATAAAAATATATATATAACAACCAAGGAAAAATTTAAAAATAAAGCAACAAAAATATTTTTTTCGGGGTTTTTGGGGTCACAACACGAGGTAACTCAAATATGGATAAACGTTTCATCATACATTATAAGCGTTACGTTAGGGAATAACGTCATAGTCTAAGGTATTTTGTATTGTATTTAAAGGTTTTATTAAAGAAGAAAATAACAAATTTTGACAGATTTGCCAAACTGCGCAGCAGTTTATCGGCAGTTATTGACTTGTATAAGTTGCATTGTTGTAAAAAATCTTTTCTCTGAAACATGTTGATGGCGAATTAAATAAGTTTTATATATTACAAACACTCTTCCCTATGTGCCGTCTCCTATTGGATGTTGGCAACAAAGGCCATAAATACAATATAAAACAACATTAAGTACCTAAGTATATCTTAAGTACCTAGGCATATAAAAAGAAGAGGGGAGGGGGAGGATTGTATAGCGCTTTAGTACCACGTGACTATATTGACTTTTCGACTGGTTATGTATTACGAAAAGTATTAGTCGCAGAGAAAAAAAAAACACTTTATTTATCTTTTAACGTGACCTCTCCTTTTCTATTTAAACTCTTTTTTAGTGCAACTTCTCCTCCATTGCTCGTTTAAAGGTATTAAATATTTGTATTTGTTGTATCCAACCTTTGTTCAATTACAACATGTTGCGCGATAATTTCTTATTACTTATTCGCGTTAAAGTTATCACAATGCCTTCACCTTAACCTGGCGACGGCACCTGTAATTTATTCCAGCCGTTCTTGTTGTAATTTTAAGGAACAAGACGAACAAGGTAAGCTTAAGTGCCTTTTGGCATCCTTAATAAACGCATTTATATGTGTGAATTGCAAGTGGATAATTTCTGGTGGACTTGTAAACAGTAAGTGGGTATTATTATTAATGAACTGAGTTGTTCAAGTGATGTTTCCATAAACAATGTTTTAACGTAAATTTAACAAGAAAGTTTTCTTGTTAAATAAATTGTAATATTCCGTATTGGAAAAGATTGTTCCCTGTTATTTTGTAATGAATTAAATAAAGCCTACCTGAATTCGTTGTAGAATTTGCGGTTGTCTCTGGCAGCTATGACGGCTTCCTAATGGCTTATTATCTCTCTTGAGATTTGTTCTATTCACTTGAACTGTCACTTCAAGTGAATAGAACAAATCTCAAGAGAGATAATAAGCCATTTAGAACTTGCACAAAAAATTGCTTTACCTAATATAATCGAAGAGGCGATGTTAAAAGATAAATAAACGTGGTTTTTTTTTGTCTACGTATACTTTTCACGATATAACTCGTCGAAAACTTGTTCTAGTCACGTGGTACAAGACCATGCACGTAACGCCTTATAATGTATGTAACGATTATAAATATTTGAGTTATCTCGTACAATAATGTTTTATGCACCTACACCCTTATTAAAAACCGTTTTTAATTAATTAAAAAACTAAATCTAATACGTTTTTTATTATAAAGTATCACGATTTTTTACATTTTTTGCGAACCCGAAAACCCCGAAAAAATATTTCGTGGTTTTCCTAAGTTTTTCTGTGTCTTCTATGGTACAAAAGCAATGGCGCTGCAATTTACATTTGACGCAACTTTACCATTGAGTTTCACATGGCCTCTTCCTGTTCATTATCTGTACTAATTATTACCACCTAATGAAATAGTTCTCCGTAGTTACTCTTAAGGGAGGACGGGACTAGAAGTTACATTTTTAGGAAAAAACCTTATTTTTCTAGAAAGATAGATAACTTGTTGTTGCATTCCAGTATACATATTTACAGACATAGGGCCAGTTTCTGAATTGATAACTTCGTTAAGTAAATAGTTAACTTTAGTTAGTTCTGTCTCGTCGTATTTCTCAGAAAAGAGCGTGACGGAATGGTAGATAGATAGATAAAAAGTTTATTTTCTGTAGCAATAACACACACAATAAATATGAGACAAAAACTTACTTATCTAAGTATTTACATAATTATATTCTCAATTCAGAAACCGGCCCATAAGTACTTAACGTAATTGCACTGCGTGATTCGCAAAGGGAAAGCGAAGTTAAAAATGTGTCTTTTAAGCTAAATTAACAAATTCATACTTGAGACAAAAGAAATAAAATTCTTATCAACCCAAGTCACGCTCTTTACTTTGAAATACGAGGGTCATTCAATAAATACTTAGCCTACAAAAAGTAAACGAAAATTTTGGAAAAGTGACAATTTATTTTTCAACATAGTCTCCTTTTAGTTCGATACACTTTGCCCAGCGATGCTCCAACTTTTTTAACCCGTCCGAAAAATAGTTTTTGTCAAACTCTGCAAAATAGGCCTCCGTGGCGGCGATGACCTCCTCATTTGATCCATATCTATTCCCAGCGAGAGATTTTTTCAGATTAAGAAACAGAAAGAAGTCACAAGGGGCCAAATCTGGAGAATACGGTGGATGGGGCAGCAATTCGTAGCGTAATTCGACCAATTTGGCCATGGCAACGGCAGACGTGTGAACCGGTGCGTTGTCGTGGTGAAACAGCACTTTTTTCTTCGCCAGATGGGGTCGTTTTTTCTTTAATTCGGCGTCGAATCGGCCCAATAAATCGGCATAGTAAAGCCCTGTAATTGTTTTACCCTTCTCGAGGTAATCGATGTAGATCACACCTTGTGAATCCCAGAAAACGGTGGCCATAACTTTTCCGGCCGATTTTACAGTTTTCGCCTGCTTTGGAGCACGTTCCCCGGTCTGGATCCATTGTTTTGATTGCTCCTTGGTCTCTGGTGTGTACCAGTGGATCCAAGGTTCATCGACGGTCACAAAACGACGCAAAAACTCTGCTGGATTCCGCTTAAACAGCGCCAAACACGTCTCCAATGTGGTCTCACGGTTGCACTTGTTTTCCGGTGTGAGTAAACGCGGCACCCATCGCGCTGACAGCTTTCTCATGCAGAGTTCCTCGTGAAGAATATGATGCACTGTTCCTTCTGAAATGCCTACAGTCTCAGCTAGCTCCCGAACCTTCAATCGGCGATCTGCCAATACGAGATCATGGATTTTTTTTATGTTTTCCTCCGTAGCAGCTGTTTTTGGTGCACCTGGACGTGGTTCATCAAAAACCGACGTACGGCCACGTGCAAACTCGTTGAACCAATTCTTGACGGTGGCCATCGATGGAGAAGAGTCACCGTACACAGCATCCAAGCGCTCTTTGATTTCGATGCGCGTTTTCCCTTCCTAAAATAGGAATCGAATCACCGAACGATGTTGCTCTTTTTACATTTTTGTAAAACCGATCGATACGTTCGCTTCCATAAGTTGTCAAATTAAAACAAATGAAGGGATTGGAATGAAAATTTGAAAAAAGAATTAAAAAAAAATGTGCTACGCTGCGGTAAAACTCTTTTGAAACTACAGCGCCCTCTGGCGATGAGGCTAGGTACTTATTGAATGCACCTCGTAGGTTAGCCTTTTCGCGAATAATTATTCGCGATTAGCGGCGATTGAGAATCTTTGGCACAATAGGTATTCGTCGATTAAACCCTATTAGACATCATCATCATAACCATGACCCTTCATGGTTAGGAACACCATGAGGGAGGCCTATGTCCTGCAGTGGGCGACAAATAGCTGATGATGATGATGATGATGATGAGTAGGTAACATGCGGTGGTAGTAGTCAAGTGGGTAGAAGCGAGAGACCCAGATTCGATTCCCAGTGCGGGCATGTACCTGTTACATTGTTTTCTAAGTTATGTATATTACTGAAGTTATAGTAGCAATACCACTCGCTAACCGTGAAGGAAAACATCGTGAGGAAACCTGAGTGGTTGCGCTATTCGCATTCCTCAGCGCTTGAAATCACCAATCCTCGGTGGGTCTGCGTGGTGATTAGGCCCACATTCTCCCATAGGCCTGTTTCCTATAGTGGGACGCATATAGGCTGCTGTTTTGATAATTAAGTAAAAAAATCCAATGTAATCATTGTTGATCAAAGGATCATTTAGAAATAGTAGATGGTTATTAGGGTAGATAGTTATTGGGGTCTAAAGTGAGCTAGTGCGCTGTTACTTCTTACCCCCTGTTACTATAGACCCGGTCCTCTCTGCTTGCAATTCAATTATAGTAGTGTATGATACTGTTGCATAATAAGGGTTCTTATAACACGAGTGTGTTTTAAAAAAACGAGCCGTGGGCGAGTTTTTTTTAGTATCACACGAGTGTTATAAGACCATGTTATGTACAGTGTCATACACTACTTTATCTACTCTCTTACTATAATACATAAAATAATATTGCAAATAAAACGCTGAATATCAGCAAATTAATTTTTACTTGTAATAATTATTGATGTTCTGAATATTACAATTATGAAATTGAATTTGAACCGGACAGCAAGCGTTATTGGAGGTGATATGTTAATGTTGACCTCATATTTTCTATTATTTTCAATACTGTTAACTAATTTATTTTACAAACAGAACCAAACTTTGTTTAAATATTGAAACGTTTTTTTAAATGTAAAATGTAGGCGCCAAGGCGCAAACATCGATTGCGCATGCGTGTTGCGTTGCCGCGGACTCGTTCATTGAAACCTTTTTTTAAAAGTAGAGGTCCAACCTTCTTGGTCCAGCTGGAGGTTGTATAGGTGTATCGTTATGATTAAAGGTGTCCATACAAGACCTGTATCGTAATAAAAAAAAATATTTTTATTTTTGGCCTACATATGCGTAATGTTTGTCATAAGAGTTTGTTGTCAGTTTTATAATCTTTGTATTATAGTATCAGAGTAGATAAAAATACTTAACTAATTTCCCAGAAGACGCGTTTCATCGATTCAGTAGCGGAATCTGTTTATACTTCTCGTAGTTTCTTTTTATAGTCGTGTGAATGAAAATACTTATTAGCAAGACTACAAAGTTGCTTACGTACTAATCTAATTTAACATAAAAGTTCATATGTGTGCCTAATATTACGTGTACAGCATTCGCTTTAAAGCAATTATTAATAAAATTCATCTTTTGACGATCTTATAATTTTAATATGAGTTTGTGTCTAAAAGGAACTCCTAACAATTACATTATTGTTGACGACTGAATGAAATTGCTTAAAGTCCTAATGTTCCAAATTAATTTATGCGTATTGGCGTTAAAAGGAGGTGGTAAAGACATTTAAACTGTAGCTTTAAAGGAGCCGAGACGTAATTAAAATAAATATTTGGCACGAAATCCGGGTCTTGGCGGTTAAGCAGCGACAGTTTCACCCTTTGAAGAAGTTGTTTATGTTTGCTCATTAAACAAACATGGGTGAGGATTCAGTCTTAATCCAACTTGAGTTTTTGCTGAAATAGAAACTTCTTTCCTTAATGCGTATGAATAATGTAAGTTGATAGGTGAAAGTAGGAATTGTATCTCTTTCCTTTAAATCCCAAAGATATTTGGGACGCGGTAACTGTTATACATATACATAAACATTTACATACATGCACATACATTGATTCTGGCCCTACACTAGGATACCCTGTGTCGTGGGAACCAGAAACAACGACATCACAAACATGTAAACATCCAAAACCTGGGGTTTTTTTTTGTCCCCAGCCGGGATTTGAACCCGGGACCTCTCGCATGGTATGCAGATGCACTACCGCTGCGCCACGAGGTCGTCTAATACATTGTTATTATTTCAGCATAAACTACAATATACATTACTAGGCTTGGGTTGGAGTAAGCAGATAAATTGTTATGTTCTGTTTACTAAATGTATGCAGCAATTACAAGCTCAATTTGAATTCATAGTTCGCGCATAATTAACTAGCCGTCATCAACTATAGGCACTGTGCGCTTTGATTGCATATTAGCAAGCTAGCTCCATGCCAAGTCACGACTAATCGCATGACACTCACGTCTATTGTTATTCATACCTACTGCATTACAGTCACGCATGCACCAACTACGCTGCACGTTTGCCTAAAATATGAAAAGGGTTATAATAAATCACATAATATGCTTTTTGCATTAGGCACAGCTGCCTGGCTGAATTTGGAAAAACTATTTCATATCTAATGCACCAGTATTTTGTTAATCCGGAACATCTCATTTTTTTGTATTTTAATGCCATTAAATAAAAAAAAAAACAAAAAATTGACTTGGCCATCGCATAAAAACACGATGTATCTCACAAGTAATACATATTATATTTAATTAGATTGTTTAGTACGATTGCCAAGCCAATCTATTTATTGAATAAAATAACCGACTTGGTATTACGTGGATCCTACAACTTTTTACGGTATAGGAACTGAGTTGCGAGCTTGCGAGACTTGGTGTTTTTACAAGTTATGTTTTCAATGGCATCTCATTTCTTTTTGTATATAGGTAGTCCTACATTTTTTCCTTGACCATTTTACAATTACTTTTGAACATAAATATATCTACACCTATTTTTCCATTATATAATATAATAATAGAGATAGAGATAAATTTTGTAATCCTATTATATTTATATGGAATTACAAAGTTATTTATGCAGTTGGTATATCTAGAAAACTGCACCGAATTAGCAAAATATTTGATTTATACACTAAACACTAATTGCATTCTAAATTTGAAGCTTCTATGTCTGCTAGAAGTGCCTGTCAGTCAGTGAGTGACAAAATTAAGAAACTTTGACTATTTAAAACGGGTTAGTGCAACTCTAAGAATATAAACTTTGACTAGTTATAATTCTTAAATTACTGGTTCGAATTGAATAAAATTTGAAATATACCGTGTTTATACATCGCCTGCTTGGTTACTGAAAATTCAGGCTTTAGTTTTATCCACAAAGAAGTTATAGGGGGCCGAAAATGGGCTGAACTGCTTCGAGAAAAGGTCGGTACGACCGTGCCGCTTTCTTGCTCGACTTGGCGGGGGCACTGCCGTGTCCCCAGATCGTGAGCGTTATGGAATTCACTTCTCTAAAAAACTTTTCAGATAAAAAAATACGAATGATCTCGGCCGAACGCACATTAAATTCTGCGGTTTGATCGAAAACCGATATCAAGTTTATATCCACCTCCCACTTTTACCTGTACACGAAATGGAGCAGATATAAATACTGAAACGTATCTTCTACCATCAAAACATGATTTAGTACGTCTGCTTGTGTTACGTCAGCGCTTTTCCAAGGAATATGTTTATAAGACAGGAAATGTATTTCCCGGGCTGACATGTCAGAGTAGTAAACTTGATGGGTCGTAAGCGAAAAGGCAAAATCCTAACGTTCACTTGAGTGTTCCAAAAGCATATATCATGTTATCGAAGCGTAAACAACATTGTGTAAAAAATAAAAACCGACTTCAAAACACTACAGCACTATCACCCGGGTTTTCCACAGTGGTAATTTGTTTAATCTCGCGGTCTGATGCACGCGGGGTAGCTCCTGGCACTGACTGAAAATCAGCGCACAAGGCTTGACCCTCAGCATACTGCCTTTCGTTTTCCTTTCTTTTTTATCAAATATATGTTGTAATATTTTCTTGGTTGTTTTTTTGTTTTGTTATTGTTACGTATGCACTGTATAAAAGCAGTAAATGTTTTTTCTTCTTCTTCTTCTAATCTACTGTTAACAGTTAAAAATCGTATGCACTTTGGCTAAGAGATTGGCCAACTGACGGATGTTGACAGCAGATTAACAGATTGTTTCTCTACGAGAAATCAAGGGTTGAACTCAGAATTTAAAATGACCTTTCAATTCGAAGGATCCTTATATATACATTCGTTGACCATAATTTATGCAGCACAATTAATAAACGAAATTAAATAATATTCATAACACTATAAATAAAGCTTCAATGTCTAAAATCCCTTTGTAAATTTTAACAAGGGAAAGTGGCTTTAAATTGTGTTACTCAATTTTACCGAACATATGATTTGGATACGCAGGATCAGGGTTCGATCCCGAACCATTAATTTTAAAGTTACTAGAAGAAAATTTCAAGGTAAACGTAGCTAAAGAAAGGTAAATGTAACTTTAATGTTACATGTATTTTAAAGATCATAAGTCATAGTTTGAAATATTTTAAGTTTACCGCTTGGAACTATCGAAATCAGTTAAGATTGAGAGTTGCAAGGGAATACAGCAAAAAATATACGTGTGGAATTGAGAATTCCTGCTGCTTTTTTGAAGTCGGTTTAAAAATGAGGAACAGCGAAACAGACAATATTCTTTTTCTATCAGGATTAGTCTCAGCAATCCAATAGCGTACTGAAACTCTATCAATCTACGTGCTTTCAGTGATTCAAGCGACATATCTTCAGTTACCGTCCGCCGTGGGTCTGACGAGAGCGACTTATTTCAGCCCGGGCCTCACTGATCGACAATAGACGCCGTTCTCGTGATTGCATTTCTATTTCCTTCTTATTTTGTTCGTACAAAGCTCCCGCGACGTCATTAATGGCTTTATAAGAGCGGAAGTGCAAAGAGGAGCGTACGAGTAGGCTGGAGCACGGCCCTTGGGCGCGGGCCTGAATTCATTATTGTCTCCGATTCGAGGATGCGCCTCAAAGAACCCGCTGACTTACCACTCTCTGTGCCGCCGCCGGTCTCCAAGAGGGTTCGGTTTATTGCACTCCGCTTTGAGAACTTCCTTCACTTATATTGCGGTTAACTATTTAGCTGAGCCAAGCGGCCGTAATTGTGGCGATTTCAAGTGGAGACGGGTTTTCGTCTTTGACTGTTTTCGTTACTGGCGCGTGATGTTATTAGATAGACAGATAACACTTTATGATACACGTACACGATAGAGGAGATCACACAGATATTTCTTAACTTAACGGGTTTTATTAATAAAAACACGGTTCCTTAAAACACTCTATAAGCGTATACGGCGCAGTCTGTTAGAGACTTTACATGGGAAATACTTTAGATTATTTATACTGCGTTTATGGAGCGTTTTAAGGGAATCGAGTTTTTATAAATAACACCGTAGATAAGAGTGCAGACGGCGGTCTTATAACTAAAAGTGCATTCTAAGCTTAATTTTTGACTAGAGCTTAAATCGCTTGTAATGAGATACTTAATTATTGACACATGTTACGAAATATTTACAATGTTGATACTTTCTCCAATGTCGAAGTAGAATCCACTAATTCTGTTATAAATAATTCTAGCAATTGCAATATAGAAATGAACCGGCAACCAAGGTGTCTAACCGCCGGTTTATGATTTGAAAATAACTATTATTCTTTTCTGAGAAATCTGGAGACACAGAATGATACATTAGTATTAAATTTGTTAAATCTGTTATTCTAGTTTTAGCTTGTTCGTTAGTATTTCGAGGTGGTAGCGCAGCGGTAGAGCGGTGTGAGCCGGCCTCACATTCGTTAGGTCGTGGGTGCAAATCCCGGCATGTACCAAGGACTTTGTTTTCTAATTTACGTACATTTGTGAAGTTGTAGTAGCAATACCACTCGCTAACTGTCAAGGAAAACATCGTGAGGAAATCTGAGTTTATGAGGTATTCACATACCTCAGCGTTTGAAATTGCCAATCCGCGGTGGGCACGTGTGGTATAAAGCCTATACTAGAGAGTATAGTAGTAGGACGTATATAGAAAAAAAAAGTGTAACTATGTAGCTTAATCGTTGTTTCGTTTATATTGTGTTAACCTTAAAAGACAGTTAATACAATATAACAAAACATCAATAAAAAGTGATCATTTGAAAGATTAACCCCCAGTTTCTTGTACACTAACACGCTGTTAATCTACTGTTAACAGCTGTCAATTGACCAAAGTGCATACAAAAAAACCACTGACAGCTGTTAACAGTAGATTAACAGCTTGTTAGTCTACGAGAAACCGGGGGTAAATATAGTTAAATTCTCATTTCAGATATCGGCTTCAAAAAATTTTTCGATAATTAATGAACTAGCTACTCCACAAGACTCAAGCATTTTCAGAGTCTTAAGTGCAAACTTACCAACCTGACTCCGGTGTAAGTGGAAACTGATATTTTATTAATTAATGGAGCTCAGTCTAGTCTTGCTGCTTTAATTAAAATTCGTCCATCTTCTACTCTGGCTTTACGAAATTTAAATCCCTAGGTTAAGATATGTTTAATAACGAAGTTCATAGTTCCACAAATTACTAAATTGGCTCAAATGGTACGTACGGGTGGATTATGTATACCGAGTCGATCTATTTAGTCTTAGCTGATTGGTGAGCGAAATATCGATACTGCTAGCGATGCAGCGATTTCTCTTAAAACATATTATACACATAAACTCGTGGTAAGGAACAATCCCTGGTCTCTGCCTACCCCTCCGGGATACAGGCTTGAGTTAATACATGGATGATTTCTTTTATAATCCTCCTATTACTTAATCATGTCAGAGCGGCTGAATTGTTCCGGGTGAAATTGCTCACAGTGATAGATCATAATCTGTATTAGCATATATAGGCCACAATTGTGCGGTCATAGCGACGCGCTATCACAGCGATAATCGTGGTAACAGCGTCGCAGCCGTGGACACTTGGACAGCCGCTCACAGGCCTGGCGGGCAGCGAGGCGGGGCGGGGTGGCAAGACGCCGTGGCATTGGCACTAGCTGAACACTCCAGACGCTGGCTGCTGCCCAACACGCTTTATCTTAATGCACTCGCCTGTCCACTCCCTTTACTGCGGACATAACTCGCTTTTCCACTCCGCAATTGTTTCAGCCATACGACGTTTTACTTAACGCTCCGTAAGTTAATGCTCGCCGTCTTAAATAATGTACCTAATTTCGGCAAATCCTTCCAGGCGTCTGGCTGAAATTCGCGTAAAATCATGCTGGAGGCTGGCACGTGGGCGCATTGGCGAGGGGAGCTGGAATTTAATTCGGGTGATGCTTCTCACTAGGAGTGACGGCCTGTGACATGCTACGCCCCGTCGAGTCACGTCGTTTCGCCACATTTTATGGGAGTAAAGGGATTTTATTCTGTCGGAAATATGCCTACTCAAGGCCACTTACTTTTCTCGCTTGATCCATCAGACAGGCGTTCGGTTGACTGCAGCAATACATTTACAATACATACATTTTTAAGGGTTCTGTACCCAAATGGTTCCAAAAGGTATCTATTACTAGACCTACGCTGTATGTCTTACATTTGAAAGTGTGTCTGTTACACCACAACATGTAGGTAACTCGTTTAGAATTGCTCGTTTAAAGGTATTAGATTCTGTGAAATTTTTATGCTCCATCGATTTTCATGAAATTTGGTATGCAGGGGGTTTCGGGGGCGAAAAATCGATCTAGCTAGGTTTCATTTTTAGAAAACGTCGTTTTCACCGTCTTTTTAGGCAGTGAGAAACTGCTACAATATTATAAGATTACGAAGGTAAATTTCGCCACAGTCTACAAGGTTGTAATAGCTCAGGTGGGAGATCGGGCGGTCCCGAAACCAGTAGACTCCGTCTACTGGTTTCGGGAGTAGACTCCGTCCAGCAGTAGACTCCGTCCAGAGTCCGGTTATCCCTTTTTTCCCCCTTTTTTCGTCGTATCTAAATATAATTTCAAAAAACACTGAACAAAAAAAAAGAAATATCCGGGTACTATGTGATGTATGGTAAATAAGAAAGTAAAAACCGAAGGGCCAAGTAAAATTTAATTTTTTACGTTTATAGTTATTGCTATATCGTAAAAACCGGCCAATTGCGAGTCGGACCCGCGCACGAAGGGTTCCGTACCATTATCTATGCAACATTAGACATAGATCGAATTTGAGAACAGCGCCATCTATAGAAACCAACAAGAAGCGTTTAACATTGACATTTAACTATGAAGGTTACATAGATGGCCGCTAGATGTTGAGCGCTGTCTTTAGACAACGTTTGTTGTATGGGAGCCCCCTTAAATATTTATTTTATTTTTGTTTTAGTATTTGTTGTTATAGCGGCAACAGAAATACGTCATCTGTGAAAATTTCAACTGCCTAGCTATCACGGTTCATGAGATACAGCCTGGTGACAGACAGACAGTCAGACGGACGGACGGACGGACGGACGGACGGACGGACAGTAAAGTCTTAGTAATAGGGTACGGAACCCTAAAAACGGTAATATAACTGAAAAACAACAAAATATAAGCCAAGCCAAGTGTGCCAAGTGTGTAAATATCAGCCAAGTGTGTGTCACCTTGGCCAACTGACAACTGTTAACAGTATATTACCGGTTTGTTAGATACGAAACGTACGAGAAACAGAGGGTAAGCCACTGCCATCGATATGCAACAAATCTAAGGTATTCAGGTTGAACTTACTTTCGTATAGATTTGAAACTTTGCAAGAGTACTATGTAAAGTATATAATTCGGATGACAATATAATAATTTGTATTGAAAGTAAACCACATTTATTGCCGAAAACACTAATTAACACTAAAAACATAAGATCATCATGTAGTAGGTAATGGAGTCAGGATACTCAGATAATGGTTGAGTTGCTGACGACTACATAATATAAATTATATTAATCTATGATAATTCTTAACTGAATAACAATTTAACAGCATTCGTGGAATGTGGGAATGGAATGGCATCCCTGGCTGCTTTGAATTACAGTGGTTATCGAGACCAATGTGACACGGATACCGACCGCATATTCGTTATTCGGGGAAGATACCAATGGCCAGCTCGAATAGAACGTGGTTTCCTAACAAATTATAGTTAGGTATGCACTGCGCATAGAGTGACGAGCGAAAGTGAGTGGAAGGGGTGGTAAGGATGAACATTATGTCGATGAACTAGAAGATGTATAGCGAAGGGCAAGGTAAAAGGTACGCGCAACTGGCGAGCGTCGAGCGGGCACTGAGTGACTTATGAATGGTTACAAAGCAAAAGAGGTTTATCAGAATCGTGGCATATGTCAAATTCTCGTCTGTGTCTACCCCTCCGGGGTACCTAATTTCAGACGGGACTAAATAAACTTACTGACAGTGACACGGTCATTCCCTCATTAATAACTCACATGTTAATGCGGCGTTTAGTATTTGGTTGGTGTGTTTAAACAGAGCAGTAATTTATGCGCGTGTCATACAAACTATTATGTTGGGCTCCGACATTCGCAGGCCCGAGTGCGGTCGCGACATGAATTGTGGACACCCGGACTGTGGCCGCGTTTGACATCATGTATCATGTACGTACCTATGTATGACACGGCCTAGCGATGGGAGATTGTTCGAAAAAAGTTATCGATTGACTCGATTAAAATTTGCATGATTAACAATTCATCAATTCGGTCAACTAATAATTCGAATAACAATCGACTACAATTGTGCGCTCCGCTATCAGCTCAAACGCATAAGCAATTGAACATGCGGTGTGCAACGGAAACAAAAACTCAGTCGCAGATCCCGCTCGCAGACGGGCCAGGGAGAATGATCTCCGAGAATGTTCACGCACTATCAGTCCGAAATGTTTACATAAAATCTGTCAGTCTCGAATATTCATGTAAAAGGGCCGGCGTTTTCAATACATCATAGCCTGGCTCTCATCACATTTTCTGTTTAATGACAGAACCCAAAAATGAATCATTTAATAAACAGTTATATAAATAACTTATAGAATAAAGTTACTTAATGCTTCTTAAATACACAATAATGAAGTTAAGTCGTTTTTCCACTTACTTTCAATTTAATTGTCAATTACTTAAAAAAACTTACTTTTTCGTGACGAAATTTTTCATGTGGTCCACTGATGTGACTGACACCATTAATGCCTTAGGAATTAAAACTTCTATTAGGGAGTATTTTTTAACTCTATTCCAACGCCAAACATATAAGGAGCAGAAATACAGTAGCAAACTGCAAAAATTTACTTAATAATATAAAATTTTTAAACCATTTTTGTATTATATTATATCAATATAATCACAAAAAATCATTTGATATAATATATCGGATATAATATCATGATACATATCCATTGATATAAGTATATCCTCGAACCCTGATTGATAGTTGAGAAAATCGGTAAAGTTATTATTTGTAGCATGTTTGTAAACAAACGATATTCGAAATTATCAATTTTATATAACTATTTTTCATCGTCATTATCAGCCATTTAACGCCCACTGGAAGACATAGGCCACCCTCATGGTCTTGTGCCGCCCGCATCCAACGACTCCCCGGCACTGTAACCAGGTGGTCAGACCATCTGAAATGTACATATTCGAAGTGGTTTAATTTATCGACACTGAAGCAACGTTTTTCCGGTTGTAAATTATTTCGATAACACGTTGTACATAAACATAAAACGTAAATAAAAAAAATCAAAGCTCGCGACGAAAAACGATCCCCTGAAAGAGAAATATAAATCAATATGGAATTAAAATTGTTATGTAAATGAAAACAAAATAGAACAAAACAACATGATAAAATCAACACTAAGAGGCTTTATTTTATTTTTTGCGGATAGTGTATGATCAAATACCGGCCAAAAACCTAAGACTTATCTAGTCTCCAATTTCCGTTAAAAACTGCTGTTTTGGCATAAATGCTAGCTAATCACAGATCCTTTGTCGGGCCGTGGGTTCTAAAAAACGCTTTAAATTAGTGATAGATTTGTAAACAACATTTTGACAAAAAAAAAACAGGCAAAACACGAAACAAAAAATATCTATACCAAAGAATCACGAGCTGCGACGGTTAAACGGACTCAGGCTCAGTATTTGCTGCAGGCTTATTAGCCGTAGACATCACTGATTTCTGTATAAAGTCCTTTAACGGAATTGTTTCGTATTGTTAAATATACACAATAATGTAAGTTTTGAAAGTTCAGTTAATTCTAAACTAACAATTTTACTGAGTTTTCTCTTCACGCAATTTAAGGTCAATAAATTTCAAACCCTCTTCTTACTTTTTAAGGGATTATTCTTCCTTTGGAGTAAAATTTTTTTAAATAACCATTTCATCCTTTTAAATTTTTTTTTGATTCGGTTCTCAAGTATTCGGATGTATAATAACAATGAAACTGAGTAAGTACTTTATCCCAAATTATATTTTTATAGTTGCAACGGTGTCTGAGATCCTGAGGTTCTTGTACCTACCTACTGGTCATAATCAGACTTGCAAAGGTTGGATGTATAAAATGATGATAAAAATGTGTGTTTAAACTATACGTTTTTAGCTCTAAAAACCGCCCAGAAAATCATTGAAGCATCTTGATAATGGCGTCACTAATACACCAGACATAACAAAAAAATCATTCCGATTAAACTAGCTTTTCATCAAATAAGACTGTATTTAAATCAGTTCTTCCGTTTGGAAGCTACGATTCCACATACAGACACACCTTTTTTTTCCACGTAGAGGGTTAAAAATTATGATTTACTAGCTGTCCCGAATCCGTTTATACGATCCTTGCATAACGCCTTCTATTTTAAAACACAACGTTCGCTCGCATAACGCCATCTATTTTAAACTTTTTAAAATAAATTTTATCCCACGGGAACGCATTACCGGGATACTAAATATGCTATGTCTCAGTTCAGGTCTTTGTCTATCTGTACGCCAAGTTTCATGTAAATCCGTTTAGCCGTTATTGCGTGATTGAGTAACAAACATCCAAACATCTTCACAAACTTTCACATTTATGATATTAGTAGGATAGTAAGATTGTTTTTTCGAAAGCCAATTCGATTTTTCCTACAAATATTGATAAATCTTAATGATCTCGTAAATATGGCGTAAGGCCATAGCGACTGGGATCTCCACTATCGAGAGTGACGTTCATGTGCTCTCAGGTGACTGATACAGCAATTTTTGCGGCGAATGTGCGACCACATTCACTCGTTAGCACCCCTCCGACATAATTAGATTACGTGTGAGACCTAACGCATAAGAAAATAAGGCAACGTGCTGTCGATACTGGTATAAATATTACCGCTGCTATAGGTAAGACTGCGGCGTGGTAAAATGGAAATGCACCAAATAGGGGAGTCCTGTCTGCCATATTGGAAAAGGAATCACGTTCCATTTCGCGGTGGATATAGAGCTCGGCGTTACGGGCCAACCCGACGCGTTGAAGGCTTGACTACAGCCACCATTACCGAAGTGGGAACACTCACGCGTCACTTTATTCCATATTTGTGCGTAACGTAAACGTTATTTAGGTTCAGGGGTGAGCACTTTTCTCGATCTGTCAGAAACCTCACTTTTTGGAGTGAGTTCGGGCCGGGCCTTCGAGGAAGTGTTAGTTTCCCAGGTGTGAACACTACTCCTATACTATCCCGCGTCCCGCTATCCACGGTTGGACAAAAGCGCTGTCGACTTTGGTTCTTATGATTTTTATAGAAGGAGTCTCTAGTACACGAATTTGTAGCGTTTTCAGCGATACAGAGAGAGAGAGAGAGATGTAAAGAATTTACATTCTGTTTGCTGAAGGTCAATGTACTATGTTAGCCGCTGCCTTCGGGCCGTATTTGTAGTGGACAAAAAGGCAGGGGAAAATAAATCCACTCTGACCATCTTTTCTCAAATCATCTTAAACTTAATACATCAAAGCCTATATGATATGATTCCGTGATTGCCAACAATAACTTTAAAAGCAATGAGCAATGAGTGTTAGAAGTGCGATAATTTTATTTTTTTTTTGAAACAACAATATAATCACACGCCTGTATGCCGTAGGGGTAGGCAGAGACCAGAGTCTGCCACTAGAACGCATGTAGAACTTTTTTCTACTTCTCGTAGAACTTTGTAAGGTGTACCTAACGACTCACTGCGCTACGCGGCGAGGAAGTATTGACAACTGTCTAACAAGAAAGGGCTGAATAGGCGTCGGCAACGCATCACGTACGTTTGGTAGCAGAAAGCTTCCGCCAATACGCAGAGAGCAACCAGACAATTGATTTACCTACCCTGTCCCGAACATTTGAGAACGGTCAGATATTGTTGAAACTATAAATTCACCAACAAGTAATTGGCATTTACAAATTCTAAATGGTTGGGTAGAGGATGCTTTGGATCACTAACAAACGACGTGTTGGAAATTGAATACGTTAAGGAGGGCTGCGGAGTACTTTGAAGCTATAGAATGTTCGTAACAAAGAAATGTAAACAGCCAAACGGGTCGAGGTGTGACGAGGCCGACAAAGCGTCTCAGTAAACCGTGGAGCCACGCTGAGTAAACACGGGCCTAACCTGCTAATGCACGGGGACCTCTGCGCCTCTTGCCTCACAAGACAAACCCGTTGAGACACTCGTTACTTTTTTGTATTGGTTTAGGCTTAAGTGAATTTTCGTCTACTTCTTCTTAGTCTAGATAAAGAGTACGCACGTGCAGAGTTATTTCTAATATGCTCAATTCCTGGAACACCCCAATTTGATTTGATGTTTTACACTAACTTTTGTTTTCTATATTTTTTCAGATTAATATTTTCCAAATATCAGGGTTAAATTCGCGCTTCAAGCGTTCTACCAATGCAATGTAGCAGCCTTCAGTAAATAATTTTCATACGTAGAAGAACTGCTACTCGTAGTAGAACTCTCTATGATAGAAAGCCTGTGCCATACAGTGCGACCTATATAGGCTGCCTTATGTATACGTCGACGAATGTTCATTCTATGCTTTAAACCTTATATATCAAATAGCGCCACTACAAAGCAGAAAAACCGCGAAAAACATAAGTGATTTAAAAGAAATTGGAAAATTTAACATCTTAAAAGTCGTAGAACAAAAGTAAATAACGAACTCTCACCGGAGCGCTTCAGCAATGTGCGTTTTAGAAATAACCCTGTATACAAACCACTTTATTCCGCCCCTATATTACGCGCACCAAATTAGTATGGAATTTGGCAGTTAGACGGTTGGAATCGCTCAGGATTTGGTGCGCATAATAATTAGACTTCTGTGGCTCAATTATGCGCACCAAATCCTGAGCGATTCCAGTCGCTTAACTGTCAAATTCCATACTAATTTGACAGTTAGACGATTGGAATCGCTCAAGTTTTGGTGCGCGTAATATAGGGGCTGATCGAGGGACAGTGAGACAAATACCGAATAGGCGGTTTGTTTGGTTATATCGCCATCCAATAGCTCGGTCGCTAAAACCTCAACCTTGGTAATATGAATAAATATATTTACTAAATAAATGTAATGCCTATCTATCTAACTGCTACTTACTCCCCCATAAAACTTATTTCCGAGAAAGGTCATTTGTTACTCACAATAGGTAAACAATGCCCCAAGCTGCCGCTTTTTGGCCACATTAAAACAAAATATTTTACCGGTATTTTCTTTTGCTGCTTAATTACAAGGCTTCAACATAGAAAGGCAAAAGTAAACCGTAACGAGTGCCACCTCTATTTGTATAAAGCTACATTAAATTCATTTCTCAAGTGTCTAGGGGGTGAGGTGCGGCGTTGGCTATTGTGGTGGTTATATTCTATTGTGGTTTTTTTTCCTCCAACGAGACACGAAGGCCGTATTTGCATAGAGTTTACATGGCACCACATCTATGCGGAATATATCGAGATGGAGCACTGAAAACGATTTCCCTACGTACGCCCACCCACTAAACTTCTGAACATTATAGGAGAAAGTAGGTATTCGCATTTGGAACGAGGCAACAAGGTACAATGAAGCCGAGCGCAGTCCACCTAAACGGAATGTTTGGACTCGCTCGGTTGTATCCAATTTGCGGCTGTGTTACCGGCCGCTTCTTTGTAATGAGATTTCAGTTCTCGCGATAGCCGTACGAAAATTCAACGCCGGAAAATTTAATTCCCAGGGACCTGGATTTAAAAAAATGCGGCTAATTTAAAAGGCTCGTCATAAAGTCCAAGACAGGTCCCGCATTAGTCTCCCAGACTTATCAAGATGCAAATGCTATTCAAGAAAATACCACGGGTGACTGAATATTTAGCTCTTCACAACAGTGAACTGATTTACTGTTTTGTAATTCAGCGTGCGTCCACGCCGTGAGCCGGCTTGCTGCCACAGGGTGAATCTTATCCCCGTCGAATGAGTAAAAGGCGGAAAACGCACAATTTCCGTTTTATTATTGCGACTTATCAACAAGAGTAATGGAGCGCTTAAATTGTGCATGAAATTGTTGTTATGATTTTACGGTGGCACGTAAATATTTTCATGTTTGCGAGCATTTAGAGACTATCTCTGAGCTTACATGAAGCTTAATAATGTTCGGCGTAAGTAAGCGTACCCAAGACGGCTATTTGTAAAATTTGCATTTGCGATGAGATATGTCTTTAGTTGTTCGAATGCGAACTGAGCTGGGGCTGAAATTGAGGTAAATAGGTACTTACTCTCACTTTATTTTTATTTAGTAAGCGTACGTGACGGACTAGCTAGAGAGGTCCTAGGAGACATCAATAACAGGCAGCTTACCGCTCTCGCTTGTCAACGGATTTATCCTCACCACACCTCAGCCGTGATTTACTTGAAATCTATTTCAATAAAATATAAATTTAATGATCGTTGGCAAGCGTGTCACTTGAAAATGGCTGCAGTGATTTTGGCTATTGTGGATATTTTTATAGTGTTCGGAACAACAATTGGAACGGTGGAAAATTGATTTTTTCTACTGGATAATAATAAAATTGCTTATTTGATTCCAAAACGTACATGGTTGATCAAAATTGTTCTGTTATAAGTCTAGGCTAGTACAATTTGTATTTTGGTGTCTTCTGTCTCATAAACGAGACAAAAAACGTGAATCTTAGGAGAATGTAAGAATATTGCACTTATTTAAGACTAAACAATACGACGTGCGTGCATGCAATGACTCATGAATATTGACAAACCTCTATCTGCCTACCCCTCCGGGGTACAGGCTTGAATTTGTATATTATGTGTATTTTAAAAGAGATCCGGTGGGTAGGTGTGTTGATTGAAGCCATAATGCGTAATGGAAAACAGCGTAAACATTTTTTGATATTTTTTTCTATATGTATAATGACTGTTATGTTAATTTCCGGACATAAACACACCCATCGGGTTTTTTATTAAATATCTCTCTCAGACAGCTTTGCCGAGTAGGTACATCTTTTATCAAAAGCCTTTTTAGCGAAAAGTTATATTTTTCCTGTTTAAACAAAGTTAGGATTAAATTGGTTCTTTCTTTATACCTACAGTACCAAGTACGCTCAGATAGGAATGTTTTTTGGAGACATAGAGTAGGTAGAAACCTATTTAGAGGCTAAAAATTCCACCCATGCCGGGACTTGAACCTGCGACCTTTGGCTGACCGTGCCAGCGCTCTCCCAACTGAGCTAATGGGCAAGTGCAGGCATCAGTGAAATTTTGAGCCTCTTTACAAACTTCTCTGTATTACGTACAGGCAGCGACTTCTGAGTTCGGTTTCGAATGGACACCTAGTTTGACTTGTAACATTCATTAAGTCGCAGTTTCTGTGCTACTTTGAATAAAAAAAAAATTGATTTGGTTTGATTTGATTTGATTTCGGTGTAAATCATTCCGGGCTGCAAGTGATGTAAATTGCTTCGGCCAGATGTCGCTGCCTGTACGTAATACAGAGAAGTTTGTAAAGAGTCTCGAAATTTCACTGATGCCTGTACTTGCCCATTAGCTCAGTTGGAAGAGCGCTAGGACGGTTAGCCAGAGGTCGAGGGTTCAAGTCCGGGCATGGGTGGAATTTTTAGCCTTTAAATAGGTTTTTTAAATTGTCCTCAGCACGGGTTAGTGCAACAAAAAGAATATAATAGAGTAGGTAGGTCAATGGTATTTTAAAAAAGCTGCCTTTCAAAACAGTAACAATGAAACGTCATGTAGGTAGGTAAATGAGCACGCCTGTCACGTACCTATAGTTACGGGAACTGAAATAATCTGAAAGGCTTCAATGGCCGGCTAATATTGGATCGGAAGATCGTTGCACAACGCGTTAATAACCTTTTTAAAGCGAGGCCGAAATCCCATTACGCAGAGACGGGGGTCGAAATTGGATTCACCAGTATCAACGAACTGGACAAAATAATAGTACCCGGACACTGCAACCTTTTTATTAATTTGCGAGAAAATTTTGAATACAACACAGTGTTTATTCCAGACGAATGAATCAACCCTTGCTTGCTCGTGTTAAACCGAGTTAGTTTTAGTGTTTTAACAACCGGTTTTAATAATTTGTCCGGAAAACGTTACGACTGCAAATATTTTTTTGATACTCAGTGGAATTAAATCTGTACGTGTTATCTTTATTAGCAAACAAATAAATTAAGAAATTATGAATACAGTTTTTATTCATAAACGGATCCGACAAATACTTAGGTAGGTACCTGAACAATGTCAATATTATCTAGTGCCTAACCTTGATCAATCAAGAGATTCGAGTTCATATTCTATCAATAATATCACTTTATTTATTGTTTTGGTCTCATGTTACTATGATTTCCATACAGAAATTCACCGTCCTACAGGGATCATAGCTCGGAATGCGAATGAACTACACAGTAATCATATTGTTTGTTTCAGGTACGGCTGATCGTTACCTGTCAATATAATTGGCTTATCGGTTCGGCTCGTTCGACGATCAGTGAGTACCGGCTGTAGTACCGGTAACAACGCAGCCCGTATTCCAATGTTCCCGAGTATTGAGCGAATGAATCCAGGTCGCGTTTTATATCACAGAAATAGAAGTGACTCGTGTAAAGCGGAACGTTATCGCAGAGTCAATTGTCTGTTCAAACAGCGCTACGAAGGCGGAATAGCAAATGTTCAAAGAGAGGGCCTATTCGAGAAATTATATCTGGCTCTCGTATGCGGGTTTCTGTATCGGAATTAGAATAATATTCCACCGATAAGCTGAGCACGGGTGGAGTTTTTACTCGGGGGAACATAAAAAGTTTTCGTTCCATTTGTTCATCACCTGATGTAGAAAATAGGATAACTTTGAATCACGTACGATTTACGATGCGAACAATAAAGAACTGTTAAAGCGTTTCTGGCTGCACATTCTTAGCGAAGTGCGAATGGCACACATATCTAAGTAGTTTGGAATTTAAACGAGTCAGAAATGTAATTGTCTATGAGCAGCGAATACGTTTAAAGGCGCCGGCTGAGCTGGTATCTCAGTTTCCAGGACTGTAATTAAGGAGTCACCTGCGTGAACAAGTCACTCGACATAATTGAAGCTTTCAAGTTGGCCCGGGCCATGCCGACCCTAGGGGTGCGGTTTGCGAGACAAATTTCACTCAGATAATAGGTCCTATATAACTGCGCAGCCTGCCACCTAAGCCACTTATAGGATTTAATTAAACCCGAGAATAAACTAGGCGAGTTTATGTTATGTAAACGACTTGATGAGTTTGAGTTTGAGCCTTAAATTAACAGCAGTGCCTCGATTGTCTCCACATTTGAGGGCAAACCACTCCTTTCTAAGTGACTAATCTTGAAGTGCACGAAGTCCTACATTGTGTTATTAAGTGGGCTTCTCAGGTATCAACATGATTTAGCTTGCATGTAGGTACTGGGATAGACGAACATTCATAGTCCTTTTAGACTGCTCATAGATTCATTAAAGTACAAAGTCGCGGAGAACACTTAGCCAAAATCCTGGTGTTCGATCTCTTAGAAGCTCTTCTGGTAGCGTGAACAACTTTGTAACTGCATATTATAGCGGGAAACTATCGTCCAGTGACGTTACAGAAATCAATGGGCGTGGGTGTAAATACAGGGATCCAGAGCCGTACTCGATTAAAGTTAGTTCATGGTTAAAAAAAACTGTTTATATGGGAGCACTTTTACTTTTCTTGCTTCTGTTTTTTTGACCCACATAAAATCCTTCACCATAAAACCCTCCATTTAAGACCATAGACCATGTAGAAAATATTCTTATCTTATCTTACGAGTATGTATAAGAAACTAGCTATGTCACTATTCTGCTTCGATTGTATAGATAAAACGTGGTAAGTTGATTAATGCAGTGTTATAATCAGAACTTTTCTTATTTTTCGAGTCGCTCCAATTTTTCCTATCTTTCTAAATCCGAGTTCTCGGCCACTCTCCGCACATTCTTCTGGCCGTCTAAATCGGTTACTGGCGGTATAGATAAAGCAATAGCTGCATTTCAAAGTGGCCGGAGGCACGGGAGCGCCGGCGCCCGCCCCGGTTGGAGCACGGCCAACGGCGGTGTTTGTTTATAACATTAAAACGTTTAATGTCGCCTAACCTCTTTCCTACCCTGCTGATGTGAGTTTTCACAGAGAGTACGACTATCATCTCGCAGGTGCCCACGTGATACCTAAAAGCAGCTTTGTAAAGGAGACCCTATTTATCGACTTAAGTCGCAGTCTTAAGTACCTATTCGAGATCTGTCGCTGTTGTTTTGAGGTTCCATTATTGTCATTATCGATCATTCTGCTTCTGCCAACGACTTCGAGGGGTGATTTAATTTTTTTCTTTGTTTAATATTTAGTGACGATAGCGTCGAGATTGTGATTTTTATTTTTAGTTCTTTTCATCATTCATAGTTCTTTTCAGAAAACGAGTTCATCGTCTATGAGCGATCGAGCTACCAACGCTACAGCTGAAGTTTATA
This sequence comes from Yponomeuta evonymella, assembly GCA_963969515.1. Classification (NCBI taxonomy): domain Eukaryota; kingdom Metazoa; phylum Arthropoda; class Insecta; order Lepidoptera; family Yponomeutidae; genus Yponomeuta; species Yponomeuta evonymella. Next base: position 14,874,881 of record OZ018349.1, read on the forward strand.
AGCCATGTCAAGGGGATAAACGGGTGTTTTCTAACTCGGCAATGTCTTGCTGACTTATTCAGAATATGTTAATTGGTTAATTTGTTTTATGTTTTCAATTAAAGTGATTTGTGAACTCTCCTCAGCTCACAACGCTTCATTACTCCTATAAGCGGCTTCCTGTAAAAAAGCCGTTTGTATAATTCGCGTCGTTGTATTTACGCAAACGTCCGTGTTTACATAGGACCGCGCTGAACATCTGGTTTTGATGAACTGAATTCTTTGCATTCAGGTTGAAATTGGCGGGCGGTTGATATTGTGCCAGCTTACTGTAAGAGGTGACGACTGCTGCTCGCGATTTGTGTGTATTATGCTCTTTAACTGTTTATGCTCTTTACGCAGTATCCATCTTTCTTGTCTAAATTGAATAACAAAAACAATTGAAAGTCGATATTCAAATGTTTCACATTTTTTAAAAAAAGAACATCATAGAAACCATTTGAAAAAAGTTTCATTCGAAAACCTCAAACCATGAAGATTCTATGTCAATTCAAAGAACCTATTGCAATAAAACGGCAATTTCATACTTTAACCCCTATTATTAAAATCTCGTTATAGAACTCCTCCGAAACGGCTTCACCGATTTTTATGTTTTTTTTGTGTATATTTGGTAGGTCTGAGAATCGGTCGTAGGCTAATTAATATGGCAAAACAACGTTTTCCAGGTCAGCTTAATACATAATAATGACAATTATTGATGACATACCTAATCGCTAATTGATATTTTATGTCCAATGAAAGGCCCCGGCAACGCGACCATCACGGTAACCGCAAAATGTATGTTCAGCTGTCGTGTTCTTCATAATAAAATAGAAAGCCTCTAGAACAATGTCAAATAAAAAAATTAATAAACAAAACGACTAAAAAGAAGAGGTGTTTTTGTGCATTGTCAACTTTAGCAAAAATGGTACCAAAATAATACCCCGGAAATGTTATATATAATGTCCTGCTGTGGCTTAATTTTTTACAACGGGTCTCCTTGTTTCGAAGTTTCTGTTTTTTTATTTTACATTTACTTTACATAATTTTTTTAGTAAACTTTCATGAAAACGTGCACGAACTCATAAACTAAACCACGAATTCTAGTAATAAAATAGTGTAGCGATAAAATACTCGTCATCGTAGAGCAGAGAACCTAATAAATCGGTTTACGTTTCCGATTTTACTTTTAATAACGTCATTCACTCTCTCTAATCCTACACGCTCGAATGCATAACATTACGTGCATCGTTGAAAATAATAGCGTTATAATGAACTATTAACGATAGATGTACTGTAAATTACTGGTGCACCTAATTGTGTTTGCAACTACCACTCGCTTTCAAGACCATTAAAATTGCGCGGAGTTTTTACGTCGTCTTGTAGCTTACTATGGACGTACATCTTGCATTCTTGACATTCCATCGTCCCTCCTAAAGGCTAAACATTCATAATAATAGTATTGGAGGAGTATACCATAGTAGAAGTAGTAAAATGTAAAACCTAAAACAAATTTTATAGTCAACTGTTAATTAACCGAATATGTATCTCCTTTTTGTAAGCACGACTATTTCAATACATAGAGCAGTGCCCGATTAATTTGGCATTGAAACAATATCAAATTTGTTAGCGTAAACGCTGGGAAGCTGTAAAGTAATAACATTTTAATCTCCATTGCACTATTTGTAGATCCTTTTGCGGCTTACTCATTGTTGGAGCGGACACGATAATGCCGCGAAGTGGAGTATACCGCTCCCAATGTCCCCCGTAATGACACCAACTCCGGCGACTCCCGGCGGAAATAAAGTTTGATTTAGTTTAGACACGACAATCCGTTTGTACTATGTTATAATGAATCCAATTATACCGCTCCTCATGACGGCTCCACGTTCGCCTTGCGGGCGCAACTTCTCTTGTTTGATGTGTGGGATTTGTGTTCTTCCAACTTCCTGTCGGGTACATGTAGCTACTGTCTCCTTGTAGAGCGTTCTCGTTATAAACTCGGCGTTCGCCATGTACAGTTAGGATTAATATTTACATGCTAAAGCACTGCGCAAACAGGCTTCTGTCTATTTCCTTATAAACTGCAATGCGATTTAATGTCCAACATTTCAACTTCACGCCTGAGGCTAAGTAGACAACGACACAAAAGGGGTAAGATTTCCCCGGTTTTCCTACTTTTAACACATCGCTGGGGGCCTACAAAGGTCTGAAGCAGTCGAATGCCCCGAGCCAGTCGTCAGCTGCGCTGCCTTTCGGCTTTTGCACATTTATGAAAAAAGTTTTTCCTCGGCTCTACACACTCGTAAAGTCTTGGCGCGCATATCACTTGTGTCTCCTATCAAAGTACATAACTGCCTTGCCTTGGTGATTTATGAGTTTTAATGTTTGCCTACGTTCTTATGAATAAAGCTCATCTATGCTTGAATATTTTCCGTAATAAAAATTATCCTCGACGAAAAAAGCTATGAACATATTAAAAAGCTATGTACATATGTTTGTTAATAAAGTTTTTTCGTCATATTATGTACTCTTTCTGCCGGGGTGGCAGAGAATGGCCGGTGACAGAGTGGAGTGGAGAGCTTAAGGGGAAGGGTGCTTTGCCCAGCTGTAGGACACTAAATCGGCTAATATAAAAAAAATATGTACCCCTTTCACTAAGGTATAATTCCCGATAGATAACTTGCACAAGAATCCGCGCGGTTGGGATGAGTTTGTGATGGATGCGTAAGAGCAAAATTTTTCGAATTTCAAGTCACATCCGACGTCCCTGCCAACGAGACCCGAAATACCTCCAAACGGAGTCAGTCATTTTTTCAAAATATATTCCGGGCACTGTATCAACAGGGCGGCTTTGAATTCGTTCACCGTATTTTGAGGAAATGTTGTTTTCGTTGTGAAAAACAGTATTATTCATTATTTATCAGTAATGTTAAAACATATTTGTAAATATTCGTGATATCCTTTCCGACCTTTGGCTTAAAACTGTGAATCCAAGTTCAAAGTGGTGGGAAGTACCGTAACGTTGAAAAATGTGTTTCAATATGTTAAATGCCTAAGAATCTGACGCCCATTATACGTAAACAATTAAAAAAAACCACTGGGATAGCCGGCACCGACCATGAGATGCTCAAAACATAGTTTTTGGATTTTTATTACTTTTCTTCCTGATATTGTTTGAAGTAATTTTGGGTAACAAAAAAAAATTTTTTTCGACACAATTTTTTTTTTCAAACAAACCTTGGTTAGAATGTGCCTTTAAAATACGATGAACGAATTCAAAGTCACCCTGTAGTTAACAGAATATTTTAGTCCTATACATACCCTGTCAATGGTCGAAATTTCAAAACGTGAAAGTTGATTAACCGTCGACTACATAAGCAGCCTATATTCGTCCCACTGTAGGGCACATGCCTTCTCTCAAGAGATTATGAGCTTAATCACCACGCGTGCCCACCGCGGATTGCCGATTTCAAGCGCTGAGGTGAATAGTGAATAGCTCAGACACTCAGGTTTCCTCACGATGTTTTCCTTCACACTATGCGAGTGGTATTGCTACTATAACTTCACAAATGTACATAACTTAGAAAACCAAGTCATAGGTACATGCCCGCACTGGGGATCGAACCTGGGTCTCTCGCTTCCGAGTCCGATGTTTTACCCACTAGGCTACCACCACCGTATACATGCCTATATGTTTATCATTGTGTTAAATTTGAACAAGGAAAAAATATTTGTAGGTATATAGCAGTACATATTTCGTTATTAAGTAGCCTATATGTCCCCGTGTAGGGCACAGGCCTTCTCATCCGCGCATCCGCCCACCGCGGATTGGCAATTTCGAGCGGTGGTAGCACAGCGGTAGAACGCCTTACTCACATTCGGGAGGTCGTGGGTTTGAATCCCGGGATGTACATGGTTTTCTAAGTTATGAATTAAATATTAAATTAATTTTAATTTTCTGTTTATTTTATTCATTAAGGAGTTCCAACCAGTTTCGTTTTGAACCATGTCCATGCAAACTATTTTCCCGTATAGTTCCAGCAAGTAACCTCTGACAAATGTTCAGTTGCCGCCTTTCTTCAGCGACGAGAACGGTTGCACTTTAAAAAACTTTCTTACTAGTGTTCAGCTCCAATCCGGCGAGCGAGCTGAAAAGACGGAATTCTTGTTCAATTCAAATTATAGCGGAACTTTCGCATTTGAATGAAACATGCCATATTAGGTACGCCTTAACTTTAGGAATTAGGAAACTAACTTTAACATTATGATAGGTTACCGGCTCTGCTTGTATTTTTTTGACAATTCAGGCGATGTCACGTAATAAATTCTCATAAATTGTATGGCAAGTTAAAGGGGATGCCTTTGATCCGCAGTGGAACATAAATATGAGTAAATAAAATAAAAATAAAAAGGAACAAGTGCGTGTAGGACTCGCGCCCTTAGGGCTTCGTTTAAATTATTACAAACATAAAATTGCAGTGAAAAAGTATGTGCTGCTTCTACAACCCAACTTCAAAGATAAGTTTATAAAAGTTGTTTTTATGTGCAAAAACAAGTATTGGAATATTTTTACTTAATTTATACAGTAAGACCTTACTTCTTGCCAAATTTTATGATCCTGGTTTAACGGGAAGTACCTTATGGGTTTGATTGTATGAAAAGCGTGACATAAATGGTTACGTCTTTCATCAACCTGATAGCTATAAAGCCGTTTCTGAGAAAAAAGGGCTTCGCAGACAGATGAACGGCAAAGTTATCCTACAAGTGCAACCCTAACAAACATTCTGTTTTAGCTGTAGGTTTATCAATCTGGAATTTTCTGCCTATCAATCCGGAGTTAGCTGCGGGTCTATTTGGAAATGGCTGCTCATTTTGATTAATCTGCGACCCGTAGGTGCTGCTTAAAAGACTTATTGATGACGGTAAATATTTTATTATTGACCAAAACGGTATTTTGTGCTGATCGTTTAAATTGAGCCCTAAAGAACAAGGTGTTCCGACGTACAGAAACTTATATATGACAGCCACAACAGAAGCAATTCTGCGCGGATTTCCCGAACAAACCGCAGCTGGAACCAAGATTTGCCGCAGATCTGGCCACGGAGCGGCTTATTGACCTCTCACGAGATGCGCCTCGTGGCTTAATGCACTTCTGACTCTGGCGAAGCCCTATCTATTTGCACAGGCGTCTTGCATATACAAAGTAACCCTCTTAGTGTTGGCGACTATATTGCTGGCAAGAATTCAATTTATTATTTGTTAATGAAGCGAAAGAGGTCTGTCAGGATCGTGGCAAGTGGCAAACAGAAGACTCTGTTTCTGGAGAAACAAAAAGAGGGTCTAACCTCCGAAATACAGGCATGAGTGTATGAAATGTAATGTGTTAAAACAAGCGGTCTTATTTATAAAAAGTCGATTCCGGTTTAACTTCGTGTTAGGAGAGTTTCAGTGGAAATTACTTTTTTTATAAATAAGACTGAATATATTATTTACACAATGAACGACAAAGTTATTCGTTTTTACAGTTAACAGATTGTGTGGAGAAGATGAGAGCAAAGAAACTCCACATTAATCCTTTTCAAAAAAGTTTTGTCTTAATTACAGACTTTTCAACTAAAAAGTTATTACTTATGACGATGCCATTGTCGGTCGGTTACCTGTCGGCGTGGATAAGAGTGAAAGAGAAGAAAGGCGCACCACTGAAATTATGACCGGGTTTTCCGAGCGCACGGATTTGTATGGGACTTATTGCGCTGCGCGAGCGAATAGTTGGGGGAAAAGTAGGCATTTTACATTACAGAAATACAAAACTCATTAATAGAATTTTGACAACCGACCTCTCTAACATATTTACCGATAGTAATTTTGGTATATTTTTTTATTATCCAAAACTCAGTACAGCTCCAATAAAACCGTGTCCAGTGAAAATTAACTCATGTTTGCGATTTTTTTGTGCTATAAAGTTTAAAAAATCATAAAAATAATGACCGACGATCCTAGATTGGAATTGAAAAGTGATTATATTTTTTTCAGATTGTAAATACTAACAATTACAGAGTAAAATGCATGTATAAAACACCTGATCTAGGGGTAATGGTGAAACCAGCCTTAATGAAGCCAGCATTAAGTCCGCCACATTGCCATTGTATTTTTTACTTATGTGCAATAAACGTATTAATAAAATTGAAAATATAAATCAACAATGTTTTAAGTTCGTAAAGAATTATAGATGTTTCCCTTAATCATCCCTTTTCCCCTAAATGCCAAGTTAAAGGGAGATAAATCTCTTACGATCTCTTGCTATTCGCATTCACGGACCTACCGATACAGTTAAAATATAAAAATAAATAGAGAATATATATATTATTCGTGGTTAATGGTTATTATAAGGGGTAATTTTGGATTTGTTTTATCTTCGGAATGAGGCAATGATATTTTCAGAAATATTCTCAGGAATAACATTTTATTTCTACTACGTTGTACTAACCCGATTTTTCTGAACACTTTTAATAATGCTCAGTTAGCTTAATTAGCTGTCAGCGCCTTAAAATCGCCTCAGCCTTGGTTTGTATTAATAAAATAAGTTACACGGCCTATTGCTAACACATACTTTACTTAAACAAACCGTAACTAAGGACCTATTATGGTTCCAATATGTTTTTTGTTTTCGTTTAAAAATCAAGTAACTTTTCTTCTTCGTGGTCGTGTTCTTCCACCATTAACTTCATCGTGTATACCGTTCTAAACTAGACGATCGAATACCATCCTAGACGGTAACATGCTAAGAGTCAATGTAGGCAGGTAGGCGAAACCGTGTAATTCTTACTCAGACTGCTTTCGCAACTGGAATGATCATGTTTGGCTACAGTTTACCATTATTAATATTAATATTAATTACCATGATATTGTGTGGGGCAGGCGGGAAACAACTAAAGTACATAAATGCAGTGTACAAACTCAGGTGTAAGTGGTGTAACTAGATGCATGCGAGGCTGGTCAGCATAGAAATGTTGATGTTAATTAGGTCTCTCGCTATCTAGGTAATTTTATGACAGACGGTCGTGTCCTCTCATGTGTCAGTTTCTATCTTTACTGCAAAGGAGTTGTCATAGAATAAAATAGATTGTGCACTAAGAAAAGATTACAGTGTTGAAAAAATAATTTTAGAGTACAATTGACAGTCTTATTACTTAATAGTAATAAAAAAAAGTCCTAGATAGATAGAATATTCTTTATTGTACACAGAAATTATAATAACAGAAATTTTATAAATCGATGTACCTACAATTGGCGGCCTTATTACTAAAAGCAGTCATAAATTTATGTTTTTATTTATTTGTTAATTAACCAGTTAAGTTCACAAATTAAATAATTCGGTGCTGAAAATTATCTGAACTGAAAATGATAATAAAATTCATTGTATAGTCGCACTTTTCGCAGCCCGGAGTGTTTATATCCTCTGACGGACTCGAAACTCGAAAGATGCAACTCAAGTCTCGTTCAAGTATGCGAGCGTATGCATTATTAAAATTACGTTACAGTGCATTTTGCTCCATGTGCATTACCAACCCGCATGAATAGAAAATATCCCTATTCAATACCTGATTTATGTATGCGCCTTACGGAGGACCTGTTAGGACGTTCTGAATAAAACATCCCAGCGGCCTTCTTTAGCGAAAGATTTTCATAAATGAACCTCTACCCTTAGTATTAGCTTCCTAAAAAGCCAAGCTTTACTAGACGGTAGACCCGGAAAACTGTGATTTCACAGGAAAAATATTTGCTAAGTCGAATGAAATTCGCAAGTGCATTCGCTATAGAGGAAGTGTCGTTTGTTCAGACAACCATCGTCGCCTTGAATTAATCCGTGACCGTTTACTCAAATTAAGCGTGAATTTGTCTAAGAGGTTTACGTATGTCGCACATATTTAATTAACATTGTGTGCGTATTCTTAAGATATGGTAAGAGCTTCTTAACTCTATCATTTATCTTCACATCTTTAGCCTGAAACGCCATTATGAATCAAGACTAATTTATCTTCGTAAGCGCCACCTGGGACCGTTACGAAGTGTTACATTAAAATTGTTAATTATTTTAATATCGCGTTAAATGTTTCTCATTTCAGAGAAACCGAGTTCTTATTTCTCTATTTTGTCGTACAAGCAAAAGCCAGTACATTAATACAGCGCATTGAAATATCTCTAATAATAAATTAACACGCGTGTTGTTTACCGACTTAACTCCTCGAGAGCGAGAGTTCTTATTTACGGTAACATCGCGTGTTTACAGAGCTCACCCTTTCGGCCGCTACCGCAACTGAGTTTCGTAACCAGGTGCGAAAGAAGAATGAAAACTCCTTGTTCGCAACCAGTTGCGAAAGAATACCTTTTATTCTTCGTTCGCAACTATAGGCATAATGCATTTGTTTTTCGCAACCAGTAGCGGTGCAGGATTTTCTGTTCTTTATTCGCAACCTCATACTTTTTCGAGTGCGTAGGTACTTAGTACTAGTTGAAATGAATGGTTGTTATCTAATCTTGACAATTCTGCCATAATGACTTATAATTTATGTTGTGCATCACTGTTGTGCTGTGCATCATTTAAATGTAATAATGTCTTCATCTAATATTTTTCCGACCTCAAGCAAATTAGATTTTATATCAACTAAACGAGGAGGAACAAAACTGCTATACGACGGGCACCGGTTCCACCGTAAGAAAATTTATGTAAACGGGGACTCATTTTGGAAGTGTTGTAATGAAACGATTTGCAAAGGGAACTTAACATTGAATCAGCGAAATGAGATTAAAAAAATTAAAGAACATGATGCAAACTGTACGGCCAGCCATGCCAAAAACATAGTACTAAAAGAATTCGATCAACTGAAACAGATAAGCAGCTGTAATTTTCAATCAATACAACAGCAATACGACAAAGTGGTCAAGCAAATAAACGATAGCGGTATCCAACTTCTAGAAGAAGTACCAAAATATAGTAGTGTGAAAACTGGACTCTATAACGAACGTAACAAAATATTAGGTGCTCCTAAAGTACGGTTTGTAAACCCAAGCGACGTTGTTGTACCTGCAAAGTATACTGAGTTTTTATTGGCGGATTATGACGATGATTCCCAAAGAATAATTGTGTTTTGTAGCAAAGAAAATAGAGAGCAAATTAGAAAGTATCATAATTTTTTTGCCGACGGCACGTTTAAAAGTTGTCCAAAAGGATTTAAACAATTATATACTATACATGGGTATAATGAACAAAACAAGTGTGTAACGCCACTATTATTTTGTCTGATGTGCGATAAGAAAATGAAAAGTTACGAAATACTGTTCAACTTGATAAAGACCACATTATCCACATGGGTACCGAAAAAAATTACGATGGATTTTGAACTTGCTGCTATTCATGCCATCAGAAGAGTATTCCCAACAATTGTTTTTCGTGGATGTTACTATCATTTTAACCGATGCCTCTGGAGGAAGGCTAAGGCTCTCAATATCAATACAAGACCTAAGAAGAGGCACGTCGCTAGATGTATAGGACTAGCTCGCTTACCGCAAAATTTCATAAATACAGGATATCGATATGTTATGGCAAGGAGTCCAGTTGTATAGAAATAAATAAATTTAATGCCTACTTTAAGAAGCAATGGGTTTCAAAAGATAAAATAGAGAAAGAATGTTGCTGTCATGATGAAGCTATTAGAACTAATAATAATATAGAAGGTTGGCATGCAAAAATTAATAAATACGTTGGCCGCAAAAATCCCACTCTGGCTCATTTGCTTCACGTTTTGGAGACTGAGTCTACGTCCTTTGACCTCAGAAAAGTTAGCAAGAAGAAAAACAAAGAGTACGAGGAAATTGATAAAGAAATAACCTCGGCAATAGAAGAGTTGAAGAGCGGAATAATAAGTGTCGGTCATTGTATCGAAATAATTTGCCCATATGTAATATGGTAGTTCGATACCATGACCGACGCTTATTATTAATCCACTAAGGCCTGCCGGCCTGCGTCTAAGATTGATAATATAAAAATAAAGTCTCATTATTATTTGATTGTTTTTCTTGATTGTGCTAAGCTACTCGTAGTATTGGTGTTCCACACTTAAACTTAAAAAAATCTTAGTAAATCTTAGTCCACTTGTAACTAATAAGTAGAGCCATTTAACATGTAATATTACTGATATTGGTTGCGAATTAGGACTACGCTTTTCTTTTTTCTCAACCACATATTTGCAAAGTCCTTTTTCGAAACCAAGTTGCGAAAGAAGAATAAAAGGTATTCTTTCGCAACTGGTTGCGAACAAGGAGTTTTCATTCTTCTTTCGCACCTGGTTACGAAACTCAGTTGCGGTAGCGGCCGAAAGGGAGCTCACTTATCTGCTCAGCTCCACTCCGACATTGTGATTCTTATTTCTGAGTGAATGAAGTGGTTTTCGACTGTAGCCTGCGTAAACATGAGGTGCAGATGTAGGCTCGTGCGCTTTGCTTGCTTGCCCCTAAACAAGCTGATATAAATCACAAGTAAAATGTTCGCACGCTGCTAAGAGCGATGTGCTCAACTGCTTTAGTACAATATTTGTAATATTTTACGATAAGTCTATCTTAATTTTGATGATGGTTTTGAATGATTACATACAGTTGTTACTGAATGTAATAAATAGTCTGTCCAACTATTTTCCAATAGGGTTTTTATTATAAGTCACGAATTATGTAATAAATTTGTTTGTCTCTGAGAGTAAGTAATCTAATCTCAGTTATCTACACAGAACAAGTAATAAAATCGCCTATATTAGAAGGGCCTATGTCCTGCAGTGGGCGTCAAATGGCTGATGATTATTAGGGGGGCGTGGAAAAAAGTTATTAATCCTGGTTTCCTCAGAGGACAAAAGAATTTTGAATCTCTATTTTGAATTAACAAAATATCACTAGATGGCGCTTATATAATTCTACATCGTGATATGGTTGTTTCCTCGTGTCATTTATAAAAACAACATCATGACTCATATACAATCGTGCCTCAATTTATTGAGTAAGGAAATTATTGGGCCTTGGTAACGCTTGGCTATGCCCTAATGGGGCGACCGTATTTTTGATGGGTACAGGTCGTCCCTTTGAGTCGCGCGCCTACTTTGTGCGTGGTTCAGGTGAAGCGATCTGCCCTATGTATGTTTCGAACTTTAGACATGTCATTGTGCTGAGCGCTGCAAGGGTAGTTTAATTAATAATTAATTTCTTTCAAAGTGTTCACTATCGTTTCTCACCTTATCGGCTCGAGGTTTACATGTAGATTTCATTGTAATATATATTGACATTAATTCTTCTTTTGTTCTTTCTTGTGGTCATTAGAGTTTTTCGTTGGCAAAACACAAAAATTGTGCTTTTATTTCAGGCACGACTTTAACTAGTAAACAGTACATAATAAATAATAAAGTTCACTTAAACACTATCTCTAACTAAGCATGGTCTAAGTATAACTCTTACATGGCTACAGGAAAGGATTACTTTCTGTCTAGTTCAAAGTATTATAGTTATTATTATTTAATTAATCTTATAACTTCATTTTCATTCCCTTTTTAAAGAGTGTACAGACGAGGTGATTGCATATTAATAACTGCTATCATGAATCATCTCATTACGTAGATGCTGTCTGGCCGCACCATTATTGTTTTCTTACTTTTGGGAGAAAAGTAACTAATGTTTTGGCATTAAAACTTGTTGATGGCACTTATAGAATCTTATTATGTGGGTGGCAACTGATGTATTATATTTGGTATGATTTGAGAAAAGATGGTGAGATTGGGAGTTTTTTTCGCTGCCTTTTTCTCCATTACAAAATCGACCCGAAGGAGCTCAAGTTGCATTGTATATTGACATTAAACAAACAGAATATAAATTCCTTAGATTGAAATAAATTGACTGCCTCATTGGCCTAGCCGTTAAGGCGCTTCGTGGGTTTGATTCCCACTGGGGGCCGCCGTACATTTGCACAAATGGCCTCAGTCTGTATTTTATGTGTGTGACGTCCTTGCTTGGTTACCATAGTACAGGCTATACTAGTTTGGGCCCAGGTCAATTGATTGTATTGTATAGAAGTTATTTATTTAAATTTCTGGTTTACATACATAAACTCACGCCTGTATCCCAGAGGGGTAGGCAGAGACCAGGGACTGCCACCTGCCACGATCCTGACAAATCACTTTCGCTTTCTCAACATTCATTAGTCGTTGCATGCACGCACGCCGGTTTCGAGTTTCTGGTTCCTGAATGGTAATTCAACTTTTACTAAGTGAAGACCGTCGTAAGGCGATTGCAGCAATATAATGGGTCGACCTTATCTCCATACATTAATTAGGGCGAGATTATCGTCCTTTCTTTACACATGTGTAAGGCCGTTCGTGGTTATTTCCTGCCGCACCGACTTTCACTATCCATCTCCGACAGATCCTATTTGTGAACGCGCCAACTGTTTAACAGATCGTTCGCGTTAGTGTCTTTTAAGAATTATATGTAGATATTTCCATCTGGCTTTGTTGTCTATTGCCGAATCCCCTTTTTTTACCAGAAAGTACACTTTCCAAAAAATCTTCATGAGTGAAAGACGTAATAAATCTTAGTGAACTCGTAGTTCCTAAAGTCAATGCACAAATAAATAAACTGATACCACACCAGCTGAAATAAAGTAGCCTATAAAATCAGCATTTTCTATATCAAAGCGTTGTCACGTATAAATAAGTGTATCATCAATCAAACTGAGCGAATTCGCCCGTGAAAGACAAGAAAGCCAGCGTCAATATTTATTGCCGTGCTTAGTATTAATCGGATCGCATCGTGCGCTGTATCGCGACGCGAACGACAATGGATGGACTGTCGCTGTCTGAGGAAGCCTAATTTTTCCTCAGCGAGTGAATTTTCCGCCTTCGTGGCGCGTAGCTTTCGTAGCAGGCGGGTGGCGTAGCACTCAGTCACCCTTCGGGCTACGACGTAGCCCGTAGCAGCCAGTGTACAACTCGACGTAGCGCGAGCCGGTCGCGTTGTCGTCGCTCGCTTACGACATCGCGTACGAAATTTGTGACAATAATAGTGTTGCTTCCTCTTTGTTATTCGTAGATTTTTATCGTGTTTTTATCTCTATTGTAAGTTCAGTCTGTAAGGCTTTCGTACGTATCGTACGCATACGTAATTAGTGTTAGATGTTTGATGTTTAATAATAGATTTTAACTTACTTAATATTGGGACTGCTACCGTAACTTTTACGTTCAATGTACGTGGTGTATGCTTCATTACTGAGGTGAGTTGATTTTCACCTAATGTATATTTTTTATTTAAGTACCTTTTGTCTTTAAATTCGACGTAAATGGAAAAAACTTAAAGCAGAGAATGGTTTATGAAATTCGTTAAATATTTACTTTTCATACGGGGGTAAAACCCACTTTGTCGATCGGTATGGTTTACCCTCATCACGCAATGTGGTTTCGTTGTTAGTGATTCCTGTACACGCGTGTTTCTATTGTATGAATGAGCTATTACTGTCGCATCGCACCCGCCTATTATGAGGCGTCCAAACAATTGAATCGTGTGATTTTAAAACGACACATGTCCTTTCATTACAACTTTGCAGGAAATAGATAAAACTGTTTTATTCAAATACTAATATCTACAACAGCAATATTTTAGCATATTATATTGATTTCTGTGTGAATAATCTACAAAATTTTTTTCTAATGTAAATCAATAGGTAGGTGTAAATAATTTAATTAAAAAAAAATGGGCAAGTGTTATTTTAAAAACACATGTGACTTGTGTTGTTTTAAAATCACACGATTCAATTGTGTTAAAAATTTGCTGTCGGAAGTGACAATAATGACGGCCAAACGATTTTTTTTATGTAGCCTATATACGTCCCAATGCAGGGCGCAGGCTTTCCCTCAGAGAAAGAGTATGGGCTTAATTTCCACGCGTGCCTTCCGCGTATTGGCAATTTCAAGCGCTGAGGTTTGTGAACAGACACTCGGGTTTCCTCACGATGTTTTCCTTCACGATGTTGGCGAGTGATGTTGCTACCACAAGTTCACAGATGTACGTTACTTAGAAAACAAAGTCAAACAAAGATTCGAACCCAGACCTCCCGGATGTAAGGCCGGCGTTATACTGCTACGCTACCACCGGTTCAAACGATTGTTTTCGGTAAAAAAACTTGATACTACTAACTTAACTGAGCAACAAGTAAAATCGTATTTTCAACGATAATATTTCTCACGTAATCTGGGTATTTCCCACTATGTGTAAGTGCGACTGTTTTCCATGTGGCATATCTTTGTTAAAACATACAAATTAGAATTTGCTCCTACAAATGGGGTAAGTGGAACATTGTTTCCTCACCAGTATAGTTTCCCCTCGCACTTACACCCTGTAGTCTTGTTTTTGCACACAACTTTGCAACACAACGTCCTTGTGCTATTACAAAGTTCACCCAAACTTTTTGTTCGCCGTGTAACGCTTCATAAACTTGTGGCCGCGGAGAAAAAAATTTAGACTTTATTCCTTACCATATCAGTATGCCCGGGCGTTATTCAAGAAAATTATAAAAAAGTTTGCAAAAGGCGGACGGAGCGCTTTGCTTGCTCTTGCCATTTAAGATGAGAAATGGCCGCCGGTGCAGTCACGACGCGGCTGGAAAGCACTAAGATTGCACCCGCTCTATACTTAGCTATTGCATATTCATTATGGCACCGTGTATATTTTGAGCTAAACCGCTCTTTACACTCTACGTCACGGCGCAGGATGTCAATTATGCAGACATTATCGGAATGGCGAAATGTTCGAAATTCTTAGCTCCTAGTGATTCTCCAGGGTCTTAAAGTTAAGACCTAGTTTTACATGGAGTTGCAAAGATCACTGTATCGTTTTAATAAAAAGTATAAAACGTCGCTCTTGACAAAATCAGCAAAAGACTACCATGCCAAATTATAATAATGCTGGTCTTAAGGAAACCATTGGATAGTATTTTCTCAATTTCAGCGTAAATACAAATACAATTCGGGATATCAAAAATATTCTGTCAGTAATATTGAGTGGTATTAATGAATCCTTTGTAAACAGCCCGCGCTGCTGATAAACCTTTCAGAAGGATGGAAATGTACTCGATGTCAGTAAAAGCCAATGGACACCGGATCCATGAGCGAAATTACTCGAAAAATTGCTTCGGAAAAGATCCCTGTGGTAGCGTTATTGAAAAAAGGTCGGCTTGATTGATATTCTTACTTAACACGCTGAAAATGCAGACGGGCTTCGTCCCCGGCAAAAAAAGATTGACACAATTTGTTCTTGTCCGTAACGTAACTCGGCGAATTTTCAACTCGGATTTATCTTCCGAGCGGGTCTATAATCGCCCTAATTTCGTGTAATAAATTTACGGTTTTCATGACATTAAATTGTGTATCTCACTTTTTCCTACCCGTGGGGAGTTCTTTTTGCGTTTATGCATTTCTTACTTGAGTATCTCCCGAAGGAGCTTATCAGACTGGCTGCGTATCAGTTACGTTACGGCCGTAAAAGTGACTCCACGTTTTCACCCACGTCCCCATGAGAGCTTCATCAATGTTTCCATTCCTTCCATTGTGGGTAGCCAGGGAAATAAGCAACACTTAAAGTTTGGTGTGCTACTTATTTTTTTTTTACTTAATAATTACCAAACTTATTAATTTACTTATCTGGTGAGCTCATTGTTATGATATAGCACTCACATATAGCTGACATTGTTATCTCTTCACAAGATTATTAACTTCAGTGAAATATTGGACTTCGACCCTTTGACACTGCACTATGGATTCTTTCACCGAACTCAGCAGGAAACTGGGTGATCTCGCAGCAGTGTTTGAGACTAGGATGCTTCACTTTGAGAAGAACCAAGCAGTCGACCAGTCATCACATGCAGCACCCAGCCTGCCGAAGCTATCAGAGGACTATGCTGCATTTAAAGACTTTGTTACTGGAACTCTCACAACTCTTAAACTACGGCTGGACGTACTAAGGTCAGAACAGGACCGTCAAGAGACACATTCCCGGAGAGAGACTCTTCTTGTCCATGGAATTCCCGAAGATAATAACGAAGATGTGGCCTAAAAGGTTCTATCTGTTCTGAGAGACCATATCAAGTTGACAGTTGCTGAACCATCCACACTCGAGTCATGTCATCGTCTCGGAGCTAGACGGTCAGGTGGATGCCGGCCCATTCTTGTTCGTTTTACGTCTCTTGCCACAAAGAAGGTAGTATGGAATACTAAGGCGTTGCTTAAGTGCTTAGTTTTCAAAAATGTGTAATTTCATTGTAGTTTTACTTTTTTTTCTTATAAAATTAATGATGTCAGCCAATCGGTGTACTTTATATAATAATTTTTATTTATTTTTTTTTCGTTGTTTATATTTAAGTATATTTTATTTTATAAGTAGTTTATATTATTATTATGTCTGACTTTATACCACTTGATTTTGATTTCTTCTCATGCTCCTCCTCAGATGATTTCGAAAGTGCACACAGCGATGACGATTCCTTGATTCACGGCAACGGCGCTCCGCTGCACACGAAGCTGAAGTCTATTTTTCCCTCCAAATCTCCTAACCTGAACCTTGTGCATATTAATGCGCAAAGCATTCATGCTCATTATTCAGACTTCCTCACCTCTTTTAACAGTCAGGAGCTAGACGGTATCTTTGTGTCGGAGTCGTGGCTTAGTCCTTCTCTTCCCTCTACGCTCTACCCACTTCATGGCTTCAGGCTGTACAGAAATGACAGGACTGGCATCTCGGGCGGCGGTGTTTGTCTCTATTTACGCAGTAACATTTCATGTAGAATCCTGTGCCAGAGTGTATGTCCTGCCCCCTACAAAAGCAGTTTGGAATATATATTCTTAGAAATAACTTTACACCATTCAAAAATTCTGTTAGGTGTAGTCCGTCTTCGAATGTGAGCTACTTCAATGATTTTGAAACCTTGCTAACAGACTTAAGGCCTCACCATGATCAAATTATTATCATGGGCGATTTTAATAAGTGTCTGATAAAAGGCGATTGCCGTAGCAAAACACTTAAATCGATTCTTTCTTCTCTCGACCTCCACATTCTACCACTCTCTACTACTCATCATCCGCCGAATAGCTCTCCCACCCTGCTTGATTTGATGATTATTTCAAAGCCTAATTGTGTATGCTCACATGGACAAATATCTGCGCCATTCTCGTACCACGACTTGCTAATTACTTGTAATATCTACGACAAACATGCTCCCTTGCGACAAATCCGGGTTAAACACTTCCCAGCTCCTTGGCTGACCCCACAAATCAAAAATCTTATGGCAAAACGAGACCGAGCATAGCAAATTCTCAAAAAGTGTGGTTCTGAGGTAAGTAAGGTAGCCTACAAGTCCCTCCGGAATCGCTGCAATCGCCTGTGTACAGATGCGAAGCGACAGCACATTCACTCTTCAATTGAACAGCTCCCTCCCCCGCAGGTGTGGAAGTTCTTGAGATCACTGGGCATTG
This sequence comes from Yponomeuta evonymella, assembly GCA_963969515.1. Taxonomy (NCBI): domain Eukaryota; kingdom Metazoa; phylum Arthropoda; class Insecta; order Lepidoptera; family Yponomeutidae; genus Yponomeuta; species Yponomeuta evonymella. The sequence continues at coordinate 14,892,454 of OZ018349.1, forward strand.
GGAAGACCTCCGAATCATTGCCTAACAATATTGACATTGACGCACTGAACTATCACTTTTCCACTCCGCCCGTGTTACTTGACTCGATGAAAAAAAAATCCTCACTCAACAGACTCTCTCTGGGAGACTTGCCCAACTGTGACCCGTTTGTTTTCCGTGACATCACCGAAGGAAGTGTGAAAAAAACCTTGCGCTCCATTACTACCAAGGCTGTTGGGGGGGACGGTCTAAGCCGAGATGTTGTTGATGATTTTAGATGACATCCTCCTATAGTCACACATATCTGCAACTTCTCCATTTCCAGTAAAACATTTCCATCAGCTTGGAAAAAAGCTCACGTGATTCCCCTACCCAAGATATCCACTCCCGTCTCCGTCTCTCAATTTCGCCCTATTTCTATCCTACCCATCCTCTCGAAAGTTATCGAACATGAGGTGCAGATTCAACTTTATTCTTTCCTCCACAAAAATTCCCTACTTAGTTCCTTCCAGTCTGACTTCTGCCCCTTTCACAGTACCACGAGAGCTTTGCTAAAAGTTACTGACGATATTCGTTTTGCCATGGACAACAAACAACTGACCTTACTGACATTACTTGACTTTAGCAGTGCTTTTAACTCCGTTGATTTTGACATCTTACTAGGAATTCTTCGTTCGTGCAATAACTCCGCACCTGCGGAGTGGTTTGATTCATACCTTCGCGGTCGAGTTCAAAGAGTGCGTGTGGACGAGGCAACCTCAAGCTGGAGCGAGTTGAGGGCGGGTGTGCCCCGGGTGTGTGGGGTTCTCTCGCCATTACTATTTTCTATTTTTATAAATGAGATTACCCACTCGCTCTCCTCGCACTTTCATCTATATGCTGATGATCTCCAGCTCTACCTGCACCTTGACGCTGGTTCGGATCCCACTAATCCCTGTGTGCAGTATGAAAATGCTGGTCGGGCCTTTACTGCTATGAACGGTGACTTGTTGGCAATTAGGAACTGAGCACGCGACTTTGGCCTACTAGTCAACCCGCTGAAGTCACAGGCAATCGTTATTGGTAGCAAACGGTTACGGGATGGCTTCCTGCGGCATCAGCTACCCTCGTTAATTTACGATCATATCGCAATCCCCTTCACAGATAGAGTTAAAAATCTTGGTCTCATTATTGATGGTAATTTATCCTGGCAGGCTCAAGTAAATGAAATCAGCAGGCGGATCCATTTTTCTTTCCACTGCCTAAAACGTCTTCAAAATTTTTTACCTCTTAAAACAAAAGTGATGCTTGCGCAATCCCTCCTCTTACCCCTCTTAGATTATGCCGATATTTGCTACATGGATCCTTCTGAGGTCCTAGTTAATAAGCTCGAGGGCCTACAAAACCTTGCTATTAGGTATATCTTTGGCCTTAGGAAGTTTGACCACGTTTCCGACTTCCGTAGGCAACTGAATTGGCTTCCTATCAGGATGCGTCGTAACCTGCACATGCTTACGCTTCTCTACAATGTACTCAAAAACCCATGTGCGCCCTCGTATCTTAGAGAGAGATTCCTGATTCTGCGACCGCGAGCCAGACCACAGAGAGCTTGCGATACTAGAACATTGCAAGTCCCAGTCTGCAACACTGAGTTCTATTTCAACTCGTTCTCTGTGCGCGCTGCTCGCCAGTGGAACTCTACCAAAGACTATTAGGGATAGCTCGTCGGTGTCACTATTCCGTATGAATTTGAAAGAGCACTTCCTTTCTAAACTCTAATAATAGGGGTTAAAGTATGAAATTGCCGTTTTATTGCAATAGGTTCTTTGAATTGACATAGAATCTTCATGGTTTGAGGTTTTCGAATTAAACTTTTTTCAAATGGTTTCTATGATGTTCTTTTTTTAAAAAATGTGAAACATTTGAATATCGACTTTCAATTGTTTTTGTTATTCAATTTAGACAAGAAAGATAGATACTGCGAAAATTCGAGTGATTTTTGAATACGAGTTCCAACGCGGAACTAACGCGGCAGAAACAGCCCGCAATATCAATGCTGCATTTGGAGAGGGGTCTACTAATGAACGCACCGTGCGATTTTGGTTTAAACGCTTTCGTGATGGAAATTTCGACTTAAAGAACGAGCCACGAGGAAGACCGCCCACACAGGTGAATAACGATGAATTAAGAGATAGTGGAAGCCGACCCTAGTCAAACTACCCAGGAATTAGCGGCATGGTTTAACGTTACCTTACCCACAATATTGACTCACTTGCGTCAAATCAATAAAATAAAAATATACGAAAAATGGGTGCCTCATAATCACTCGAATTTTCGCAGTATCTATCTTTCTTGTCTAAATTGAATAACAAAAACAATTGAAAGTCGATATTCAAATGTTTCATATTTTTTAAAAAAAGAACATCATAGAAACCATTTGAAAAAAGTTTCATTCGAAAACCTCAATCCATGAAGATTCTATGTCAATTCAAAGAACCTATTGCAATAAAACGGCAATTTCATACTTTAACCCCTAATATTATTATTTTATGTAACTATGTTTTTGTAGTATAAGTATCTACTATACCTATAAGTATGTTTTTTTTATTTAGATATAGTTTGATATTTATTTTCCTCATTTTATTAATTTTGTATCTATGCAGATATTGGTTTATATTGTATGTATTAGTATGTAGATATTATAGTGTCATATTAAAAAATAATGTAGCAATTAAGTAGTAATAATTTTTTGTTTGTGCTTTACATGCCCTCTTCCCGCTGTCTGTTTAACACCCTAAACGTCAAGGCTGACTGGACGAAATTTCTCTTGAAATAAGTCCGCCCTTGCTCATAGTCTAAGACACTCATGTTTTTTTTAAGTGCTAATATTTGTATTTTGTGCAATAAAGTGTAACAAACAAACAATGTTACTATGAATTCCCCTCACACGCCGCTTTCATTAAACATCATAAAGCACAGAGGACCCAGAGGAATCTCGAACTCTCGCTGTACTCAGCGCGCTTTTTCGTCGTCATTATTTCTAACAAAAATTTAATTACCTGAACTGGCGCGCTCTCGAGGCCCATTGTGCTTCAAATAAAACGTCGTACGCACTGCTGCCGGCCGTCACGAGAGAGCTCACCGTGATAGATGATATTCGAGAACAATTAATCTTGGCCAAAATATGCGGACGATTTGCGAGTGAGTGGCCGGGCCTAATGGTTGGGCGGATTACCACTCAACCGCGTCCCAACCTGCCCCGTACCGCTCGCGACCTCATTACGGAAAAATTATATTAACACGGCTCAAGCAATTAACCGAAACTGAGGAGTTTCAAGTCTGCCTTGCACAAAGTGGTGCTCCCATTTCGTTTATAAGACATCGAGCGAGGCAATAACGTGCGATGTCGGCACATGCTCATATTTCATCGCGAGGGTTTTCATAAAGGAAGCGGGCCACAAGCGGTACCGCGTCGGACACTGAAGGCGTTGTTATGCGACGCCGCTGTCCTCGGATAATGTCTTGCATAAATTTACTCTAATCGTGTAAAGCCAGTGCCACTCGTATAATGTAAGGTAAGCACTGCGGTGCATTCCTGTTTTAAGCGTCATAGTTTCTGCGGGCATTCAAAGTGAAAGAGTTTGCGTGCTTCCCTCCAATTCTAGGACATTTCGCGTGATCAGATATATCCAACTGTGCTTTATTTTTCTTTAATAGGATCATGGAATTCAAAAGGAAAGTAATAGGAATGGTAATCGTTAAAAGTACATGATTCCTTCGTAGTTTAGCAGCCGTGCTAAGTGCTAGAGAAATTGTAAGAATGTATCGCTGTTGGATTTGAATCGGAAAGCCAATAATAAGGATTGGTTTCCTTTTATCCAGGTCTCAGTTAATTGCATTCTGTTTTCAATCACGTAAATTGTCAATAATATATGGATTACTGCAGATATCGAAAACAACTGTTTTATTACCCGCTTGATGCGTCTGTAATATATATCTTTTGTTTTAAAGCTGCAAATATTATATTGCCATTTTCCAAAGGGTTTTTTTGGTTGTTCTTTATAGCTAGTTATATTATCAAAAGAGACATTTTACCTCGCGTATACATTAAGGCTGAATCCCGCCGGTGCAGCGAGCATCCGGCAAATGGACGCGGATGCAAATTAGAGGAATCGCAATTAGTGCTCAATTGTTGTTCACCCTGCAACTGTTTGCATTTAGCAAATGAAGCAGAAGGCTGAAAGATTCTGCACTTAAATGATTAAACCATTTTACTGTAAGTCTGCTCTTCTAAGCTTTTTTGTAAACTATTCATATAAAACAGAAAGAAAAACTGGACAACTGCAAGGAGAACTCGTGCCACGAGAGCACGCTAGGTAATCTCCATAAAAAAGGCGCGAGCGCAGCCGCACACACACAGCCTCATTCCGTTCCGTGTTTGTACACGCCGCCAAACGCACGCACAGGGGAATATCGACCGGTACAGGAGGTTCAGACGGGTCGTTCAATGTGCACGACCGGCCGGCACGCCGAGCTCGATTTCATTTAACTTGCGACTTGCGCATGACCTGCACGCACGTCGCTCAAGACTATTGGCAAGATGGGACTAACATATTGTTATGTGTATGGTTGCGTTGATAACTAACCTATTTATTTCTACCTCCATGTAGGTTAAGTTACAAATTGGTTACAAACAACTATCTCGCTATTGTTGACGCAACTATACACATAACAATATGTTAGTCCCATCTTACCAATAGTCTTGAGCGACGTGCGTGCAGGTCATGCGCAAGTCGCAAGTTGAATGAAATCGAGCTCGGCGTGCCAGCCGGCTGGGCGCATTAAACAACCCGTCTGAATACCTCCTGTACCGGTCAATATTAACCTGTGCGTGCGTTTGGCGGCGTGTACAAACACGGAACGAAATGAGGCTGTGTGTGTGGCTGCGCTCGCGCATTTCTATGAACATTACCTAGCATGACACAGCCCTCGCCATTTTAGCTAGTGTAGACTATTCGGCGCGGGCCCGAAGATTACTATCTTTATTTGTAGTGTGACGAGAGTTCCGATCACACAATTACAAACTTAACTTTGCAGTGGAACAACATTTTCTTCCGTACTGCCTAACTGCAAACGGCCAACTGTAATATAACTACTAATAGATTATGAATGAATTAATTAATTAATATCGATGAAGCGAAAGAGGCTTTTCAGGATGATGACAAGTGGCAAACACCGCTTAGGCAAACGCACATTAGGCCCGATTCCGCAATTTTTATCTGAAATCACTATTTATATGTTATCCAGGGGTAAACTTTATCCAGTGAATAAGTAAGTACAAAAACATCTTGCACCATGATATTTGCAGAGTTATCCATAGATGAACTGGTATGACGGATAACCCTGTCAATCAGCTACTTCTTATTTTATCCCTGTATACGTGTTTTTCTATTTACTTACCCAGTGACTTTGGGAAAGCCACCCTTAGTTGTACTTTGAGACTATCCTTCTTGCCAAATTTCATGATTGTAGGTAAACGGTAAGTGTAGTGTGGAAAGTTCTATGGTCAAAGTGAATGATTACTTCGTACTGTGAGTTTAATAGCATGAAAAAACCGTAGGACTAGCGCCCTTATGGTTTTGGAGAAACGATTACAAACTTACGGCCTTATTTATAACTAGCTGTGCCCGCGACTCCGTTCGCGTACATTTCGATTTTTACGAAGCAGCATTTGTATGGGGGCCACGTCTTATCATAACTGGAGCTAGAATATAAATAGCCTATCCTGTGTCCCAGATGTCTATATGTTTTTATACCAAATTTCATCAAATTCGGATAATTGGTTTAAGAGTTATGGAGGAACATACATACATACACACATACAGAAAAAAATTCTAAAAATCGTGAAATTAGTTTCAGTATCATATATTGAGCCTATAAACACAATATCTCTGAAAACAAACTAACTCACTCCATGACCGACCCTTACAGATTTATTATTAGTATAGAAGAAAACAGAATTCCTCTAAAGAACTCCTCAGAGTCAGTTTATTTAATCTGTGGTTACGTCTTTACCTAGTAAAATCTCCACCACAGACTGCTTTAATAGGCATTTATCGAGTGTTTTAAGGAATCGTGTTTTTATAAAATAATAAGACAGTAGAAAAGTATGTCCTTCTTACGAACTAACTCCAAATATATGTTTGTAATCACAATAAACCGGGCAATTGTGAGTCGGACTCGCCCACCGAGGGTTCCCTACAATTTTGTAGGTACCTACAGATTATAAGTAGTTGAGGAATCGAGTATCGCAGTCTTTTCCGGGCTTTTCTCGAACTTCGAAGACTATTTGTTTATGATTGAATAACAAATGTAGGTTTTCAGATTTTTCCCTGTATTTGCAGTATAAGACGATATTACTTGCCAAATTTCATAGTTCTAGGTCAACGAAAGTACCCTATAAATTTTGATTCCCTTACGTTACCTTAGAAGTTTGTGTTTTTATATACTCAGATCTACAGTCACAGCTTCAAGTGACTGTAGATTTGAGTAAATGGCTTTAATTTCAACTCGATACCTCCACGCGTGTCTTGATAGACAGATGGATGGATGGACGGACGGACGGACGGATGGACAGACGGACAAACGGACAAACGGACGGACGGACGGACAACAAAGTGATCCTATAAGGGTTCCTTTTTTTCCTTTTGAGGTACGGAACCCTTAAAACATTTGTTTTAAAGGCTACAAATTATCATTTTTGCGTTTATCTGTTTCTTGCTTCATAAATATTAAATATCACGATTTTGATTTTGATAAGTGATAACTCACTTCACAAAAACCTATAGGGAACTCGTGTTGACCTAGAAGTCTGTCAGGATCTGTGGTCAGGATCTCTGGGCGCAAATTAGTTATCGAAAAATAGTTAACCTTTGTGTATGAAGAAATTTAGCCATCGATTGTTATCACACATGAATTATAATTCCAAGCAACAATTTACATTGGAAAAAATTATTCAACACCAAGGTTTCTCACATCTATCTTTGCTTTGGTCATCTAGGTCGAACATGACATGCCTATATGTATATGATATACCTATATCTATCAACGTATATTACTGAGACATTTTTTGAATGTTGTGAAGATGCTAACCTTTGAATATTTTGGATAAACTTAATTAAATTATTAAATTATCTTAAATAAATTTTTTGAGATAGGACAGACTGAACATTCTCTCTGGTCTCATATTGTACTTGCGGCGTTGTTTGTACACCAAACAAAACCTCTCCTCAATGACCTCTGGGTTGACAGATGATGTTAAGAGGCAATTAATCTCTACCAAATATGCGGACTATTCGCGGCCATCTACGCTGGTCTTTGTGTCGGTGTGTATAGAGCACGTGTCCTGTTGCCCTTGTCGGGGTATTCCGGGGAAAGACAGACGTTAAACAAATTGTTGCGTCTATTGCATTAGCAATCTCGCTATGTTTGGGACATTAATATTTATGCGGCAAAAAAAAAGGTTTGCCCTTTGAATTTCAACCTCTGCCTGTTAACATTGTGGTATTTGCATTTGCTGCATGAATTTGCGCCACTGAATATTGTGTCTCATTTCTACAATGATAGTCCTTGAGGTTAACGATTTTTTGCGTTTACTTCTTCCAATGTGTAAGTAATATTAATGATTGTGTGTGTATAAGTATCTCTTTCTAAAACATTTGCTTTATTGTTTGTTTATTTTAATCTTAAACTAAATCTAGAATACTGTATTGCGCCTCTTACTTATTAAGTATTACCTATCTGTGGGAAATGCTGAGGAATTGGCAAAATGTACTATATTGACTAATATTTTTTATCTTATAAGTTTGTCAATGAATTTTTTTCTTCTTGAATAAATAATAATTATTATTATTATTGGGATTGCTAAGTAAGCTGGCTTGCAGTATAACCAGTAATTGCACCATGTTACGATTACAATAAAACTCTTTGCCTCTTACAGATACTGTTTACTGCTATTTGATTGTCACGCCATTAACAGTACCCATTCTGCGCAAGCCCTTAATTCTACGACCGCCACAACTTGCACTCGAGTGATCATTGAGTGGGTTACATATTTCGGGCGACGTTTCACGTCGACACATTTAATCGTCAGAAGGAATATTTTAGTAACGTTTTCTAGGAAAACTCTGAAAGCACCTAAGTATGGAGAAAACTTGCCTACACTTTATAATAAATCGCCTACTTCCCCCACACTTTGATATGAATAATGTCCCTGTAAAATGCAAGTGTGACGCCTACAACTGCGACCAACTTGTTTTTCCGATTTATCTGCAATCGACTTCCCTGTGATAGTGACAGATACGCTATTACGATTTTTCCCATTCGTATTGGTAATTTGTCTGTAGCGACCCTTGGCATCACTTTTATGGTTATCCTTTGATTCATTTCCTCTGAATATTTTAGACAGCCAATACCCACTTTATGGGAGTTTCATGTTGACATTAGCATTGTTATACGGGTGCCCGGACCGTGTCGATGAGGTGTGGAGAACGAGCAAAGTTATACCGAAGTTTATCCCTTTCCATCCACCTTAACTCCTGTGCCTAAAATCGCTTTCCAATTTAGGCCGCGCTGGGGCCCATTGTCTCAGACAATGCAATATAACTGAATTGTTTTTAGTATGAACGGTTTGTTCTTCGTTTGTTGATTAAGGTATGTCAAAGTTTTGATAAGCCGGGTCAACGGCGTAAATGAGTACCTATCATCATAAGCACCGCAACCGCACTTGTCCGGTTTTTTTAATGACTCGCGATGCTCATACATAGTTATATATTAATCATAATCATAAGCAGTCTGTATACGTCCCACTGTAGGGCACAGGCCTTCTCTCAGAAAGAGAGAGTATGCGCTTAATCACCCCGCTTGCCCACCGCGATTGGCGATTTCAAGCGCTGAGGTATAAGAATAGCTCAGACACTCAGGTTTCCTCACGATGTTTTACTCCACCGTTAGCGTGTGAACTATAACTTCACAAATATACATAACTTAGAGAACTAAGTCATAGGTAGATGCCTGCATTGGGAATCGAACCTGGGTCTCTCGCTTCCGAGTCCAATGTTCTACCCACTAGGCTACCACCGCTCTATGAAATGAGTATAATTTGTTTTAAGTTACGCTGAGAGTGTTATTATTTCAAGCGAGATTTTGCTGCCGCGTTCATGGTTTATTAACTTATTTGGTATATTTAAATGAAACCTTGGTAGCCCAGTAGGTAGAACAACTCGGAAGCGAGACCCAGGTTCGATTCCCAGTGCGGGCATGTACCTATGACTTTGTTTATTTTTTGTTTATCCCAGCAAAAGTGTATGTTAGCAACAGAATTGGTTGGATGAATAAATATTTTTGTATTTTGTATTTTTGTAAAGTTACGTATATTTGTAGTGCAATACCATACGCTAACTGTTAAGTAAAACATCGTGAGGAAATCCGCGGCTTGGTTGGCTCCATGCGTATTGTCTTTCCTGTGGGCTAGGCCGACTTAGCTGTCAGGATAGGTGCTGGGCAAGTTACTTCATCTAAAAAAAACAATGTTCCAGGCACTGCAGCGTCCGAATAGTCCCTTCACCTATCTAGTGTGAGTGAAGGTGCCACTGGACGGTGTATAAATCATCTCATATTTAATGTACTTAAAAAATTAGGTTTTCAATATTAACTTATGATTTTTAAATGTTTTGCTTCATAAGGATAATAACTATAAACAAGTAACTATAAACAAAATAGAATTACAAAAAAAATGTTTAAGAGAAGGGCGGCGGGGGTTTGGCTTGATCAGCTGATACAGCTGTGTTACTTAACACGGCTGATCGAGCCAATCCTCCCCCTCCCCTCTTCTTTTTATATGCCTAGGTAATTAAGGTATACTTAGGTACTTAATGTTGTTTTATATTGTATTTATAGCCTTTGTTGCCAACGTCCAACAGGAGACGGCACATAAGGGAGAGTGGTTGTAATATATAAAACTTATTTGATTCGCCATTAACATGTTTCAGAGAAAAGATTGTTTACAACAATGCCACTTACACAAGTCAATAACTGCCGATAAACTGATGCCCAGTTTGGCAAATCTGTCAACCTATTTGTTATTTTCTTCTTGAATAAAATCTTTAAATACAAAAAAAAGTTGTTTTATAGAATTGCTACTTTTACTTTAAAAAATATTTATAAAAATAAATAAACATAAAAATCTTCTATTAACTTTAAAATTAATGTTTGGGGACCGAACCCGGATCCTCCGTAGCATGATCTCGAGACAATATCACCGAGCTATTAACACATAAGACCTCGGTGAAAGCAACACGTTGCTTATGCAACATATATTTAGAGCTGTTTATAGATGTATCGACATAAATTATTATTTAGTCAGATGTATTTCCATTATTTTTATGAGCCTTTAAATGGGCCCCTAACTAATTATTGGTGTCGATGTTATCTTGACATCGAAACGTCTCGGACGAAGGATACGACCGTCCTTCGTCCGAGACGGTTAACATCCCACTCACTCAAGTTAATACTATTAACTTGTACTTAACTTGGTTTGTGTCTCAAATACACTGAAATACACTGCTTACAGGGGCCCTCATGTGATGGGACGCGTCCTCTCTTATGCGCCCTATATAGAAGCAATATATTGTCATTTTAAATTAGGCGCAGCTGCGTAACCCTTACATTTGTCTTGCCGAAAGAAAGATCCGCCACATATGGCGTTCCATATCCGATTTTCCCGTTCAAAATTACTTCCCCAACAAAAGGCTTTTGGACAACATACGAGTAAGTAACAACGGTATTTATTGTCTCTGGAGGATGCCGCGCGGCACACCGGTAACGACGTAACATTATCGAAACGCGTCTTGTGAGAGCGTCCTTTGTAACGTTACACTTCGTTTATTAGCGAGGCCATCATAGTTGCTGTTAAGAGGCCTATTGTTCCTTTGAAACGAGGCTGGACATTGTCTTCGGGAGGCGCATTTCCTCCCCGCCAACCCGCCAATGAAAAGCTCTCGCCGGTTCCGTTCGCGCCGTTTACCTTATCGCCGCTTCAAATGGCACCGCGTCGCAACCTCTGTGCTCTTGTCACATCTCCTTTAGCCATCGGTTTTCTCCTCGCAAGTGTATGCTTTAAATGTTCTTTTTATTATTCTGTTTTTGTTAAGATTTTCTAAGTGATTCCACACAACACAATCCTTTGTCCTGGTCCCAAACTAGGATACAAAGTCAAATCATGTTATGGACTCCGTTGAAATATTCTCTCCGTAAGTCGAAATGGTATCGGTATTGGTCGGGTCGGGTGCTAGCAGGTCATCTGCTAGTTAATATTCAAAGGGTCTCGCGATCAAGAATTCCGCGAACGTTTTTGGTCCGTCTGCTAATTTCCAACGAACGAACCGTTTCAAAACAGCTAAATGGGACAAAATAAATATGCCTTTAACAAAATATAACTTTATTCCAGAATTACTTACTTGAACTTTGAATAATGTGTAATGCTTACGAAAGTGCTTTTTTTAATTAAAAAAAATACTAATTTACTTTATTCTCTAAGAGCAACCACTACTTTTAATAGTGTTTCTTTCTCATCTGTGTCATTCAATTTGTGGTTATTTGAATAAACACGTTTTATCTCCATTCTTTTACCTACACACAGAGCCGGACTCGGCTTAATGCTGTAGGCACACTTGATGAGTGTTTGTATTGGGTTAGATCCAGTGCCGGGAATTAATTCGCATTGATTCATGGCTCGCTGAATGATATTTGCTCTCGTAACTGAAACCCGTGTATCGCCATCATGCAGATGCGGTAGTGTGCGCTCTTTAGGTGGCCCGCGTTTTCACTGACCACGTCCATTTTGGAGTTACTAATGCAATATAGAGCTTATTTTAGAGAACGGATTTATTTTTCCAGACACAGAAAGTTTGCATTAGTTTAGTTTGCCAGGATGTACTGATAGTAGTATGGAAATACCAACTGCATTTTACGTAAAACGAGGTATATAGCGTGTTATCGAAATAACGCCAAATCTATTCATCATCATCATCAGCCACCTGACGCCCACCGCAGGACATAGGCCTCCTTCGTGGTTTTCATAACCACGAGGGGTTTTGCCATAATCGCCACGTTTGGCAGGCGGTTGGAATCTCAGGAAGACGCTGCTGCCCGTCTCCTGGTAATTGATTTCCTCAATCGCCTTCTACGATATCCACGGAAGGAAATGGAGTGACGCTATTCTTAATCTGGCGCCACACGGATAACCAAATCTATTAACCACTCTATTTTTAAGGTTCCGTACCTCAAAAGGAAAAACGGAACCCTTAGAGGATCACTTTGTTGTCCATCCGTCCGTCCGTCCGTCCGTCCGTCCGTGTGTCTGTCCGTCCGTCCGTCCGTCCGTCTGTCATGGCCCGTTGTCTCGGGAACGCGTAGAGGTATCGAGTTCAAATTAAAAACATATACTCAGTCTACAGTCCTCAAGGGATGTGAAAAAATCAAACTTCTAAGTTAACGTAAAAAAAGTTACAGCCGTTTATGCAGCAAAAAACTTATATTTCGACACTCTCAAGGGAATCAAAATTTGTAAGGTCCGATGAAGATTAAGAACTATGAAATTTAACAAGTAATAGTCGTATATGACACGGAAGAATCAAGAAGAAAGAACCTATACATACATTTGTAATTAAATCATAAAGAAATAGTTTTTGAATTTCGGGAAAAGCTCGGAAAAACGGCGAGACTCGATTCCTGAACTACGAGATTTATAATATGTAAGTACCTATAAACGGAACCCTCGGTGGGTGAGTCCGACTCGCACTTGCCCGATTTTTTTCTATCTGCTACTGCAAATTAAATCTATTTACTTTGTTTTTGTAAATGGTTTAACGAACTGGATTTTTCGCAATATTTGAGACCTGCAAAGCTCCTAATTCAATTATTTTTGTGTTTTACAACAATCTTGAACTGGTTTAATTGTATTGATTAATACTCAAGGAACAGATTTTACATTTTGAGTTATTTTAATAAAACAACGCAACAGATGTTTGATAAAAAGTTTTTCACTAAAAAACATGAAGTTTCAGGGGCCAACAAAGTGACGTACAGAGTTCGGTTTCAGTGTCCATTGCTTAAGTTTTAATCAAATTTAAGATTGAATTTTGAGAGGCCCCATCCAATTTGCCGACTGAGCGGATTTGTTCAGAGTTGCAAAGAATTGTTTCAATGTAAAGCTTTCATTCAAATAACGCTTAGGTTGGATTTATAGCCCAGATCGGCCGGTTAGTAAGAGAGCCTCCAAAAATTCGCTCCGTCTTGTTAAATCGGCGAGTTGTCAATTAAATATCTCCAATTACAATTATAAAAATCAGCCAGATCAGAGGCTTACGCGCACCGATGGTGCGGTTTTACCACATAATACAGTGTGTAACAAGATCTCTCCATACATAAAGAAATTGGAGGCTTACAGACAAATGCGTTCATTATTACAAACAATACAAACAATAGCTTCAATCAAATCCTAATCATCTCTATGATCTAACTGGGACAATAGCTACGAATTATATTATATTTGTTCGTAACTGATTTTGACAATTTACGAGCAACGACACCAATAATTGATTAGGTACCGATAGAAACTATAGATAAACACCCCACTAATTACCCGCAAAAGCATTAACATTTACATTATTATTAACTTCGGGTTATCAACAATTTATTGGGCATTTAGTTAATGGATTCCTGCCGCTTTTAGAATTGATTTCCCTTTTCAAGCTAAAAGCTCTACATAAGCTAATAGACTGAAAAGTTACTTAAAACTATGTTTTAATAGATCTCGTTTTAATAGCGTGTACTTTTAAGCTTTTAACCTAGCTTCACAATATACGGAGTTACCGCAAAAATGCACAATTTCTGAAATACGTCAATTTACAGATTGTCATTTACAGTAACTTTGTAAGTTATTTGATCAATTTCCTATTTATACAATATTTTTTATGAGGGTTTCGTACTTCATAGTGACGCTGTTTGATAGAGAATAATTAATTGCCGAATGAAAGCAGTGCTTAACATAACATACTGTTAAGTATTTGTCATTAATGATACTATGGAGGTCGGCGAGATCAGTGAAAAGATCATAGTGACAATATACAAATGAAGTTTAAATATCTACAAATGTTGTGTCTTCACGGCACAAAGGGAGCTCCAATAACCGCGACACAGTGCTGCCTTTCTCGCTCTATGCAACTACAGCGACCAGGAACGTAGTATAAAAGCTCGTTAGGATCTGTATCTTTGTGCTTAAGGCCGTGAGTGGGAATCATCATCATCAGCCCACCTCTGCCCACTGCTGGGCAAAGGCCTTTTCCCTATCAAGTCATATTTTGCGGTCACGGCTCCTCTACCGACCTGACCACATCGTCCGACTATCGGGCTGTCGGTGTGCCCACTGACCGCCGCCCGCTTCTTGACCGCCATTCCGTTAGCAATACTAAGCTCATATTTTGTTGCAGGCAGTACTGATGAGCGCCCCAAGCGCTGAGGCAGCGGCCGCTCGCAGGCCGTGAGGAGTGTGCGCGCGCGCGACGTCCGCCGTGATGATCACAACCCGCCATCATGCGTCGGCGGCCATTTTAAACCGGAAACGGACGCGTTTGTCGGCACGAGATGGCCGTCAGCCCGCTACACAGCCACCCAGCGCGCGCGCGCTTAACCCCGCTACACTATGAGATGTGGAAGCACGGCAAGTGGCGACAGAAAACGTCTCCAAGGACGCGCAAGCCTAAAGTCCCGAGATAGAGACAGCTGTACAGTGATATCCGTAGAGGCCTAAGTGTTACTGTTTTTTTGGTGTAAATATTATTGTTAGTCGCGAACATGATGGGTGAAGGACGGTCCGCTCGGGCGCCGCTGCTGGAGTGTGGGGAATATGGGGTGCAAAAGTCGCCGCCGCGCTGCTGCTTTTGGCTGGCCAGCCACGTCAATGTGAGGAAGTGCGTGGCGGCTGTCATGATGCTCTCGGTCTTGACGATACTCTTCTACGGATATTACGTCACGGCGCCACTAACCAGGCAAGTATACAAATATTGTTCTAGCGTAAGGTACTTTTTTTCAGCTTTTACTGAAACGACGACATTTTCAGTATTCTCTTGCTTTTGGTGGATATCGGATCGGATCGATTTTTTTAGACTATACAAGTTAAATGTGTCGGGTGTACTGGCAAGTGCATTTCTTTTAATAATTGTGGTGTTACTAGTATGAAACAAATGTTGCTGTAGATTAAATGGGCTTTATGAATATGATTAAAATGTTTATTGCGCAATATTGGTTTCTTTAAACCTGCATTAATTTTAATTGTGCCGCGCACCGTGCCCAAACATAATTAATTACTGAAGGTGAAATATGCGTCATTCGCATAAAATTCAATTTGTTCCCTAACGGAGGAAACACGTTGGTTATATGGATTGGTATTAATTTATTGCACTCAGCTCACGGGTCATTTATAATAAGCTGTATTGATAGTAATGTAGAGATAGGAGTTTGAAAACGCATGACTTGGTCATCGGGCATTTTTAGCGTTCCGTACCCAAAGAGGTTATTACTAAGACTCCGCTGTCCGTCCGTCCGTCCGTTTATCACCAGGCTGTATCTCATGAACCGTGATAGTTAGACGGTTGAAATTTTCACAGATGACATACATATATCTATTGCCACTATAACAACAAATACTAAAAATAGAATAAAACAAATATTTAAGGAGGGAGCCTTAAGGGAAAGGATGGGAGCCCCCATACAACAATCGTAATTTTTTGCTCGATATTAATAACGGCAAATAGATAATGGTACGAAACCCTTCGTGCGCGAGTCCGACTCGAACTTGGCCGATTTTATTAAACAAATCTATGCGCGAGAACGGCTAAGATCAAAAAAATACTAATAATGCTTCAATGCAAAATACTAAAGTTCGTTTAGGTACTCGCAGGCCGCGATCACATCACAAACCCCTTTTTCGCCGACATAAACTGGAGCGTTTAGCGAATTCGGATAGTTATAGGAAATCCTAACTGGATAGTATCGAGCTTGTTGCGAATTGGCAATCTTGGTCGGAAGTGGCATTCGATGCCTGCCTACTTAATAATGCAAGGGTGAACGAGGCCTACGCCGAGCCGGGGAGGGATTCTACCCTTTGTATCCTTTGCAATAAGAACTGTTTCAATTGACAGTCAAGACTGACTGTACTTGCCGGAGCAGACGGATAAAAGCCGTAGTCTAGCGGCCGTGCCCCGCATCTGTCGGGTTGTTCTAAGATTCAGACTGCCATGAAAATTTCATGCGAATTAAGCGCAATAATATTATACAGTTACCTACTGCCGTTTGTCTTATTTTCAAACTTAACTAATATTCTTGTTTAGATCGTAGAGTAACATTCATTACAAAGAGTTATGACTGCAAATTAAGTCACAGGGAAACTGAATAAAATGGCTATTTGACTCATGCATATTGCTAATCGCAACATGCATTTAAGTGCTTTGAATGTTCCATTAATGTCAAGGAATGCTACCTGATATACGAGTATGCTATTAAAAGGATGCATTAATTGCGGCTTCGCGTTTTAAAGTGGCCTTTTTCATACGGGCGAGACAACAAGATTTTTGGTTAAACTATGCGTATTGAAAGTTTATGAATGTAACTTCAGACATACAATAAGAAAAAACACCCCGAAGTACTTGCGAAACATAGTAAAACTTTTGCAGTCCGACTTGGTTCGCTCTACATATTTTAAAATGTTTGCAAACTCGTTGGTATTCTTATCTCGTTTTCGTGATGCTTGGAACAAACGTACAGAAAACTCGCATTTTCCGGATCCTTTCCGCACCCCTAACAAGCGAGGCATGCAAAATCAAAACCGTAAGAAAAAGGACGCGTTCACGCGCGAGTGCCTTACATTTACTTTGTGTAGATGCCAACTCAGTTTTCACAAAATTAGGGGTTAATTCAGGAAATTACTTTTGTCGACACCGTCTAACGTAGTGCCACCCGCTCTGTTGTCTCGTGTTTGGCAGCCTTTCACTGCATATTAAGGGGCGTAGCGTAATATTTCAAGGCAGTTTATCGCCTGATTTTACGCAATTAGAGCGGATGTCGCCATGAGAAAATATTTTATTTTATCGGCTCTTAAAGTTAGTCGAGATGAGGGGCAGCGGCAGTGGGGCGGCAGAAGTTTCGCCGACTTCACTGAATTTATAGCGAAACTTGCGTTCAGGCTAATTAATGGAAGCTGCTTCGCTAACGCATGGTGGAAACTCGCTGATTTAATAGCGCTTTATCTCGGCTGCCGCAGAGCCGCCTCGGCCCACCACGCCGACCATTTTCATATATTCATATTTTAATACGTCCATTGTCCAACTTCATAACAATATCCATTTAACTTTTTCTATAACCAGCGAAAATAATAAAAGTTAAAATGTAATTCGCACTTTGAATGAAGTGTGAGCCGGGCTATGGTGTAATTTTTTGCGGTGGCT
Source organism: Yponomeuta evonymella (assembly GCA_963969515.1). Classification (NCBI taxonomy): domain Eukaryota; kingdom Metazoa; phylum Arthropoda; class Insecta; order Lepidoptera; family Yponomeutidae; genus Yponomeuta; species Yponomeuta evonymella. The sequence goes on from OZ018349.1 coordinate 14,909,973, forward strand.
ACTTAATAAGCGCTGGGCTGGGTATTTCTTTTCAAGGCGTCGTAAAAGTTTCCTCCCGGTTGATTCGGGGTTTCATTAAAGCAAAGAGGCCGCAACTCTCGGCCACCGCTGCCGGATAAATATTTCCACAAATTCCATCTTTATTTGCGCTGTTCATATAAACCTGTAATGGCGCTTTGATGTGGCCCGAACTTGATCTCAGACAGACGTGACTTTGACACACTCTGATTGATTTTCTTCCGAATTTTGATTAGCAAAGTTTACTTTGCCGATGATTTTATTGAACATCTCGAACTTACAGATGTTTGGTTAGAATAAGTATTATTTACTTCGGATTCACCCACCCTATCTCCCTTACAGACCTAACGTCGTACGAGTATTTCTTTATCGTTTGAGATCTATCAACTATATTCTACGTAAATGCCTACATGTTACTGCAAGGTACTGAGAACTATTTGCGTGTTTCAGAGACTTTGAAGTTTCGGACTGTAGGTGTGACTTCTTTTATTTAGGTCTTAGTAATATCTGGTTGAGGTATTATTGAGTTGTATATTAATATGGTTTAAAAAATTCATGTAAAATCTTGCCAAGATGAGACCATATACCTCGTACTGTCAAAACGTTATCGGATCTCATGTAGAGCCAATCTTCTAACTCTACACACCCTAACTCTACGACTCCTAACTCCATAAACATATTTTAACTAAGGTGTAGAACTTTAGTCAAAATATGTGGCTTTGCCTTGTCGCTACCGGCACGTGGGCGTAAGGTGAAAAAAATATTCATATATTACATACAGTCAATTTATTACTGTCCGTTCATAAGCAGCCTAAATACATCCCACTGTAGGGCACAGGCCTTCTCTCAGAGAGAGAGAGTATGGGCTTAATCACCACGCGTTCCCACCGCGGATTGGCGATTTTAAGCGCTGAGGTATGTTAACAAAATTACCAGGAGTAGGGCCCAAGAAGATAAGATGGTCGCGATTTTACACCCTAATAATTATAATTTACGGAGTGGTGGCCAAAAACGGGTCCACGCTCGGACAGTGTGAAAGCGGCTGGGAGACATTAGACGAGACTGGCAAGGGACCGGATGTGATGGCGTGAAAAAAAGAGGCCTATGCCCAACAGTGAGCTCTGTGTATGGGCTGATTATATATATATAGAATTATAATATTTAGCGAAAGAAAATAAGCTGCTGGAGAACAGAATGGATGAAGCCCCCTTTGTCCTTCTGGGGTACGATATTACAACAATAACTATTCCCATACTCTAGACCAATTAGCAAGTGAATCGCGACTCTGTAAAATTATTTGCCATTGTATCGATGCAAATGTAAGTAAAGATTGGCTTTGATGCGACATAACAACATGAATTCACGCCTGTATCCCAGAGGGGTAGGCGGAGACCAGGGACTGCCACATGCCACGATCCTGACAAATCACTTTCGCTTCATCAACATTCATTGGTTTTTGCATGCACGCACGCACGCCGGTTTCGGGTACAACAAACAAAAAACTGGTTTAAAAAGCAGCTTTCGCTCCATGAACAAATAAACCATTTTTTTGCGTATCCGTCCTATTGCAGGGCACAGGCTCTTTCTCTGATTGAGAGAGAGCGAGAGAGAGAGAGAGAGAGAGAGAATGGGCTTACGCGTGCTCACCGCGGATTGGTAATTTCAAGCGTTGAGGTAACCACTCTCCAACGTTTAATTCAATGTACACACAGTCGAAAACTCAATGCAACACGTCACTCATCAAATACAAATAAACAAACACAAACGGAAATACGTAGTTGAACGCATTGAATGCCAATCTTTTTGTACCAGTTAAAGTCCGTGGCCACCATAGAAACTACTGCTACTTAATAACCACTAAAATAACTACAAATAAGTTCGTGAGTGGCTGACGTAACTGATTCACAAAAGTGACTTCACGACCACGTACCGCTCGTCGATGCGAAAGTAGCTGCAACTTTGACTGAGTTTTGAAACTAATTAACCTTAAAAAAAGTCTTCAGTACGTTGACGGAAAAATTATTAACGACCCACCTCTTAACGTGAGTGATATCGTTTCTGCATTGCGTTCGTATCGCTGAAAACAGTCGCCGTGCGTAAAGGCGAAATCTGATGATCCGCTCGGATGAACATTCGAACACTCGAGTGGTCTTTCATTTTCTCTTTCATTCCCGATCACACGATATGGTCAAAATTATATGTGCATTTAACCTTGTCATACGATCAAATAAAAAAGAGTCTATGTGCTTATCTTAGGACCACACGATAGAAGTAAAAACTTACAGGAGTCTTTAAAATTAGATCACGACTAGAGACGAGTATATGCGATTTAGCGTCACCGACTGAAGCGTGGGGGTTCAGTTTCCTTCATTGTTCAGAAGAGACGCGCCTAAAGAAGGTTTCACTTCACTATTTGCCTCTCGTATCATGTGAGCAAGAAATAGTTGCCCAATCAAGTTCTTCAATTGTCCGTATTGTACAAAATTTAATGACGTAATCAATCTATTTTAAATATGCATTCTGTATTGAGACTTTTCACTCGTCTTTCAATCTGAAAAAATGAAATAAGGCGAGTGAGCTAATCTAATATTGCGGAATGAAAGACAAAAGTGAACCGTTTGAATTCGACATAAGGGCCTGTATGTCTAATTATTGCGTAGTCATACAGCATCGCAAGTCATAAAAAAGGCGGTATATACTTATTCATTGCGTGTCTCCATCTAGCCTGGTTTGGCGCGACCGCATCCCGCGGCCGCTGACGCAATGCTCGCTGCTGGCGTCGCAGCAGCAGACCGCGCGCGATCACCGCTCCGACGCGCGGCTGCGGATCGACGCCAAGGTGCTGGTCATCGTGGAGTCTGCTTACTCGAGGCTCGGCCGCGACATTGCCGAGCTCCTCGTCGCCAACAGGATTCGGTGAGTGAAAAAGAGAACAAAAGTAGATATAAAATGGCTCTACTCGCAATGATAATGGTAATTCTGGTAAACTACTGGTAATTATAGCTGCAACGCTGTCAAAACGTCGGGAGTTCAGGTAATAAGCAGGTAACCTGATTAATGAAATCTTGAGGTGACGCGTCAAATGTAAAAGTAAGCATCGCAAGACAAATGAAATTAAAAGTTACTAAGTTGGATGATGTGACAACGCTGTCAAAGAACTGTTCTTTGGCCAGAGTACGTTGAAGAGTACGCATTATACAAGAGCCCAATACTTCAATGTAATGTTAATTATGATGCTACCCTGACTTGGCCACAAACTAAGAGAGAACGCAGGTAAACCACGAATTGGCAAATGCCTCGTGGCACGCCCCGCCAGCTAGTCGGATCGAAAGTCTGAAACAGATAGCTTGATGACGGTGGCCGAAAAGTAAAATAAAGTAAATTTATTTGCCCTACGTTTTTTTTACAAAGATCTATTGTATTGTCTCCTTTATATGTATAAGTATTAGTTTTTACAAATGTTGACTCATATTTTTCTATCTTCTGTAGGTACTAGGAAAGCCCGTATCTTAGGAGAAATAGAGAGAGGGGGCCTATGTTCAGGAATGGAAGGATGTGGGCTGATGGATTGGATGTAGGATTTCTACGCAAAAGCGATCAAAACCTAGCGCCCGCATATTATCGCACTTTCTAAGGTGTCCTAACGATCTTTGTCTTCACAGTCAAATTAAATTCAAATTTACGTTGATTAAAGATTCACCGCCTTACGCGCTATGTTAAGATCAGAGCTTATTGACAATGATTTCTATAGCACTTCTGAGATCATGAAACAATTTATTAATGCCTTATTATGCGTATAGCTAGAAATTCTGTATTCCATCGAACTGTGAAGAAACTTCGTTGGAATAGAAAACGCATCGGGCAACACCTTGCGTGCAGCGATGGTAATATCGTGATGTGAATGCCCTATTGCATCACTGATTAATTGATGCGTAAGACAGGCGCCTCTCGTCAGTGACAGGCATTTTAATTAGCTTAACTTTTTATGTTACCCAGTTTTTGCAAGTTTATTGAAAGACGGTACGGAATGGCACGCTTATACAACGTGTTATAGAAACAACGCAAAACCGTAAAACAATTTCTTCACAATCAATATTTAAACCATTTACAATCAGGAAAAGTTTACAATTCTCAAATTTTTTTCTTCCTTTGAAAATTTACGCGGTCAATTTGTATGAAATATGAAAATGAAGATTGTGTGTTTAATCATTTGCTTACTGGAATTGGATAAATTTATCGATACCGAAGAAATGATTTTCTGGATTACCGTTATTTTAATATTTCAGTCTATTGCTATACAGTTATTTTAATAAACTCGTACAAAAGACTGAACTGTCGAGCAAAACCGTTTAAATTCAGCTATTGAGACCGTTCTTATCGTGAAGACAGATTCAAAATTTATTCTTAGTACAAACCATAATAAAATGTAAATACGACAGCACGTTAAACTTTACACACGTGGACTCTACTCATTTACTTTACGGACGATTGCAAAATCGTCCGTAAACTAAATGATAACTTCAAAGTTAAAGCTGTTAAAAATGTAAGCTTCAAAATTAAAGCTGTTGACTGTGCTTCACGGTTGAAAAGCTCACTTAGGTAGGTTTGTTTTAAGATATCCGAAGAGTGCTATTCAATGCGCAATACAATAGAATTTGCATTTAATTATTGGCGACATCGGCTGAAGTGAACTTCTCGAAAAATCTTGAAACTAACTATGCCTTGCCTTTATGCGTTTATTTTTAGCTGTCGGTCTGTTTTTTATTGATTCACTTTTTCTTTTTCTCCAACCTCTAGCAATAGCACGCGAGCTTTAATAATTCAGTACATTATCCACCACCGCCAGTTTCGATTAGTCAAACATGTTACTTTTCACGAGTGAAATCGATTGTGAAAGCTACTCGATAAAAAAATTAAGACGTGTATGAGCGACATTGTTTTGTTTCCTCATTCGCTAACCGAGGCGATCGGTTTTGCTTGTCGACAGCTAATATGCGGGCGAATTGACGCGCCAGCCAGTGCGGGTGGCGGGGCCCCTGCGCCCCTTATCTCCCTAAAGGTAGAATTTCGTAAGGCGCGTCAGCTACGTCCGACTGCCACGCTTTATGCGACAAACCGACAATACGACACGCGATTGCCGCGGCTGATGTGGTGACAAACCGGTCTTTACACAGGCCCTAGTAATCATTGTCTTTGCGAGAAGGGGCCTAATTATGCTTAACAAATCCTGTTGGAATCCGTTTTGCGATAGGAGTTTTTATGAAATTTGGCAGTCACACGATTGGAATCGTGCAAGATTATCGTGATGGATAACTTATGGGGGCGCACAGTGGGTCGAAACTGCTATATGAGGGACATAGGTTTTTTTTTCTCAAATTCCTGTTTTTCTTGACGCTCATCGAAAGATCTTGTTATTCTAATGAATAAATTGTAACTGAACGTTTTTCTCTAAAACTGATATTTTGCCCGGAAAAAAATATTTTTACTTTTATTGTATGAAATGAAACAGAAACTGCTAAAATTTGGCCAAGTCTTAACAGATCTTGCTTTAAAACTACATACCTCTTATTCTTTAGTTTACTGGCTAGAATTCTACCCTATCAGCGCGCGCCCGAAGTTGCCCGTTCAAAAGCTATAAGAATCCAAAAAAATTAAAAAACTATATTTTTATTCATTTTTTAATGTCGTAGATTATCAAATATTTAATCAAAATAATAGAAATTCTATGACTAAATATGAAAATTTAATTTAGACCATAGTTTTCCGAAGAGAAACTGTTAAGTTCAGAACTTGAAAAATATATTTCATCATCAGCCTTAAAATGAACCAACTGCTGGGACACAAATCTCCTCTTGTTCGGAGGGTGTTGGGTAGTAGTCCACCACGCTTGCCCAGTGCAGGTTGGTGGATAGAGTACTATGTAATCAGTACCGTTAGTCGCTTTTTACGACATCTACAGGACGAAATAGGGTGATGCTATTCTACTCTACTGGCATCTTTACTCCTTTTAAACAATTCATTATATTGTGTATTTTATGTCTCTCCTTAGCTAAACTATCTTTGTTGTTGGAAAGTAATTTACGGACAGTGACCAATTAACTAATCATCAGATAAATATAATAGTTAATTTGCTGTTCTACTCATTGCAAATTATCTTTTCAATTTGCTAATTACTGTATTAGTAATGTAATGAAATGTAATGACTCCACTTCCCATTAGGAAATGAAATACATTAGGGATATACCTGTAGGAAGGAGTAATTCCGACCTTTATAAATACGGGTTTCGTTTATTTAAAATCATTCAAAAATACGCATTTTGACTACCAAGACCACTTGCAGTGTATCTAAATATTTTTGTCACCAATATGGAAGGTCTAGTAAATAATTTGGATTTGTTCATGGTATTACGAGAACCGTTTGGATCTTTGGCGGAAAGTAAAAAACTTTTTGAATACCTCAAGCAGACGCTGAATGTTAACTGGACTGAAGAGACAAGTGAAAAACTCCTAAAGTTTACTCAGAAGTTTTGTTCAATGGTGTGTGGTAGATGGGAAAGATCAAACAGGACTCTTAGCAATTTTTTGAAGAGAAATGGAGATTGGCTGGAGTCTGCCATAACTTGGCCTGATGACCTTATCTCCCAAACAGAAAATGTCCAACCCGATGATGTCAGTGAAGATGTAGAAACTTTTGCCCCATCTACCTCAATAGCTTCAACGTCATCGTCACAATACACGCCGAGAAAACCCTTTGAAGAGCTGTCTAACAAACAAAAAAGAAGACGCGTAGAGCACTTGGCCAAATCAGTGTCTCCACAAGAGTTATAGAGTGCTACCATGAAAAATCTCAAAAATAGAGGAGATTGCGAAGTAAGTAAAATAATGGAACATTTGCTTAACAATCCTGAAGATATTGATAAGGTGAAGACTTGCATCAGTCAGAAAAAAGAGGAGAGTTTATATACACCTGAAAAAGCACTAGCACTCTCGATTTCGCTTAACTTATCCAAGTGGCAATATGTTAATCTACGAGATTCTGCAATTGAACAAGGTGCAGCATCTATGTATCCCTCCTACTATAAAATAAAGCAAGCGAAATTAAATTGTTACCCTGCAAAAGAAGACATCACCATAACCGAAGATGGGGCATCTATTAAACTGCAGAGCCTTCTTAATTTGACTATCTTTAGATTACCAGACGCAATGGATTTCAATCTATCATCTAAAGCTGATTTAAAGCTGATATCTAAATGGGGTTTCGATGGAGCATCCAGTCAAAGCAACTATAAGCAGAAGGTCAGCAGTTCTGATTTTGATGATTCTAGTGTTTTCATGGTCAGCTTAGTACCCATAAGGCTGATGCGTGACGAAGAAATACTGTGGGAAAATGATCGGCCGTCTTCAACGTTTTACTGTCGCCCTATTCAATTTAAGTTCATGAAGGAGTGTGAAAGTTCAGTACAACTTGAAAAGGAAGCCATAGAACTGCAAATAGAAGCACTTCAACCATCTCAACTGCAGGAAGTGACTGTGAAACATCAACTGCTAATGACAATGATTGATGGAAAGATTTCTTCGTACATGTCAGAAACTTCAATGGCTGTGTGTGACATTTGTAAGGCGAAGCCATCAGAGATGAATAAGCTAGAAGACATCGACCGTAGAACATAAAATGAAGATATGTACCAGTACGGATTGTCTTCATTACATGCGTGGATCCGGTGCATGGAATGTTTGCTTCATATAGGTATATAATTTTTAATATCATAATCTAGTAACTATTTCATGTTATATATTTTGGAATGAATATTTCTTTGTAGAAGTTGATTTTCTGGATACTAATGAATTGCCTTCTTTGTTTCAGCTTACCGGATGGACTTTAAAAAATGGAGCTCAAGGGGCGAGGACAAAACTAAGTTGGCGGAAAGAAAAAAACAAATCCAGCAAGCCTTTAAAGATATTGCTGGTCGATATTGTAAAACAAGGCGCAGGCACTACAAATGACGGCAACACTGCCAGAAGATTTTTCAGTGATGCAAAAACATCGGCTCGAATCACAGGAGTTGATGAAGAGCTGATTGAAAGGTTCCACATAATCTTGCAGACAGTGGCTTCTTGTGAGCAAGTGGACCTTCTTAAATTTTCTCAATTTTGTAAAGATACTGCCACTTTGTATGTACAGTTATATCCGTGGTACTACATGCCCTCTAGTGTACATAAGTTGCTACTGCATGGTGCGGATATAATTAAGCATTTTGGACTCTTACCAATCGAGAAACTATCGGAAGAAGCATCAGAATCTCGAAATAAAGACTTTCGTAAATATAGAGAGAACCATTCTAGAAAAGTAAGTAGAACAGCGACAAATGAAGATATCTTGCATAATCTTCTCTTGTCGTCTGATCCAAAACTGACCTATCTAAGGCCAAGAATGCCCAAACAACGGAGAAGGGTTCTCTCACCAAGAGCAGTCGAGCTTTTGGTGTCTCTTCCAACTGAACCGGAACTGGAATTTATAAATGTAAATACTTTACAAGATAGTGATAGTGATTAATTTTGTTGGATTTTATTTGTTTTTTTGTAGTAGCTATAGTTTTTAATAAATATCAGCTTATAATTAAATATAATTATCGACTTTAATATTAATTTATTTTTACTATTTTCGATAAATGTATGTTTTGAAATTATAAATGTTCCTAAATAATATATATTCTAATGTAACAAAATTATTTTATTGTGATATTAATAATAAAAAAGTACTTTTCACTTACTATTTTTTTTATTTTACTCTTCCTCATAACTCTTGAACGGGCAACTTCGGGCGCGCGCTGATAGGGTAGAATTCTACCCAGTAAACTAAAGAATAAGAGGTAAGTAGTTTTAAAGCAAGATCTGTTAAGACTTGGCCAAATTTTAGCAGTTTCTGTTTCATTTCATACAATAAAAGTAAAAATATTTTTTTCCGGGCAAAATATCAGTTTTAGAGAAAAACGTTCAGTTACAATTATTCATTAGAATAACAAGATCTTTCGATAAGCGTCAAGAAAAAAAGGAATTTGAGAAAAAAAAATCCTATGTCCCTCATATAGCAGTTTCGACCCACTGTGGGGCGTTCGCCTGTCGCGGTTAACTGGGCGCTCGGAAGTCCACCTTAACTGTCGCTGCAATCGTCCTTCCCCTTCATAGAGGATTTTTTGCTCGCACTCGGTTGAAAATCAGTTTCCTTCCACACAGACCGGGCGGAAGGCGAGCTTGTTTTTGAAATGTTTGACGAGCAATTTTTCTTTTGCTGCCTTAATGACACGCTCTCAATGCCCCATTACGTTTATTAGACGAGAAGGATGCCGTTTTCATTTAATATTGTAGGTACATAAAGTTACGAAACGTATCATACAGGATGAAAGGTGATTTTATTGTCTCTGCCTTATGACTGTGCATAATCAAGCCGAATATATTTTAATTACTGTATCCGAGGCCACAGTAACTCGATATCGGATACATTCAATTCGCACACAGGCTATTCGCATGAACATTCGATATTTACTTAATGAAACGTCAATCAACGCGCACGTGTCTATTTACTCCGACGTCAAACATTGATCAATAATTTCTGCCTAAAGTTGGCAAAATACTGAAATAAAGCCCCTAGGTTTTTATTTGGTTTAATTCAGCCTTTCTTATTAAGGATTTACACTAGATGCGTAAAGCTGATCTGATCCGATCGATCAGACATACATATAAACATAATAAACTCACGCCTGAATCCCGAAGCGGTAGGCAAAGATCATACCGGTTACTTGATTGGATAACTACTTGCAAATTTATTTACAACTGATTTAATTCTATTATTATTTTTAGGACCCTAAAAATATACTTACATCCGTATTGGGTATAAACTGAAGTTTACGGGTATGATATAACTGGGAGCGGATATTTGCCCGCCCTCGGGTATTTACCAGCTAGATTGCCCATCTCTCTCCGTTCCGTATACGGGTTTGGAATTAATTATTATAATGCCGTTGGTCGATGGGCCTTTTGTTTTGATCTGTCAAGATAAATTGTACGTACAAATATCAGCCAGTGGACCCTATTCTAATACTGAGCTGCGGAGAGTTCTCGGTTCCCTACAATTTCCCGTGCAGATAATGGCGGTATTTAAAGAAAACATGTTCTTAAAAATTGGTTCAATAACCCCCCAATGGGTGGCTTAAATTATTAAAACAGGTTTCAATGTTGAAGAATATCTTTTCTTTAAATACCGTCATAATTATCCCTGGGACATCGGTACTAAGCTTTGTAACTTCCTTTCATCATCAGCCATTTGACGCCCACTGCGGCACATAGGCCTCCTTCGTGGTTTTCATAACCACGAGGGGTTTTGCCATAATCGCCACGCTTGGCAGGCGGGTTGACGATCGCAGTATGCGGTTGGAACCTCAGGAGGACGCTGCTGTCCGTCTCTTGGTAATTGATTTCCTTAGTCGCCTTCTACGACATCCACGGAAGGAAATGGAGTCACGCTATTTTTAATCCGGCGCCACACGGAACTTCCTTTAAACCTGTCCAAATTATATGTATGTCAGACATTAATTTCAAGTACAACTTTTTATTGAAATACATAACGTAAAACCTGAAAATAGTTTCTTCAATATTTCAGTGATTAAACCATTTTTAATAAGCAAAATTAGTTACGTCATTACGATAGGCACGAAAAAATTATTTTTCAGATCAGCTTTCATAATTACACGTCAATAATTAGATGTGTATGCTTGTTTTACCAAATATAAGTAATTATTGGGGTGCAATAATCAGATATCTATCTATGAATCTAAGTATTTTCTAACGAGCTACATCCAATCCTGCTTTTACAATAGAATTGTTTTAGAAATAAACAGCGACGTTTTATGAAATAATAATAATAATAAAAACTGGTAACAATCTACTTTATTACTATGGTAAGGTCAACGTAACTCGTAGTCAACCCACTAGTATAACTAATAAAACATCGCTTATCACTTACTTGCTTCTAAAAAATACTGAATACTTGGTCCAGTACGCTTAGCATGCCACGCTCGAGAAACGCCCTTCTCTATGCAAAAATGTCAATTTATCTGTCGAGCCCGAGATGTCTCGACGTTAGCATGGCGACCGCGACCGAGATGGAGACGACCGAGACTTGTCTGCAACCGGTAACATGGCGGCACTGCCGACATGATTTCGGCCGAGTTAGACACTAATTTTGACATATGCGACCGAGACATGTCTGGTATCTACGGAGGTGAAGACAAGGCTTCGAGACCATAGAATTCTACCTAAAATACATATTTTGTTAATGTTTTTGCAGTATTATACTTTCTTTTTGATGTTCGTTTCTTAATTTTTTCTATACTTAGTGCATAGAACTATTTATCTTTTAAAAGAACCCAGTCCAACCAAAAAGAAAAGAAGAAAACCACAGAAAATAACAGTAATGCGTTTTGTTACTCCTATTGTAAAGCGTGCTCACTAAAAAAATCACATAAAATGAATGGTTTTGATTAGTTGCTTGCGTAGGAATGAAACGCAATTCATAACTTTCTAGTGAAGTTCCGTTGTCGGTAAAAACCGGTAACAATTTTTACAGGATTGACAGACAAAAATACAACACTTTTATTTAATATGGCAATAACTACTTTTTGGTAGACAAGGCCGTACTCTATTGACTATCTCGAGTCTCTGTTACCACGCTCACACTTTCGACATGGGAAGTACTTCTAAGTCTCTCACTCGATGTCGAGAGAGAGTCAAAACGCGCATGCTAAGCAAACAGAAGTTCCTAAGGATTTCTACTGAGTAAGTCTTCTTTTTGTGTTCTGAGGAGTAAGTCAACGATAGGAACTTTCGGATCCAAAATATCTGTATGGGCTTAACCTAGAGTCAGGCGACTACAATTTCGCTGACCATTGTAAAATGTTACACAAGTATGCCCTATGGAAAAGCATACTTATCATCACCCAGTGCATGTCGTACGTAACGTAACGGAGCGTAGGAAAAGTTATACCTCGCGTGGCTCCGAGAAAAGCATTCAAGTTACGAAGGTCGCGGGTCGCGGTAACAATCAAACAATGCGAGCGTAACCATAAACACCGTCCAATATTAAACTTCCTCTCAGGATCTTCCCACATAGTAATAGGAGCCAAAGTTAACGAGAGCACGTGTCGATTGTTATCTCTGGCGGTCACGTTGCGCGCGGTTACCCGGTCGCCGTAGCAACCGAAGACAACGTCGTAAAGGCTGGTGTATACTGCCCAAAGAGTGGCTCCTACACAATCGCCCTAGCACAAACTATTTATGATACTCTAGAGACATTATGATCTTCTCGGCTATTCCTCAGAGCCAGAGAAAAAGAGTCTTTAACCGGAGCGTCCTGCCAGTTGTGAGCTACGGAGCCGAGACGTGGCTTGTTCTGAGACTGATAGGACTTGTTCACCGATTCAAAACCACTCAGCATGCTATGGAACGGGCTGTGCTCGGAGATTCTTTGATGGATCACATCAGAAATTAGAGATTTCAGCAAAGAAATGAAAAAGGTGACTGACATAGCCTATAAGATTAGCAAGTTGAAGGGGCAGTGGGCTTGCTACTTAAGGCGAAGAACCGGTGGTCGATGGGGTGCAAAGGTTCTCGAGTGGAGATAGCGAACTGGCAAACGTAGTGACACGCGTAGGACGCCCACCAGCTCATTGGACTGATGATCTGATGCAGAAGATTGCATGCAGCGAATGGATAAGGATAGCCAAGGACAAAAAGAAGTGCCTTAGGAGAGGCCCAGGAGCAACTGTGGACGAGCTGCGGGCAGATTGATTAATTCGATTGATTGACCCTTGTCTCGAAACCCTATCTGCAATGCAAACCGACCACAGAGGTCATAGCGCTAGATAATTTGCGTGTCGTTTTTCATGTGCCGTTATGTACCGAAAACCAATTATTCAGTATTAATCCACTTGCAATGGGAAAGTATTAAATTTACATTTTAATTTTCGTACAATTTTGACACTTGGCGCGGGAAATTTGTATAAAATTTTTATTGAGAGTTTAAAACTCCTGCCTCTTAAAAGTAGTGTCATTAATCCATCATCCATTATTTCATACTAAATAAACTGTTTTCAGGTCTTGTTTTATTTCAATAATACGTTACACAACTTTTAAAATTATATCCATTTCCAGGCATTTTACATCTTCAACGTAATATCGTGTATGAATGTGTCCTAATCTCAACGCGACATGCTCGCAGAATGTCAATCAAATTACTACAAGTAGGAGAAACTTGTAGTTCCGTTGGTATAAGTTTACAACAAACTTCATTAGTCATTGTGGCATGTCAGCTAATATATTCCGAAGCGGCACGCGTTCCGTGACTTCTATTCTGATCCTGTCGTTAGTATTCTCGTAATAATGGTAAAGATTAACTAGGCCGCGAAGCCACGGTGGTCCCCATTATCGCAATTGATTTCAAGATCAAAAAGGAAGAGAGCCAATTACTGAATTATTTCATGCAAACATTCCGTCTCCGTAATGCAGGTGTGGTACCTCTAGATGTTACGTAATACAGCGGGCCGAGGTATAATCTTCGGGTCGGGTGTCATCTTCCTTTAGGGCGACTCGTTGCGGCGTCAGTTTGTTGTTATAGTGGTGTCATTAAGGCTCCGCGTAGCCACCTCGCCCACCCCCACCCCTCCATTAGTGCTCGTTTATGTCAAAACGACTTAATTACTTTACGGGAAATTCACAGTTTGCCTTAATTATTGTAACAACACGGGGATGTATCGTCACGCGTCTCATGGCCCATACTGTTGTTTTATTACATTGTTGAAATACTCAACCCCTCGTCAATGTAAAGTTGGTGGCTTATTACCCGCTCGCCTCGTAAACTCAGGTTTATCGTAGACCATTAAACTAATGATTGCGCCAAGACTCCGGATCACGAAATAATGGAAATAGTGGCGCTACTGACTTTGCTGGAAAAACGCGTTAATCTGATTATCCTTAAACACTGAGGGGATTTTCCTTCTCGTTCTCCTATTTACTCTCCTTTGATAATTAATTTTCCGAGCTATTTAATCGGTGTGCTGTAAAAAGAGCGATTTAAGTAATATCTCTGCAGTTTGGTTGGCACATACCTACCATTAGCGCGCGCAAGTGCAACAGTCGCGACCGCCAATTCCTTCTCTGTAATATAGTGCAGAGTGCACATTAACAGCGCCTTGGAATGTGCTGCATTCGCCGGCAGTTCATACTACCGGCTGCCAAAACGCCATCAGTTGTTGTTCCGAAGTTGCTGTGTAAATGCCTTTGATTCAGACCTCGCGAAACACAAGCACTTGTTCTAATAAGGAATAATTTACAGTCTCAAACTTTGCGTACGTTCATTACTGTCGACGAGTAATCTGTTTCTAAAACTCTGTTGGAATATCTGAAGGATGCTTAAAGGGAATTTTCTCTAAAAAGTAGCGGCTTCATAAAATGTTCCCGGAAATTATTGATTGGGATCGCACCGCGACGCGGAGTTGCCATCAGCGGCATCAGTGCTGCGTTAGGCAGTGGCGGGCGGGATCCTTTACGATAACTGCTGGCTGTTATCTCGCCGGGGGTGTCGCCCGCCGTGACATTACCCCGGTTTTAATTGAACCTGCGTTCCCTTATCACAAATTAGCTGCCCCTGCCCGCTCCGCGGATGACGAGCGAGGCCGTTTCACGTGGCACTAATTTAAACTGAACGCGTTGCCCGTTTTAATGACAGGACACTAATTAAGGTAATTAGAAACATATTAGCGGGGGTTGAATAATAGAGCACGGACTTAGTTTCGACGGACCGCGTGGTCTGGACTATCTTCTCTAGACTGTGCTACTGTAGTTGTACCCTAGATGCAATTAAATCGAGCTGGCTGCGAGATTTTTTAAATAAGTGGGAACAAAGAAAAATATGTCAAAGTGCTATATAAAAGCGCAGCCAACTTCGTACGACGAGGTAAATTGCTATTTGCAAGTTGCCATTCGCTCGTGCTTCGGCCTGTAGTGCTCATCTGCTGCCAAATTGAAACGGTCGGTAACTCGAGCAAAATGAACGTTTTGGCCTTGCGATACTTTCATGCCAGTTACTTCCCTTCGTTTCCTATCGTGCGCTACATTTTCCTGCTTCCTTTTTGAATTGACCTGCATTTTCAAAGGCCTGTCATATTGCGATAGAAATATTGATGAAATTGCCCCCAGTTGGTTGAAGCGACGAAATGCTTGTATTATCCTCTCTAAAATTCGAAATATTTCCAAATTTGCATCACCGATATTCCCGGTGATTTTTATTAGCTGGCGTGCTATTAATATTTTTTGCAGAAATTCATTTTTCCTTTAGTATTAAAGGCCTTGTAGCATTTATTTAAATCGTATTCCGACATTCCACTTCTACGTCTAAAATTTATATAAAAAAAATTAAATAAAAAATAAAAACCGACTCCGAAATAAGTACGAAATTTCGAAGTAGGTTTTTATTTTTTATAATTTTTTTTTATTTTTCCTTTATAACCACCATTTACCCTACTTAATTCGTTGCTTTAAAATTTGACGTTCTCAATCCATCTCCAAAAGTCTTCACCAGAACATCACTAAATTACCTTGGGACTACTTTTACGCTATTTTATGAAAGATACGGATATTGCTAAAGGATGGGCCCCATTAGGCCTTATTTACTGCTGTCCATTGAAGAGTTCCGTTCTCCATCTCTGAAAGTTTTCATTGGATCCTCATAAGCAGCCTATATACGTCCCACTGTAGGGCACAGGCCTTCTCTCAGGGCGAGAGTATGGGCTTAATCACCACGCGTGTCCACCGCGGATTGGCGATTTCAAGCGCTTCGGATCATCGGATCCTCACCAAATTAAAATGGGACCAATGGGACTATTCGAACAAAAAAGAATTGTCGAAATCGGTTAAGATTTGACGGAGTTATGGAGGAACATAGCAAAAAAAGAATATACGCGTCGAATTAATAACCTTCTCCTTTTTTGAAGTCGATTAAAAACTAGGATGCAGAAAAGGACGAGATATCGAATTTTCGTTTCCATGACAACTCTCCAACTCCAAGAGTCGGGATGCGAACCGTAGGTAAAGTAAGGTGCACCTTGGTCCAATAACTTCTCATCCCTGTTCTATCGATCTGCACTCTTGCTTGCTCGTAGAGTACCTACTTCCCCTTACGTAGAAAACTTTGTAAGTATAACGCACGATAATTTGATTGCAGATTTTTTTGTTATTTTGTGCTGTTCCAAATAAAGAATAATAATTATTATTTCTAGGTGTTGCATTAATGTCGGACGGAATCCAACGTTAAATTTTGTTGCATGAAACGTATTTATTTCCACTTTGTATATAACTAAAGCTTTAAACCGCGTCTGATTGTAGATTTACGCATGAGATTCAAAAATAGGTGAATGTTTAAAAATAAATCCGATAGCATCGCGCCGTCTAAAATCGTTACGCTGAATACTGAACAGTCGCGTTATTATGTGTGCTGCGCCGCCTTCTACTCGTATTATGTATGACCAGTATATTTAGCTCAATGTATATATTTCCTTGTTCGTTTTCAGTTTGAAAACGACATTAAAATCCGGCGATGAACTTAAAAGAAATTCCCGTGCTAAAATACAATTGAATGTTTGATCATTCAAACTATTTTAAAAGGAAATTCCAATCGAAATTAAACTATTCAAATCGCCGTTCACTTTACATTTTCTCTCGCTTTGTCCGCGCGAGTTGACGCGGAATTCGAATGGATCGTTGCACCTATCAACCCTTTGGGGATGAAAGGCATAGTTGGGTCATTTCTCCATGCTGTCAACGTATAATTCCTCCAAAAGGGACGCGAGTGCATCTTCCACACATAATTCAGACTAAAAGTACGACCTCACACCGAATAAACTTAATTAGCATACAATGGTGTGAAACACCTATCAATGAATGTATGCCTCGGAGAACAAGAATAATATGTTATAGCTACATCTTACGAAAGGCGATAATATTTTATGGGAAGAATATATCTCTAATTTTGTATATACCAAAGGGACCAAAGGGAACTTGGTGCATACGTTTTATCTCTATGTGGCTCCTTGGAATCTCAACCTTTCCTCCCTAACAACCCTCCTCTCTGTGATAAAAGGAAAACATGTGGACATCTCACAGCCATGACGAGGCGGGAAGATGGCAGGTGGACCAGGGCAGTAACGGAGTGGCGGCCCAGAATCGGAAGGCGGTCAGTGGGTAGACCAACAGTCCAATGGCTGGACGATGTGGTCAAATCGGCAGATAGCCCACGCGAATGGGGACAGACCGCGAAAGATAGCGTGACTCGACCCGTCTGCCTTCGACTCTATATGCCTCACATGTTCTCTTCACGAGTATTTTGTTTTTTTTATGTTCGTGTATTTTATTTGTGTACCTTCGTGTTTACTTTGTGTTTCACAATTTAAATAAATGTCTTCTTTCTTTCTTTCTTGATGGGGAAAAAGCCTATACCCATCAGTAGCTAAATAATATACGATTGTTTCAGACCAATGATGTTATTGTTAGTATAAGCTTAACCTGTGTTAGTAAACAGTGTTAGTAAAGGTGGGCTGATGATGGTTATTATAATAATAACAATGCTTTATTATTAAAAAAGTTTACATGTAACGTGGCTTTTTTCTGGTACAATAAAGAGTTCTAATCTTATCTAATCTTATGGCAAATTGTACAATATTGGAGGTTTTGACAATTAGTGAGTGACTGCTGCTGGCAGTCTTAAATACCAGTGAAATATGTGTGTAACAGAGAGTAAGGTTTGATTATACGTTTGGTGCTGAACGGATCCCACTAATTAGTAACACTAATCAGACATTTCATCATATGACAATTGATGATGATGATCTCACAAGTCATGGTCCCGCAGGTACAAGGTGGAAGTGGCCGGAAAGAGCCTGCCAGTGCTGACCACCCTCGACAAGGGACGTTATGGCGTCATCGTGTTCGAGTCGCTGGCCAAGTACGCCAACATGGACAAGTGGAACCGCGAGCTACTGGACAAGTATTGCCGCGAGTACTCGGTTGGCATCGTCGGCTTCGCGACGCCGGCCGAGGAGACCTTCGTCGGCGCGCAGTTGAAGGGATTCCCGCTCTTCATGCATACCAACTTAAGGCTCAAGGTACGTTGCATATTGGTTCATTTGCAGGCAATTGTTGCGAGCCCGAAAGCTGAACCTCGTAACCTTGGGTTGATTAAGGCAGCTTTTACGTCTGACGTCATCTGGCTCTCTCGCCAGATAAATTAATGTCATTTCAATCGGGTCTACATAAAAAAGAGTATATGTACTTTGACGAAGGTAGTCTAAGGTGTCTCTAGGTATTACAAAAAAAATATACATTTTAACTTTCGTATTCGTTGAATTTGATAAAGAAACATAGCTTGAAACGAAACATTCTTGAAATACATAATTTTAGTATACGACACCAAAAATATATCCTTGATTTTACTTTCTAGCAACGCTTCAGGCTATTTGTCAATAGAATACTCATTATTAAAAAGTCATTAAAATTTGTAGAATGTGCGAGCGGAAGGGATGATAGATGTAAAAACAGCCTTAAGCATAATCAGCCTCACCAATAGGAGTTAAATCGGGTGTTCCGCAAGAATCACATCTGGGGCCACTATTCTTCATTGTATTCATAAATGATCTAGTTGAAAAGTTAAATTCTCCTTGCTTATTATACGCCGAAGACCTGAAATTATTTAATTTCATTAATAGCCCTTTAGATTCAAATATTCTACAAACTGATGTTAATACTATTTACAATTGAATCGTGTGATTTTAAAACGACACATGTCCTTTCATTACAACTTTGCAGGAAATAGAAAAAACTGTTTTATTCAAATACTAATATCTACAACAGCAATATTTTAGCATATTATATTGATTTCTGTATGAATAAACTACAATTTTTTTTCTAATGTAAATCAATAGGTAGGTGTAAATAATTTTATAAAAAAAAAAATCGACAAGTGTTATTTTAAAAACACATGTGACTTGTGTTGTTTTAAAATCACACGATTCAATTGGTGTTCAACTAATCTCATGCATTTAAACGTAAAAAAATGCTTAGTTATTTCTTTTACTAATAAGCGCATTAAGATATGTAATGACTACAACTTAGTAGGTCAGATTCTCGCTCGTTCAACTAGCGTCAAAGATTTGGGCGTAATCTTCGATGAGAAACTGTCCTTCCGTGACCACATACCATATATAACTTTAAAATCGCTAAAGCTGCTAGGGTTTATCACTCGTTCTACAAAGGGTTTCAAAAATCCACACAGTTTTCTTATTCTCTTTAATAGCCTCATTGGGAGCACTTTAGAATATGGTTCTGTTGTTTGGTATCCTTACTACATGGTTCACTCTCAAAGCATTGAAAAAATCCAAAAAAAGCTCTTAAGATTCTCTGCTACCGCTGTGGTTATGGCCGTAATTTACCTCACTATGAGGATCGTCTAAAATTGTTCAATATGACCGTTTTATCAGTTAGACGCCAGCAACAAGATCTCGTTTACCTATATAAAATAATTCACTCGACGCTAAAGTCACCATATCTACTGTCATCTGTCAACTTCAATACCAGAATAAATACTCGCCATCCTGTCCCGTTCACATTGTATGTCTATAAAAATAACACTTCATATTATAATCCGATTGTTCGCATGTGTCGTTTGTATAACACTGTCTCTACTCTTTGTTCTGACCTAGATATATACGTATACACTCTTAGTCTTCGACTTTATAAGATAAAATGTCTGCAATTATTGATCTCTAAAACTAAATACTTAGTATTATAAATATAATAAGTTCCTGGATTTGTTCCAGATTCACTTACTTGATTTTTCAAGTAGGTGAGTCTGGAATTGCGCTAATGATAAAGTTTTAGTTCGAAAATGTAATAAGTACCTATTTAAAAGGCTGTTTTATAGTTTCAAGTAGGTGGTAATGTCCTCTTTAGTTTTTATATAGCTTGTCTCATTACTCTTAAATATGAGGACCACCTTAATTCGTTTTTCTATGTATTTTAATGTGCGTGTATACTTTGGGTGTCAATCTAGCTTAAAACTAGTATGCTCCAATATTGTTATTTTAAGATTGTTACCTGTTTTACAAGCCTAATAAACAAAACAAAACTCCAGGGCCTTGAGAGCGTAGGTTTCTCAGAGTGACATAGTTTGGGCTTATTCACCACCAAGTATTGGCGATTTTATGTGATGAGATACATAAATACGGTCCTACAGACCTCTAGTGCAACAAAAATAATATAATCAGCGATATAATTCCGATGTACAACCCTAACTGCAAAGTAGGTTACTCGGGGTTGCAAGTGGTGTAAATTGCTTCGGCCAGATGTCGCTGCCTGTACGTAATACAGAGAAGTTTGTAAAGAGGCTCGAAATAAAAGAGCGCTGGTACGGTAAGCCAGAGGTCAGGGGTTCAAGTCCCGGTATGGGTGGAATTTTTAGCCTCTAAATAGGTTTTTTTGTACATCATATGATTTACAACAATATATATACGCAACTAAAAACGCCGTTTTTTAGGTAGTGACTTAGGTGATTAACAGGCAAGTAGCGCATAAGTAGCGCAAGTAACCATTATGCGCTACTTGCCTGTTAATCACCTAAGTCACTACCTAAAAAACGGCGTTTTTAGTAACAGCTTTCTTTCAGGATGCAACGCTGAATCCGGCATCGCCAGTACTTCGGCTGTCTCGCGCTGGTGAGACCGCTTGGGGTGCGTTGCCCGGTGATCACTGGACAGTCTTCCGCGCTAACAGCTCTACCTACGAACCAGTTGCCTGGGCTTTGAGGCAAAACGAATATGGAACTAGCGGTGAGTGTTCTACACGTTCAATTCTTCTTCACATGACACAGTTCAATACAAATTTTGTACCAATAAGTTTTCTCTTTGTGTCACAGGAAAATAAAGTTAAGCAGTATACGTATAGTTAGCAATAAAGTAAATAAAATAAAGCAGTTACTCACTCTAGCATTATGAGGCCGAGAATTGTGAAAAAGATGGTGTTTTCTAGTTTCGAAAGTTCTAGCCTTTGGAAACTAGAAAACACCATCTTATCTGTAGCTTCGGGAACTTCCTGCTTGATACCAAGTCTTCCGTTCGAAGTCTGATTGAAAGGCAAAGTTCAACCGAGTTGCATACAAAGCACGCAGTTTTTCCATCCGATTTTATTGGTTTTTCTGGGTATAAAAGAGTCGAAACGTTACTACCCTAGCTGCAACATGTCGTGGCTTAGTTTGTTTGCTGTAGCATTGTCGACTTTGCAACTTTTTAACAGGTTCTTACATTTTGCCTTTTTGGTGGGTCGGCTTCTGGGACGCCGATTGCAATAAATAGGTTTATTTGAAGCACTTCATCGAATATACGTATTGAGTTATGTCACAATAGCAGAAATTCCTCTCCAGTCTTTATTACTTTGACTCTAGTAGACTAAACTGACACTTATGCGCATGAAAACCCAATATAATTTTATAATGCTTTCTCTGGAATGTTTTTTATGATGCATGGTATACGGAAAAGCGTTATTAAATTTACACGGTGTATAATAAACCTATAAACGTCCCACTACAAGGCACAGGCCTACTCTCAGCTAGACTGTATGGGTTCAATCAACACGCATGTCCACCGCGGAATAGTAATTTCAGCGCCCTTTCCTTCCGGCTAGCGATTGGTATTGCTACTACATATTCAGAAATGTATGTAACTTAGAAATCATAGTCACTGGTACATACCGGAATTCGAACCCACGACATCATATACAGGCCAGCGTTGTACCGATGCGCTACCAACGCAATACGGTGAATAATGATGACACATATCTAACGTTCCATTTCTTTCCGTGGATGTCGTAGAAGGCGACTAAGGAAATACATTACCAGGAGACGAGCAGCAGCGTCTTCCTGAGATTCCAACCGCTTACTGCGATCGCCAACCCGCCTGCCAAGCGTGGCGATTATGGCAAAACCCTTCATGGTTATGAAAACCACGGAGGAAGCTTGTGTCCTGCAGTGGGCGTCAAATGGCTGATGATGATATCTCCCATATTCTTATGCCTGTGGTGCCCACGCCTATCGTTGGTTGGTTAACATTGTGGCCACTGTGATCCGGAACAAATCGCTGGTGTCTATCTGAAACCATTCAGCCAGGTTTTGTAGCCAGTGAGTTTTTTTATGTAGCCTACGTGCGTCCCACTGCAGGGCACAGGCCTTCTCTCAGAGAGAGAATATAGGCTTAAATACCACGCGTGGCCACCGCGGATGGCCAATTTCGACCGCTGAGGGTGTTCACATCAACACCCCGGACACTCAGGTTTCCTCACAACGTTTGCCCTCATCGTTAGCGCGTGATACAGCTACTATTAAACTTCACAAATGTACGTTACCTAGAAAACAAAGTCATACATACCGGGAGTCAAACCCACGACCTCCCTAATGTGAGGCCGGCGTTCTACCGCTCCGTTACCACTGCTAATACAGTGTAATACATTGAGTGAGTCACTTTCGCTTCCTCAACAGAGTATTATACTTGAGTATTACACCTTATTAAAGTCAAGTCTATCTTCACAGAAGAGCGTGCACCCTTGGCCACAGTGGTCCAAGACCACGGTCGGCTAGACGGGGTCCAGCGCGTGCTCTTCGGCTCAGGCCTCCAGTTCTGGCTGCATCGCCTGCTGTTCCTCGACGCGCTGAGCTATCTCAGCCACGGCCAGCTCAGCCTGAGCCTTGAGCGATGGATCCTGGTCGATATTGACGATATCTTCGTTGGAGAGCGAGGTATGCTCCTTATTATCGTAGTAGCCCCCAGTATATATATTTTTCCCCTTAGATATCAAATCACGATGGGAAAGGCAGGGATTTACAAAAACATACCCACTTAATTGACTACGGCAGTTTCATGTATGTTTTTAATTTGACTAAAATGATTAATTTCACGCTGTTCCTTTCTTTTAAAATACTATGTTACTCAAGAAGAGTTATTAGTTTTTGGCCATTCTTTCGATTGGCGTCATAAAGGTAGGGGTGATTTTTTTACATTTAAGTCGGTTCGATTCCCAGACGAAGCAGGTAATTTTTAGAAAATCTTTGAAAGCAGAATTACTAACTTTTAAAAATAACATAAAGTCTTCTTTCAGCAAAATACCCTATCTACGATATTTAAGGTACTTTCCCTTCATGTCCCATAACTTTGGGACGCCCTGTATACAGAAGTTTATTATAAAAATAACATTGTCTGGAAGAGATTACTCTAAGCTATAAGACCGCCAATTATTATTGTTTACCACTACTTAGATACCATAAGAAACTATTTGTAATTCTTTCTCCTGATAATGCAATAAAGTGTTCTCTATCTATCTATCTATTGTAAAGTTACAAGAACTTTGTAAATAAATAAATAAATCTAACATTGTATAAGTAGCTATTTAAATTTAGAAGCAGTGACCTTTATGATAATAACTGTTACGAAGAATGGTTTTATTAGGAGTATCGACCACTAATGGTCGATAAACAAATAGTAGTTAGATTTAGAAATAGTGATTGCTATGAAATAAAGTTTCAGGAGAAATGTGTTCGGAGTTCTAATAGTTAAAAATGTATATGAACACGGGACCCCTTTTACCACACTTCAGATCTATAGTAGGTCAGCTCTTTTCACATAACTGGGGTTAGCACTCGAAAGGCAAATAATGGAATGCCTCGAAATCGTGACCTCGTAATTTTTGGCCCTTACATTTTTTTTTAAAACGACTGAGATAATTACGTCGTCCAACCCGGCAACGAACGAGGTTTTATTCCATTGAATGCGGGGCCAAATTAAGTTTTACAACCGAAAGGGGCATTATAATAATTAAGAAATTAGGACAAGTCGTAAAGACGTGACAACACCGCAGTGGCGCACTAAATCGGACTTTTTGTTCAAGTTTCCTTTTTCCGCCAGGCACCCGCTTGCACGAGGAGGACGTGGCTGCTCTATTGGCGTCACAGGCGGCGCTGCAGAGGCTAGTCCCCGGTTTTAGGTTTAACCTCGGCTTTAGCGCGAAGTACTACCACCGGGGAACTACGCCCGAGAACAGAGGCGACGACGAGCTACTCAAGAACAGAGAGCATTTTAATTGGTAAGGTTTTCTTTGAAATTCTTTAAAACGAAATCTAGTTGTACTCAGGACGGAACTCGCAATCTCCCGTTTTACTTCTCTCCGGTAGCCTGTTATATACGGCACAATGTCTAACAAAGGTCGGGCATACTGCCGTGGATCGTTGCTATGTATGTTCGATTTCAGTACGCAATTACACGAAACAAAGCTAATACAAGCAGCCTCAATATGGCAGCCGAGCGTTATTGCAAATTCGACTTTATCTCAGCTCATTGAACTCCAAAACCATAGGCCGCGTTGCGCCGTAGGTTTTTTCCCTTTCGCTTCGGTGACCGCGTTATTATCTGTACCGATTTAGATATACGAATTGTTTTTTCGTGACCTTTTCGTGCCTATATCTTATCAATGTTTCTTTATCTAGCTCCCACTATTCAGGTGCCTGGCGACACCTTTACTCTTACATAGCTTTTGCCTGCGACTTTGTCTGCGTGGATTTTCCGAATTCTGTCCAGTGAATTTGTTGTAGCAATACTACTCTATATGGACAATATATTGCTACAACAAATTCATAAATGTTCATAAAACCCACGACCTCTAGAATAAAAATGTGTTAATCGCGGTTGTAAACTACCTATATTTTGCATTTGATCCAAATCCGTTCTGGCTATTTTGGCAATAAAATCCGAACATGCAACGTTTCACATCCGAGTAATGACTTCAGCTATTCCACACATATAATTTTCACACATTCGACAGTGATAGCCTTGTTTTTATTTGATGACAATTTAGCACGTGAACGAATGTACGTTTAGCTATAGTAATAACTTCCACAATCACAATCACTTGCCCTGGTTTCCATACGTGGATACCCTGTGCTATGGTAACCTGGCAAAGACGTCACAAACATGGATATACACACCCAGCCTGAGGCCAAATTTGTACGCCCCACGGCCGAGAACCTAAGGCCAAAACTAGGAGTAGATAGCATTTCCGCTAAAACTGCCGTTTTAGGACATAAATGCTGTCTAGTCCCAGGTCCTTGATCATATTAACAGGCCACAATGAAGAAGAAGAAGAAGAAGAACATTTATTTCAACAACAGAAACACACACATACATT
Organism: Yponomeuta evonymella; assembly: GCA_963969515.1. Taxonomy (NCBI): domain Eukaryota; kingdom Metazoa; phylum Arthropoda; class Insecta; order Lepidoptera; family Yponomeutidae; genus Yponomeuta; species Yponomeuta evonymella. The sequence continues at coordinate 14,935,314 of OZ018349.1, forward strand.
AACAAGTTACAACATAAAATATTAAATTACAATACAAAAGGTAGAAAAGAAAAAAAACAATAAAACACTTTATATTATATATTACATAAGTTGCGGTGTGTCCCTGTTGCTGGAAAAGGCAGCTGACTCAGCATTGTGCTGAGGGTATTCAGCCAAAGCGCTGGTTTTCAGCCAGTGCCTGTCCGTCTCACAAATATACTAGGTTGCGGTGCAGTGCATAACATAGTTAAATAAATGAATGAATAGATGATTAAATAAATAAGTAAATGAATAAAATTACATAAAATACAAATAAAGTTAATGACTTACAAGGTTAATGATTATGATGCGATCACATTGTCAGTCACTTGCGGCGAGAAGTTGGGGCAGGATGGGAAAGTCTCTGCTGCTCAAGTAAATATGCCCTGAGCTTGCGCCCAAAGGCAAATCCACTAGGCGCTTCACGTACTGGAGGAGGAATATCATTCCAACGCTTGGACGCCGCATACCTAAAGCAAGGATGTAAAGCTACCACGGAATGCCATAGTTCGGTGCGCGGGGACACAGATTTTATTTTTATGCACAGATCTCTGTCGGGACGACCACTCGAGCTTTTTATAAAGATAGTCCGGTGATTTCGGAATGGAATCTAACCGGTCACCAGACAGGCATAACGTTGGTGGGTCTCCCCTCCAGTTTCAGTTCGGCGTGACTTTATGTATGCATGTAGTGAATATTGAATATGTAGCTGATCTAAATTGGAAGCTGCCGCGAACCGACTTCAAAAGTGGAAACAGCACGTGGTACCCTAGTTTGGGACCAGGACAAATGATTGTGTAGTGTGGACGTTATTATTATGATCAAAGAAGAAGGTTGAATATGACCCTTCTTTCAGGTTCTGCCACATGTGGAATCACCAGCAGCCTCACCTATATAACAACGTGAGCCAACTAGAGGCCGAGATGACGCTGAACAAACAGTTCGCCTTAGAGCACGGCATACCGACCAACTCGTGCTATTCAGTGTCGCCGCACCACTCAGGCGTCTACCCGGTCCACGAGCCGCTGTACGAGGCTTGGAAGAAGGTCTGGGACGTGAAGGTCACGAGCACGGAGGAGTATCCGCATCTGAGGCCGGCTAGGTGAGTTGCCAGATTACTTACTCCGCTGCCTCAGGGACCCGAAGTGTGTCTTGGCCTCCGATACAAGAAGTCGCCACTTGTCTCTGTCCCGCGCGGTCTCCTGCCAGTCGCCTGCCTTGAGCTCTCGCAGGTACTTGGCCAGTTCGTCCGTCCTGCTATATCTCGGTCGGGCAACCGATCTTTGGCCGCATGGCCCCAGGTATGCCCGATCCTCTCCCATCCTCTCTAATGGACCGAGCGAACGGATTCGGACCTTAAATTTCCCGGTTCGATTTAACTCTCTAACTCTCATCTTCCCTGCTTATTGGATCTTTAATGATTTTCCTCTCCGCGACCAGATGTTTATTGTAAGATTCAAGATTTGTAAGATGGGCAAGTTATGTAAAATGGCAATGGACTCGTTACATGTGCCGATTTGTTTTGGCAGATTTTACACAAAACTCACTGAACTTAAAAATAACACAGGGTGGTAAACAACACCGGGGCCTCGATTCTATTCTGACATTGTAGTTACAATGACAGATTCACAATCGGGTCACATCATCATTATCAACCCATTATGTCCCCACCGAGGGGCACGGGTCTCTTCCCTGAGGAAGGTATAGGCCATACTCCACCACGGGGGCCAAGTCCGGATTGGTGGAGGCTTGTAGACTAGTGGCTCGTCTACTGTCAGAAGTTGTCAAGCCGCCCTAAGGCCTCTGACTTGGCTTAACGACTGCCATCTATCGACGGCAGCCGGCACCAACAGCTTAACGTGCCTTGCGAAGCACGGAATCGCTCGGAAAAATGCCACTAGCGTTAGGCATAGACGGCGACCCATCCATGCACTGAACGCGCCCTGTGTTGCTTAACCTTCGTGATCGTTTAAGATCACTCAGGCAGCCGGGGCTACGAGCGATTCACATGTGGCGACACAATCGGGTCACATGACATGTTTCATTCCATTAACGCCTAAAAGGTTTGATACGCGCATACGCATATATTGAAACAGCAATGAATTAAATCCGTTCAGGTAATTGTCTACAATGCGTTAACAGAATCTAGGCTTAAAAAGGTCTGTTTTTGGTATCAGTTTTTTTTTCAGTCTTTTCAGTCCTAAGTTGGTCCCATAGACACTTAAAAAATTAAACAGTATTTATTCAAAAAAACGCTTTGGCGTAGGTGTATGACATCCGCATTTATATTGAAGTTCGTATGAATAGACTTACGGGATTGCAGAATATTCCACTGAACCAACGTAACGAAACGTTGAGCTATTTCGGCTCAATGAATAATATCTCGTCATATATCGGCACAATCTGATGATGTGCGAGAGAAATAGTTTACTTTCACGCTCAACGTAGTATGTTTCCTTTTCATTTGCGCTAGTTTGCGCCAAGCTATTTTTCCACAACCATTTCATTGTATGAAGGTTACGTCGCGGTTTCCGGCATCGCGGCGTGATGGTTCTGCCGCGACAGACCTGTGGTCTGTTCACACACACGCTCCTGCTTGAACGCTACCCGGGCGGGCGCCAGCGACTCGACCGCTCCATCCAGGGAGGAGAGCTGTTTCAAACTGTCATCAATAATCCGGTAAGTAGACTTAATTTTCTTTTTTATTTTATTTTATTACAAAACCCACAGCACAAGTGTTTATAAAGTGTTTTGTAAAGTGTAAATGGACCTTTACACAGTTTTCAGTGGTATCGTTCGTTTTCGAACAGTAATATACTCTCTATTGTGCATAGTTCCTATTGTAAATAAGTACTGAAGTGTACCTATGTTTTTGCAACGCCTGAATGATTAATGGTGTTTGCTCTACTAAATATAAATCTGAATAGTTCAGTGCGAGCAGCAAAGTTCCGATTGCGTTGCAAGAGTAATTGAATTAACTGCACTCGTCACTTGTTTGCAATTAGCAACCCTGATATGCAATATGGAGCTCGAAAGCTTTAATAATAATATGTTTTTATTTCATAATACACAGTTCCAGATTACAATATAATTAATAAATAATAATACAACATAAAAATAAAATAAATGAATGAGCATAATATGTCAGTTGGTGCAAACGTTATCAAATTAGGGCTGTCCTTACGTGGAGCGTGCTGTCTCGTTCGCACAATTTAATCATTCTGGTGATTGTAATAAAATTAATATACTTTTGATAAATGTGGCCTGAGGGTTTGATAGAAGGTTTGGTAAAATTGCGAGCATTTAAGGCGTGTATTTCTTATCATGTACTAAGTTTTTGATTAAGAAAATTTTATTTCATAATTAATAATTTTATTAACCACCTTTCTTTATTAAAAACTACGTATAGGAAAACAAAAAATTATTTTAAATGTAATTTAATTATGCATCAAACCCTCAGACCACGTTTATTAATATTATTACAATATTTAAAAAAATGTGCGAGCAAGACAGCATGTCCCACGTAAGAACAGCCTTAAGTAGTTCGCTGTTAAAGAGGATTGGATTGGTCTACTTGTTTCACCGGAATAATACAAATATTGCATACACTCCCGTAAATTCAAGTCTACGTGAAATTATCCATTGACTACTATGGGCTTACTTTCCGTGACTGTTTTCTTCTTTATGTAATAGTAGCTGTCCCGGCGAACTTCGTACCGCCACAGAATCCGTTTATACGATTCTTGCACAACGCCATCTATTTTTAAAACACAACGTTTGCCTGCACAACGCCATCTATTTTAAACTTAAAATAAATATTATCCCACGGGAACGCATTACCAGGACATCAAGTATGATATGTCTCAATTCAGGTCTTTGTCTATCTGTACGCCAAAATTCATGTAAATCCGTTCAGCCTTTATTGCGTGATTGAGTAACAAACATCCAAACCTCCAAACATTTTCACAAACTTTCACATTTATAATATTAGTAGGATATTTATTTGTGTATGTTGAGAATATAAACTATATCAGAGTGGCTACATCCTCAACCCCACTTCACTACTCCCCACTTATTTGACTAAAAACATCGATCGATCATTCAAGTACTTATCATACTCGATCAAAGGCTGTAGATATAAAACTCTGACGAAAGTATTTTTTTTTTCCAAGAACTGTGGCGTTATCTACAAAATCCAAGTGCCATTCATCTGACTAAGACACTTACGAGTATTTGTACGATTGCACATCTTGCCCAAGCGTGCACTCTACTTAGTTACGTCACAATGCAGAGCAACAAAAATGTAAAGGTTGATCTGATTTTGTCCGTTCTGTGTATCTGTGCATAGTTTATCCAGTGCACGCTTATCGAACTCGTGCATATAGCGCACGAGACCGAGTTAAGAATTAACTAATAAGAATAACTTTCATATCTGAAACCAGACTGTCGGCACCGATCTGTTATTAGTTAATACAATAGACAGCTTAATCAATTTTGTTGATGAGTACATATTACTTCCGTGAAACTAATTTAGAGTTGACACATTTGGATAACAGCTGCATGTCTATTTAGGTCGTTCCATCGTTTATGCGGACCGAACTGTAATTATTTCGGTGTAACGTAACTGTGACGTAACATTAGCGCTACTGTGACTCATTCATTTACTCAAAGTTGCACTTGGTCTCTGGAACCAAAAGCTCTACCACACTCCATTTCGAGCTGCGGCAAATACTTTATCTATTTATCCAGTTCATGAATAGAGCCCATTACTGGGTATGGGCGTCACGCAAACCGCCTCGGTTCATCTCGTCTATTGCTTTCCGGCGGCTTTAGTAATGCCATCGACCCATCGGATCCATCCCGACCCGATCCGGACCCCTACATTTTTTAATAACAGAAATATTCCATAAAACACAAGCCTAAAAAACAAAAGTCTATAATATTAAAAATCCTCCGAACAATAGCCGATTGAAAAACTCCATACACTTTCGTTGTTATGTACGAAATGTCTTTGTCGTACTGAATAATTTGAGAAAGGCTTTGTGTGGAAAGGCCTTGTAGCAGCCATTTTCTCAGCCACGTGTACCGCAACTGCCTTAACAAAACAGTACAGATGTAATACAAATTACTTACACTTAAAAACTACAGGTAGTTCAGATACAAGGATTTTCACCTTACTTCACAAAGTTCAGCATTAATCCATGTTTGTTTTTTTACTCATGGGGAAGCAGCTCAGGTTGGAAGGTTGGAATGACAATGTGTTTATGCCATAGATGGCATTGAAAAACTTAGAAAACAAATAGAAATAACCACAATTTTATATCTTACATCATGGCCTCTCCAATAAGAGTAAAAAAAAAATTGTGCAAGTTCTCCATTGAAATTTTTGGATGTCGGGTTTTTGTTGCCAACACCATTCTCCCCAATAGATAAACGGCTTCATGACCCATATGTCCAACTACGAATCACTGATCGTAGTGAATAATTTGAGACTGACTGAAGGCTTTGTAATAGTCATTTTTCCAGCTAAGTGTTCAGAAACTGTTTTTATTACAAAATAGTACACATGTAATACAAATTTGTGTGCGTAAAACCTATTTAAAATACATTACACACACCATATATACAATTCACCTTGGGAAGTTGTTCAGCATTAATCAAAATTTGTTTCCATTAGCTTTTTGCTGTCGGGCTCTCGGGTCCCAGCAGTCGTGTAACGCCACCATTCTCCCCAACAGATAAACATCTTCATGACGCATATGTCCAACTATGGCAACGACCGCCTCGCGCTCTACACGTTCGAGTCGGTGGTGAAGTTCCTCCGCTGCTGGACCAATGTGCGCCTGGGCTCCGCGCCGCCGCTGCAGCTGGCTGCCAAATACTTCCAAATGCGGCCCGACGAGCTCAACCCGCTGTGGGGGGTAAGTCCACACATTGCACAGCTACTCTTCTCTCTTCTTCAACCTATAGCCACCTAGGTGTAGAGCTTTTCGCATCTAGTCTTTTCCTGCCACTTTGACCATGTCGTTGGTTGCCTGCCCACATTTCTGCGCTCATCTCTAGGTCTTCTGACTACTACTTTTACACCCCATCTTTTGTCTTGTCTACACCATATACGGCAGGTTCTACTTACTGCGAAAAATATATGTGTTGTACTGGATGAATCTTTGAAACATCCCCTTAATATGATCCAAGATGAGGCAGCCGTATCGTTGGATGCGAAGGCTGAAAGAAAGCAATGCCACTCATAAAATCTGATAAAAACGCGAGTCGCGCCTTTTAACGCGCTCTAATGTCAAAATGTAGCGCTCGTCAAACGATTGAGTAGGAAAATATAAATTCTTGACTATCCTCCATAAAACCCTTATGATTTCTTTACATTTCCAACATTAAGAAAATCAAAGAAATTAAAATCAAAGATTACAGTCTAGTGAAGAAGCAGTCGACTTTTTCAAGTCAGCCATATCAACTATAAGGTTCTAGTTGTGCTGTAGTTTTTTCAAACGACAAAACTTAAACTTAATTAAATAAAAAATTAAAACCGACTTCGAAACACTACAGCACTAAAAAATTAGAAATAATTTAAATAATTACAAGTTTGTAGAAGTATTTATACATGTAGGTATTGTAGAAGCATAATTTGGAGCCGGTGCCCAAAATATATGTGCTGGTCTTGAAACTGGGCACCGACTACAAATTATACTTCTACAATACCTACATGCTTCTACTTCTACTTCTAATTATTTAAATTATTTCTAACTTTTTAGTGCTGTAGTTTCGAAGTCGGTTTTTATTTTTTATTTAAAAAAAAATTTTTTTCATATTTTTGTGGGAGAGCGGGAGAAAAATAAATAAGTCCCTTATAACCATAATTTACCCTACTTAATTCGTTGCTTTAAAATTTGATGTTCTAAATTTCCATCTCCGAAAGTCCTCACCAGAACATCACCAAATTAACTTGGGACTACTTTTACGCTACTTATGAAACATACGGATATTACTAAAGGATGGGTCCCAATAGGGCTTATTTACTGCTGTCCATTGAAGAGTTCCGTTCTCCATTTCTGAAAGTCTCCATCAGATCTTCACCAAATTAAAATGGGACCAATGGCGCGTTATACCTGTTCGAACAAAAAAAGAATTGTCGAAATCGGTTAAGATTTGACGGAGTTATGGAGGAACATAGCCAAATAAATATATATATATATACGCGTCGAATTGATAACCTCCTCCTTTTTTTGAGGTCAGTTAAAAAGCATGCCTCGTGCTACCTACCATGTTAAACAAAATAATATTCAATAGGAAAACAGGGGTAGCTGAAAACCAGCGTTGTCTGGCACACCTAGTATTGTCATAAAGTGTTATCTGTCTATTCTACATAGGATTGACGGTGCGAGTCGCGAGTTTGGTAGCGCTAAAATGGCAGATTTTGACAAGTTTTTTTTTTGCAACTGTATTAATCGCACAACTCGCAGCAGTCACCAGCAGTTACTAAATAAATAAATATAGTTACTAATAGTAAATAGAAGTCAAGATTTGTCAAAAGTAGTAAATATAAATGTAATTCAAAAAGTTTTACCTTATTTCCAACATAGTGTGTTCCTGGTTTCCATAACTGCACTTTTGCAAGTATTTGATAACAAGCAGTAAGCAGTCGACTCGCGAACCTTTGTACTCGTATAATGAGAGCAAATAAATACAATTGCATCCTATTCTCCGCATTTCCTGCGAACCCATTTACTAATCATTGTTCTTCCAACATGCCTGTTATTAATATGCAAATAATTTTCCCTGAAAACTCATTAAAATACTTCCAGCCCTAGTATTATTCTCACAAACACGTAAAAGCAATTAAAATAAGAGTAATGTGGTAGTTAGGTACTTGGTAGATCAGTGAAGATAAGTAAGCGAAATCCACAGACCCACAATATAAAATCCTCGGAATAAAACGCTAGATTTTAGTGCCCGAGAGTTCAGTAAATGGAAACTGATGGCTGAGCGAATTCTAAATAACAGGGTTATAAAAAGCGCGCCAAGCTGAAATAGCAAAAGTGTTTGTATATATACGCTTGCTGTTCACACATCTTTGACTCGTAAAATAAACATAACACAACATGACACAAAGATACAGAGTTTGCCAATAGGATCTTCCATAAGAATATTATGAAGAGGTTCGCAAAAAGCAGAGCCTTAAGGTTTTGGAAATTTTAAGTTGGGACCATAGTTTTAAGTTGGCTCTAAACTTTATTCGACGGAGTTTTTGTAGCACATTAATACATGATTATTAATACTAAAATGTGCAGTTCCTGAGACACTCCAATTATATTTGTATACAATAACTTTTGTTCTATCAGTTTTTTGAGTTGCCGTAAATTTGTACAAATTGCCTCTGTCCAGGTTTGTGATGTCCTTGCCTGGTTACCATAGCACAGGGTATCCTAGTTTAAGACCAGGACAAGTAATTGTGTTGTACGGAAGTTATTATTATTACAGTATAACTTGATGACTCGGCAAACGTTGTTTTGCCATATTAATTAGCCTGTGACTTATTCTCAGACCTACCAAATATACACAAAAAAGATTATAAAAATCGTTGAAGTCGTTTCGGAAATATGCAAATTATATTTGAATGGATAACAAACACTACGACACGAGATTTTTATTATATATTAGAAGATGACAGATTCACGTAGTGTATTGTATATTCATCCCATTGACGCCAAGACTGTTTGTAGTGTGTGCGCGAGTAGACTTGAAGCGGGAATGGAATGAAATCTACTCGTTCATGTGTTTGTCATTGTACTACAATGCATTAGTAGAATCTAGGTCCTGGCCGCTTTCAATAGAAGCTTTTGAGGTCGCAAGGGTATTCTTTAGTAAGTATAACATTTTACTGCAACGGTTTTACTCTATGAATCGGAATGCTCGCCGCTAGCTTGATTTCGCAAATGTAAAATTTAAATCCTATTTTATCAGTGGATTCTACTGTAGCTAGAATTGTGCGTACTCATCTGTTATGAAGGTAATAGATGTTTATTATGTAGGTAATATTTGAACGTAGGTAGGTAATAGATTTTATACGTAATGGATAATAGATGTACGTCGGTCACCTAAAACCCTAATTTCACTTTTGTTGTTTTCTTTCATCTTTGCTAAAAAGATTTTTAATTATACCTGCTACAGGTCGTTTTATACTTAAATTATGCAGGCTACAAAGTAGATACCGTCAATGTACGTGGTCTAAGATGTAGTGAATAATGAAATAAATAATTTTGTATTTCTATTTGTAGGTAGTAATAGAGATAAGTAGTAATAGATGAGTAAACAGAATTATGTTCCAGGGTTAATATGATTAAAATCACTTGATTTAAATCAGTGATTTAAATCGCGATTAAAATCAAGTGATTTTTTTTAAAAAATCCATGATTTTAATCAATTCATTTTACTGCGAGTAAATCCGCCAAAATGTGTCAAGGGATTTCCCCAGATATATACAGCGATTTCCGAACTACAGCGTGCACACAAGTGTCCAATTCGGTTTATACACCGGGAATTCCCTGAAATTTAAACTCGCAACTGAATCCGTCTGTTTCTGTGGCGCGGTCATTCGTGATTGACTATTGAAGGACAACAAGATGTATTCGTGATTGACTATGGAAGGAAAAAAGATGGAGTATGGGTTTATTTCGATGAAAAAAAGTCCGCTTGCGGCAAGTTTGACAAAGCCGTGTGTAAGAGTTTAAGAAGGAGTTAATGGGCTTAGTAGCGAGGATGAAAAAACATTTAGAAACATGTGTGACAGAAATCGATCGCAATCGTAACATAGACGCAGACGACGGCGGTGGCGGCGATGCCGTGAGCTCGGGTAACTTACTATCTAACCGCCTTCTACACTAAAACAGATCAAATAGTAAAAAAATAAAAAAAATCCGATTTAAATCAAATTAATCCGATTTTTTTGATTTTTTTAAAAAAATCATGATTTTTCTCAACCCTGTTATGTTCAATGTTCGACGAAATTTGTCATATACTTGACATAAATTTACTTGTCACAATATTATTATATTTCGCACTGAACAACAAATTTTGTTTACACGTGAATTTTATATATTTGAAGGGAGAGAACAAAATATAATTATCAGCTTTCCATATTGTTTTTCTTTCTTATAAAAAATTCATATTCTCCGAAACGAAAAGGTTCGAATATAATTGTATTGTATTGTTGAAGAGTTATAATTGTTCAGTTGCCTTTAAACTCTTTTTATTGTACAAAAGGCATGCTCATTGTTTGTATGCCCAATCAAATGTGATTGATTGAATATTCAGTTTTTCGGCGCTACTGCATTCGGCCTGCTCACTGGTGGAATTACAAAAAGGAATGAATTTATTTATTGTTGACGGCAGCGTCGCGCAAACCGAGCCAATATTTACCCGGGAGCGATTGCGATGAAGCCGTAACAACGGATTGAATTTACAGTGTCGACAACCGCACAATACAAATGCTTATTGCCGTTGTCCTATCACAGACGAAAAGGAGAGATTGTATTAAGCTCGCTTTGCAGATAAACAAGTCGAAGGCACTATCATACTAACAGCCAAGAGACTGCTCTCTGGACCTCAAGGATTGCTTCTGCAAAGGATATAGGTCAAACTTTTTCCTTACCTAAATCCAGCAAATTCCGTCTTTTTGTATTCATTTGAAGAGTGATCATTGAAATAATAATGCAGGAATTCTTGGCAAGTTGAAAACGTTAATCTATGGATAGTTATTTTATTGAAAACAATACGTGTGAACTAAACACCGCTCTGTACAGCGAAATCTTTCTTAGCGAAATGTTTTTATGTAGTGAAAGAACGGAACTCTTGTAAGTAGATTCACTATCGTGCCTTTATGTCCGTGTTACAGCCTATTTTCTTCAAAAGTACTGAAAAAATATACTTTAAATTTGACATATAAATTCAGATTTAAGGTTTATCCACGTTACAACGAGCCGGGAACGTGCGAGCGTAACGATACAAAATAAAATAATCCTTAAATATTATCAAGCTTAGATACTACAATAAGAGTGCACCAAAGCTGAGCCTCGTGACTCGTGACAGCCAACGGGCCGTCAGTTCTCGCCGAGCTTCATTGGGTAGTGTCTGACCTTGTAGGTTCAAGGATTATTTTTGATTGAAATCGTGGCGCCCGCACATCGCTAGCATGTTGTAGTCTGGACAGACTTGAACCGTGACCCAATTACAGAGAGTGTAGCGTAGGTAAATAAAAGGATTCTAATTTTGTGGTGTAAATTAGAAAATCGCGGGAGAATTATTAGCTAGATAGATAAATAGAGAACACTTTATTGCACAACCAGAAGACAGAAATACAAATAGTTTCTTATAGCTCTGTAGTGGTATACAATTGGCTGTCTTATCGCTTGGAGCGATCTCTTCCAGGCAAACTTTTTACATAGTACGAACAGATGATATTCCTTCCTATTTTAAAGTTCTCAAATTAGTAATCTGTGAAGTTATAGTGGCAATACCACTCGCTAACGGTGAAGGAAAATCATCGTGAGGAAACCTGAGTGTCTGAGCTATATAGCTCAGCGCTTGAAATCGCCAATCCGCGGTGGGCACGCCTGGTGATTAAGCCCATACTATCTCCTTGAGAGAAGGCCTGTGCCCTACAGTGGGACGTATATAGGCTGCTTATGCTTTGCAAATTAGTAACAGATATTGGTATTGACAACTGCAGCCCCCTTTTTGAATAGGGATGGGGATTTTTTTGCACCTGTATAATTTTGAATTGAAAAGTTTAAAATATATATTAAAGAAATCATACAAAAATCGAATTATCTTGCAAACTACTAAGCCTAAGATAAAAAAAACCGCTTTATTGTGTCTCTCTCAGTTTACAGGAACAGGAATTTAGTGTACGAGTAATCTCATCACGCGAGGCCGATTCTCACTTGACCACTATTTAACATTTGCAGGCTGCCTCTCCATCAACACTGACCCTCTTCGTTTGCCCCCAGAACCCCTGCGACGATGTCCGCCACCGCCGCATCTGGTCCAAGTCCAAGTGGTGTGGCACTCTCCCGAAACTGCTGGTGATAGGGCCGCAGAAGACAGGCAGCACGGCCCTCTATACTTTCCTTGCGATGCACCCGAAAATGACGCCCAACCTACCGAGCCCCGCCACCTATGAAGAGCTGCAGTTCTTCAATAACAATAACTACTTGAAGGGACTGGATTGGTAAGTACTTCTTCGAACACTTTGCCGCCAGGAAGCTAGATCTAGACTCGTACGTACATACACTGTAATTTCGACCGCATGTACATAAGAGAAAAAGACTATTTTGATCGTATGTGTACGACTCAATTGAGAATTAAACGGCGCTTCGAATGTTACCAAGTACTCCTTGAACTGCTGTATAAAATACATTAGACATTCATAGTTATTGTTATTTCTTCACTCTGAATGAATAATCTAAACACAGAATGAACGACGAATGCCGATTTAATTCATTGGATCGTTTCATTTGGCATCTTTAATTTTTCCAGAATGAAAAAAAGAGTGAAACGTCTAAACAGAATGTATATTCGAATTACGTCATAACATTTTGCTTCCTTGTTTGTGTACACGGTCAATCGAAGAAATTGATTAAGAGACTGGCTCACACGCATAACACGCACGCATAGGAGGCAAACGCTTGTTAACGCTTTTTTAGGGTTACTTACCTCAGAATGAAAAACGGAACCCATATAGGATCCCTTTATTTTCCGTCCGTTCGTCCGTCTGTCGGTCAAGACCCTTTATCTCGGGAACGCGTGGAGGTATCGAAATGAAATTAAAACCATCTAATCAGGTCTTCAGTCACTTGAAGCTGTGAAAAAATCAAACTTCTAAATTAACGTAAAAATAAGTTACAGTGAAAAAAAATTTACGTAAAAAACAAAAAACCTACATTTCGACAGTCAAGGGAATCAAAATCTATATGGCACTTTCCGTTGACCTAGAATTATGAAATTTGGCAAGTAGTTTTGTCGTGATTAAATCATTAAAAAATTGTCTTTGATCGGGACAAGCTCGGAAAAACTGCGAGACCATTGTAGGGAACCCTCGGTGGGCGGGTCCGACTCGCACTGGTCCGGTTTTTTTATCTGATCGTGTTATGAAAAATAATGTTGATTTTGACCATGTACTGTGATCGAGGAAAGAAAGAGAAAATTAATGATAATTCGAGTAAACGGTTATACCAAGATGTCTGATTACGCATTTACATGGTGTACCCTACTTCAGTTCCGTGAAACTTGAGTTATTTTATTATTTTTGACAAAAGTTCTGCGTAGGTAGTAGAGTTGCGCGTTTTATTTGTCATAAGACGCGACTTTCCAGTACATTCTGACGTTTTAGCCGCACAAAACTCGTGACGCGCGTCATAGTGGATGCCTTAAAAGGGCCATTACGTCCTCCATTTCGCCGATAAAAACTCAATAAACAACCACTGTAATTTTCATGACTTTTCTTCACAAACAACGGTATTCTTACCCCGCTGACCTCACTGCACGATAAAAATCCTCGAAAGTTATCAGCTAGGGAGACAACAATGGAAAAACCGAAACTGGAATTGTCCGCGCGCGGCCACATCCGTCCCGAAACTATTGGTTTTGTTTGCCCAGTGGCAGGTCGCTAGAGAGACGTGGTGCAGGAGGGCATGGTAATCTCTACTCCCGTTAATTGCACTTATTTCCTCACATTACGTAACTGTCACTCTTTTAGGTTAACCATTTTGACGACTCCTTAGTGTCAACTGTTGACAGTTCGGGGTAGTCACAACTCAACTCGGACATACAGTGGAGAACTTACGTAGTAGCGGTCCAGATCTTCCGCGGGCTAGCGCCAGAAGACTACATTTCCAGTTTGTCTTTGGCTACAGGTCAGGTCGTGTTACTAAAGAATCGTTCTGCTGACGGGCAGGAATCTTAAGAATATTCTTTTTTGTACGCCGAGAGAAAAACAGTAGAATTGGCTTTTGCTAATACAAATAAGGCCGCCAAATCTTACTTATATTGTGATGTTTTTCAATTTTTTTTTGTTTTTGTGCATTTTTAAGGTTTCATATCTAAACGACACCCTATTGAAATGTCTGTCTGTCCGATCTGAATCGTTATAATAATTTATGTAGCTAGTTGGAAGTGTCACAGAATATGCTTTAATATGGCCTATTGCACAACAAATATTAAAAAAAAGAAATTAAAGGGGATCCCCATTCATAAATTAGATTTCTTTTCTCGATCGTAAAAACGGTAATAAATACGAGTGTCAAACTTGGTGTGATTATAGTGCAAGAACATGTTATAGTGCATTCCCTATAGCAGTATAAACAAATAATAAAAACCGACCAAATGTGTGTACTCCCGATAAGGGTCCCGAAGTGAGTGATAGAAAACACATTTTTGTAAGACATACAAAATCTACGGAACCCTCGTTGCACGATTCCGACTCGCCCGGTTTTTTTTTTATCACGACTCCTACACGAAAAGGTAGTACTTGAATAAAACTTTCTCGTATCATCATAAAATTGAAGAACCTGATTTAAATTTTTAACCGTCACTCTCGAAGCAAAATACCGCGTCCTCCGATACAAGCATCTCACCGAGTGGCCGCCGACAGACAGAAATGTTCGCGGGTTTCATTTTATCGTCGCCGTGTGGTCAGCCCCTATACTAGTCCTCTGCCTTCAACGTTCACATTTTGTGCATCAAACAGCTCCTATTCCAAGGGCATAGAGTCGATTCTACCTTGTCAGTGTAAATATGGGTGTCTGTCGTGTGTACCCGCTGGCTTAGTCCCCGAATCTGTTACCGCTCCTACTGTACAGGAGTGCCTATTTGCCTGTGGGGTAACAAAAGCTCTTTGTACCTACCTCAAAGTGAGTAAAGGGTGAAGGGTGGGATGCATATCATAGCATATTTGTGTTGATACGTAGATCCGCCCCCTAGACCATATCAAGAGCGTTGTGTTAAACGTTGTAGAGTTAGAAAATCGATATCATTTTCGTGAAAGCTCCGTTTTTTTTTAATCACTCTTACCTATTTATTTTCACTCAAGACTAAATCAAAAAAACCTCAAGGGAGAGGAGGAAGGAAGAAAGATTGACGACCGAAATATATCGAGTGAAGGTGGGTGGAAGGACCGGTAAGAGACATCTCATACTTTGACCATTTGGTCGATCTGTTTTAGCAAAGGGTAAGATGAAAGGTACCGGAAACCGGCGTGTGTGCATGCAGCGACTAATGAATGTTGATGAAGCGAAAGAAGTATGTCAGGATTATGACAAGCGGCAAACCCTGGTCTCTGCCTACCCTCCGGGATATAGCTGTGTCTCTAGAATCGTACATATGAAAATTAATAGTTCCCCGTGCCGTTTTCCAAACTAAATAGCTCCAATTTCATCTCTATTGCGGCAGTGCCTGGTTCTCAGACCAATTAAAGGTTCACCACTGCCCAACATTAGTAAAGTTAATTCCCTCGGAATATATTGTCCACAAAACTACTAGCAAACAAATGCAAACCAGCTAAACCACAACTGGAAAGTTCAAATATTCAAATTAGATAACGTAATAAACTTTTGTACGTATTGTTTTGTCAATGCGTCTGTGCGGACGCTTTATTTTGCACTTTTAAATTGAAACATACTCATAAATATTAATATACATTAAATTGGATGTAACGAGAGAGCAATCATACTGTCTCGGCTAATTTTGACCCTGCCGTTCAGTCTGGCTGGAGTGTGATTCATGACTTTGATGCACTGACCTCCATGGCGTCCAATGTCCATGGTACCTAGTACTATTGCAAATCTGTACCAATCAACAGAAATCTAATGAGCATTAACTACTTAGCAGACGGAATCAACCTAGGCACATTGCGGTAGATAATAATATAGTAGGTCCACTCCCGCCTGACTGGTAATTGGTGCTGAGCAGTGCAGTTTTGATGTTGTTTTTTATTTAATTTTTTGTGATTTTTTGTACTGATGAGTGACGAACGAGATTTAGCGCCTTTAAGGAGACCCCGTGAACTTCGTATCACATACTTTTTTTTAGTTTTCACCATTTAAACTTTCCCTAGAGTTCCACTAACATAAAAAAAATTGAAAAATCGGTCCGGCTGTTCTCGAGTTTTAGCGACACTAACGAACAGCAATTAATTTTTATATACATACATAGATTTTATAATGTTTTTTTGTCGGACTTATGCGGATCAAAGATAGCCTATGTCACGCGCGCAGCTCTGAAAAATCCATTGAGATCTTATTTGTGAAAAACTGACGATAATAATTTAAACAAAAGTATTGATGACAACGCAGCCAGTATGAACCTGTGTTCATACTGGCTGCGTTTCAGGATTCAGTACAAATATAGATCTTTATTACCTACCAGTAGCAGGCCAAGTCTTCCTATTCCTCCGAGATACAGGCCTATAATAAAATTAAAATTGCAAGTACGTAGAGTTGTAGAGTTACAATTCTATTTCATTCATCTATACTTATAATAAATCTGATATTTTTTTCACTTTGTATCACGCAAAAACCACTGAACGAAATGAAATAAAACTCAGCAGAATTATAGCTTAGGTTCCCTCGTAACATATAGCCTATATAACATCACGCTTAAGTCCATTGGGGCTAAGAAAATCACCATAAGCTGCAGTGGTTTTACCACAACCAGGTTATGAAGAACCAGTGCATAGGCACTACCCGTCGGTAATATCTTTATCTGTCACCTTGGGAATCGTCATATTGCGATGTGCCCAAATAATTCCGCCGGGTTACACGGTGTGCAAAATTGTGTCTCTTTCTGTAAGTTTCTTAATTGCTTTACTTTAAAAATAAAAGAATCATAAAAATTAACTGCTAATGCAGTGTAAGTAAAATTAGTACTGTACATATTTAAAGGTGATAAAATCAGCGTCAGCAGAAAACATTCAGTATAACCAACATAACAACGTAAACTTAAAAAAATAACTACCGATAGTTGCGTTCCGAAACGTAATAAGATTCTGAGAAAAAACAAACATTATCTCTTTAAGAATCAAAGTATTTTGTACCACCCGCCACGAATAATCACACATAATTTATATTTGCATAACAGATGAATAATAGTGAAGTATTGTTTATATTTATTAGAAAACGTTGTTTTTTTATTTCGTTTTTTTTAGCACCTTCTGTCTGTCCATCTGTCCGCGACTTAGCACAGAGACGACAGGAACTAGAAAGCTGAAATTTGGCATCGATATACATATTAATCGCGCCGACAAAACGGTAGACTAAACTCACAAAAATATTTTTTTCTTAGTACCTCCTCTACACCTAAAATAGGGATGCATTTTTTTCTCACCTTCACCCTGTGAGGTATCGTTGGATACGTTTGTCTCCGGAACCTTACGCTGCACGTGGCCCGACACGCACTTGCCGGTTTTGTCTTATAAACATAAAACAATCTTTAAAATGCGCACCAAATCCTGTCAAATTCTTCACTTTTGTGTTCGAGAATAACACGATCTTGCGACGATGTCGCGGGGACATTAAATCGTCGCATTAAATCTATTTATGATTGTGCGTATAAATAATTAATATTCGAACTATAACTTTCGTAAACACATTATTAACTTTACACCGGATAAACTTACTTGGTTTTAAACGTTAATGTTTAAACGTTAACCGGTGTTAAGTTAATAATAATTAATATGTCAGTCTAATCTAATTTATCGTTCTAGCCCGAATATTCATGTTGGGCATAAGCCTTCCCAAAGCACGCCACATCTTTCTGCACATCTCAATTTGCTTTAGATCGTCGAACCTGTGAGCTGATGGGCGCCTTATGCCGCGTTTCTCAATATTTCGCAAACAGATTTAAATTAAAAATGTCTGTTTTACATTGAGTATTCTATTCTATCTGGAATGAGTTTGAGCGAGCGATAAGCTGCACCGACGGGAGACGGCGTGGTGAGGTAGAATAATATAATAGTAAATTTAATACGAGCGCGAAAAGGTTTCAAGGGAAGAAATTTGGAACGGGGATAGACCATGACGTTGATTAAGGGCCAGGACACTTAATATTAGATTAGATTAAAAAAATATTTATTGCACAATAAGCTTATTTGTACAAAGGCGAGCTTATTACTAATGAGTATTTTCTCCCAGCTAACCTTGGGTTATGTGGATAGTGGAAGGTGTAGTGCCAGGAAAAAGTTATTGCGAAAAATTACATGGAACAAAATAATGTATTAGTAAAATTCATAGGTGTGGGATAATTTTCAATATACCAAATATATCAACATATAACTACGTAGAGTACACACTATCTCATATATAAAATCATAGTGTTTGTTTTCGAACTCCTCCGCAACAGCTACACCGATTTTTATGATTTTTGTTGTGTATCTTTGATAGCATTGAAATGTGTAAGTTACTTTGCCAAATTCCGCTAAAATCCCACAAGCACCATGCGGTTAGTTAATGCACCGCCCTCACTCCCACTTTTTCAAGCAGAAGCAAGAAACAAATACACCACCACCGACACCGATACTTGTGTGAAAAAATGGGTTGCGACGCGTTTCGCCTCTAACGTGAGGCATCCTTAGGCTCCGATGGTGCATTAACTAACCGCATGGTGCTTGTGGGATTTTGGCGGAATTTAGCAAAGTAATTTACACATTTTCATGCTATAATGGATTTCCGCAAAGTAACGGCTGCTTCCATACAATATCTTTGGTAGGTCTGGGAATAGGTCGTAGGCTAATTAATATGGCAACACAACGTTTGCCGGGTCAGCTAGTCTCTAATATAGAGGAACCTCTATACGATACTCATATATGGAAGCACGATGATCTCATATGGAAGGTTTGGTTTCAGAGCGAGAATTAATTTGTATTTTCTTGAAAAAACTGTTTGAATATTTTTGAGTATTTTAATGTATAAATCCTCCTCTCAGGTACATGGACTTCTTCCCTCCAAGCCTGGGCAACACATCGCAGATCACCTTCGAGAAGTCGGCTACTTACTTTGACGGAGAGCTGGTGCCGCGAAGGGCTCATGCGCTTTTGCCAAATGCCAAGATCATCACAATCCTCATATCGCCCTCGAAAAGGTGAGTTCGTGGTCAGATCAGATTTTTATTTTATTTATTTAGGAACGCCATCTACATATTAACCAATACACCAGTAACACAGTCTGTATCCAAATTTCTGGTATGCATCCCAGTTAGAGGCATCCACGACATTGGCAGAGATTTGTCCACAAGCAACATAAATCTTAGTAACTAAAGCGATATACCTACTGCTCAATTTACTCTCCCTCATTGTGTGATTTTGTTTTCGAAAACCACTAACCCACCTTTAGTATTTTTCACTGACTCGCGATGTTCATACATAGTAATATATAGTAATAAAAATCTACGTAATAAATAATCGCGCTTAGACCCGTTTAATATATTATTCACCCACCTTTGTCTGTTACAAGCGGGGTAGATAGCGGCGAATGTTAGTAATTTTCATAACATCAAATTAGTTTAACGCGCTTTTTATGTATTTCCTAGGCGAAAAAATGTTCGGCAAAAATATTATGTTTAATTTCATTAGTCGTAAGTACGAATGTATTTTCCGACTCGGCGATTTTATGCTCGGAAATGCAGCATTTTTTATGTATCCCTCCATAGTCCTTTCGATTATCTAAGTGCCTACCGCTTCGACTGAGTAGTAAAATTGTCCGGCGGCGGCGTGGTAATAAGGAATAAAAATTCGCAAGCAGCGCGCCAGAGGAGATCTCTAATAAATATTTCAGCTTCATCTTGATTGCAAATTGGATCCGTTTTTCGGGGGCGACTCTCTTCTTTAGGACATTTTCATTTTACATCTGAAAGTAAATCTTAGGACTAATTCGAGCGGAATGTTCTCCCCCAACAGGTGAGTCTTTCGACAGTATTTACTTTGGTCCCCGATAATAGATTGAAAGGGAACATCTTGTTACCAGACTTCGATTTTGATTACGATAATGGATGTGGTTCATTTTACAAAGCGTTGAATCACTCTTTTCATTACGAATACGAGGAAAATCACTTGTCACTGTCGAATAACCTGGGCCCGAGCGCGAAGTGAAAGTTCTTGTAGTTCAGTGAACTTGTTTCGCTATAGGTGGGGCAGATAAGTCAGGGACGGTAAAGAAAAAACCCCGGGCGTGGTAGCCAAGTAACTAGTAAATCTCAAGACCGCCACCCCGCCCCGACCGCAGAGCGCCTAAGTTTTCATACTTTTTAAAACAAATCCGCTTAACTCGAAGGTCACAGTTACTACCCCCCGGCCGCGTAAGTTTCGAGGCTTGTTTTAAGCTTGTTTAACAGCAGCCGTTAGTGGTACTCAGATGTGAAAATGCTGAAAAGAAAATGCTGTTGTCGACCGCCCCCGTGAGTGTGGGTTACGAAATATGTAGAGCCCCATTTTATGATTTATGTTGCTCTTCGAGTTTCGTTAGTTACTTTATTCTGAAAAAATGTTGTGATTAGCTTTGTACAATACGCATAGTGTATAGGTCATGACAATAAGATCAATATCTATACACATTTCATGGTAACCTTTATGCGCATGGTAACCTAAATGTAAGTGTGTCTTATTTCGCCTTGGATTTAATGCACATAATACACATAGTTTTAATTTTAGAGGTAACATTGTAAAATCATGTTGATAAATGAAATAATACCTATAAGCCTTGGATTTAAGGGGGCGGCGTCTCTTGGCACAGGTATTTTTAGTTAAAAGAAGACGCCTGCCAAACCCCAGGTACTCAAATCTATGGTTACACAATAAAACAATATATATAAATATATATATTTTTATACAAATTTAAAACCATGTGTATTATGTATATATATATATATATATATATCTTAATTCACATTTGAAACGTTCACAGTTTTCAATACACGCACTTTCACGTTTTTTTAATACTACTGGGATTTCAATTATTTCCAAAGTAAGAAAGTTGTTTGTTTCAGAGCCTACTCGTGGTACCAGCACATCCGTTCGCATGGAGACCCAGTGGCCAATAATTACACCTTCCACACAATCATCACGGCCAACGACTCTGCGCCTAAATATTTGCGGGACCTGAGGTAAGATCGACTAGATTCCAGTGCTGTTTTTTTCAATTGTCCGGTTAGATTATGACCTTGAAAAGAACAATTGAAAACCATTGTTATGGTGGCCATTTAGAAATCTACAGAGTACCACCATTATGTTACAAAAAATATGTAGGTGGCTGTACTTCGCGCAACTTCGCGCCCGCCGTAAATAATTGATGGCTTCTAATACTAGCGTTCAATACTTTTGTAGGCATAATACAAACGAAAATTACAATAGAAGCCTCGCCCTTACTTAAAATTGTATTAATCCGACGTCGGCGACCAAATAAGTTGTGGGACTTCTGCGATCTGGCTTGCGAAACCTAGTTTGTTTTTTAAATGTCCAACAACAACGACAGAAGCAAAGTCTTAAGGAACAAGTAAAAAAAAAAAAACAAAAATCATAATCATTTTACATTAAAAACATCGATTGCAAACTTATCTTTGCAATTGGTTTGTTTGGGAGTACATTCTTTTCAACTTTTAAGTTGGTAATTATTGTTTTTTAGAACTCTATGAGTGAGTCCTATTCGCACTTGTGCGGGTTCTCTGAAGAAACAATTATTTAGCTTTAAGTAATTAATATCAATAACAGAGCACTTGATGGTACTGTTCCTAACGAATTAAACGAACTAACGAAAGGTAACACGAAATTACCTTTTTCTAGGTATTATATAAAATGCGCTTTTGCTCCAACTTATTCGTTTATTTTGTATTCACAAATCGCATGTAAAACATCGTTCGGGCAGAGATTCACAGCCGGCCTATATTTTACACGCTTCTGTGCCAAAAATGTATAAAACAGAGCCAGAATTTTACCCGGCTCTTTTTGTGTTGGCATAACTAACTCCCAACCGAGAATGCCGCTAGGGGCTCTCGTATTAATACAACGTACCTATCTCGTCTATCCCCGTGGCGCCGGATAGCGTCACTCCGTTTCCTTCAGTGGATGTCGTAGAAGGCGACTAAGGAAATCAATTACGAGGAGACGGGCAGCAGCGTCTTCCTGAGATTCCAACCGCATACTGCGATCGCCAACCCGCCTGCCAAGCGTGGCGATTATGGCAAAACCCCTCATGGTTATCAAAACCACGAAGGAGGCCTATGACCTGCAGTGGGCGTCAAATGGCTGATGATGATGATGATTATCTCGTTGAAACAAAGCGTAGTTTTTTGTTTCCGGTAAAGAATATCAACATCGGTAATTAGAAAACAATTCGCAGCTTTAGTCCACATGGTGGTGATGGGGTCAGCTTTCCTTATTTTTTCTCTCTTCACATCGCCCTATTTATGACCAATTTTTACTAGGACTACCAAAAAAAAAGTTAAGTTTTCAAGCCCGTGTTGGTATATTTGTCTGTTTCTTTATAACATCGTAACTTCTAAATGCTTGAGTCCATTAACAAGTGCGTGGTATTGTTTAGAATCCTTATTCTAAGTAACTAAGAATAGGCATTCCAGGTAAAATATTTCGACGGGGCCTTGATTCTGTTAGTACATTATAAAAGAATGACAGTTACACGGCCGGGTCACGTGACGTGACGTGGCTCACGTGTGTGGGTCACGGGTCATGTGACGTGTTGTTTCATACCATTGACGCCTAGAAGGTTTGATACGTGTGCGTAGGCTTGAAGCGGCAATGAAATTAAATCGTTATGTTCATGAAGTTTCCATTGTAATACAATGTACTTACAGAATCTTGGCCCTGGAGGTCGTTTGTTGTTTTTGTAATATGCTTTAGTTTTATATTATATGTTTTTATTAGCTGACTCAGCAAAGGTTGTTTTCGGACCTACCATATACACAAAAAAAATCATAAAAATCGGTGAAGCCGTTTCGGAGGAGTTCGATAACAAACACTAGATTTTATGTATTACATAAAGGATGTTTCATTACGAGACTAACTCGAAAAAAATATCTGCGATTTCATAAACTCGATAGAAAATATATCAAAATTTAGTATGATTTTTGTTTAATTTGTTAACAGTACTAAAATACCCAAAATCCAAATATAATACTGAACAATTAGTCAGATAATAACTAATATTTTTAGAGAGCGTTACGTCACTCATAAAGCACACTGACATCCCACCATATCCTCAGCTGCCTCTTTTCCTTCGTTAGAAACCTAAATAACTGTTGTTACTCTGTAGTCAGAGACCACGCTTTGCCACTTCCAACGATCCGTTCCATAATAATATGTGTGATATTCCATCTCACACGTTTTCGGTCCACTTACAGTAGCGAGCAATGAATAAGTGTCACTGGCGAAATCTTTGATGAATAAAATAAATAGTATAATATAGGTAATATTATACTATTCATTTTACTTATAATAATATAAGTACCTGTGTAATTTATGTAATTAAGAAAAAACCTTATTATATAATTGACATAAATTTATAATAGAAAATATTATTGTTTTTATTTTTTCGCTCGGTGATTCTATAATTTTTAATGACAATAAATAATAAGTGTACTTTTGACAAATGTAGAAAGAAGTAAGACAATAGACGTATTTAGATTTTGATACAGAAAAATAGAATATGAAGCACAGAACTCTTAAAACCAGTTTTCTCTATAAAAAAGCGGATAAGTGCGAGTCGGACTCGCCCATTGAGGGTTCCGTACAAATTTGTAGGTACTTACATATTATAAATAGTTCAGGTATCGAGTCTCACAGTTTTTTCCGAGCTTTTCCCGAACTTTAAAGACAATTTTTTTATAATTTAATTACAAATGTATATCTAGTTTTTAGATTTTTCTCTGTACTATATTACTTGTCAAATTTCATCGTTCTGGGTCAACTATAAATTTTGATTCCCTAGAGTGTCGAAATATACGTTTTTTTTGTGGCATTATTGGCCGTATCTTTTTTTTGCGTACTCGGTACCTCCACGCGTTTCCGACATAAAGGGTCTTGCCAGACAGACGGATGAATGGACGGACAAGAAAGTGATCTTATAAGGGTTTCGTTTTTTCCTTTTGAGGTACGGAACCCTAAAATCTACCTATAAGTAATAAAAAATAAAGGAACTTTAACAATCATAGAGTGTGCGAGTAAAAGGAATGTTCAAAGAGATATGTATGAACGATTTCGTCAGTGACCCTTATTTATGGAACTCGAACTCGTGTAGTTCATGGCTGGGCACTTTTCATATTCGGTACGGTAGAAATTATGGTGGAATATTGAGCAAATGCTCACGATGTCTCACGATTTCTCGTCATTCCTTTCAAACATTTATTTTATTTAGAATATTATAACGTTGCAATATTATAACTGAGCACTACCTATCAAACATATTTTAACATTCTCTTACATATCTGGAATTGGAAGTGTCGTGAACACTTCCAACCCCACCCGCAAACACATCACACTCATCATAACATAAGTTGCTGTATTGGTCATACATGTCTGCTGGTCCCTGCAGGCCACTGGACCTTCCTATTCTATTGGCTATATTATTTCATAATCAGTACGTAGCTATATCCATATTTTTATAAGGTTACATTAGATCGTTAAAGTAGTTTAAGCGGCTTATTCTTAAAATAAACCTAATTAATCGAAGCTCTGTAGGATATATTTGCGCATTATATCAGTCTCAAGAGGCTTATTCTTAAAATAAACTTAATTTAGTTGAAGCTCTGCAGGGCATATTTGCGCTTCGATTACGTTCATTTTGTAAACGTTCCGAGAAATGCCCTCTGTTTCACTATATTACTATATTATTTCCAGCTGACTCGGCAAACGTTGTTTTACGACCTATTCTCAGACCTACCAAATATACACAAAAAAAATCATAAAAATCTGTGAAGCTGTTTCGGAGGAGTTCGATAACAAACACTGTGACACGAGATTTGTGGCATTTGTATAAATCAAAGAAACAACTCATATCAAATATAACGTAACCAAGTAACTAAGAAACTAATATTTTTATTTATCTTATGTTCTTTCTACAGTATAAAAGTAGAAATCTATAATTGGTCTTGTATCTGATTATATTTTGAAGGACCTAATAATTTAATGTGACGCTGTTGATTTCTCGAAATAAGCAAACAAAAAATGCAGGGGAAAAAAATCTGTAGCAACAGCAACATTTCTACAGTCTTGATAAGATAAGAACATTCTTTACTGTTAACCAAAACAAAATGATAAAAACAGTCTTATTTATAAAAAATAGATTCCACCAAAACACTCTTAAGACGGAGTTAAAGCCGATTTATCAGAGGAATTCCTGTTATAAACGGGCATTAACTCCGTCATAAGAGTATTTTAGTGGCATCGACTTTTTATAAACAAGACTGACGAGAGTACAATTAGGGGCCTTATTATTACCAGCAATATATTCCAGACAACCCTAAGATGGAAAGTTAACCCCGGCACTAAAACCCAATGTTAGAAAAAGCTTATAGCATTAAGTCCGCCACATTGCCATTGTATTTGATGTGCAATAAACGTATTAATAATAATAATAATGTTCGCCGTCAGGAATCGCTGCCTAAACCCAGGCAAGTACAGTCATTACTTGGAGCGCTGGCTCCTGGAGTTCAGCGTGCACCAGCTCCATATCATCGACGGTGTGCAGTTGCGGGCCGACCCCGCCCTCGTCATGAACTCCATACAGAAGTTCCTCAAGATCACGCCGCAACTCGACTATAACAAGCTGCTCAAGTAAGTTGGCGATGGCTACGTTATCGAAATATTTCGGCAAGATTTGAAGGGGACGAGTCCACAAAATGCGTAATTTATTGACACTGCAGCCTTCGTAGCAATGGCATTCCAATGGTACAACCCGTGCGACTTAACTCGGCGCCTCGTGCGATCCCATCTTCTGCGATTTAATTCGCACGGGTCATAACATTGGATCGACATTGCAGTGCGATTGTTTAGTAGACTACAAATTGTTGCCAGAAATATATTGCCCTCCTATTGTCGCGCCGTTCACTCTAAGGGACAACCTATGCACTTCGACGACTTTAGGCCCAGTAGTTAATTAAAACGAAAGTAAATTCGAAGAAAAGTGTACACGTCAAGGAGAATCCCTCCAAGAAGGAGGGAGGGCGATGAAATTAATGTTGATTATCACGACATCGTGGCCACATTCGACTGGCTATCGATCACGTCATATTGCTCCGGGATGTATACATTTTATGGGCGGCTAGCTGTATCGTAGACAGCGAGATATACCATCATGAATTTGTTGGTGGGAAAGTTCGAATTATTCTTTAGTTCATTTTTCTTTATTCTGTAGCTAAACTAGGCCATCTTTGTGGAACGATAATCCAATATTATTGATTATTCGACAATCCGATAAACAATCTAATATTGCTCGCGAGTAAGTGGCGCTTCAGAACATCTTTATACTGAAGGGGTAGACGAACTACTTCGCGCTTTTCCCAATTCAGTTGGTCATAACTGCAGCATTGAGCTTCCGGAATCACGATCCAAGTAAAGAGGCACATTTCTGTGCCTCGTCTGGTGACGTCTTACTAACTTTGATGCAAATGATTTTGCATACGCTCTACCTGTAACTAGCTCGCGTTTCTGTGAATGCCTTTAGCGTACTTCCCTATAGGCGGCCCTCTATTCGCTAACTTTTTTAAGTCTTTTTTATCACAAAGTCTGGCTTACGAAGTTCCGTTCTGAGCGACATAGCTTTGCTAGCTAATAGCTCTGCGTGCGTCTGGCCTATAAATAGACACGCTTGTGACAATTGTGATTATCTATAGTCCTTATTTCAGACGGGTAATATTGCGATGCCCTCACTTGAGCTATTTTCGCGTCGCAGCCATATATTCTGCAGTGGCTTCCAATTTTAAGAACTGTAATTTCTCTACCGTTTGCACCATGAGGTTGTCATTATGATTGCGTTGAAATGAATACCTTCAAAACCGTTTTCGTTTCCATAACTATTAGTTGAATAGAAAAGTGAACCAGAGTGCACCAGAGCTCTGATCGCGTGCAATCAATGCATCTGTAATAACTTAATTGAGCTATTAAAACATTGAAACTTTTAATTAAAATTATACGTCCAATTTCCGCAGTGAGTCCGAAATCTTTAAAGCCGTTTGAGTCTCATTTCGATCCGATGCTTAGTTGACTTTCAAATCGGACAATTTCACAGTTGAACTTGTGGAGGAGTTATCTACCCGTATTTTAAACTTGCATTTAATTAACAAACTATTACGACACAATCAGAGCTTCCAAAGGATTACTTCAAGAGCAGTTGAGAAGTTGAAAAGTTTAAAATTATGTTTGATACAAAGAAAGTTTGCCATTTCAGTTCAGTTGGCTCTTTGTAACGTTTCACGTCAACGAGTCAGGGACTTTATTGATCCGTTTGCTTCCAGGTACGACGCGAAGAAAGGGTTTTTCTGCCAAGCATTGAGTCAGGAGAAGACGAAATGCCTCGGTAAGTCGAAGGGGCGGGTGTACCCTCCGATGGAGGAGCGGTCGGCCAAGTTCCTGAGACGGTACTACACGCCTCACAACACCGCTCTGTCCAAGCTGCTAGTGCGGCTCGGCCGCCCTGCCCCCCAGTGGCTCAAGGACGAACTGTCGAACGGATAGCACCCCTCAAACCCTAATAAATTAGAAGAGGACCTAAAGACGCAAAGCGTGGTGAAAGTCTGTGTACTAACTATGCCTTGAATAGAGCCAGTGTTTGTGAACGTTGGATATCGGATATCAGTGGAAGCCGAGTTGAAAATACGTTGTCTACAAATAGCATTGTATGTGAAGGATATTTTTGTTGAGAAAAGTCGAAAAAAGTCTTTATAAAAAAAGATTAATATTTGTCTGGGTGTATTTAGTTGAATTATGGGAGATCTAACTGCGTCTTACTTTCTGCTAAAGAGGTTTTATTAGTTTTTACTTAAGTGACTGTTATAAAGATATTTGTGACGTTGCTTGCCCAAGGACGCTTTTAGCGACATTTATGAAATAAACGAGAATACGAGATGGCTTGAGCCATCGGCTTAGGTGCTATTTTATGAGTATTATAATTGTGAACCAAGACCGAGATGTTCAACAGTATGTAGCAAAGTGATTTACTTAGTTATTTTACCCCTTTTCGTAAGTATTTGATGTAAAGATCAATGTATATTTCGGCAGCTTTCAGCTATTCTTAATTATGTCATAAATACACTGTAACCCCTTTTCCTGTTCAAATACGTACCTGACAATTTGTACATTTGAGTACCTATTTGATTTATACATTTCATAATGAAATGTGTGAGTTAGCCATTGAAGTTTTAGCATCGACTATATTTTCCTTCAGTGCCATAATGTCTTCGAAGGCGCTGTATATTTACAGAATCTGAAGCAAGGAGCTAGTCTATTAAACGTAGCAATATTTTTATTATTTTCATATCGATCAATCAATGCAGCAGTAAGAATACTTCACTTGTAAATGTGTCATATTTTAGTAAAAACTTGATTTGATAAGAGAAGTTCGGGAAAAGTACTAACTTCCTAAAATGAATTCGCTATATATTTTGATATGCATGCATTTACTGACTGACATAGGTAAATCGGCTTGTCCAATGATTGAAATAATAAATAGATGACTTTAGAGTTCTCTTCGATATTCGTTATAGGTCTGTACTTAACAATATTAACTAAAAAAATGGTTTTCTCATTAAATGTAGATAGAGAAAGAAGTACAGAAATATATGATTGAAATCTATATTAAAATAGAGTTATTATATCGATGTGTTTTCACATTCATATTGTATGAATGTTGTATTTTCTTTTCTTTTTTTGAGAATCACTTATCAATTACCTACAAGAGTTTCTTGACTCGATTTGTTCTATCATTAATGTTGTAAAATGGTGTGTTTTGTAGAAATGACAGATATCAATATTTGTTTTTATGACTATGACGTTTGATCAATCGGGTGGAGCTGAGGATTACTTCAGAAGTTATTTTTAAGTATTAACATTGAGTATACAGGGTTACTACTGAAATGCAAAATTCCTGAAAACCCCCAATTTTAGTTCGTGTTTTACAAAATTTGTTCTATGAGATATTTTCTTAGATTTTTACTTTTTTGCGGTGGTAGCGGAGCGGTAGAACGCCGGCTTTTCAATCGGAAGGTCGTGGGTTCAAATCCCGGCATGTACCAATGACTTTGTTTTCTAAGTTACGTACATTTATAGTAGCAATACCACTCGCTAACGGATAATATATCGCTAACTATATTTTACCGCGAGGAAACGTGAGTCTCTGAGGTGGTGATTAAGGCCATACTCTCTCTCTGAGAGAAGGCCTGTGCCCTGCAGTGGGATGAATATAGGCTACATAAAAAAAAAGACAAAAAAAAATGTTCGCAATAGCTTAAATGATTAATTTTATTAAATTCGCGCTGGTACAGCCTCCGATGTATCATTTTCCTTCATATCTTCAAAGAAGAATATCAGTACTATTTAACATACATGGTTTTAAGAATGAACTATCACCAACGATAAAATCACATAAAAACATATTTTTTAATGGAAAAGTGACAAAAACAAAATTGCGTTAGAAAAAAAGTTGTTATAAATTACAAACTCTAATTGACGTGTTTGAGGAATTGTACATTTTAGAGGTAACCCTGTAATTTTAATGGTCGACATGGCAATAAAACATATTTCGTATATTTCCTTATGGTTCTAAGTAGGGTCCGTAGACTCCTTCGGTCTACGGCCGTACTTATAATCCTAAAGAACATCGGAACATCTATGATCAAAATTATCATTACGTTTTAACTAGGAATATCTATTGTTATTAGTTTTACCATTGTAACGATGGACTCTCATAAAATGTGTTCTTATATGAAATTAATACATCACTTATTTTTATTAAATAATTTAAACGAAAACGTTACTTTTATTGCCACGGCTCTCACAAAAGCGAAACTAATGGATTACAATGGAAAAATACCTCCTCTGTATTGGTTGTGCAATATGGGTCGGGCGAGGAAAATGCAAACGTGCGAGACGTTCGCAATAGGAGATGGTATTGTGCCGCGGGACCTCCATAAACTGTGAGGCATTTGGAAAGAAATGGTGGCTTGACGGCATCCGCGCCCCGTATATATTTGCTGCAATGTTACTGGCTATACTGGGAACTACGAGTGCTGAGCTATAAACAACGTAATTGTAGAAGAACGGGATCACATCCCTCACATCAGTCAGTCAACATCAGCTATGGCATCAGGGTCGCGTTTCATATTACTACATTTCATAGTTTGTTACGGTGATAGCCTAGTGGGTAGAACATAGGACTCGGAAGCGAGACCCAGGTTCGATTCCCAGTGCGGGCATGTACCTATGACTTTGTTTTCTAAGTTATCATACCACTAAAACATTGTGAGGAAACCTGAGTGAGCTATTCACATACCTCAGCGCTTGAAATCGCCAATCCGTAGTGGGCAAGCGTGGTGATTAAGCCCATACTCTCTCTCTCTCTGAGAGAAGGCCTGTGCCCTACAGTGGGACGTAAGTATATAGACTGCTTATGTATAGTTTATTACGACATTTCGATGTGCATTGATTAGTACAACTCGTCGGTTAATCCACAGTTGTTAATCTGTGGATTAATCTACTATGCAATGTACGTCGTATTGTTATAGTAAATCATGAATTTATTGTAATTTTATGAAATGGACCCCAGTTAAGTGAAACGGACAACCAAGGGGTATCAGGGTGGCTGGGGGCCAATGACAGGGGGAGTGGAACTTTGAAGGGGAGGCCTTTGCTCAGCAGTGGGACACAGTTACAGTTGAAGCCTTCCGACGTGTCTGACAATACAGCACGACCACGGCGGGAAATAATTTTTTATTGCATAGATTCATGAAAACAATTTTATTGTACTATTAAAACTGCACAGAGGCCTAATTGGATGATGTTAAGCAATACAGTGTCAACTCATGGGGCCCCTTACATTTCGTGTGGTCATGCCAGAAAGCACCTTTCTAGCAATTCATTATAAATTTTAGAAGTCAAGAGTACCTAATTTTCCAGAGTACCAAGAGTACCTAGTTCTTTAATTTTCGTGAATTTTTGCATTAATAATAAAATGAAGATGCCTCGCCATCGTCGTGAGGACTCGGTGAGAGACAAAGACCCAGAAGCTTTTCTACTTACGTTGGTGAAGTTGGAGTTGGAGTAACACTTAGTGGGCATCGCTTTCAGTGCAATTCGCAAGTCCCACGCGTACTATAATTTAATGGAACTAGTGAGAAGAAAATAGTTGCAGAGGTTCCATTCACGAGACCCATGGAACTACCGAGAGAAAACTTCTCACCTGTTCCATCATGGAACTGACCCATGCAACTAGCAGGAACAAATCAATATTGCGGGATCCGTCCGAGGTAACGCTAGCTTCACCTGGCTCCGCAGGCGATCGAGTGCAATAATGCAATTTCACAGAAATACAAATTCAACCGCTGAACGTCTTGAAGAATTGTATTAGCCACGCGCGGCCACTATATTTATGGCCGTGTACGCCGCGGTAGGTAGTACAGGTTATGGATCTCGGTGCACTGGTCGGAGAATAGATCAATATGCAAATACTGAACTTTGTTACAAAACACACGTAGGTATATAGAGGGTGTAACAAAATCCTCGCATACTTGCATCCGAAAATGGAGGGTTTTACTGGTCAACACGAACAATTTTTAGGCTTAAGCCGCACTGTGAAATCTAACCAGGCGATTTTAGATCTCGCTAGTTTCATTCTTTCAAATTTTAAAACGTAAGTGCGTACACTTACCCACATATGATTCTATGTTTTACTGAGCGCTGTGTATATCGTAGCTTATTCTATATAACATATACCTAAGTATTCTATGGCGTTAGGTGCCACGACCACTCGGCTAGCTAGGGGTTTTAGTGGGTTTGTCTTGATTAAAGAGTTTGTGTGCATAGGAAAAAGTGTTTAATGTCACAAACACAATACACTAGTTTACTGACATGGATTATTCGAAATAAAGGCACTAAACAATCAATATTACTATAAGCAGAGCGCACGTTGCGCATGAGTTGCACTTAATAGCGTTAACGACTGACTGGGGGGTGACGGGAGTAACGACGCGGAGGTTTACCCCATGTCACCCTTAGAGGGCGCATCCCATTAGTGTTGCTCGCTATAATTCTAATTTATATTGTATCGCTCACGGTTGTACCGCCCCGCAGTCTGTCACGCTCGCGAAGTAGCTCAGTCCTGGCACTGACTGAAAATCAGTCCGCCACATTGCCATTGTATTTTTTACTTATGTGCAATAAACGTATTAATAATAATAATAATAAAATCAGCGCTGAAGGCTTGCCCCTCAGCATACTGAAGAAGAAGAAGAAGAAAGACATTTATTATACCAACATGACACATCACAGAAACAAAGTAAGCAGATAAGCAACATAATATGCACAACAAATAGGGGATGTATTAGCAAAGGGCAAGATAAAAAGTACCCGAAACCGGCGTGCGTGCATGCAACGACTAATGAATGTTGAGGAATCGAAAGAGATCTGTCAGGATCGTGGCAAGTGGCAGTCCTTGGTCTCTGCCTACCTCTCTGGGATACAGGCGTGAGTTTATGTATGCACAACAACAGAAAAAAAACTAAATACACAATAAAACTACTGCAGTCAGTTGCCATTTATAGCAACAGTGACACGCCCTGACCTTTGATTTTTCTTTCCTCTTATAAATGTTATGTAGTTATTATTTTTTTTATTTTTTTGGTTGTTTCGTTATTGTGGCGTGTGTAGTATTTTTATATTCGAGTTATCTCGTAAAATAATGTTTTTATAAATCTAAATCCTTTTTAGAAAACGTTTCGAATTCAATCACAAAAGCGAAATCTAATATTATTAACTTAATTCCGGATTCATTTACTTAGTTTTTTGTCGGAAGAGTCCGACCGGGTTTCGCTCTGATTCGCAGAGCTTAATCATGGTGAGTAGAGACGGAGCTCGCGTCGTCGGTTGCTCGTCTCGTCTTAATGTGTTGCTTACGAAAGTTTTAGTTTTGAAATCTAATAAACTTTTTACTATTAGAGTAACTTAGTTTTTCGCATTTTTTTGGACCCCGAATACCGAGAAAAAATATTTCAACAGTTTTGTTTTTTAACTTATCTTGAGTTTTTCTACGTCTTTTATGGTATTGAAGCAATGCTACTTCAATTTAAGTTTGTCGCAAATTCCCCATTCTTTTGACGAATAGAACCACCCTGTGAGATAAGTATCTCGATACTCGCAAAACGAGCGGGTGTTCTTAAAAGTGTTTTGAGGGTTCCATAACCGAATGCCAACCAAACCACATTATTAAGCCTACGCTTTTTGTCTGCCTGCCCTTAAAAGTGCTGTGTCTTATGAACCGTAATAGGTAGCCAGTTTTTCACAGAATGTGTTACCTAATCTGGCGGAATACCCAACAGATAATACAATACACCTACAATGTGCAAAGTTAAGGAGATCGTCGTGCAAGGAACGTGATTTTTTAGGTTTTTTGTTAGTCCAACTCGCATTTGACCGGTTTTTCAGTGTCAACCTGAACCTTTTTCACAAATGCTACCATGAACAGTTTATAGGCGTCATAAAGACCTTTCGCTTTTCGCCGCTGAAACTTAAACGCAAATGATGAAACAAATTGGATCAGCCCGGAAACGGTAAAAAACCCACGAATCGCGAGTCAATTTTCGATTTAATTTGCATTCGATGAATATAATTGAATCGACGGCGGTCGCCGATAACGTCAGCAGAAAGGGGATTCGTCGGCAGTGCGCAGCCGAAACCAGCAACCTGCTACGCTATGGGCTTTACACAAGGTGTTTGCCTTATATTATTAGCGGATACTTCAGAGGCGAGGTCGTTTACAAACTTTTCACCACTTTTTACTACTATAGGTGGAGCAGTGGTAGCACAGCGGTGGAACGCCGGCCTCATATTCGGGAGGTTGTGGGTTCGAATCTTGTGAATTTAAAGTTGAATTTAAAGTAGCAATATCACTCGCTAACCGTGAAGGAAAACATTGACAGATCTAACCCAGCGCTTGAAATCGCCAATCCGCAGTGGGCTCGCGTGGTGATCCGTGATTAACGGTATCTCATACTTTATCTGAGAGAAGGTCTGTATCTGGAGTAGGACGTATAGGTATATAGTTGCTTGTTTACAAAACCATGAAAACTACCATTACTAATCGACCCGTTCCGTGAGGCGCCGGGTTAAGAATAGCGTCACTCCATTTCCTTCCGTGGATGTCGTAGAAGGCGACTAAAGAAATCAATTACCAGGCGACTGGCATAAGCGTCTTCCTGAGATTCCAACCGCATACTGCGATAGCCAACCCGCCTGCCAAGCGTGGTGATTATGGCAAAACCCCTCATGGTTATGAAAACCACGAAGGAGGCCAGCAGTGGGCGTCACATGGCTGATGATGATGATGAATCGACCCGAGGGCAGTAATTTACGTTAAAATAACTTTCTGATTTCATTCATTGACCAATATCTTAACCAACTACCAAACACCCTGTACATCGATGGCTTTATCTTAAAATTACGACGTTGATGGATGACGGCTAGCCGTAATTCATTTAGCTAGGTACTCTACTATAAGAGCTTGCGCTTCGGAGAACTCTAACTGGATATAAATTGACAGCAGACTACTGTGCACCGTCCGTAATAATTACAAACTTGTTAATTTTCTTCGTCTACTTTTAGATTGCTTTTGCAGTTTCTTTAATTTATTTTCACACCTCCTGCTCGACAATGCCTTATTACGTACCGTCAAATATCATCGTAAAGCATGGCCTTGTCTCTCGAGGGCAATAATAATGAAGAATTTCCCTAGGGAATAAAGTGATTTGAATTTAGAATGTCAAAATTCGCATGAAAACTATGGAGAAGCCCCGCATTGCAATTCGAAATTCGAATTGTTGTTCGAAACTCACCTCTTTTTTTTCTTTTTTTTCTGAAATACTGTGTCCTGTGACCGCGCGAAACACCAACAAAAAAAAGAAAAAAAGGCGCGAATTGCAAATACGAATTTAAAAGTTATATTCAATTTAAGTTGCTAAGCCGTAAAAGAGTGTGGACTTTATATTTAATTTCAGGTTTTAATACATATTTTCAACTTATGCAGCCCTGTCTTTTTATTGTCTCCCAGATGGTGTGAAAAGTAGAGTATTCACCTCTGGAATAAAACATGTCTTAGTCTCGGGCGGTATGAACCCCTCGCTTCACTCAGGACTCTACATAACTCCCTCGCTTCGCTCAGGAGTTAAAATTTAACTCCCTCGCTGCGCTCGCGAGTTAACTCGGAGTCCTTCGCTCCGCTCAGGGTTCAATATGCCGCCCATGACATAATACATGGTTTTATTCCCTTAGTACATAATCTACTATTATTGCTGGTCTCTGTTTTGCACATGGTCGATAAATTAAAAGGGTATGGCGAATTGTCATCTTATCATAATACCCACCAAACCATTTATTTTAGACGTCCACGAAGACGCTTTAAAGCTAATGCGATGAACTCTATTTGAATTTTTGTGAAAAATGAGGGGCTTAAGATTCATACTACGCGAAGTCATTTTAAAAACGTTTTACATAAAACGATATTAGCTCATTTTGCCGTCGCAATAAAACCGTCTTAATGCCGGAGAGCTCGCATGCACCAATTATGGGGAAGAAATATTACTGCCATCCTTATCACGAAACTTACCACGAAAAATTCAAGCTCAGAGATAGATATAAGTGTCTACTTACCTATCCAAATAGTATGTCATTGATAGCTAAGGCTCCCAAATTAAACAAGCCACTACAAAATTTTAAACTTAGGTACTTTCCGACGGCCAAAAGTTATTGCGAACTCCCAAAAGTTTCA
This sequence comes from Yponomeuta evonymella, assembly GCA_963969515.1. Classification (NCBI taxonomy): domain Eukaryota; kingdom Metazoa; phylum Arthropoda; class Insecta; order Lepidoptera; family Yponomeutidae; genus Yponomeuta; species Yponomeuta evonymella. The sequence goes on from OZ018349.1 coordinate 14,971,367, forward strand.
ACAATAATGATAAGTAAGTTGTAACCTCTACCTTATTTATCATCGCTCGAACTTTGCTCTCCTTCGCTTATGACCTGAATAAATTAGGACATTTTGCTATCTTAAAGTCATGCAATGGCGCCGCGGGGCGTATTACATACATCAGGCATTTCGTAGCTTCAAGGGACCTGATGCAAATGATCGGAACACCCTCACCCACAGACTAATCGAATGCAATGTTGTCATCCCATCTACATGCCATACGGGGAAAAGGGAGGACTATTTGTGACAGTGTAAGAGTTTTCAGACTCAATGTGTGCGGGCAGGGTTTTATTGATGCATCAGAAGGCGATACGCGACGTAGTCGATAACGTGATTTTGATGAGGACCTTACCGTGTTAGCGAGGGAGCTTTTCAGTGAAGTAGTTTTTACTATCTTTATACATATTGATACTAGACTCACACAGACCGTGTGGCAATGTCAGGTCGTTACTACTACGAGGTGTTTGGTGCATCGAAACGTCATGGTAAAATGACCGAAAGGAGGGGTCGTTTGCTATGACTTCAGCCCGAGCATAATTTTTGCTTCAGCCACAAAAAAAAAATCGTGGCCTTACTGATTTTTTAATCTATACATATCTATCTGTATTCAGCCTATGTACGTCCCACTGTAGGGCACAGAACAGACCTTCTCTCAGAGAGAGAGTATGGGCTTAATCACCACGCGTGGCCACTGCGGATTGGCAATTTCAAGCGCCGAGGTATATGAACACCTAGCACACTAAGGTTTCCTCACGATGTTTTATCTATATAAGTTTTTAATGAGAACAAGTTCAGAGTAAATTCTGGTTCCTATTTATTTGTTACAATTGGGGTATAGTCGACATGACATCAACCTTTACATAAACCTGTGTCAACTTTGAAATTGAAAATCGAAATTATTCTATTAATTATTTCATAATCTTGCACAAATTGCTCACCTCCGTTGTGTGTGCATTCGCGACAATTTCGTCTTACAATAACCTAATATTCGTGTAATGTTTTGTTCAATGTGTTTTGAGCAGGAGGCACATCTTATAACAGGATTAAAAAAACCGGAATATAATAGAACACAATATACTTATTTTCTGTAAAGATGAACCTATATTGAGCACACACAATACCTATTAAGTATTTATTTTTATAGAAGTACAGATAAGAGAATGTCCAACAAACAATATCAAAGTTTGTGTCGCTTTGTCGTAATATTTGCCAAGACTCCGAAACCCTCGCAGAAGTTTGAGCGACTTCTCAGGCTTATTACTATTTGTTTTAGAAGACTTGTCTCGTCTACCTTCCTCAGGATAGCAGCGAAAACTATTTCCCAACCCGTTAGGTATATTTAACAACGCCCATAGGAATTCGTTTCGTAATTTCCTCGGTTGTTTTTGCTCTGCCCGCACCGCACTTGATGCTCGCTCAAAGGGAGAGTGGATTTGGGAATCTCTTTATTCTGCGGCGGCGTCTCTATCTCCGAAATGAAAGGCATGTGTTTACGTCGCTCGTAAGTAAGAATAACGAGCGCACATAAATCAGAGGCATCTTCACGTCTTTTTGAAAAGATGTCAACCCCGCGCGGAGTGGGTCTCGCCGCACCAAAACAACATCAGCGATGAAAACAATAGACCATTTTTCATCAGCAACCACATTTTCCTCGAAGCGTTCATGCATAGTGCTTTATAATGCTTGTCGTTTCAGTTCGTAGTAACTCTCTGCCTTCTGTAAGTAGATACCTACCTACTTTGTCGAATATTGTATTGGTATTTAGTAAAATCTCACCGTTTTTCAATGAAACTGAAAGAATATTATTACATAAGCAGCCTATATACGTCCCACTGTAGGGCACAGGCCTTCTCTCAGGGAGAGAGTATGGGCTTAATCACCACGCGTGCCCACCGCGGATTGGCGATTTCAAGCGCTGAGGTATATGAATAGCTTAGACACTCAGGTTTCCTCACGATGTTTTCATTCACCGTTAGCGAGTGGTATTGCTACTATAACTTCACAAATGTACATAACTTACAAGACAAAGTCATAGGTACATGCCCGCACTGGGAATCGAACCTGGGTCTCTCGCTTCCGAGTCCAATGTTCTACCCACTAGGCTACCACAGCTAAGAAATATTATATCAAACCTATGTTATATACAAATGATATACATAATCCAGCACGCGGCACCCGACACGTTTATGTCAATCAATTACAAATCTTCTTGATTAGTGCAGCAAAATGCAATTACAACTAAGCCTACATGAGCTACTAATTCCCTCATTGAAGTGCCTTAACTAGCTAAATCAATTTCTAATTACGCGGTACGAATATAATTGTGAGGTGGCTTCGTACTCACCGAGAATACTAAGACAGTTAGTTCTAGGGAAGATGTCAGTCCGATATATATAACATGTGCAATACGATAACTTGTAGTATGCGTCTCTTTACCCATAGGTACATTTAATAGGAATTCTACGTTCGTTCAAATGAACACAGAAGTGGAATTATGAGTATTGCACATCAAAAAGTAGGTAACGTACAAGAAAATACAAACTGAGTGAGACAATTTATTGGGTACAATTAAATAAGGTAGAATAAACATTTGGCGATGTAGCTAGTTACTTAGTTTCCCTTGAAAATAAAAAGTCATAGACACGTAGTACATGCCCGCACTGGGAATCGAACCTGGGTCTCCCGCTTCCGAGTCCATTGTTCTACCCACTGGGCTACCACCGCTTACATACATCCGCGTACATCTGCAAATTTGTAGTAGCAATACCACACGCTAACTGTGAAGGAAAACATCATGAGGAAACCCGCGGCTTGGTTGGCTCCGCACGTATTGACTTGTCTTTCCTGTGGGCTAGGCCGACTAAGCTGTCAGGATGGTATAAGTGCTGGGCAAGCCAAATTCCTCTAAAAAACAATGTCCCAGGCACTGGTTCACCCATCTAGTGTGAGTGATAGTGCCGCTGGACGCTGTATAAAACATCTCATTAAGTAGATGCAAAGGCCAAAGTATAAGTTTTTAGTTTCCTTAGGATTGCTGATTGTAAATACAGTTGTAACCGACGGTTCCTGAATTGAAAATTTCACAAACTACCTTCTTATAAGTATAGTCCTGTCTCGAACTTTCACTCGAGAAATTATCCGGATAGATTTGTGGTGGGAATCGTTAAGAGGATACAGTTCATGCCAGTGTAGTCTGAATTATTAATAAAATACGGTCTTTGGTACGTAATTACTGTTTGCTGAAATACCTGCAAAAGGTTCCCCGTTTTCTTTTATTTAGGTGCTTCCTACCAACTTCATCGAGTTATCAAACTATCATTGACTAAATAGTTTATACTCGTAGTTATCTGAAGCTGTGTCTATCGATCTACTTGCTTTTCAACAATTTTCTGTTATAAATTTTAAGTTTGTAACTGTATCTTTAAATTCTTTCTTATCATAACTAAGACTTGGACTTTGAATATTCAAATATTCGCCTGTTTTACTATTCGAATATTTTGGACTTTAGTATTCGATTTTTTCAAATATTGAATAACATTCTCGATGTCGAATATTTTCAACGCCAGCGATGAAATATTACGTATAGACAAAATTAAAGAGTACAACAAAGTAGTCAATTACTTTCGTCAATTAAATTATATGACATAGCTGCAAAGATTCAAGGTCAACCCAGGTTTCATCGGAGTTGAAGGAAAAACATTGTGAGGAGACCTGATTGCCCGTGGTATCAACATACCTTAGTGCTTAAAATTTGGCCTGCAGTGGGACGTATACAGGCTACATAATAAACAAATTACAAAGCACAGCTCCAAAATTATGATCTCAAGAGGAAATAAAAAGATTTTTCTTGATATAATCATCATCTGCCATTTGACGTCCACTGTAGAACATAGGCCTCCTTCGTGGTTTTCGTAACCATGAGGCGCTTTTCCATAATCGCCACACTTGGCAGGCGGGTACGCGATCGCAGGATGCGGTTGGAATCTCAGGAAGACGCTGCTGCTCGTCTCCTGGTAATTGATTTCTTTAGTCGCCTTCTACGACATCCACGGAAGGAAATGGAGTGACGCTATTTTTAATCCGGCGCCAACGTTACTGAATATAATGAATTATATGGTATAATGCTGCCCGACTCTTGATATAATGGCAAATACATACATACATACAGAAACTCACGCCTGTATCCCAGAGTGGTAGGCAGAGACCAGGGACTGCCACTTGCTACGATCCTGACAGATAACTTTCGCTTCCTCAACATTCATTAGTCGTTGCATGCACGTACGCCGGTTTCGGTTACTTTTTATCTTGCCCTTTGTTAATCTTCTATTTCGTCGAAGTATGTCCGCCTGGGTCGTCCCTTACCGGCCCATCCACCCACATTCGCTCGATATATTTGTTTCGTCAATCTTTTTTCCTTCATCTTCGAATTTACGCCATACATTGCCAGCTACCTACTACAAGGTGATTTTGAAACGTTAGCAGTATTTTGAGAGGATGTCCTTTTCGTTGTGAATTATTATTATTATCAAACAAACAAAAAATTACAATCACAAACTAAAATTAACAACAATTTTGAGAAAAAGAGCGGATGTGAAACTGAGATCCCCACACTAGGTATCGCGGGGACCCGATAAATGTATAACAGTTTTAAAAACCTATTATTTTAGACGCTAAAAATTCCACCCATGCCGGGACTTGAACCACCGACCTCCGGCACGGTGGGCACAGTTAGCCAGAGGTCGCGGGTTCAAGTCCCGGCATGGGTGGAATTTTTAGCCTCTAAATAGATTTTAAAATTGGGTTAGGTTAGGTTAGGTTACACCTTTGTTTTTGTTGCACGGGTTAGTGCTTATTATTTATGTTTTATCAGTAATGGTCTAACATATCTGTAAATATTCGTGATTTCCAACACTTGCTCCAAACTGTGATATGCATAAAAAATTAAAAAACAATTGAGTTGGCCGACGCCAACCATAAGACGCTCAAGTCATAGTTTTTTTCGATTTTTACTTTTCTGCCTGATATTGTTTTTTAATGCTTAAGTGAAGAAATTTTGAGAAACAAAATAATTTTTTGTTGAAGCGTATTTTTTTATAAAACTAGGTCCATATCTTTCTAAATAATGGTTAGAATATCCCCTTTACAACGGCGAACGAATTCAAAGTCACCCTGTAGATATGAGCAGAATACACCTCATATCACTAACTAGGTACCTATGTGTGTATTTTGATTTATTTATAGTGATTTATATTTATGTATTTTGATTCTATGTTGACACGATATAATTCCAGAAATTTCCCAGTTTCCAATGGAATAACACGGAGCATGTCATGTCGGGCACCAGGTTTTGTTGCGCGTCCAATACCGGAGCGCACAGACTGTTTAATTAACATCTGCCTGGGGCCTGGACCACACTCTAGGCTAGTTGAAAGATCTCTCGATATTCTCGGAAACATTCGTATGCTTTCAGCCGGTGTTTTGTAACGTTTGCTGGTGTTTCCTGCCCGGTAGTAAAGAAACCCGCCACGTCAACAGAACTGAAAACTGTGGCCGGGGCCACCAAAACAAAATCAGAAGTTATCTGGCTCAGTGCCTTGAGCCATCAAGGGCCTAAATATGGGGAGTTGAATGAAACGCTGTTAATGTTGAGCACAGACTTTAATTTTGGGGCTACACAGGTAGCAATAATGTAATTGTGAAACTTTAGCGTTTAAACCCAGACAATTACTTAATTTCAGAAAAAGCTCAGAGCAGAGCGGGGTCGCTTCAGTAAGTGGTTCTGATAAGTTCACAAATTACATTTATAAGTGGTTAGTTCCTACTGAAAATCGGATTTGCCATCAATTTCAATAATTATCAACAATTTAATTCTAATTTTATGCTTTAAATCCTAATTCCCTAATATGTAAGTGAAATTGTTTCACAGACCTTGCTAGGAAGAACTTCCCTGTGAAGTCAATCCGGCCTCAGGTGGGATGCACGGTGCTAACCAGAACGCCGAGTAGGCAGCCTCGTCCCCATGCGCCGTCACCGGAGCAGGACCGAAGGGACTTCACAAGAAGACGCTGGCCAGCAGTCCCAAACCAAATCCTTCACCCGGCATGAGAGAAGCCAAGCGCTTGTAGCACAGCCCAGCATAAGTTTCTAGACCCCAAAAGAGCAACTGTTTCTCGACAGCAAAAAGAGAACACAGTGCAAACACTAAAAGTTAAAGCAAATCAGTAAATCCCTAAATTCCTATAAATTCGCTAAATTCGCTGAATTCACAAAATTCCCTAAATTCCCAAAATCCCTATCCAGCTGAAAGGAAGCAAAAATTGCTTCTATTAGGAGATTGCAAATGGCATAAGCATGTGGCAGGCAATTATAAAAGTCTGGATAAATCTTACCGGAGACATTCACCAACTAGGATTGTCTCAACGCTGGCAATCCCTCCTTCACCCCTTTCCAGGAATCTGGTGCATCCTAAAAAATAACCACGAGGATGAGAGATGACCTAGCCGGAATTGTACAAGATTCTACACACAGCTTTCCAAATAAGTATTTACTTACAGAATTCCTGCCGCTACAAAATATATCTTAAATGGGCTGCTTCTTCGCCAACTGAGCCAAGTCTGCTCACAATGGAGGATCAACTGTCCATGAGTAATTAGATCTTTCCAGCTAAACCATCCTCGACATTTTGGAGCTCTCTCTTATCCCAGCAGAACGTCGTCGCGTCACCATTGTCAATCTTCTCTTGGGTGGTCATATAAAAGAAATGATTATCTCCTAAAACGATATTCCAAAATTTCGATATTGTATGAATAACATTTACCTGTATTTTTCTTTATTAGCTGTATTAATTCTTTGTTCATTATGTTATTATTTTTCCCTCTTTTAATCAAATAAATGATATTCATCAACACCTAAAGTTACTATTTTTTTCCCTGAAATGAGGTAACTAGATTTCCTATGGCAACCCACAAGAAACGACCAATCACCGGCGACCAACTCATCAAACAAACCTAAAAGAAGAAATGTCAGCCTACAAATTTCTATGGTGATACCAGAGTAAATCGAAACTTGAGCCGTTCAAGACATTGGAGAAAACACACAACGTGACAGTTTCCTTACAAAGTTGTTGTCCACTCGAGCCTTATTCCGTGGAATTTGTCCTATTCAATGTGTGCAGTACCTATCGTTGACAGCAGATCAGACTTTACATTATTGTTGCAAAGTCAAGTAATAAGATGTTTAGGTTCTGTGCTACTTAAATAAATTAATATGAGTAAATTTATTTAAGCAGTTACACTCAAATAGCTAAGAAACATCAGTTTTGTAACACCAAAAGTCATTCGTAGTGCCAGGAACCACTTGCGATTCCAATGTACATAGTACTTTTTCTAACCAGCCCGTGTAAATAGATTCTTATCACCTAGATATTCAATTGATATTGTAGTACAATAATATGTTTTATTAAAATTGCTTTGAGCGACATGTTTTTCTCAGCATTATCAGTGAGAGGCTGAATATGAGAAGTTTTTGGCTGCTAATTAGACTTAAGTATGTAATTAATTAACCTGGTACAAACTACTGAAAGTTGAAATATAAACTACGTCCAGGGCCAAGTTTCATAAAACTGCAATTCATTGTTTATTATGCCAATTCGTTATAAGTACATTGTGTAGCTATTTGTTAATGTGTGCGTTAATCGGCTATCCAATGTCTATCAAATTGTCATACCCGATGAATTGTAGCTCTATGAAATGGGAACTAGTGATATATCTATCTATCTATGAGAGACAGCCCATGAAAGACGCCCAATGTTGGGCGAAGGCTTTTTCACCGCCGCGCCAACCTTTCTGCGCCTTCTTAATGTCTTCCACCCATCGGATAGCGACCAGTTGTCGGTCGGTTTAGGGTTATTTATTTCAAAGGCATTATATGTTTTAAGGTACAAAGGAGCGTTCGAACATACGCCTCAAAAACCCTTTTTCCGCTCGCATAACGTGTAGCGCGAAATAAAAGCAGAAAGTTTGCGGGCAGACTCGGCATTTATTGAGCGGAAACCTGCCGACTCCCCAACAGACGGGCCAAAGTTTGTACTGACTAAAGTTCGGCTTTACACTCGCTGTGACAGGTTACAACGTGACAAAATGTCATGCTCTTATTTTAGCGCGCTTTCAAGTTGACGCATTGAAAGACACCTTGGAAAGTCTTTCGAATTATGTAATGGCGCGTATGAGATCATTAATTAAAGAAATGAACCTGACAATTATTTGGCTCTCGCTCATTCAATATTGTATTTTAGAAATAAACCTGTATATTGTGTAAACGAGAGAAAAACAGTTGTTTAGTAACTTTCTTTATTTAACAATGCTATAACAGAAAACAGGGCAGTCGCCCGGGGCCTTTATTATGAAGCAGCGATATGGTTGGAAGGGTCGTCAGTCAGCATCGTGCTTCAGCCCAACAATCTCGAATCTAGCTAAAAATACGGTTCTTTTTTGAATAGTTTTGATAGTTGAATAGTGTAGTTGAATAGTAATAGCTATTCAAAAAAAGAACCGTATTTGTTCTTTATTGTAATCCGAACCATTTTTCATTATAAGGGCCCTGTTTTGTGTTTTGCCCGTTCTGTTCTGTGTCATTCAAAACGTTACGTTCTGTTCAAAACACCAAACAGGGCATGGTGCACGGTCGTGGGCAAGGCCGCCGATGACATAATCTTCTCCAAACACGAAAAGTTTAGTGTCCATAAATTTCACCAATATGTTATATTGGTCGCTACTAAATGCTTTAGGAAGCAACGCGCACGAGATAAGGCGTTATTTATTTTCGTATCAAGGTAACACCGGGGAGTCTGGATTCAAAGGCAGAAATTACAGTTTTCGAATTCACAAACGCGTTCAGCTGCGCTCTGTAATTGCTACTTACAGTTTACCAATCTGCTCTTCAATTCTCATTGTGATAGGACAGTGTGTACAGGGTGACTTCGAACTCGTCCACCGTTTTTTAAGGGTACATTCTAGCCATGATTAAGGATTATATGGCGCTAGTTTTGAAAAAAGTGGCGACTCAAACGCGTTTTATTTCTGTTACCCAAAAGTACTTCACTTAAGCATTGTTTATGCTTAAGTAACAATATCAGGTCGAAAATAATAAAAATCGACATCTCATGGTCGGCCAATTCAATTTGTACTTTCTCTTGTTGTCGCATATCGGACGACAGAATATAAAAAATTTAACGTACCTAGTAGACCAAAAAAACTTTGTTCATCTTACAACTGTTTAACTGTATCTCGTAATGACCAGAAAATTCATACAAAGTTTAGTTAATGATTCCAAAATCACGATGTGGGTAGGGCATCACGCATAACTATTTATGTGCGGTGTGGGACCAAGTTTATTGTCCGGAATAGTCTGAGTCGACATCGAGCCAAGAGCTTAACACGAACTCACACTTTAATTTACCACACTATACATCTCACCTCTACTCGATACTGATTGACCAGATACTCGAAACTAAACCGGGGGAATTCCACGTCCCAATAATTTAGGCAGGCAAATATTGAGCAAAGGCTTTGTATCGCATCGCTCACATTGACGATGTTGCTAAATCTTAGTACTTCGTCGGTTTTTGTTATCATCAAGGTTACAATAAAAGCTAGCTATTGGAGGGGAATGTTAAATCAATTCAAATATTTTTATTCATTGTAACAACAAAATGTTTGCTTAATGAACGTCAAAGTTGTTAGTTTCACAATTAATAGACTATGTGGAGAAGAAGCTAAAAAAGAAGTTAGAGGATAAATAACGGTAAAAAAGATTTTTCTCTCCGTATAGTGCTTTTCATAACACCACCTATCAAAAAGTAACTCTAGTCACGTGATGCCGGATGCATTCCGTGCGTAAACTATGACTTCACAAGGCGCTCTACAGAGCGTTAATGTACAAATGTATCAATATTTATTTATTTTATATATCAGTATTTGAGTTATCTCTTGAAATAATATGGTTATGTGTTAGAGTAACGTGATTTTTCACATTTTCAAACTTGTAAAACAATATTTTATGGAATTATTTTTTTATTTTTTCGTGTGTATTCTATGTTCTGTATAGCAAAAATACAATCCCCAATCACTCCAATCTAATTTGGAGGCAAGTTCCTTATTGAGCTGGCTCCTTTTCATATTAGTAATTAAATTACTTAGAAAAATACAATATTTTGGCAGTGGCCCTTGACCCAACTCGTGGTTACTAGGCAGAGTAGTGCACTCTTCAAAGCAGAAATTAACCAAAATTAAGGACTAGCGCTGGTCCACTCGCTGGATGACCGTTGATTGATTAATCCCGTTCAATTAAGACTGCTGTTACGCATGGCATCCCTTTTGCTCGTACATTCTAACATGAATGTATGCAAGATATGAGTACACTTTTGAAATAATAATAACTTTCTAAGGTTAACACGAGCACTAGACATAATAATCGAGGTCAATCGTCGAATCCAACTCGGCTGGGCAGCATTCGGGAAACTTAGAAAAGTCTTTTCGTCTAATAGTGGAGGACATGAGTTAGGAGAGAGTCAATTTTAAAAAAGAGACCAAGTAAAGAGGGTAGGTAAGTTAAAAAAGAGACGGGTTAGGAAAGAGTCGAGTTTAAGAAAATGTCAAAGTCGTCCAGAGGGTACTCGTATACCTCAATCAGATTTTACTAACAGCGGGGCACAACTTTGTAGATTAGTCATGGTATAAGTTTAATCCACCAATCCGGACTTGGCCCCCGTGGTGGAGTATGGCCTATACCTTCCTCAGGGAAGAGACCCGTACCCCTCGGCGGGGACATAATAGGTTGATGATGATGATGATGATGATAAGTTTAATTGGTAACACTTTCGCAAACGTCCCACTGGAGCATGTATCAATCTATGGGTCCTATACGTCTCATTAAGTTTTCCTTCTGTCATATTTGTCACTCGGTAATTGATTCGATATTGGAGTATTCTATTTAGTGTAATTGTCCACAAATAAAACTATAATAACTCTCTACGTAATGGGGTTAAACCTGGGGTTTGCGGTAGGGCTATGCCGGCTAAAACCCTATTATGTTCCTCTCAAGCCGTGCGGCGCAGAGCCGCCAGCGTCAGTCCTGGTGGTCGTCTCAATTTCCCATTATCACATCTGGAGGTAGATGTGAGCGGAGTGCTAGGAACACGTAGTACTCCGCTCCGCTTCGTGAGACTGGATTCCCCAATCTGGCAAGGGCGGACCCTCGTGAGGATTGCCAGATTAGGAAAGGTGGGCAAACGCCCATTAAATTTTCGCAGAGGTGTACCACTGCTTGCCACAGGGTAGTATGGCAATAGAATTTTGCGGCACACAGCCTGTTGCAGGGTTATTGTCTCCTTCACCCAGGCCGGGCAAGCGAGCAGGCCTCCAGAAAAAGCTGCAGCGTGTCTTGTTCGCCAATGCACTCAATTTGAACCTGCCCAAAAAAATCTGATTTGTGCTTAAACCAACTTATTTTTACTAATTCTCAGTGGACACATATTATCTCTTAATCAGAGGTGGAAGCACAGTTGGCATCTATCGAAACTTGGCATCCAAACTGCATTTTTTTATGTTGCACTTTTGTTTTCCTAACTTTTTTCTTCTTTCCTTAAATGCACCACTACTAAATATCGAATATGTTCCGTAAAAAACGTAATTTCTGAGGAAATTTATATTTTGCGCCTATCTACCGTTTGTCAGCTCATTTTGTTGTGTCAGCCGGCTTTGTGTATATGCTGCCGGGGACTAGGCACGTCCACAACTTCGTTACCGCGGTGGATCGGGGCGCGGGCGTGCAGTAATCAAAGTTGCGGACTCAATTTTATCAATATAGGGCCCGGTTGTCAAGTGACGCCAGACTACCACTCGACGATTGCATTCTGCCACCAGCGTCGTCCACATGCTGATTTTAATCTGATTTGATTATTCTCTGTCCATGATCTATAGGGGTAATTAGAGTGAAATCGCGCTAGCTACACATTTCATACCTCTACATAAAAAATATACTGACAACGTTTTATGAAAATAGGGCAAAAATCCATAAACGGTTTCCTAAGAATCTACAATGAAACTCGACACGGTCAATTTGAATGAAAAATAAAGAAAATAAAATTGAGAGATATTATTAAGAGAGATTAAAATTAAGAAAATCTTTTTAAACGGTTTTGTGTTATTTCAATAGGATATTGAATATAACATAATAATAAATAACGTAACACAAACTCACGCTGTATCCTGGAGGGTTAGGAAGAGACCAGAGTCTGCCACTTGCCACGATCCTGATCCTGACAGATCTCTTTCGCTTCATCAACATTCATTAGTCGTTGCATGCCCGCACGCCGGTTTAGGGTAGATAATAATTTGTGTAATTTGAAAATTCCATTCAAAACGGTCTACGAAGTCTTTGTATATATTTAACTAGGTCGGGCTTCGAAGTTTCCCCTGCCAACATTATGCATCATTCTAACCTACCTACATATGGTTTAGTCAGTAAATAAAGGAAATTCGCCATATTATTGTACATTAGTTTAAGTGCAATAAAAGTATTAATAATAATAAAAAAATATCAAAGTTTTCTTTATTTATTTAAAAAAACGGCCAAGTGAGAGTCGGTCCCGCGCACCGAGGGTTCGGTACTGTGTTTTCATCCAGTTCGAGACCCTTAGCTTAGGGAGTACGACTCATACTTGGTCAGTTTTTATTGTTCATTATACTAAAAGGGCTGCACTAAATACATCGGACGGCGGTGGTAGCCTAGTGAGTAGAACATTGAACTCGGAAGCGACCCAGGTTCTATTCCCATTGCGGGAATGTACCTATGACTTTCTTTTTTAAGATATGTACATTTGTGAAGTTATAGTAGCTGTACCACGGTAACGCTAACGGTAAAGGAAAACATCGTGAGGAAACCTAAGTGTTTGAGGTATTCATATACCTCAGCGCTTGAAATCGCCAATCCACGGTGGGCACGCGTGGTGATTAAGCCCATATTCTCTCTCTGAAGGCCTGTGCCCTACAGTGGGACGTATATAGGCTGCTTATCAAATACACCAAATGTAACGCTTGTATCTATTACCCTTTTTACGATAGAGCTAATACAAAAAAAAACACTGAATACCACGTTTAATGTAACGGAACCCTCCTTATTTTTTACATTTTGTACTACACAGTATTTAATTTTGTTGTGCAATCCCCTATTATAACACACACTCTGTAAAAAAACCAGCCAAGTGCGATTCGGACTCGCGCATCGAGGGTTCCGTACAAATTTGTAGTCTCACAGTTTTTTCCGAGCTTTTCCCGAACTTCAAAGACTAATTTTTCTATGGTTTAGTTACAAATGTATAGTTTTCATATTTTTCCCTGTATTCGTAGTATAAGAAGATATCACTTCCCAATTTCATAGTTCTAGGTCAACAATAAATTTTGATTCCCTTGAGTGTTTTGTACGTTTTTTTGCGTCATAAACGGCCGTAACTTTTTTCACGTTAACTAAGAGGTTTGATTTTTCACAGCTTCAAAGGAATGTACATTTGAGTATATAGTTTTAATTTCAACTCGATACCTCCACGCGTTCCTGAGATAAAGAGTCTTGACAGATAGACGGACGGACAACAAAGTGATCGTATAAGATTTCCGTACCCAAAGGATAAGGGACCCTATTACTAAGACTCCACGGTCCTCTAAGAGTTCCGTTTTTCCTTTTGGGTTGCGGAACCCTAAAAAGTAACCATAAGTATTTGACAAGTAGCTCAAGATGTTAAAATACGTGAGCTAGTCGCGCGTTTTAAATGTCAAAAATCGCGACTTTGCAGTACATTCATTTTAGCGCCACAAAACGAGTGACTCGGGCTATCGTACTACCTGTGCTGGTACGGAACCCTAATATTCATGACTAACCTTCGAGGTTCAAGCCATAACCATGTGGTTTTAACTCAGATGGAACGCCACTGGTATCGACGGAGCACGGCCGCCAATAAAATTCATGAGTCCTTTGTTGCATTCATGAGAGCCACTTATTGTAAATATACTTTGAAGTGTCCACAATAAACAAGGCAGCTTTGAAAATAACACCCGAGCGGGAAGCCATCGTAACTCGGACTTGTAAAGTGTAACATCGTACATCCAAACTCCCAAGTTTGGAGGTACGGGGAAGAAAAAAAAGCCCACAAGCCACCTATATAAATAATAGAAAATATTGCATATGTTAGTTAGACAGATTGCATAATGTTACATTTTATAAAAGAGTCAAACGTGATTCGTTCCACAAATATTTCGTCAAAAGTCAAAACTATGAAATACGAAAGAAAAAATTCTGAAAAATGTCGGTTAGAGTTCGTTATTTACAACAACTTTTGTTCTAAGTACGAGTTTTGTTTTTTTTTGTTTTACCATTTTTGCAAAAAAAAGGATTTTTATGGTTTCTCTTATTTGTAGTGGAGCTGTTTGATATACAGGGTGGAATTTTGTAATGCCACCTGAAGGAAAAGTACTCTTAATACTGTAGATAGCAAATAGTACTCAAAGAAAACATTCATTTATTTATGAAAAGAAAGAATTTGCTTCTGCATTCAAAGACTTTCGAAAATACAAAATAAAATAGCCACACCCGGGAATCGAGCCGACTAAAATCTGTAAAAATTACACCCTGTACTTTTATTGCATGGATTGTTCGGGATCATAATTTTAATGGATAAATGACATCAATGACAATTATTAATTCCTAGCATAAGTAAACAGATGGATCTTTAAGTAAAAGTGCTTTAACTTGACCCATTGAATTTGTAAATCGGGATTTCATAGTTTTCCTTTCGTTTAATTTACCAAGTTTGTTAGAGAAATTTCATCTTTATAATTGACCCTAACCATCACTCATCATCGAAATTGCTGATGTTTTTTCTAACATTCATTATATTTTCATAAATATATTGACTTTTAGATGTTAAGATGTTAGTTTCTTTAAAGAAATCCCTTAACGAGTCCCTACTACCTAGCTTGTAAATAAATCGGATCGCTCTCTTCTGTAAGATGAAGATCGTGTCAATGTCTGCTGCCCGACCCCACAGTAGTATGCCGTAGGATATGATACTATGGAAGTAACTAAAATAAACAAGCCTAGCAGTTGCAACGTCAGTAAGCTCTCTAATTCTTTTGACTGCATATGCTGCAGAACTAAGCCTGTGTGCTAGTTTTACAATATGAGGACCCCATTGCAATTTTGAATCGATTGTAATGCCTAGAAAAACGGTATCTTCTGAAAATTCTAGTTTTTTTTCCCGAGTACAATGTTAATATATATATCATCATCAACCCATAGCAGTCCACTGCAGGACATGGGTCTCTCCCTATATGGGAGGTTTTGCCGTAATCTCCACACTTGGCAGGCGGATTGGAGATCGCAGTGTTTGCTGGTCTGGTATCACAGGTTAACGCTGCTGCCCGTTCCCTGGTTTCCGTTTTTTAGTCGCCTCTTACACCCACGGGAAGTAATGGGGTGGCTCATTCTAGGCCGGAGCCACACGGCGCAGTACAATGTTGTTTAGTACCAAACGTAAGATTAGTTGAAAAAAGTACAATGTTGTTATCAACTAATCTTACGTTTGGCAAGGTAAACTTTATACATTTTGCCTTCTTGGAATTTAGAAGCAGATTATTTGCCGATCCAATTGGGATGGGAAGACCTCGAAGTCGCGGCTCAAGACCGCAGCGACTGGAGATCTTTTATAAAGTCCCTTAGAAGTAATTAGTTAGAAATTAATTAGAAAAGTAATTAGAAATGTATAGTTTTCAGATTTTTCCCTATACTTGTAGCAGAACATAATATTTCTTGCCAAATTTTATAGTTCTAGGTCAACGGAGAGTATCCTATAAGTATTACAAAATACAATACAAAAAATACAAAATCTTTATTATCGTGAACTGCTTAATTTAACGGTACATAGTATCTGGAGCCACCTTTTAAGCATGCAGAATGCCTGTACTAGGTGACACCTCGCTTCCATAGCTTAAAAACTTAGTTTAATTTGATATTTTACTTATTTTAAAGATTACTGTTATGACAAAATTATTAAAAAGATAAAAGTGTAAAGCTCAGCCAGGTGAGTGTTTTATGTGTTTAGGGGTTTTAATTCCCTTGAGTGGAGAAATACACCTTTTTTGCGGTGAAAACGGCCGTATCTTTTGTTAACTTTGAAGTTTGATTTTTTCACAGCTTCAAGGCACTGTAGACCTGACCGGTAATTTCAACTCGATAGGTTCAAGCGTTCCCGAGATAAAAGGTCTTGACAGACAGACGGATGGAAAACAAAATTATCCTATAAATTTTTTTGTACCCAAAACATAAGGGACCCTATTACTAAGACTCCACGGTCCGCCTGTATGTCTGTATGTTACAAGGCTGTATCTCATGAACCGTGATAGCTAGACAGTTGAAAATGTAACAGATGATCTATTTCAGCAAATACTAATAACAGAATAAAATAAATATCTGGGGCCCGTACAATAAACGTGATTTTTTGCCGGTTTTTGCTCGATATTAATAACGGCAACACGTAGACGTATAGATAATGGCACGGAACCCTTCGTGCGCGAGTCCGACTAGCACTTGGCTGGTTTTTCCTTTTCAGGTATGGAACCCTAAAAATGAAATGGAAGAAAAATACCCTCGCACAAACAATACCCAGGGCAGCGACTGTCACCTCGAACGGAGCTTTACTTACGTGAGGTCGTCGTGGGTTCGAATTTCGACATAAGTTTATTTTTACATCTTAGCATCTAACATGCTTAGTTAATTCATAGTAGCGACACCACTCGCTAACAGTGAAGGAAAACTCTAGTGAGGAAACTCTAGTGCCTGAGTTGTTAATACAAATACCTACTCACTATTTGTTGTCCTGTTGTATATTATTTATTGTATGTAATTCCCGGTGTACATACAATAAAGAATATTCTATCTATCTATCTAGTATTAACCAGCAACATAATTATTATGAGGCTAAATGCGGAAATCTCAGGTCTAACTAACCACCCCGAGACATATCCGTCCGACCCACAGGTTGCAGCTAGCAGCATTGCACAGCGAGAGAGATTCTCGCGGCGCTTAATATTTGGTTAGAAACGCAATAAAAAACCAACCTCAGTTTTTAGAACAGAACCTCCTATACTAATCACCTAAACACAACGTAAACAAAACACTAAGCACTTTCGAGTACCTAATCAAGGTTAACCGCTTTAACTTTAAAATTTGGAAATTTACCGTAGTCTTATGTCGAAGGCGTAGAAACGAATTCATTGTAAAGAACGTTGTGCTGTTGACTCTACATATAGAGCTCCTTCACTTTTCTAGTGTAAACGGTGGAGTCCTTATTTTGTACGCCATGCTTGGAGGTATAAATTTTCTATTGAATGTGTGTTCTGTATTGAATGGACTTTGGTAACGTGAAATTGGGTTTGCATCTTGTTACGCGCTCACTATACACTAGAGAACCTAATTTATTACTTTGCACCGTATTTTAATTATATAGGATACACTCGGGCTGATTTATTACGTTAGTTTATTTATGAAAGTCTTGGAGCCCGGCGCTTTGTGTGGATCTTAAGGCGGGTCCCGACTTCGGCAACGCGAACGGCGACAAAAGCAATTTAAAAAAAAGTAGTTTTGTACTCGATCTTTTGTTGGCATTTTTTTTAATAGACCCAATTTTTATACATCATCATCACCATCAATGGCCTTTACATCTATTATAGATGATTCATGCAGCGTATTGGAGCATTTACGCTCGTGACTAAAAAGTTCGAGAGTGGACTCCCCGTCCGCATACTCGGTATGCGTAGGCGGCAGACACCTGCCTGCTATATCGTTGACGCAAGGAACAGAAGACTGGGCAAGGTTGTAACAGGTAACGGTTCATTATCTCGAGAAGCACTGACGGTGGGGTGAGGAGCGTAAGGGAGTATCTAAACACCTAGTGCTGCATTGCCAGGCAGATGGCACACAAATTCTTTAGGAAGTGTATTCGGTTTGAGCTGCTAAAATTAGGTATTAAATTATTAAGGTATTAAATTATTCAATAACTCGTTAGCAAATTTCATAGAGCTTTTCAATGTTTTAAAAAAAAATTTGGAAAAAGGATAAAGTTGGTATTTGGCCGGTTGTAACAGTTTCCTTTTTTCAAAAGGCTCTTAACATCACACTACCATAACTCTATTATATCATTTAAGTTTTAAATTATAATTAGGTATCTCATAAAAAAAAGAAACACATTTTTTAAAAAACAGCTACGCTATGGATGATAAAAGCTAAAATTGTTGCAATAGTGCCCAGTCTTGTTCAAAGCTTAAAAGTAGATTTTTACTAGTAAAGCTTATAACTAAATAAAAATTGGTTGAGGTTTGACAAAACAATTAAGGTTTTTACTTGTCTACTGATTTGGACAAAACAGGACTCGATCTCAATATTAATTACGAACAATTGCTGAACATATATTTAGTGATTAGCCCTGGGGATTCTCTACCTCAAACCTTTCGCCTGGCTGTATTTTTTGGGACAACCTTTATATTGTGGAAAGAGTTGCTTACGGTTTTAATTTACGTGATATTATGACAATGTTTTTTTCAATCGTATATGTCGTAGGTTCTTTAAATAAAACGGACATTGAATAGGTAATTGAATAGAAAGCATCTCAAGTTTAAACTGCCCAATCAGCACAAAAGATTTATATCGTCCCAGGATTAAAGGATTTATAGTGAAATATTTCTCTATATTATCCAGCCCTTCTTGAATATCCTGGAATATTCACATTATTTAACATTTTTAAATGTTAAAGAACGACACAAACATTTTTGTCGTAGTCGCAGTTGATGCAGCAGGTCGCGTCGCAAAAGTTATGACCCTCGTGGCTTCGGATTGTTTCGTAATTCATTCTTTTTTCGCCAATTTTCCTTGATTTCTTTTTGCAAACTTTGTTACGTCCGGCTTAGTGAACCGTAATAAATTGTATATTCATCCGTTATTGGCATATTAAGGCACCTACCCGCACAACATAAGGTAAGAACCTAAGCTTCTTGAGCAAAATTGGTCTGCGCTTTGAACCGGTAAAGTGTAAAGGAGGGATATTTATTCGATGTTATTTCCGCAGCAGAAAATTTGCAACAGGCTGTTCCTGGCACTGGAACTCACTAACATAAAATTTGTCCTGAGTATGGTAAGGCAGGAGAGGCGCAAATTAGTAACGTTTAAATTAATTTACCTATGTAGAGTCATGTGGAACCTACAGGAGGGGACTCCAAATAACAAGAGCTTTGTATTTCATGTCACGTTCGGGAAAGGTTTTACCTTAATACACAGAGCATTGTAACTCTACACCCTGAATTATAGTGAACAAATACAGTAGCAGATATTAAAACGATTCACCCAAAAATGTCTTCTACGTTGCGATAAATGAGATTGTATATCGGGGACATAAAAATAATCTCAGTAAATTAATAGGGTCGTCATGGCGGAACTTCGGCACTTACGGATACAAAACGGCTAAGTTGACAATGGCGCTCAGCGTGAGGTCACCGTTATGCTGAATTAATATAGCCTACATTGGTCCAACGTCGTTTCATAGCTGCTCTGTAGTATGTTTTGAAAATCTACAAATAAAGTTAGATACCTATATCTCACTTTACTTAAAAAAAACGGCCAAGTGCGAGTCGACCTCTCGCGCACGAAGCGTTCCGTACGTTCCGTTATTGATATCGAGTAAAAAACCGGCCAAGTGTGAGTCGGACTCGCTCAAGAAGGGTTCAGTATCCATACAAAATTAGACACAAAGATAAAAAAACAGCAAAAAAATCACGTTTGTTGTATGGGAGCCCCCCTTAAATAATTATTTTATTTTGTTTTTTCAACTCTAAATTTCAACTCTCTAGCTATCACGATTCTTGAGATACAGCCTAATGACAGACAGACGGACGGACGGATGGACGGACAGACAGACAGCGAAGTCTTAGTAATAGGGTCCCATTTTTACCCTTTCGGTACGGAACCCTAAAAACGGCAAAAAAATATCGTTTAATGTACGGGAGCCCCCTTAGATATTTATTTTATTCTGTTTTTAGTTTCTGTTCTTGCTGAAATTTAAAAAAAAAGTTTATATAACAGCTCTTGTACGGTAATGTTTTTACAGCACAAATATGGTAATATGCTGAATTATGAAACTAAAAACGGTGTATCTTCATGCTACATTACATTTTTCTTATTATTACAATATTTTTTTTATATTTGTTTCAATGAAGTACCTATGAAATGTTTCAAACGACAGTTTCCCATAATAAATAGGTGATCAATAAGTTAACTGACGGATAGACATAGCCACTTAAACCTCAGCAGTTACCTTTATTACGTCTTTATCTCTCCAATTGTGTAAAAAAGTGGCCCTAATTTCGCTGCTATGGGACACAAATTACAGCAGCAGGCCTCCCGCATAAATTCAACCTTTTCAACTTAATAAAAATGATTTAAGTACGCATTAAAAGGATCTTTCTCCCGTTGGGAACGTGGGAATTTATTTAGCTCGTAATTTCAGCCATCGTACTTACTATTAAATAAAGATGTTTACTTAATGAACGTCAAAGTTGTTAGTTACACAATTAATAGGTTATGCGGAGAGGACGCTAACAAAGAAACTCCACATTTATTCTTTTCAAAACACGTTTTAACTTAATTAACAGAGTTTTGGACTTAAAATATATATTTTTTAATTTGTTACGCACAATGTCCACCAACTTTAGTCAGTGCCTTTTTTTACATTATTTTAATATCCTAATAAATTAAATAAATTTGTACACTACCTTAACTATAATATTCTATTATTACAAATGCCAATCAGATTATAAGATTAAAACCATATAAAAATAGAATTCAAATTAAAAATAAGTTAAAATAATTATGTCATTGAAATAAAATATAAATTACTTGAATTAGTCATGAATGTGTTAAACACTAGTCACAATCGTCCTGTAATTAATATTAATCTAGTGTTTAATGCCAAACACCTTTGTCTTCTCTATACTATGAGATCGATATCAGGCATTAGTCCCAATTTAGAAAGCACGAATACCTATCCCATTTCACAGCTGAATTACCCAACCTGAACTATACCAAAGAGCAGTTTAACAGCCATTTTGTGCGCTTTACAAATTCACAACCTCAAGTGCGGTGTAGACAAAGGCATTATTAATTGGCACTTAAGGGAATTCTGATCTCGGGGCCGGTAGGACTACGTGCGTGATGCGATATCGCCAGGTAGGTATTGAACGCTCTAATGACTCGTTTGACATCCAATTGCCGGCGCTGCAATCAATTATCGGGCCAATTGTGTTAGACAATACCCCATTGCTTGGTGCAATTATCTATTTCGAATCAACTATAGATCAGTCGCCCAGTGTCCGTGAGAAGGCCTAGTCGCAGTGCGTTTATAAGCCGATTATGATAGGTGTTTCATTATTACTGATCCATTTTACGTCAGTGTACGTGCACTTAGGCACAGTTATTATTACCCACTAGTATTGCGAAAGCAAATTCATTGTAACCGTATTTGAATCATGAATCACAAGTGTAATTTGCCATTACCTTGAGTTTATTATGAAATAAATCCTACATAGATTTTCTAGGCTAACTTACCAACCCAATTCTTAGCAATGATGAACTGGTTATGCAGTCGACATTATATCAATCATTACGAGTATGCTCTCGGCTTTATTATTTTACGGATAGTTCTGAAATTGTTAATTTTGATTAAGTATTTAGTGAGATATATTTTTGAGTACATATTTTTATCATCTAAGTTTAGAATAAGTGGCATGTTTCTGTAATATCTCCGTAGTAAATAAATAATAAGCTTTACTTCATCGCAATTATGTTTTGAGCATTTATTGTCAAAGTGGAAAAGAATCAGTTTACTTGCTGAATTTTGATCCGCCGTTGTCACGAGTTTTTTCAGTGGCTTCAGTCCATGGAGCTGACGATAGTGGCTTTTTTGCAGTTCCTTTTGTGATAAAAAATACGTGAAAAGAATTATTACTTACGTAATATATAAAAATCTCGTGTCACAGTAGGTACAGTGTTTGTTATCGAACTCCTCCGAAACTTTTTTATGATTTTTATGATTTTTTTTGTGTATATTTGGGAGGTTAATTATGATATTAGGGGATATTAAGTTGGTCGCCTATTAATCGTTCACTTGTAAAGCCTACTTAGCCGTGGTAGTTTTCCTTTTAAGTTCATTATAGTATTATGTGCCACTGCCCTGAATTTTTTTACGTTTCTACAATCAACCGTTTAGCCAGGTGAGGTTGGCATGATTAATATGTGTCTATGCCAAATTTCGTCGTCTCGGAGCCAGGCCGCGGACAAACAGACGGACAGACAGACAGACGTATGGACATGGCGAAACTATAACTAGAATCCTAAAAAACAACACTTATTATGTCCAGTTAACGTTCTACGGAATAGATCCTCTAGCCGGCTTTATTCCTGCGCCGATTCACTGTGCTAATTACTGAGGCGCAGCTTCTGTCTGACTTGGGATAGATTTGCAATATAATTTCGTTTTACTTAGACGTAGTTAGTTATCGAGGGGTGCGTATCAAACATTTCACGCGTTGTTGCGTCTGCTTACCACCTTAGTGAAAACTCGAAGGCCTGAAGATATTAATATTTTATGTTTATGGAGAAGCCTTGAAACCCTGTCGGGGCTCCGACGCTGCCTTCAGAGACAAAGAATAAAGTTACGGACAACAAACCGAATCTCATTAAAGTAGACAAACAAGAAAACTCGTTCTAGTCACGAAAAGTGGAGCCTTTGCATTTTTCTAAATCAAATCCTTCAATTTTCTTTTCTTCAGCTCGTGACCTTACCATCCGTGTAGCCACAAAAAAAGGATTCAATAGAAAACAGCATAATTTAAGATATGTTTAGTGTCACCTACACAGTAAATTTACAGAAACAACAAATGTTTAAGACGATGCGACGGTGTCTCACTTGACTATTTTTCCATTTTTGTCCAAAATTATCGTTTAAATTGTAACGTTCATTAAGTCACAGTTCCTGTGTTATTTTGAATAAAAACATTTTGACTTGATTATGCCATTAGCAAATTATGGCAAAACTCCTCATGGTTATGAAAACCACGACGGAGGTCTATGCCCTGCAGTGGGCGTCAAATGGCTGATGATGATGATGCCATTAGCATTAAGTCCACCTCTTTGTGCAACAAAGAATTCATAATAATAATTATTATAGTTTTCATATGCGTTTGTTTCTTTGTTATCTGCATACATGTGTGGGGAGGCACTGCTTTAGTAGTGTTTGTACGTAAATTAGATTTTTCTTAATTGGCAATTCAAGCCAAGTGAGGCAACGATATAAGATGGGTAGTAAAGGACCGTTTCACACTCTACGATGTTGGTAACTGCACGACATTTTTCTCATACAACGGCCGGCCAAGCTCGTAGTAATGTACGAAACTCGATGTCGTATCGTTACGGTTATCGTCCAGTGTGGAACCGTCCAAAAGATGCATCCTTTTTATATACCGCCAGAAAGACAAAAATAGAAGGCGCTGTTTTTCAGCACCCCCTTGCTTAAGGCGGCCCCTCAAGGAGCAATTCCCATACAAACGTAGTTTGGTTTTTATTTACGAAGGACATATCGCATCGCATTAAACCATACGTTTAGAGAACACAAATCGATCAGGCTTACATTTGGAAATAAACTTATCAAAAAGAAATTAAAGCCGTGTGAATAGTTTCTATAAAAAGTCTTATGAGGCTATAATTTTTTTTTATTCTGTTATTCTTAGTTGTAAGCACGAGCGAATCTTGATTTGTGCCCTCTAAACATGTGTATGAGAGGAGGGTAATGTCATTGAGATCCAGCATGTCATTTGTAAATTAAAACCAAACTACGTTTGTGTGGGAACTGCTCCTTGAGGGGCCGCTTTAAATCGCCAACATTCACGTCAAATCAAATCACCAAATCACGGGTCATCTTTTTAAATCAACCATAAAATATTACAATTTTGAGTGAACCTAATCTTGCATTGAATCGGCTAGTGCCAGCCAATATTTGTCATCTAGATAATCCTTGTTGTTGTAGTATCCTTCTATCCTATTATCCTTATATTTTTTTGGATAATCGCAGGGTTCTAAAAGGTCTACAACGGCTATCTGTGTATCTGTCTGACCTACAAAGGACTTTTGTCTTGAACCCACACACCTAAATTCCGTGCTTGAGCCGTAAAAGAGATTATTCACCTCGCGAGCTAACCGCGTACTGGCGATTTGGCGATTTCAAGCGCTAAGGTATTAAGGCATTAAAGGTTTCCTCACGATATTTTGCTTCTCAATTAGCCAGTTTTATTGCTACTGAAAATTCACAAATGCACGTAACTTTAGTAATAGAGACTCCTGGGAATCGGAGTCTGAATGCCAGGAAAATACATGATGCTGACCGTTTATCGATTTTAGGTGGTCTCTGAAAGGGTCGCCAAAAATAAATATACCGATAGGAATCTGGCGAACGTGCATGCAGGCCCTAGATTAGCATGAAACCAATTTCGAGCCACTTACCGCGCTCGCACAAAACGCTAGTCCCACAAGTGACTTGAAAATTGTTTTCAAGGCTCAAATCTCTGTGGCGTTTATGTATCAAAACATTTGTCAGAATCAGTGGTTTCCACTGGTGTCATAGTAGAAGAAGCCCCCCATGATATCTTTTACACCGTACACTTTTCATGTGCACCATTTACCTACGTTTCAATTTCACGCACATCATACACGAAATGTTTAATTTATCTACAGGGCGTATGTATGTTAAGAGGGCGCCTCACAGGAGGATTCCCATACAAACGTAGTTCGGTTTTAATTAACAAACGACTTGCGATCGCAACGATCGAAAGTTTGTAGATGTGTTAAGAGAACACAAATCGAGGTTTGATCGTGCTAAGAATTGAGAATAAACAGGGCCACTGCAGTCTCGTTGCACAGCTATCTTCAACTAGTAATCAACATGGAGACTTTCGAATGGGCCTGACCTAAATATTAACAATAGTTGCAAATGATACTTAATTTTAAAGGTATAAGGTCAGTATAATGCTACAATTATAAATTAGCTAGCTGTCCCGGAGAACTTCGTACCGCCACAGAATCCGTTTATACGATTCTTGCACAACGCCATCTATTTTTAAAAACACAACGTTCGCTCGCTATTCGCCATTTATTTTAAATTAATTTATATCTTTAAGAACTTGCGTCACGTTGCTGATCATAATGTTATCAGAATGGTATATCTGGCACTTTGTCAATCACAGCTAACCTACTGTATCACTACATGGGGTGGAGCACCCAAAACTACCTTGCTACCTCTAGAGAGAGCTTTGAGGGCAGTTCTAAAGGTTAGCCATTTTCTCCCACGACTGTACCCAACGGTGGAATTATATAAGCAATGCTCGGTTCTATCCGTAAGACAGCTATTTATTCTTTACACAATTTTCTTTAAACACTCCCAACTTGACTATGACCCTCAGCTTGCAACCAAAAGAAGAAAGCATGCAGTTTGCACAACAGTATCCCTAAAAACCAAATTTTCTTACAAGTTCTTCTGCTTTTTGGGTAGCTATTAGTATAACAAAGCAAATCTTATTTTATCAATATACTCACTTACCAAATACAGCTGCAAGAAAAAAGTCATACACACATACACACACGCGCACACACACATACTCACACATACACTCACTCAACATGCATACGCTCATTAAGTATGCATGCATCCTATTTTTCCATTAATTTACTGTTTTAAAATTTATATTGTCTATAATAACACTGCCGGTTATAATTTCCTGTTAAACTTTAAAAAATGTACTGTAACGATTCCTCTTTATAGTAGCTGGCTGGCAGAGCCTTCTCGTCTTATTTTGAATATTTTGAAGGGAATCGTTACGTTTTGTTTTATATGTCAGTCGATCCCCACAGGCCCTCGTCACTCCATACAAAAAATATTATGAACGTACTTTGTGCCAACAATGAAACAAAAAATATAATCCTGCTAAAACAAAAGGCATTAACTCCGCAGTGAATCACGTAGATGTATCATGATTTAAAATTAAGTCGGGTTATATGGGAAATCTAATGTTGGTAATGTTGGTATTACGTATTTTGCAAATGGCCGGTAATTTTGTTCGTTTGTTGTTTTTGTGTGGCATTATTTTATTTATTTTAACTTTAGCAATAGGCATAGTGCGTGAAAAGTGATTAAACAAGAAATATGGGAGGAAAAGCATTGAGGAAATGTGAAATTTGTGGCATTAGAAGAGTCAGAAATTAATGTACGTCTGGCATATTCTTAGCCAGATATCCACTGGAGCCAAACAGGTAAAATTAGCAAGTTTATCATAATAAATGTACGCAAATTTTGATATTTATTTAATGCGCTTGGATAAAACAACTGAATTATTTAAAACAATTTACGATTTTGACAAATTTAAATTAACGCTGGTTGTAGTGCGGTACCCATGTGGTAGGTACATTTTTTATCGATATTTTGGACGATTGATTTCTGCCAGATATTTCTACATGCTGTCTAAAATTGATCACAACTACTTAATTTTAAACGTCGAACACCACACACACACACACGGCTAAATATATTTTTTGACTTATTGTTTTGTTTGTTGCAGACTCCAAAGATCTGAAATTCGACCAAAGTGCAAAGTTTTGATAGCGACGTGACGCATTGGTGACATTAAGTTTTCTACACTTGATGCTAAATAAATGATTTGATTTAAAAAAATGCCTTTTTCTTTATGAAAGTAAGCGATAATCCATTCACACCATGTCATACTCGAAATAATTGAGTTGACCTACTGTGTTGGGATTTATCGCCTACTTTAATTTCCAAAGCATGAAAATGAGGTAAGAGGAGAGATGTCTCGAATTTTTTTTATCGATATCGATATGTGATAAGTAGTCAATCACTAATGTTTTGCAATTTCATTCTCATGTTGGTATTATACTATTTTTTGTTAGGTTGGTACAAACTACGTTCATAATTTTGAAAACGTGTTGTTAGCAAGTGCCGACTCTTATAACGTAGTGATTACATACTCTTTGGATCCCCAGCTAGGCTAGGGAATCGATGAAAAAGAGTATAATAAAAATATATATTGCCCGTAATCCGCGTATTAATAAAGTAGCGTGTTACATATTGGTGGAGGCGCCTAAAGTCCCCAGCGAAAAATTTAGTTCGCGCCCGAAGTGTGCACGAGTTGGTGCATCGCGATCGCATAAGGAAGAAGAGTTTTCTTGCAGCCAGGCGAGTCGCCCGAAGAGGAGCTACCGAATGGAAAATCGAAGTGCGTGGAGCACCATCAGGACAGCGCTCACCCAGTGCTTGGAGCACTAAAGCGTAATTTTATACGTGCAAAAGGCGAAAGTTTGCGTTGATCACGCCGGCCCAGGCTACCAGGCCACCAGGAAAAAAGCTAAGTGTTCTATTGATTTGTTTACTGTGAAATCGAGGAAGAAGAAGAAAATATTGTGTATGTGTAATGGCCACCACGTTCGATGGTTTTCGAGTTTGTCCGGAAGTTTGAGGCCATCGCAGCCCTCCATGAATGGACGGATAAGGAGAAACAGGTTATTGTTTCCGTATACCTGTCGGGACCAGCGCTATATTTTTACAGGGAAATTTGTGAAGATGGGTTGACCTATGATGAAATGATCGATAAACTAAAGGCCGAGTTCGGTTATATATTTCATTCTCCGCCTACGCAGAAGGATGTTGCTTCGTATGAACCTCCGGTGGAGCACGGCTACAAACTTGGCAACCAGTTTCAGGGTCAGCAGCCAAGTCCGAAGGAAGTTGATGTCCAGCCCGAGAAGGAAACCACCATTCAGAGCCACGCAGTATCGGCATTGAGTCATGCAGCGCCCGCATCGAATCAGACAGCGCAGGCGACAGCGGATGAATCCGGTGTGTTAAGTCCGTTTATTTTGTGTGAAAGTGCCAGCGGACAAAATTGGTTAGCCTTAGTGGACACGGGAGCTTCGATTTCATGTATTTCAAAATGTGTTGCCGACGCAGAGGGCAAAGGAATCGAACCCCCACACGAAATCAGAGTGAAGACAGCCTGCGGAACACTTTTAAAGGTGATAAGAAAAGTAATGATGAATTTGATAATAGGAGGAAGGGTCTTCACAGGAATCTATCATGTTGTCGAGGGGTTGGAATGCCATGTGATTTTAGGACAACATTTCTTAAAAGACAATGGGGCAACGATTGACTTTTTAAATAATAAAGTGACATTCATGAAAAATTTTCATGTCAAATTTGAAGAATCTGTGACATTGACAAGTGAAAAGTCACTATGTCATAGTCAAGTGAAGAAGGAGGAATGTTCAACTTTTACGACCTTTGTGAAACAAGAGGAGGATAAGTTTCATTCCGTAGAGGTTGAGCAAGAAAAAGGTCAATTTGGCTTGGAAAAAGATTCGGATAATTTTCAAAAACGAAGTTTGACAGGACTGTTGGAGAGGGAGCGTGAACAAGTTTCGTTCCAAAAGAAGGACTCAGGTAAAGGTAAGGTAAAAGAAGGGAAGATGAAATTTTTTGATGACATTGCGATCCACGAGTCTTCTTATACAGACTCGGGAACTCACAGGAAAATTGTCGAAAACCAGGTCCAGGTCATAGGTGAGACACTTAAAACAACAGCGCAAGTAACCAGTAAGTCTTCGCCTCATTTGTCCATATGTGGTGGAGAGCCACTGTTTCAAAATGATGGTGAATTGAAGGCTGGTGTTCGGTTTTTACGCAATGATGCTCAAAATAAAGGGAAGCCATTTAAAGTGATAACGCGCAGAGCCACGGGAAAAATTGTCAGGGCACGAAAGAGAAAAAAAAGGCTAATGATAATGATGTTTTGTCCTAGGAGACGGACAAGAAGAAGAAGAAGAAGTAAGTAGGATGTACAAAGGTCCATATAGGATTATTAGAAGCACTTCCCGGTAAATTTTATGATTGCAGTGATTAATAGCCACGCAGAGAGAGTAGTACATGTAACCCATACAAAAAAACCTTTAATAGGATATTAGTGTAGCTATGACTGTAAAAATGTAAATATTATGATCTAATGCTGTGTTTGTTTTTCATGTTGTACGGGAGAACGAGCTTAAAGCTGTGAGGAGCTATAGAGATGGCAAAGCAGCTGCAGAGACAGGCAGCGAGGCCGAGCCATTTGTAAAAACGTTCCAGAACCCAATGGTTGCAAGACCGTAAAAAAATAACAAGAAACTAAAGAATAGGTAGCAGTCAGGGTTGTTGATTCCAGGCTGCAAGTCTATAAGTTGACTCTCCCTTCACATAACAAGCATAGCTTGGTGAGGAAGCTTTGTTGGCTTTTGGCGAGTTCAACATGGGCTTGGATCATTGTTCAACAGGAAGTAGAGACAGGTTTTGATATGCGATTATTTGTCGACTGCTGGTAGTCCAGAATATAGAAGAGAGTGTTGCATTGTGCATTTGATTAGAGATTTTGGTCTTGCTTATTTGATGCGGGTTCTTGAAAAGGAAATCCGGACCACAGAAGCTTTGCCATTTCACTATTTCAAAGGTAGAATCCTCACAACTTTAACAGGAGTAGGCAGGTAGAATAAGTCGATCGTTTAAAGTGAAGTCCGATAGTTTATTTAAGTTTTTAAGATTGTAGAATGTGTAGCTAGTTTATTTAAGTTCATGGGGTAGGTAGGACTTATAATTGTGAAACTTGAAGCGGCGTTCGATGGTGTCTTCTCGGTTTTTTGTTGGGTTTTGCCGAGAGGGGGTCTGTCCGTTCAGTCATAGACCAATTTTCTCTTGCGTTTTAATTGTAAATAACTTGGAGGTTTTATGAATATTGACTAGATTGTCTTGATGGTCTTTGAATTGTTCTGGCACACTGACCGAATTAGTAACGGAGCGTCATGCGTTCGCCGGGATCGTACAATTTCCCCGACACTGTAGGACAGATGACTGACGTTAAGTTACCGAAGTGTGTTAGCTAGGGTAAATTTTAATTGTAATAAAATTTTTATGATAACCGGGGGGGAAATGTAACGATTCCTCTTTATAGTAGCTGGCTGGCAGAGCCTTCTCGTCTTATTTTGAATGGAATCGTTACGTTTTGTTTTATATGTCAGTCGATCCCCAGCTAGGCTAGGGAATCGATGAAAAAGAGTATAATAAAAATATATATTGCCCGTAATCCGCGTATTAATAAAGTAGCGTGTACAGTACATACAATTGAGAAACAATGCATCATAAGTTTAGTGAGGGCCTGGAGATCTGTCACACAGGATCTTTCCTAGTATGGACTCCAGCCTCTCACATAGGAATAAGTCCTGATTACTCAAACTTAGTAACAAAGTCATTGGTACTCATTGGAACTCAGGACCTCTCGAATGTGAGGCAATTTTTCTGCCAATACGCTACCTCCGCTATTATTAAAAAAAATGTCGTTTTCGGTATGAATATGAATTGGTGGAGAAATCCAATCAATTAGAATTAATACTTCGGATAATTAAACACAATACCATCAGTTCAGCAGGTTCATAAGTTATGACGGGAAGTCAAGGTGCACAGAATGCGCCAGGCCAAGTTCTCGGCCGGCCCGCGCTGTGCATATATTTACACGTAGCGATTCGAGCACTTTTTGACCCCTTCTATCTTTGAAGCCAGTTATGTGACATGGCTAAAAATTTGCAGAGGGGTTAAGATTACCAAATTAAAAGATTATACTAAATTTGATGCTTCCAGCTAAAGTAGTTTAGAAGATGTGGGGGTCCAAAAATTTAAATTTTTGGCACTCACTGACTTACTTACTGATGGATCATCCAAAGTTTAGGGTACTTCTAATTGAACTACATTTGCAATTTGGAATTTAAGCAGTAACGAGAAAAATTTTAAATCATGAAAAACATACAGGGTGACCGTGTAATACAGGGTCGTAATTTGAGGGTAACTACCTAATCCGTTGTAGATAGATAGAGAAAAATTATGTTAGAAGAACTATCCTAACGAATAACGTTATGTATATTTGCAATTACATATTTTGAAAACACTGGCAGCAAGCTGTACTGGCAGCAAAAAAAACCAAATTAACACTTTTTACGTTCATAGCGACAATAGATCATATTTATAAACTTATTAGCACTTTATTACACCTGCTAACCCCGATTTCTCGTACACTAACAAACAGCTGTCACTGGTTTTTTTATATGCACGTTGGTCAATTGACAGCTGTTTACAGTAGATTAACAGCGTGTTAGTGTACCAGAAACTGAGAGTAAGACTAATAAAAAATAACAAAAAATATTTAACATATACAGGGTGACCAGGGTCATATAATGGTTTTCTTTAATCATCAGGCAATTATTCGTAATGATGAGAGAAAAACTTTATAAGGAAACCCCTATTTATTAAACTTATGCATTCCTGCATTTTTAAATAAAACATGTACTGTCAGCAGCAAAACAAAATAAAAATTTTGAATTAAATTTATTTATTTATTTATTTATTGGGTTTTAGGAAAACCATCGACTAAAAATAACATGATGAAAGTTACATTGTACATTATAGTAACTGAGAGTCATTAAAAGGTTATATTATATTAAAACTTATTAGGACTTACACATAGGAAGACCCTGTTAAAAATCTAAATTCGTAAAAAATATATCTATAGCGTTAACGTGTTATACAGGGTCGTAGGTTGAGATGGTGTATTAAGTTTTACCATGTAATCCATTGCAGGTAGAAAAAAATCTTTGTTAGAATGTGTGATAGAGTTAAACTATTTTCTTACCATAATGGCAATTCTTGATCATATTAATCGTTTCTAAGCTACTATGCACTTCATCAGACTAACATTCTTAACAAAAAGTCATGAAGTAAAAAAACTGGCTAACTTCTGGTCCCAAGAAAATACTGAATATAGAAAAACTTGCAAAGTTCCTTGTCTCCGCGGAATCAGCAGTTATTTCATTGTAAAACTATTCAACATCTTCTAAGAACTTGCCAAGTTTGATGAGTAGATTTAAAAGTTACACAATTTTTCCTTATTTATTATAACTTGGCAAGTTCTTCTATATGAAGTATTTTTTTGGGGCGAGAAGTTGGCCAGTTTTTTACATCTATGTTTTCGTGGAATAAACATTTTTCACGTAGCCTCGACCTATTAATCTTGGTTTTGTTAAGTTTCTTCGGGAGTGCCCTCAACAAACTTGTTCAGGGCAACTCCCTAATTCTCTGATCCCGAGGAGAGAGTATTTCCTCTGCCTACCTTTAACTTGGGAAAGTTATTTTTCGCGTAATTTGCTTTTGAGTGGTATTCTTTGTTTACGCGATTAATTTTTAATGGCTCCAAATCGCCAAACGCTGAATTCAAATGTAAACATTTTGTATCCAAAATTTGTTGTGGTAACGAATATTAGAAACCATGCCGGTTTTTATTTAACTTCACGTATCTGTTTAGTTAGAATCTTGCAAGCCTTTAAACCACTTCCTTAAACTTGCAACTTTGACATTCTGCTTGCGTGTTCAGTTCTGATGCCAACCAGAAAATTGTCATGATTATTAATTTCACCTTTATACGCACATCTCTATGTGCAATGAATAAATTTTACAATTATAAATTACCTAGGTATCCCCTCACCATGGCACGCCTTAACGTTTACTAGTGCAGACATGAAACTTTGCATATAACTTTAATTTTGTTAGCTCAACAAGACTTTTACCATGAACTGATGCTGTAGCTAGGATTATCTCCTGATGGAAACACTCCCGAAAGTTGGTAGCATGCACATGAAACTTTGCAAACAAAACATGACTTTCAACCGATTATGGTTATTATTGATTACCGACAAAAGTGTGTTTTAGGTTAAGTAGTAAGTAATCAAAATTTATACGGTACTTTCCGTTGACCTAAAACTATAAAATTTGGCAAGTAATATCGTCTTATACTACAAGTACAGAGAAAATTTTGAAATCTATACATTTGTAATAAAACCATAAAAAATTGTCTTTGAAGTTCGGGAAAAGCTCAGAAAAAGCTGCGAGACTCGATTCCTGAACTATTCATAATATGTAAGTAGTACCTACAATAATATACACATTTCCACGTAACTCTCGGTGCACGAGTCCGACTAGTACCTGGCCGGTTTTTTTCAACTGTAATTGCTTACCTTTTCCATATCTGCGCCTGACTACGGTATCCTACGCGAAGCATAAATAGTTTTACAGTTAAGGAAAACATCGTAAGGAAGCCCGAGTGTCTGAGGTACCTTACATATAAGTATGTATAAATACATACCTTTCCGCTTGAAACCGCCAATCCGCGATGGGTACGCGTAGTGATCAAGCCGTATTTAGGCTGCTCAGTATGTTAAATAGAGTTTAACAGCGTTTAATTTTAACCAGGTAACAACGACAACTTGAACGTTTAATGGTTTTAATCCTCGAAAGGCAATCTGAGATTCCGAAAGCGTCAGTCTGAAGAACTTATGCACCACAAGTCCTCAACTAGGGCGTGCACCTGATTCCCATTTCGAGTGGAGGAACCTGACGGGAGCTGCGTTCCATACAGGGGTACATGCCAACATTCGCCTGATTTACTGTTCGAATAATTTGGACTTTAGTATTCGAAGTTATCGAATACTTCGAATGCTGAATAAATTTGCGTTTTCGAACTATTTTCAATATTACATGCCAGCGGTATGGATAAAATTAAAGTGTACTGCTAAAAAACTTGTCAATGGGTATGTATAAAGTATAATTACGAGTGAAATGCCAGCCACTTATTGAAATACAGAGCCAATTACACAAGCATAAGAAAATACATCCACAAACGTTTCTTCCAAAGTAATAAGAAGTCTTAGTAATAGAGTCCCGTTTGGAAAAAAATAATGTATGTAAAAAAAACACAACAATGCAAACAGTAATAAAACGCTTGCAGCATTACCGCGCTGCACAGCGAGAGAGATCCTCTGCATCAAGTATGCCCCAGAGCGGTAGTCTATGCCAAGGTTACTCAGGCGACGCCCTTACTCCTTTATAAAGGCTCTTATATATGCTAATCATAGCACACACCAGTAAAGTACGCTGAGTTGGAGCCCCTTTTTTGTTGTCACGGAGGCACCTGAGGCGTTTGAGGTACGAGGTGGCTGGGTGCCATACATTACTGTATGGTACCCGGCTGCCTTTGACTATATATGCCTCACATGTTCTCTTCACGATTGATTTGTTTTATCTCTGTTTTGTTGACGTTCGTGTCTTTTGTTTGTGTAACTTTTGTTTACTTTGTGTTTCTGTGACAATTTCAATAAATATCCTCTTTCTTTCTTTCTTTCTTCCCTGGACTCGCCATACCCCTGTAGTCTCAATGGCTAGAGGCACAAAGAAGTAATTACTCATTAATGAGTTATAATTCAACCATTTGTGACCTGCAGCCGCCTCCGCAGCAACCCCAGGAGAAATGGCCGTTGAGCCTACTTGAGACGGTGAAAATGTACAGACGCATGAGGCTTCCCAGAGCAGGCACCGACCCCTCTCCCACGGAATCATAGTGAGACGGTCCGGACGCTTCCCATCACTGCGACACAACCCTGGTGGTTCAAGAATCGCAGGAATGTCAGCCAAAAATAACTAGCAACTCGACTGCTGCCTGGGTAGTAACTACGGTAGTCGCAAGTTTTAAATGTCAGAAGTCACGACTTTCCTTTAACTGTCAAATTCTGACATTTTAGCGCCACAAAACGCGTGACTCGTGTCATCGTGTCTACCCATGCGGATCTTATTTGTCAAAATCTGACTATTGGTTGAGGAGTTTCCATTCATTCGAAACTGTGCTTAAAATCATATTTTGTGTCAAATATAATGGGCATTTTTACTG
Organism: Yponomeuta evonymella; assembly: GCA_963969515.1. NCBI lineage: Eukaryota > Metazoa > Arthropoda > Insecta > Lepidoptera > Yponomeutidae > Yponomeuta > Yponomeuta evonymella. The sequence continues at coordinate 15,006,388 of OZ018349.1, forward strand.
AAGGCTGAATAAAATATAATCTGATATTCCGAAAAACATAAATCTGAGAAAAAGCTCATAGAACAAAGGCTATTAAATAAAATGAATAAACTGAATCGTGCATTTTAAAGGTAGGCATTTATATTCTCGATAATGTCTCGAGTGCGTGTTGAACTCGTACACCAAGGATTTACTAGTATTAATTAAACATTAAATGTTTAAAAAAAAAGTTTACTTTCAGTAACTCCAAGATTTTTTGCCGCCATTTCACACTTGATCATCATCATCAGCCATTTGCGGCTCACTGCAGGACATAGGCCTCCCTCATGGTTTTCCAAGCTTCCCGGTCTTGTGCCGCCCGCATCCAGAGACTCCCCACCACGTAACCAGGTCGTCAGACCATCTGGTGGAGGTCCTGTGTATGGTTTTGTCCTCCGGTGTGCGGTCGCCCGGTCAGAACTTTTTCGCCCCAACGGCCATCAGTTCTCCGAGCTATGTGCCCGCCCACACTTTATCATTTTTTGTTATTTCTACTTTAAAGTATGCAGTATAATTCCAAGTTCAACGCTCATTTATTCGGTAGAGCCAAAACTAAAAAAAAATACGTTTTTGTATGAGGAAATTTTTTAATTTATACATTTATTTCGGAATAAATCCATACAAGTATTGACTAAATCTTATATTATTCACTACCTAAAGTTATGGTTTTTCAATAAATCGATCGATATCTCAATAACGATGAACGATACGTGAAAAACTAAAGGTATTTTTGGTAGATCGTAAAAAAAAGCAACAAAACTCAACGGATAAAAAACAATTTATGCAATACTTTCCTGTTGCTTTTGTTTAAAAACTGAATTTAACCTTTTTTTTCAAGATTGTGGAAAATTCACATAGGAAATCTTGAGTTAAGCTTTTTTAGCCCAACGTAATATCCAAAATGATGCGTTCTCGGTTCACATGCATTTACAAACGTATATAATGACTGGGCTGTGGAGAAGATGCCTCAAAATTAGATTGGAGTGACATTTTATTTATGCCATAAAGACATAGCAAAGCCAGAAAAAACAATAATTGTCAGACTTACCCCCAGTTTCTCGTACACTAACACGCTGTTAATCTACTGTTAACAGCTGACAATTGACCGAAGTGCATACAAAAGAAAACACTGACAGCTCTTAACAGTAGATTAACAGCTTGTTAGTGTATGAGAAACCGGGGGTTATTCTCTGACCGAAGTACGCGCCAGCCCTCTGGGCCCTATTTCATAGAAATAGAATTCATAGTTTACTATGTCAATTCGATGTACATTGTATAAGCGATTAAACCACAGATTAACAAGTAGAAAGACTGGGCTACGCAATGTAAATCAAATTGTCATAATAAACTAGGAATCGTAGTTTTATGAAACGCAACGTAGGTCTCCTGTGGCAATTTTTGCCTTAGTTTCTTTTTCGAGTCCAAACAATGTTCATACCGACTCTGCGTAGTTCAAATCCTTTGTATAGCCCAATCCGCAACAATACACGGGCAATACCAGCTGAAGTGCAAAAAATATGCGACTCGTGGATGCAAAAACACGACCGCAGAATTTGTGTGTTGGTTTTGAATCTAGCATGCCCGAATTTACATGTGTTTCCCATATTTCGAAGGGGGATTAAAATCTACATATTTAGGCCGTTTCACTCAGCTGTTCAGCTCAGTTTAGTATATTAATGTGAAACCTGCAGTAAAGTTGAGTTACCGAAGCTCTACTCTCGACGTTATTGCGTTCACATTCTGTCCCAATTAAATGCAATAAGTCTTAGTAGAGTGTTTAAAATGTAAGGAATGGCATTAAAATTATTGGAAAGAGAGCAACTGAAAGGGTAAATTATTAAATAAATCCACTTTAGTTAGTTAGTTAGTTAGACCTGAGATTTCCGCACTTAGCCTCATGGTTGGGCCATTGTACGTAGCATAGCTGTGAGCTCACTCCAGCCAGCCTATCTCTTTCCAGAAGGCCAGCAGTGCTCTGATGTCACTGCAGGCCTCCCGAAGGGATCCCAGCTTCCCAATGATGGCGGTCCGTTGCTCCTCCACGCCTTCACAGTGAATGGTCACGTGGGCGGGTGTTTCCTCTTCTTTGAGGCATCCCCGGCAAAGCGGGCTGTCGGTTAGTCCCATGTTATGAAAATGTCTATTTAGTGAACAGTGTCCTGTTATGATTGCCACAGCTTTGCGGAGATTATCCCTTCTCAGACGCAGCAGGCTACGTGAAAGACGTTTCGAAATCGTCGGTAGAGCCTCCTTGGCTTGTCTGCATTTGGTTTCCGTTCTCCAAAGTTCAGCATGCTGGCTTTCTGTTCGTGACCTCAGCCATTTCCTAAGCTGGTTGTATGGGAGTGGGATCAGGGGTTCGGGTCCTTCCACTGTAGTTTCCGAGCCTCTTCTAGCGAGTTCATCCGCAGCATCATTGCCCAAGGAGCCGCTATGGCCCTTTATCCACTGTAAGGTGACTCGGTTGTTTATTGACAGTTTTTCCAACTCATGGTGACACTCTAGTATCAGGCTGTTGTTAGTGAGATTGCTGTTGAGTGCTTGTAGGACTGAGGCACTGTCCGAGACTATACGTATTGCATAGTCTTGCACATTTCTTGTATTCAACAGTGCGACTGCTCTTGTTATACCTATGCATTCTGCCTGAAAAATTGTGTTCAGGGTGCCAAGGGTTGTAGACATTTTTAGGTTTAGTTCATTGGAGAAAGCTCCTGCGCCCGTTCCTGTTTCGGTTTTAGAGCCGTCCGTATACACTCTGACTTCGTGTATACCCGAGTAGTCGGCTGGCTCCTGTTGTAGTTGTACCCTGTATTTCTTGTCGAAGATATAGGTGTGAGGTATCCTGTCGCACGCCGCCTCCATCATGGGCTGGTCCGAAACAGCAGCTGACAAGATTTGTGTGTGTGCAAAACAGCTGTTCTGTTTCCATAGTCCAGCTGTCCGAAGCCGTAGGGCAGCGCTGGCTGCTTCTTGTTGAACGTGTAGGTGTAGAGGTCTGAGGTTCAACAGGGCTTCCAGGGCGGCAGTCGGTGTTGTCTTCATGCACCCAGTTATTGCGAGGCATGCCAGTCGTTGTAACCTCTGCAGTTGGAGTGCTGCTGTTTTCTGTTTTGTTCTGGTCCACCATACAACGGCGCCATATGTTATAGCAGGTCTTATTACAGATGTGTATAGCCACATCATAAGTGACGGGTGTAGTCCCCACTGTTTTCCAATGAGGCCCCGGCACTGCCAGAAGGTGATTTGGGCCTTTTTAATGATGTTCTGTAGGTGTGCGCTCCAGTTTAGTTTGCTGTCCAGCGTCACCCCAAGATATTTAACTGTCGGCGACAGAGTTAACATTTTCCCGAAGAACTTTGGAAGATTCCTTGTTTTTGGGGTACGCTTATTTGTAAAGAGTACTAGTTCCGTCTTATCCGGGTTGGCGGATAGTTGATGAGTATCGCACCAACATTCTACTATGCCAAAAGCCGTTCTCATGAGACTGTATAGAGTGTCCTCGCAATTACCTATTGTTAGGATTGTTATGTCATCGGCGTAGCCTATTATCCAGAAACCACATTCGTCTAGGCGTCTGATTAGTCCGTCCACTACTAGGTTCCACAGAAGTGGCGATAGCACTCCCCCTTGAGGGCAGCCTTTGGCCACTATTGCCCTGGTAGTTTTGTTTACCTCCAGCGTTATGGCTCTTTGACGCAGGAGGTTATCTATCCATCCCGTGATGGTTTGCTCTACTCCTCGTTCCATCAGCGCTTGGTTGATGCTACTGAAAGTTGTTTTGTCGAAAGCACCTTCTATATCAATGAAGGCTCCCAAGACCATATGCTTATCTGAGAGGCCCTTTTCAATGGTTCTAACGACAGTATGGAGAGCCGAGTCCGTTGATCTGCCGTTTCTATAGGCATGTTGTTGAGGGTGTAAGGGTTTTGTTCTTAGGGCTCCTTCTCTTATGTGCCTGTCCATTAGTCTCTCCAACGTTTTTAAAAGGAACGATGTGAGGCTAATAGGCCTGTAGGATTTTGCCTGTGTATAGTCACCTTTTCCAGCCTTTGGTAAAAAGATTACTTTGACTTCCCGCCAAGAGTGGGGAATGTACTGGTGTGCCAAGCAGGATTGAAAAATACACACTAGCTGTGGTAGTATTATGTTTATCCCCCATTGTAGTAGTGCCGGAAAAATTCCGTCTATTCCAGAGGATTTGTACGGTATCCACTTAATTGTAACGCAAGTTGGCTAAATTAGCATCGAGAGTGCAGAAACCCACCAACAGCTAGAACATCATATCGATTCACTCACTCTCATAACATTATTTTTAGCTGTATTTTTTGTATTTTTTTAGAGAACTGTCAGGATCGTGGCAAGTGACAGACCCTGGTCTCTGCCCTGCCCTCTCGGATACAGGCGTGAGTTTATGTTGTGTTTAATTTTTAACAAAATATTCATTATAGTTATCCTGAAAAGGTACGGGTTATTTTTGCATGGCACATTGTGCCACGTTTAGCACAAAATATTTTACGCATAATTACTCGTCCACGTTGACATTTTAGTGGTTTTACCGATTGAATAGCTTTAAGGTGGTCGTAGTTAATAACCTAGGTCACCTCGTAAAATTCAACGCTGGATACATAAAGAAAAGACCCAAAGAATACATAATAAACACAGAAGCAAGCTTGCGTTAGTGAATTATTTTGTCCCAAAAAATGTTGCAGTCCCCATTTCTTATTTTCACGGCACCTTTAACGAAGATAAATAACATTTACCAATGAAGGCCCTCGGAAATAAGTTTTTCGTGCCATGAAAATTGCAATAGTGGCGCAGTTCGCTCGGAAACTTCCCTCGCTCATTTTACGGTCAATAAAAGCCTCCGTTAGTTTGTTAGTTTCGAAATGTACCCCCCTCACTGCTCTTGCTTATTACGTACAAGTAAATACCTAATGCAGGGAAAAGTTGCGTTAAAAAGAAAAACTGTTTTTTTTTTTTTTAGTTTTCGAGCACCTGAGTAAAACTGGCACCAATTACCTAGGTAATGAACAGTATTGTGATTAGTTCACAGATTAGGTTTTGTATACATAAGCAGCCTATATACGTCCCACTGTAGGGCCCTGTGCCTTCTCTCATAGAGTGAGTATGGGCTTTATCACCACGCGTGCCCACCGCGGATTGGCGATTTCAAGCGTTGAGGTATGTGAACACCTAAGACACTCAGGTATCCTCACGATGTTTTCCTTCACGGTTAGCGAGTGGTATTGCTACTATGCAGTACGTGCGCCCGCAGTTGGGTTTGCGACGATAACAGATGATAAAATATTAAATAAAGATAAAATTATGTTTTCAGTTGAAATTATATTTACAATCTGTCACAAAAAGGAAAAAACTGAATAAAACGAAAACCCAAATACAAAATTTAAAATAAAAAAAAACCTCTGTGGAGAGCCTCCACACTACTGTAACTTCACAAATGTACATAACTTAGAAAACAAAGTCATAGGTACATGCCCGCACGCACCCGAACCTGGGTCTCTCGCTTCAGAGTTCAATGTTCAACCCACTAGGCTACCACCGCGCGGTTTTCTATGCCTTAATGTAAAAGCATGAAACTGTTATATTTACATTTGCACAAATGGCCTCGGTGTTGGTTTATTTCTATTTTTGTGTGGTCCTTGCCTGGTTTGTCTAGTGGCCAAACAGGGTATCCTAGTTTGGTACTAGTTTCCGATTTTTTTATTTAGTAAGAAAGATAGAAAATATTTATTTGGATAAACACAGAGAAGCAGGCGTTTATCTCGAAAATTGTTGCATAGTCCCCTTTGTTATTTAGGTATTATTTCCAGGTGTCGGCAGTCAGTTTTAGTGGAATACAAAAAATATACCAGCAATAGTATTTCTTTTTGAGGTTAAATAAATTGTGAATTGATTCTTATTTATGAATTTACCTAGATTACATGGTGCCCACTTCATCGAAATTAACTCGTAATTATTTACGTGACTACATAGGCACATTTCCGCACGCAACATTTAATATCTTTACTTGTATTTTAATTAGGGCTTGTAATATTAGCCCTCTGAATATTTCGAATACCCAATTATTTGGATATTTGAATATGTCGATTTTTTCTGAAGGCCTACAATGTTCAAACTTTTACTTCTTTTTTTTTTTAATCTTTATTGAAGGGCTTGGTCACATAGTGATCATGTCACCCTAATAGAACACATTGTGATACCAACACATCAATAGAAATAACAAAACATAAAGTTAAACTAAATTATCTCTTCTTAATCTAAGGGCGACCTTAACTAAATCAAGTACAGACTTAGCCTCAGCCGACATTGGAGAGGCCAAAGCGATGTTACAGCCACCTACTTCGAATAGATGTCTGCAAAATGGCTGGCGTCTCTGCGGCTCGTTCCGCACACACTCCATCAGTACATGGTATACATCTTCTGGGACGTTGCATTCACTGCAGTTTGGTGTGTCTACCTTCCGCATCATGTGTCTAAACTTATTCAATGGAATGTGTCCCGAACGTAGTCTAAACATTAATACTAAATCACCTCTTCTGAGATCACCGCTATCGAACCAGGGGGAACGAAGAGGGCAACATTGAACAGTTTTATACCAAATTCCCTTCTCGACAGATCTTTGGTCAAAATGCTCTTTCCACAAATCGTAACATTGGTCTCTTACTATAGGTAGCATATCTGAGAAAATAGGGGTACACCTCAGGGGATCTCCTTCAGATAGCGCAAGCTTAGCTAGTTTGTCAGCCTCTTCGTTTCCCCTGATTCCAACATGGGACGGAATCCACTGGAGCACTAGCGTCTTATTATTAGCATTAAATTTCACTATAGAATCGACAATATCATAGGCTATCGGGACACTTCGATTCTTCGAAGTACACCGAGCCAGGTGTTGTAGCGCACTCTTTGAGTCACAAAGAATGACAATTTTATCCCAGACAAGTGAGTTAGCATAGGAGATACATTCTGAAAGGGCCAAGAGTTCAATATGCATAATCGAAATTTTCGAGTCTAGTTGGAATTTCATATTAATGCCTAATTGCGGATCATAAAACGCTGCCCCTGCTCTATCTCCGTCTTTTGAGCCGTCTGTGTAGAGCGTATAGTAATTTGGGTATTTTTCAACTAACATGCTCTCTGCTTTTTCCTTAAGGTACGAAGTTCCCAGTGCTTTTTTTGATCTGTCAACACCTTTAATATCTATGTTTATCACGGAAAACACATCAATGTTTGCGACCCATGTGTCTAAACTGTACATTTCTAGAATTTGAGTAGACTGAATATTAAGATCTTTCAAAGACTCGTGTGTAATTGCCAATAGTGGTTTTCGCTTTTTTACCCAATACCTGTCACTACAAAGCCTACTTAACTCGGTAATTTTTTCAATATTTTGATTGTTAGAGAAAGATCGCGACTTTAACCAAAACTTCCCTGCCAAGTAACGTCGCCGAATATTCAATGGTTGGAGGCTTAATTCACTTTCCATAACATGGATTGGGGTACTTCTAATGAATCCGCCTACTACTCTCATGGCTTGATTTTGAATTTTTTCCAGTTTATGAAGGTGACAGTTGGCCGCGCAATCGAATAAAAAACTGGCATAATCTAGTCTACTTCGGATGATAGAAATGTAAAGCCTTCTGACATGTTTTGGGTGCACCCCCCACGACGAACCAGCTAACACTTTTAATGTGTTTAGAAATGTAAGGGTTTTTTGACCTAGTTCATTGATGTGTTTTCCCCACAGCAGTGATCGATCCAACCACAGGCCTAAATATTTTATGTTTTCTACTTGCTCTAAAGACTGACCATTAATACTTAGATTAATGTTTTCATAACGACGACGACGGCTAAATAGGCAAAATTTTGTTTTTCTTGTAGATATTTCCAAACCGAGATTACTAATTAGTTTTGCAAAAATGTTTAACGCATTCTGTAATGTGATAGAGGCTTCTAAGAGATTAGAACTAGAAATGTACAATGCAAAATCGTCGGCATATTGGGAGAAATTTACATCAGTTATAGTTTGGCTGACAACAATGGTTGCTGCGTTAAACAGTAACGGGGACAAAGGATCTCCCTGAGCCAAACCTATTCCAGTATACCTGCAAGTCGATTGTGAATCGGATGACTGAATCTGTAGGATTCTCAGTGATAAAAAATTCCATAGATACTGGCATACTTTACCGCCTATTTCAAGGTTATCCAATGAATTTAAGAGGGTCCTAATGTCCACGTTATTGTATGCGTTTTCTATGTCCATGAAACAACCTACTGTAATATGTTTTTTCGTAAACCCTATTTGTATGCTAGTAACTAACTGGGTAAGGCTATCTAAACACGATTTAGATTTACGAAATCCAAATGTATACCTTGAAAAATGGTTGTTTTTTTCCAAGTACCATTCCAATCTGTGGTTAATGATCGCATGAAAGATTTTACAGGGACATGACATCAGTGATATAGGTCGGAATTCTGTCGAGCTGCTCGGTGATCCCGGTTTCGGCACAGGAACGATTTTAACTTCTCTCCACTGTCTTGGTACAAATCCTGAGCGTAGGAAGGTATTGTATAAGTAAAGTAGCTGACATTTTCCAGATTCAGGTAGTCTTTTAATCATTGAGAAAGAAATATCGTCAACGCCCGGTGCCGTATCTTTAGTTTTAATGGCTCTCTCAAGTTCCTGTGCCGATATTGGCATTGAAAGCTGCTCATTGGTGGACAGAAATATTGGTTGACTTGGCATTACAAAATCAGGGGTTAATTTGTACAGGAGTTCGTCGGCTTTTTCTTTGTTAATGTAAGACTGGGGGGACCTGAAGCCTTTAAGCCACCTCATGCGTTGCCACATCTGACTAGATGACGTAATGCTATCGATGCTGTCACAGAATAATTGCCACGACTTAATTTTGGCATTGCGAATGCATCTTTGAGCACTAGATATTTTTTCATTTAGCACTTGAAGGTTTTCTGGTGTAGGATTTTTCCTTAATTTTTTTAGCGCAAGTCTTCTTTCAGCAACTGATTTCGACAGGTCCTGGTTCCAATAGGGTTTCGGTTTAAATCTCTGTAGCCGTTGAGGGTTGTTGCAAATCTGAATGTAAGGGATATTTTCTTCCGCCGCTTTATTTATCGTCTCAATAAACTGGTCGTATGCGTCCTGAGGATTCAGGGGTAACCCGGTTGTGGAAATCAGGTTATCAATAAAAGTGGAATAGCCTAGCCAGTTTGCTTCTTTAAAATTTCTCTTCTTCCGCACCAACTTTTACTTCGTTGAAATAAACAATAATTTAACCTGTCACTTTCATATTTTTTGTTTCTTTTTTATTTACCGCAAATACATTTTATTTACCGTTTTTTCTAGCAGTATTTGCGGAGCTGTGGTAGCGGAGCGGTAGAACGCCGGCTTCTCATTCGGGAGGTCGTGGACTCGAATCCTGGCACGTACCAATGACTTTGTTTTCTTAGTTACGTACATTTTTGAAGTTATAGTGGCAATACCACTCGCTAACGGTGAAGAAAAACATCGTGAGGAAACCCTAGAGTCTGAAGTATTTACATACCTCAGCACTTGCTACGTACAATGGCCCAACTATGAAGCTAAGTACGGAAATCTGCAGTCGAACTAGAACTAGAACAGTATTTGCGGACTAACAGAAACCCTTCGCCTCCAATGAAACCTGGGCTGCTCAAAAACGTTGCACCGATGCGATATCAAAACATTTCATATGGCATCGGTGCAACGATTTTAGAGCAGCCCCAGCCCAGGTTTCATCGGAGGCAAAGGGTTTTTCCATATAAAAACATTTGATATGGCATCGATGCCAAAGTCAAGTATTGTATTTGACAAAAAAGGGCCAGAAAATCAGTACCTAATTGACAAATTTGTTGGCAACACTCTTTAGTTTTATCCATTCCGCTAGCGGTAGCATTGCAAATTGGTTCCATACCCAAAGGGTGCCAAACGGGACCCTATTACTAAGACTTCACTTTCCGTCTGTCTGTCTATCTGTCTGTCACCAGGCTGTATCTCAAGAACCGTGATAGCTAGGCAGTTGAAATTTTCACAGATGATGTATTTCTGTTGCCGCTATAACAATAAATACTAAAAGTAAAATAAAATAAGTATTTAAGGGGGGATCCCATACAACAAACGTATTTTTTTTGCCGTTTTTTGCTCGATATTAATAACGGCAACAGGTAGATGCTTGAAATATTAACAGAATGTTGAAATTTATATTCTCTATAAAAATAAATAATTAAATTAAAATAAAATAAATATTTAAGGGGGGGCTCCCATACAACAAACGTGATTTTTTGCCGTTATTTTCTCGATCTTTGTGTCTAATGTCATACAGTTAATGGTACGGAGCCCTTCGTGCGCGAGTCCGACTTGCACTTGGCTGATTTTTTGTGTATTTATATATATATATATATATATATTGAAATAATCAAAAAATTCGAATACTGAAGTCCTAAATTTTCGAATCAGGCGAATATTCGAAGTTTAAGCCCTAATTATAATCCATTTCCTACTAAAGTCATACAATGTAAATGTTTGTTGTTTTGTTCTTCTGTCACGCAAAATTGCCAATGGTTACGGCACGAGCCTGCTGTAGTGTGAAGGAGCAACGCGTGTGCTGAATGTAAACGGGTTATAGAATAAGGTATTACGCAATTCTTCACGCGGCCGACCACCAGAAAATTAGGGGCTTATCCCAGATTACACTTAACACTGAGCAGTGAGTTGATGCCCGCACCCCGCTTCGAACCGCTTATACCCGGTGTAAAAAGATGTGAGGTCATTCAACGTTTTGATGTCCATGATAAAATTAATAATCTATTTATTTGCCTAATGTACCCATATTTAATTCAATTCAATTCAAATATTTTTATTCATTGTAAAAACAAAATGTTTACTTAATTAACGTCAAAGTTGTTAGTTTCACAATTAATGGATTATGTGGAGAAGAAGCTAACAAAGAAACTCCACATTTATTCTTTTCAAAACACGTTTTAGCTTAATTAACAGAGTTTTCAACTTAAAATATTAGTCATGAATGTGTTGAACACTAGTTACAATCGTCCTTTAAATAATATTAACAAACATCTTTGTCTTCTAAATAATCCTTGATGTTATAGTAAGCCTTTTTGCACAGAATGTGCTTAACACATTTTTTAAATCGCGTTGGAGGTAAATCTAATATATCTTGAGGAATTTTGTTGTAGAACCTTATACAGTGCCCCATAAAGGATGTGTTAACTTTTGCAAGTCTAAATAGTGGAAATGACAATTCATGTTTATTTCTAGTATTAACATTATGGTGGCCACCAACATTTTCGAAGTCTTTGATATTATATCTTTGATTTGATATCATATTCTAACTAAATCAGTATGGGTTAGCAAATTTGCCCTGCGCATATTTTAGAGGTTAACTTAAATATTACCGTCGCAGCGGCTATTGGCAGAAAAAGGTACAACAACGATCCTCTGAGACATTTACTAGGTAATCAGATTAAAATTTCTCGTAACGAGATTAGCATTTCGCTTAAAATATATAGGGCGACTCTGCAACAAAGGTTACTTAGCTGTGAACTTGTTCTCAGGCAGCTACGTATCATTTAATGTACGCAACACAGAAACGTCGGGAGGTGAATTAGCAGCTAATGCAATAATCAACGGGCTCGGAGACATTTTATGCTTTAATCAGAGCGACGTAATGAAATTACCGAGGTACTTCTTAGACCTCTTGATTGCTTTTGACACGTCGTCACTCTCGATCCACCGTACCCTCGCTCCAGCATCTGCATATATCTACACGACTCACCACACAAGGAAATTATACATTTACGTGTATAATATGGATCGAAGTGTTTTTGGCTGACTTGTACTAACATTGAGTTTAAATGGCTACTTAAGTGTCATTTAAGTCAAAGTTGTAAGACAGATGGAATTCGTTTTAAAGCTTAATACAGAAATGACATAGTAAAAATAAATGCGCAGGCATGGTACGGGCATGACTATTAAAAGGCGTGGAGCGAAGGAACTGACTGCGAACTGACCTGGAACTGACTGCAATCGGGCCCAACCGCCGAAATGGCGTACTATAGCACGTCTGACAAAAGGTCGTTGAGTGTGTTCAAATAATGACCTTATGACCGTGTGTTTGGTACGGAATTTTAATGAAACAGAATAATGTCCGCGCCATGCCCGAACCAGACGCCAGATCAGTGGGCTCCGCGCCTAACATAAACTCACGCCACTTGCCAGGATCCTGACATACTTCTTTCGTTTCATCAACATCAATTAGTTGTTTCGTGCACGCACGCAGGTTTCAGTCAGAAGTAACGAAAAGTTTATGTGTACTAAGGAGGCAGCAATAATTTCTTTCCCTGGTGAAAGTCCCCTTATTTTCTGTCTCTAATGATATCAATTTGTGACCATGCGTTGACCACGAGTCCGGAGTATTTGCAAGCTCCATCCAGACCCGGAGGGATAGACATTCCCACTTTACGGGCTTAACTCTCTCCCCTCAGTGATGATCACGATTACAAGGTTAACTTGTTTGTGAAATTACACACACGTTGCTCACTGGGTAAGAAACTCGTAAACTCGAATTCTTGTACACGTAGTCGACAGCAAATCCTCCTGTACATACGTGCACTCGAATCAGTTACATCAAGGGCGACTCTGCAACAAGGATGTAAAGGTCGACATGCTGTCGACTTTATTTTACTATTTTCTTCAATTTCCGTTGTCGGGAAACGCGAACTATTTCTTATTAAAATTTCAAATTCAAGTTGTCCACCAGGGGATCCGTTTCCGCTAACGGGAACACAACCATTTTAAAACCAAGTCATTGGTACATGCCGGACTCGAACCCAGAAAGTCCCGAATTTGAGGCAAGCTTTCCGCCGATTCGCTACCACCGCGTATTTAAAAAGCGACGTTTATCCACAGGCTGATTATTATTTCCAAAGTATTATTTTTATTTCATTACATTAGGAGCTATGAAATATATAACAATTTAGGAGTATACAAAAACAGATAGCCAATTACAAGTTTTCAATGCAATCGAATGCAATTCAATCAATAGCAACATGTCTTGTAATATAAATTATTAAGTGGGTCTTAATAATCTGAAAGTTAAAAAAATCTACTTGTGTATAATCCTTTGAAGCGTCTGATGCCGAGTTAAAATTCTATAGAGAATTTCAGCGCCCAGTTTGGAAATAATGATTCGCTTTGTTCCGCAAAAGTAGCTCAATGAAAAGTTACTGCAGATTGAATCGCAAAAAATGCTGCGTTCAAGATATCCGCAATTATTTTAGGGATTTTGGGATTTGCTTAATGGCGAAGTTACCAAGTATTTTGTTACGCTCCCAAATCCCTTGGTCTAATGCGATGATGACCTTCTCTTTTAAACAAACAAAACAGTTATTTTTTAAGATCTCAGTCTCAGACCGCAATATCGAATAACAATCGCTAATATAATAATACAAATGTCAAAGTTGTGTGCCTGTCTGTATGCTTGTCACGCTTAAACGGCTGAATGGATTTACATGAAATAGCACTTAAGTAAGTACTAGTAGTTCTCGTGTAAATTTAATATTTAAGTTCCTGAATCAAGAATAGGCGGTGTGTCAGCCTAGTAATAAACGCATGAAACAAACATTACCAATCTCGCAGACAGCCAATATCAAATATCGGTAGAGTAGCACTTTGTATTCGTGGGACTTGACGTGTCGGTGCCGAGGGCTCAAAGCCAGGTACCTACACAAAGGACATAGATAACCGAGTAATCCTCGCACACAGAATGACGGGGTTATTTTATTGGGTCCCGTGTTTTGATCTTTGACGCCTTTGGCACCATTTCTGACATACAGACACGGGACACTGTCGATGACCAACTCACACTAATGACGCCTCGAGTCGTGATAGTGAAATGAGACACCATTTAAAAGTAATGGAAAACGTAGCGTGACATAACACAACACAGCAAAGCAGATCACAGCATAGCATAAAATAACTAAGAGGGCCTCAGAAGAAGAAGAAGACAGAAGTAGCCACTTGTTCTCAGACGAAGTGCTAGATACTTAAATTTTTTCCGATTTTGAAGAAGAGAGAAAGAAGAACAAAAATATTGTTTATAAAACACTACACACGCCACAATAACAAAACAGACTAAAAAATATTAGGTACTACCTACATAACATTTATAAAAGACAGGAAAACGAAACTTGCTTTTAATGGCAACTGAATTTGATTTTCGTGAAATTCGCCTTTTATGTAACATTATTTATTTATTTATTGCACTTCCATAAATCCATTGAGGATAAAATAAGTATATACAAGGATATAAAAGTCTATACCCAGAAGTGGGCTGGGGTGAGCCGATGATGATGATGAAGGATATACATCCACTGAAATATATTATGTTCAAATTGTTGAGTATGCACTTTACCAACCTAGGGCCTATTATAATTTTGCGCACCAAATCCCGTCGGAATCCTGACATTTGCATTAGCAATTAGTATTGATTTTGACAGTTACATGATTGAAATCGTTCAGGATTTGTTGCGCCTAGACTAAAATGTGGCTGCCTCGTTGGTCTAGCTATATTACGTCTGATTACCGTGCCGGAGTTCGTGGGTTCGATCCAGCTGGGGGCCGCCGTAAATTTGTACAAATGGCTTCATGTCTTTGTCTGGTACCATTGCACGGAGTACCCTACTGTAGGACCAGGACTAGTAGCTGTGTTAATGCTAAAAATATGTGTTTATTACTAAAGCCGCTCACGAGTTCTGGATTTGGACGGTCGTATACAAAAGAACTACTTATCTTACAAGCCGGTTTTAAATATCGCCTTAAGGGCTATTTTGACTTCGGGAGGCTACATACTGGTATTATCCTAGTTGGGGACTAGGACTAGTGGTTGTGTTATGTGATAGTTATTTATTTATTTTATTTTATGCTAAACATATGTGTTTATTACTAAATCCGCTCGCGAATGTTGGATTTAGGCGATCGTACAAATGAATAACTGATTTATCACACAAGCCGCTTTTAACACATCGTTTTAGGGCCGATTCGACCAACTAAGCTTTATACCAGGAGTAACTATTCTCAATTTTAATCACGGTTAAATTTATTGCATTCTAGCGAATTATCCCGGGATTAGTAGTTGGTAGAACGTGATATAGATTTACTCCAGAGTATTTCTCGACTTATTCCAAGATTACCACTTATACCAGGCATAAATAGTTTGGTCCAATCGGCCCTTAATCTGTAGAATTCTAAATGAACAATGGTTTTTATTTGTTCTTTTCAAGATCATAATCTAACAGGTTAAGGGCTATTTTAGCTTCGTGAGGCAACGTAGTTTAGCTGGTGTTATTGTAGTTTTTGGCAGGAAATCACTGAAGTCCCGCGGCGGGTTGGCTTACCTCCAGTCGCACCGGACTTAGTTTAACTCCAGCCAATCGGACGGGGCTGCGTAATTTACATTTTCGGCTAACTTATTAGTAGATATTTGGCTTAAATTCTGCCGACGCAAGCTCAGGTATAAATGCAAACTGCGACGTCGACTTCACATGCATCTTTCTTTACACATTGTTACTGGTGATATTGCAACAAAAATGTTATTGTCTTGCCCAGTTCTAATTACTTTATGAGAGCCATGTCTTTGTTAAATTAAGGGTAAGCTGCCGAAACAACATTTCAAAGATTGTAACTTGCAATTTTGCAGCTGTTTTGTGCAGTGTTGTCATTTTGACAAATGGACAAAATATTTTGGACTTTCGTCTAGTTTGTTTACAACAATTTATTATGTACCATGAATTTGAAGTGGGTTTTGTGGCAAATTGAATATGCCTACACCGTAGCTGTCGAATAAGCTATTTTCTTGTTAAGGCAATTTCCAAAAATATCTCAACACAAACTCGAATCTGTGAGCCAGCTAGAGCGGCGCGTGCGCGCCGTGCAGGTCCGCGTGTCATTGTTCTTATAGACGGAGAGGCAGTCCTAATTGCTCACAAATTTTTCGAAACAAGATTTCTTGACTCAAATAACAAGATTTCTGGACTATAGTTCATTTGTTTAGGTAGCGGTGGCAGCCT
The DNA here is from genome assembly GCA_963969515.1 of Yponomeuta evonymella. Classification (NCBI taxonomy): domain Eukaryota; kingdom Metazoa; phylum Arthropoda; class Insecta; order Lepidoptera; family Yponomeutidae; genus Yponomeuta; species Yponomeuta evonymella. The sequence goes on from OZ018349.1 coordinate 15,022,543, forward strand.
AGTGGGTAGAACCTCTGACTCGGAAGTGGGAGACCCAGGTTCGATCCCCAGTGCGGGCATGTACCTATGACTTGGTTTTCTAAGTTAGGTACATTTGTGAAGTTATAGTAGCAATACCACTCGCTAACTGTGAAGGAAAACATCATGACGAAACCTGAGTGTCTGAGCTATTCACATACCTCAGCGCTTGAAATCGCCAATCCGCGGTGGGCACGCGTGGTGATTAAGCCCATACTCTCTCCCTGAGAGAAGGCCCGTGCCCTACAGTGGGACGTATATAGGCTGCGGTATTTAACTAAATGTAAAAAATCTTGATACGTCTTTTTATTGAAATATACAGTTTATAAATCTAAATCTTTACACTTTACAAAATTCAATGTGAAATTACATAAAATTTCATGAAATTCAAGTAAAATGTAAATATTTAGATTTATAAAGTTTATAGGTATTTTTAATAAAAATACGTATCAAGATTGTTTACCTAAACAAATTAACTATACATATTTTTTTTTTATTTTACGTCTATACTTGAAAGCAATAGTTTAAGTAGCATTTTTAATTACTAAAGGCATTTTTATTTACTAATTACATAACCGCGGCTTTCAAACCACCCAGATTTCAGCGTGTATAAGCCCGCCAATCGTACTGTACTATATTATGTTTAAGTTTAAAATGTAATTCCTCGTGTACCTACACTAAATAACAGGCTATTTATCTTTAAGGGGCTCCATAGTATAACACTAGCGCCACCGAGGAAAAACAAATCGTATCTTTTTTTGCAGATCAAATTTACAAAAACTGTGTATAATATTTTAATCATTAGTGATTTTGAGGACACATGGACGGGTAGTACGATGGCACGAGTCACGCGTTTTGTGACGCTAGAATTTGACAGTTAATGTACTTCGACCAAATAGGGGATGTATTAACAAAGGGCAAGATAAAAAGTACCCGAAACCGGCGTGCGTGCATGCAACGACTAATGAATGTTGAGGAAGCGAAAGTGATCTGTCAGGATCGTAGCAAGTGGCAGTCCCTGGTCTCTGCCTACCCCTCTGGGATACAGGCGTGAGTTTATGTTATGTTATGTACTGGAAATTCGCGACTTTTGACGTTAGAACACGCGATTCGCGTCATCGTGTTACCTATGCTGATCGCGATCACGATCCTAAGGGAAAAAACCTAGGACTTTTTTGGTCGTCAAAAACGGACGTTTTTGGCATAAATCCTATCTAGTCCGAGGTCCGTGATCCTAGGTTCTCGGTCATGGGTCCTAAAATCACTTTTAACATGATGGAGAGGTTATTTTAAACACTTTTCACTAATTCGATCTGTGATAAAAAGCTATGATTTTTTTCCTCGGTGGCGCAAGTGTTCTATGGAGCCCCTTAATACTACAAATTATTGGGCATCAGTAGGTAGTTGCCCGCGGCTTCGGTTGAGCATAATTATCTCGGTGATAAATTTCATCCAAATCCGTTTAGCTGTTATGGCACGATTGAGTAACTAATATAGGTCCATTAAAACTTTCTCACCGTACTTAATTAACGAAGTAACATTTTATACATAGTTTGTCAAAGTTCTACATAACACAAAACTCAATTCTGTAAGTTTCAACTTGTCAACAAAAACAGCTTTTATTACGGAACCAACCCAGAAATCGTAAAAGAAAATATCAGCTGCCCCGTCCATTTCTTCGTAAATAACTCCAATATCCAAAGGTAGGATTTTACAATTCCGATCGATCACTATAATAGCAGCCATAAAGTGCACCCTTCATAGCGAAGTTGTCCGACAATAGCCGACAAGCGTGTGGTGCTCTGATATGGGGATTTGTCAGTTCACCTTAATCGTGGGGGGCCGATTAGTGTGACAGCGTGACAGATCGCCGGTGGACGGCCGAACTTGAGCAATTCTCGAGGATTAATTTAATGCAAGTACTATCGAGTACACGAGAAATTGGATATGCCCTTTTGTTTTATCATCACATTTATGCGGCATCCAATATTTATATCCGTAGAAGCGACCGCGACGTCTGGGCCGCGTTTCATAAAACGATAAGTTAAAGATAAGATAAAAAGATAAAAAAGTATTTATTACCTCATCAGAAAAGAGAAACTTAAAACAAAGTAAGGCTTAACTAGTGATGACACAAAATAAGGTAAAAGGTAGTGGCTCAGCTGGTGCTGCTGACCCGGATCAGTCCCGGGCAGCGCTGGTTTTCAGCCACTACCTTCTCCCTGAGATGTTGTGCGGGAGTTATGTTATGAGGGCTAAAACAGTCAACTAGGCATCCACAATTGTTCTGAACATCGATTAAAAACGAAACAAAAATCAAATAAGTTATAAGAAAAAAAAACAATTCTTTTTCTTATTAAAAAAGGAAGTTAATAGACGTTTTTAAACGTGAAAAGATAAAAAACAACCTTTTAGGTACATCATATTTTTTTTAAATAACTAGGAACGTAAAGAATTCCTAATAGGTACTTATTAACATAACTTTGAAACGTGAAAGGCATTTTTGAGCAAGCATGCCTCAAATTTTCAGTAGCAAGCTGTCTTTGAAGCAGTGCTGATCTATATTTAGTTTTTCTAAAATTCATAGTTCATTATGACAAATCGATGTAGATTGCGTAACCGATTCTTCCTACTTGTTAATATGAGGAAGACCTCGCACGGTCCATCGAATTGGCATAGTAAACCATAAATTGTAGTTCTATGAAGAAGCCTGGCACAGGGAATCCTAGTTTGGGAGCCAGTAACCACAATTTTAACCCTTTTCTAAACAAAGTTTTTTTCATTTTCATATGAAATAAGCCCTTGACAAAAAGAAGTTGCGCTTCTGACACTAATGAAAAAGAACCATAGAGTCGCTAACATGACGTAAGTACCACTCAGCATTTGACGTTCCTATGCCAATCCTATTCGATTGACGTATAAACAGACTAACGTGATCGATAGATAGATAGATAGAATATTCTTCATTGCATGTACTCGTAAATGACGTGAATGTTTCGCTCGGTCTCACCTTCTCTATGGACTCTGACGAGCGGGATGGAGCAAAAATTATCGAATCGACTTCGATAAACACTTCTCTGTGCTAGGGGGATCTTGGTATATGGCTTCGAGGACAGGTGAATGCTCAGTCATCTTTTGGATTAGTTTAATGCAACTATGAAAAATGGGTGATCATTAGTTTCATGTTGACATTCCCAGTTAGTTTGCTTTCGCAATTTAACTAATTCATGGACAATCGACGCATGTAACCGTGACAACAATTAAAAGGATCGACCACTTTTATGTGTCCTACAATATGTTAATGTAGGGCAATAATTTACTAATTGTACAATTTGTACATTGTGATATTGTTTCATATCTTATAAATGTCACTTTAAATAATGAAGGCACAAAGGCTTCAATGCTATTGTTATAGATCTGCAAGGACACAAAGTTAAAACAATATTGAAAAGACAATATTTGAAGCTAACATCAGAGGTAACTTGCGAAACAAACATTTGATTCTAAGTATTCCGCCTTCACGAACAAGAACTTTGCTATGTTCTTAGACTGGAAAATATGAGGGAAATGTTTTTAATTAAACTTGCGTAATCTTGTCCCTATTTGAAACTTTGCATAACAAGTAATAAACCTCTCCTTCTCTTTTGTTGCACAGGTTTTATACTCTTGGAGGTGCCGCAGTTTATTTTACTCTACGGTCTCTTCCTTTGCAGATTCTAAAGAAACTAGGAAATCTAACTGATTTCTAGTCCTTTTCCTAGTCTATATAAATGATTTACCGTTTATGGTGCAAAAAATGTCTGAGATAGTGTTATTTACTGATGACACGTCACTTATTTTTAAAATAAGAAGACAATAAAATAATCTTAACGATGCAAATAATGCTCTCTCGCAAGTACTAGATTGGTTCACAGCAAATAATCTGCTGCTAAATTCTAAAAAGACAAAATGCATAAAGTTTTCCTTACCTAACGTACGAGTAGTTGAGAACAACATAGTAATTGGACATGAAAAACTAGAATTTGTAGATGATACTGTATTTCTGGGCATCACAATCGATGTAAAACTACAATGGGGTCCACATATTGTAAAATTAGCACACAGACTTAGCTCTGCAGCATATGCAGTGAAAAGAATTAGGGAACTCACTGACGTTGCAACTGCTAGGCTTGTTTATTTTAGTTACTTCCATAGTATTATGTCCTACGGTATACTACTATGGGGCCGGGCAGCAGACATTGAGACTATTTTCATCTTGCAGAAGAGAGCCATCCGATTTATTTACAAGTTAGGTAGTAGGGATTCGCTAAGAGATTTCTTCAAAGAAACCAACATCTTAACGTTAGAAAAAATATCAAAGACTTCGAAAATGTTGGTGGCCACCATAATGTTCATACTAGAAATAAACATAAATTGTCATTTCCACTATTTAGACTTGCAAAAGTTAAAAGGCACTGTATAAGGTTCTACAACAAAATTCTTCAAGATATATTAGAGTTACCTCCAACGCGATTTAAAAAATGTGTTAAGCACATTCTGTGCAAAAAGGCTTACTATAACATCAAGGATTATTTAGAAGACAAAGATGTTTGGCATTAAACAATAGATTAATATTATTTTAAGGACGATTGTGACTAGTGTTCAACACATTCATGACTAATATTTTAAGTTGAAAACTCTGTTAATTAAGTTAAAACGTGTTTTGAAAAGAATAAATGTGGAGTTTCTTTGTTAGCTTCTTCTCCACATAATCCATTAATTGTGAAACTAACAACTTTGACGCTCATTAAGTAAACATTCTGTTTTTACAATGAATAAAAATATTTGAATTTAATTTAATTGAATTCTACAGCTTCGTTTGCGTGGGATATGGAATGTCAAAAATAATTCTATATTTTAGTCTATTTAAGAACGGGTTTGTTCGCGAGAGCTTGGTGACTTATCATCATCATCATCAGCCATTTGACGCCCACTGCAGGACATAGGCCTCTCTCATGGGTTTCCAAACTTCCCGGTCTTGTGCCGCCCGCATCGAGCGACACCCCGCCACCGTAACCAGGTCGTCAGACCATCTGGTGGGGGGCCTTCCCACGCTGCGTCATCCGGTCCGCGGTCGCCAGGTCAAAACCCATACCCATCAGTAAATAACTGGATTGAAACATAATGCCTTATTTTTAACAGACTTCAAAAAAGGAGTAGTTTCTAAACTAGTCTGTGTATTTTTTAAACGTATGTATATTCAGCCATAATTCGTTACCACGTTATTTGATTTGATTATTTTTATAACCTCAAAGGTAGTCCCATATATTCAATCTGGTCAAGATCAGTTGGTGGAATCCATGATAAAATAATAAAACTTTTCTATTTTGTGCGTTTTTTTCTTAACCTAAGAGTACCTACCGACCGCGGCCTTATCACTAAAAGTGATCTCTTCCAGACACCCTTTGTATGGAGAAGTGGAGAGATGTCCATACATTCGCGATCGCCTATTTGAGCACCCCATTTTTAGATAGCAGGAGAGAATTCGCAAAGTTGCTATGAGAAACTTCGGCCGCGATACAGCCTGAATCCGTTCATTAACTTCCGAGAAGCCCAGCTCAATTTTTTTATATCTGCCGGGGAAGAAAAAACGCCCCACTTCATCTTCGTCTTGGAAAATGTTCGCTTAGATACAACTTTTGTACCGAGTAGCGTGTAATTTACACGAGTGCACGCTGAACGTGGGCAGAGATAAACAAGAGACGTATTACTTTCAACCGCCAATAAACCCATGAATTCTTGAGCAGCCATTACAATGCAGCCTTTTAATTTATCACAAATACATACATAACCCGGAATGACTTGGACTGGAGACCAGGGGCCTAATTATACGCACCAAATCCTAAGCGATTCCAATCGTCTAACTTTCAAATTCCATCCTAATTTGACAGTTAGACGATTGGAATCGCTCAGGATTTGGTTCGCCAAATATCCCCTATATTACGCAGAGCTGAGGTGACATATTGACTGAAGTGACATTGACGGGGTAAAGATGAAAAAGATTATGACATACATATGTGCATATACTCACGCCTGATTATGATGTTGATGACATACATAATTATGTGCATATACTTACTCAACATACATATATGCATATACTCACGCCTGTATCTCGGAGTTTGCCAGGGTTTGCCAGTTGTCATCATTCTGACAAACCTCTTTCGCTTCACCAACATTTATTAGACGTCGCATGCGCGTACGCCGTTTTCATTATAAATAAGCCGGTAGTTTTAGCCTATATATACGGCCCACTTTAGGGCACGGGCATTCGCTGAGGGAGAGAGAGACAGAGAATGGGCGTAATCATTCCCCGTACCCACCGCGGATTAGCGATTTCAAGCGCTATGGTTTGTGAATACTCCAGACACTCAGATTTCCTCACGATGTTTTCCTTTAGAGTAATACTGCTACTACAACTCCACAAATGTACGTAACTTGGAAAACAGAGTCGTTGGTACATTCGAATCCACAACCTCTCACACGTGAGGCCAGCGATCTACCGCTATGCCACCACCACTTGGATAAATCATTGCATTAAATCGCCGAGGGAATTTTTTTTATGGTTGTACAAAAGCTGAAGCAAACGAGCCAACTTCTTATACTTATTACCAAAACAAACTACTTAAGATATAATTTAAAAAATCTTATCACAAATATGAATATTTCTTTCCACAACAGTTTTGAAGTGTTTATCTAATATATAAAAATCTCGTGTCACAGTGATTGTGATCGAACTGCTCCGAAACGGCTTTACCGATTCATATGAATTTTTTTGTGTATATCTGGTAGGTCTGAGAATAGGTCGTAGGCTAATTGATATGGCAAAACAACGCTTACCGAGTCAGCTTGTCTACTGTCACAGTGTTTGTTACAGAACTTCTCCGGAACTCCGGCTTCATGGATTTTTATGAATTTTTTTGTGAATATTTGGTAGGTCCGAGAATAAGTCGTTGGCTTATTAATATGGCAAAACATTAATTAGCCAACGACCTATTCTCGTTGCCCGGTCAGCTTGTTTTATATATTTTTTTTGGTTTGTTTAAACATCAAAATGTCAGCACGCAATGAATGTGTAATTTTTGGCGTTTTATGGCACGCTGATTTAAAGTACAAATCAGCGCCTGTTTGAGATCCCGATGTCCCAATGTTCTGAACAATACGTGTTACAATTGCAAATGAGTTTTCTAAAAGAAAGTTCAATCATTACGAAACGTTCGGTCCTTGGGAAGAAGTGTAAGTAATATCGCCGACAGTTCGACTGTTTCCATTATATATATCTGCCGCCTAAATAACGCTAAGTCTAACCAAATTCTTTGAAGAGCCCGTCTCTTCATAAGGTCGATTAAGTACAGGATAAGTTCTACCTTTGGGACTTAAGGTGAGGGCACGAGGTGTATAAAAGATTATTAAGATTAACCTACAAAATAATTGGTACCTTCCGACGCATGTGACCAAAATCGCAAAAGCCCAATAAACGCCAAAGAAATTACTCGCGTAGTACCAAATACGCAACATATCAAATACGTGAATTAACGCAGATATCCTTATCTTAGTTAGCTATATGCCATAAACGCAAATTTTCAAAACGTATATAAGTAAGATGCCATACACGCTGATTACCAAAACCATATTAAGCAAGTTGCCATAAACGCAGATGACAAAAACCCAAAAACTTAAAAACGCTGATGCCAAAGGTGTGACTCATCTCAATTGAGTCCGCCAAAAATAAAGGATTTGGCCTTTTGCGTTTTTGGTTAATTAATTGTTTAAATAATTTTTTTAAACTCGCGATACGCCAAAAATGTCTTTTTGGCCTTGCGTGTTTGGTAATTTACTAACATGGTCATTAACGAATTGATGAATTAAAAACACGCGATACGCCAAAAACGTCTATTTGGCCTGTTGCGTGTTTGGTAATTTACTAACATGGTCATTCACGAATTGATGAGTTTATCGGACCCCTCGTGGAGAGAAGGCAGGGTTGGGGGGAAGGGGGGGGGGGGTTAGGGCTTCGCTGTTATCTAAAACCTTTAACAGGGGTACGTGGAGCCATAAGTTTGAAAAACCCTGAGTTAGTGGGATGTATTCTTTAACGTAAGCTGGATGCATCAATACTCCACTCTCCACGTGTCCGCTATGTGCGAAGTTCTAAAAGTCAGCTTCTGGCCGATTAGCCATTTTTGTTGAACGACCGCTTGTGGCTACGCTGACACTTCCTTTAACTTTTCTTATCTCTAGAAATTGGCAAAAAAATGTAGAAATCGGAAGTGAAGCTTCACATTTTTTTGCCAAAAATTCAGACGAAATCATTATTTTACTAATTTTATATAATAGATTTTTTTTTGAAATGGCGCATCAGAGTTGTACTTTCATAAGGCAAGTAAATTTCTGAGTTATAAAAATCAAATAACTAAAAAAAGAAAAAAATATTGTTTAAAATAAAGGGAAGTAATAAAAAGTAGAATTTGCAATTTAAATTGTGGCAAGAAATAGTACAAATTAAAAAATATCAAGACTTTGTCTATTATTTATATTTTTATTTTCATTACTCAGGTAAGTTACTTTATTGCAAAATGCTAATGTGGTGATACGGTGAATATGTCAATTGTATGAATGCATTGCTTTTTTTTTATTTGGATGAAAAAGTACCTAATACAAACTCATTTGGATGTGACTTCATTGGAAGAACTCTGCTCTGTCTACCCCGACCGTTACGCACTCGGGTACAAGTGAACTGCTCAAGCCTTGGAGCCGAGAACTTATGTATTTGGAACTTGGTCAGTACGTGCCCCGCGTGCCGATCTCAGCCCGCATTCCAAGCGTTCCCTTGTCACACAAATCACTTGGTGTTCATATTATTGTCATTACGTAGAGTAAGTACAAGAAATCGAGTAGTTGGGAAGATTTTTGGTGGAAGTCGGACTACTATCGCTAGTTTATTTATCTTTGCTACGTCCATAGGTACCACATTGGAGTCAGCGTCTGGGCTGCAAACTTGAAAAACGTCGAATTTCGTAATCGGCACTGAACCTGTTCAAGCTGGTTTGACTTTCTTAAAGTTCTTTCTTAGACTTAAACGGTTGCGACAATATTTCTTCGTACTAGCTAAGAGAACAGTTTGCGAATGGGATAATGTCTTTTTATTTTGCGCTTCCTTGTTTTCCGTTCCGAAATTTTACATTGAATCGTTATTTTAAATTGCAATTTTTTTATGAAAATATCGTCAAAACTGAAACACAGTTTAATTTGTCCCAAATGGATAATGGGACTTATTGGAAAGCGGTGATCATGCCTCGACTTTTCAGAGCACTCTTCGTTTTGTACTGTTATCTAGTGGACCGTTCAGGGAGGTTTAAATTTTTCTATCAGCTTTAGTTTAACCGTAGGAATATGGTTATTCCATACAAAACGTAATACATTCCAATGAACCTCATCATCATCCCATTATGTCCCCACCGAGGGGCACGGGTCTCTTCCCTGAGAAAGGTATAGGCCATACTCCACCACGGGGGCCAAGTCCGGATTAGTGGAAGTAGGCCGAAAAATATACCTTTATTTTTATATTATACAGAGTTGCTTCCTTATTTGGAACTTTTTTATCTTTATCGTTACCCTAGACACCTAACTTTCTCACATACCCCATAATAGCTAACCATTCATCAATTCGACGACCATTTTTTGAAGCGTTAAGTTTTAAATAAAACTTTTTTGGTTCGTTTATTGCACTGAGGTTTCAGGGATATTATATATTTTTTAATAAAATAATTTGTAGTTATTTATCATATAATTACAACGCGGTGGTAGCCTAGTGGGTAGAACATTGGACTCGGAAGCGGGAGACCCAGGCTCGATTCCCAGTGCGGGCACGTACATATGACTTTGTTTTCTAAGTTATGTACATTTGTGAAGTTATAGTAGCAATACCACTATAAGAAGTTATAGTAGAAAACACCATGAGGAAACCTGAGGGTCTGAGCTATTTACATAACTCAGCGCTTGAAATCGCCAATCCACGGTGGGCACGCGTGGTGATTAAGCCCATACTCTCTCTGAGAGAAAGCCTGTGCCCTACAGTGGGACGTATATAGGCTGCTTATTTCTCATATAATTCGTAGTTATGTATTATTCATTTTTCTTTCTGTTTAAAATGGCATGCGTGTCTACAGATCAAAACCGACATTCTGAACAAAAATTTAATTAAAAAAGTAATTCAAAAGTACTTAGTTTGTTCATTCGAAGGGAAAACTTAAGCTGTAGATATTAAAGAAAAAAAAACTTTTTTACGCCCACTCAGTTCAAAAATCTATTTTATATTAACCATAAATTGCAATATTGTCATATTTTTGTTAATTTTCAAAAACAAAATAGTACTTAGCTGCCGGAATTCGTTGCCTCTCGCCGAGCCACGACGAACGTCGAGTTGACAAGAAACATCACGGTTATCCGCACACGCACCAAAAATATACAACAATTTTTCTGTCGCGTATTCATCGAAACAACGAAGGTTAGGCGTCTAGGGTTAAAGTGATACAACAGTTATGTCGAACTCTTGTATCACTTTAATAATAATTTTATGCTGTCGTACACAGCGAATTTGCGGCACACATTGTAGTAATCCGTATGCTCAAACATTGTTTGATCGTCGTTAGGCAGTGCGTTGGGTGACAGATGACACAGCCATTCGGGCAACTTCCCACAGCGACCGATTCCGTGCTGAAAACTCGCTACGTGTCCTGCATCACGACTCCGCTATAACTCGCTTACTCAAATGAGGAGCTGCGATTTATTCGATTTCCTCTCTTTATCCCGCAAACAATGCACGCAGTGGGGAGACAGACAGTGACTCGCTTCTCAATTGGGAAAGTCTGACTCCGCCTAAGTCTGTGAGTTGGTTTCATATACAATCTGTTTTTGAAATATCACAAAATAATTTCTTTAGTAACAATTATTAAATCCCTTCCAATAAGTGAATTTTTAATTATTATTACTTATCACACAAATTTCAAGTTTCAACCCATCTACTTGCAAGTTACATGAAAAATAGTAAATTAATTGAGATGCTTAAACTTTGGTTTATTGAAAGTGGTTTGATGGTCCATCCATACTGACACAACTGTTTTAATTTTTTGTGTTATTGATGCAACGAATATATATGACTATCGAGAAAAAAGAAATTAAACGCTCTCTAATTAGAAATAAAATTTAAAAAAATACATTTAAAAAGAAAGAAGAAGAAAGAAAGAAAACATTTATTTAAATTGTCACAGAGACACGAAGTATATAATCTATGCTGTTTCTTGAATGACAATGTACAATAATAATAATAACAGTAAGAATAATAACTTCCACAAAATACAATCACTTGATCTGGCCCCATACTAGAATACCCTGTGCTATGCAACAAGCAAGGACGTCCTAAGCAAGGACGTCACAAACATGAAAATACACCCATTTATACAAATTTACGGTAGCTCCCAGTGAGAATCGAACCCACGACAATCTTATCTGCAGCATTCGGTTCGAATTTGCTATGGAGAAAAAGGCAGCGAAAAAAAAATCATTTTAAACATAATAGGTACATCAGTTGCTACCTACATGAAAAGATTCCATATTGGCCATCAATAACTTAAAATGCCAAAACATTAGTTACTTGTCTTACAAAAATAAGATACAAATGAATGCTGCGGTCAGACAGACTGATTAATTATCGAAACACTAAAAAGCTACCCCTTTTGGCGATGCAACAAGAGTAGTTACGCAGTACGAAGCTGTGGGAGCGCTCTACATCTGCAAAGTTCTCTAATTACCGCCAAACACAGCCTCCAGTCTTAGCTGTCCTTAAGACGAAGTTCGAGTTACCTAAGCCGAGTTATGTTATTAGTAACCCGGCGAGGAATAGTAACACTGCTCCGAAAACTTCCTTTAATATATCCGCCTTCAAAGAGCACAATATGAAGCGATTTCGCCCCTCCGCAAAAACATAATTGAGACCAAATGCAGTAGTTGAGTCAAAATTAGATTGGGGTGAACTTGTATTTATACCTTCATGGGGCAATCAACTTGAAAAATTCATGCCGCCTTTTTATTTATCATAGGCCCCACTTAACTGAGCAAGCAGCACTTCCCATACAAACGTAGTTTCGTCTTATTTCATAATTGATATGCCAGATCTCAATGGTACTTTACCAATATGCTTAGAGGACACAAAGGTTTGCTCGTACTTACAACTGAGAAAACAAACTAAAATAGAAAGTAGAGCCTCATAAGACTTTTCATAGAAACTATTCACAAGGCTATAATTTCTTGTTCTTAAGTATATTTCCAATTCTAAGCACGACCTAACATCGATTTGTGCTCTAATAAACGTATTGGTAAAGTTTAATTGCGATCCAAAAAAGTGGCGAAAAAGTTCTCACCTGGCGACCGCGGATAGTCTGACGACCTGGTTACGGTAGCGAGGAGTCGCTGGATGCGGGCGGCACAAGACTGGGAAGCTTGGAATGATGAATTGCGATTCAGACAGACATTTGTAAATATAAACCAAACTGCGTTTGCCTTGGATATCTTCTCTTAAAGGAAATACCCAAAAATCACACTGAATTTTTTTCGGAGTTGTACACTTTTTAAAATAATGCAAGAAATTTAGTTACCTGCTCTAATAAATAAGAAAAGCTTATTAACTTACCCATTGAATTCTTAACGTTTTCTAATAAGGGGTAAACACATAAAAAAACCTTCTTTTACGAGATAATTAAAGATTCTTCTCTGCAACGAATATTAAGAAAAGTATTTGTTGCAGAGGAAAATCTTTATTAGGATTAATATGTCAAGACTAGTGTAAATATAATTAATAATTTATCAACATACTACTAAAAGGATACAGCTTAGAGCTTTAGATACTTATTGTTATAGAATATGCCTACGTAAGGCACCTTAGCCTCCCGAATGAAAGTTTTTTTTTTGTCAACTTGCCTATTTTCCCGCGATCTCGACGCAGCAGGACAATGGATCGAGCTCGCAATATGAATGAAATAACACACAGTTTTGTCCTTAGAACAATGCAGGCGGGATAAAAAATACAATGACTTTTATTGTTCCCTGTTCTTAAATAACTTCGTCGGTAAAGCCTTTTTTATCGTAGATGAAAGTAGGTTGGAAAGAAATCTTGAGATAAGTGCAGTTTCCGTGGTTAATGTGGGACATTTTCATTTCTGTTAATATCTTCAGATTCATGTATTCAGTCTAATTGATTTATTTCCAAATTATCTACTGAACATTGCCTATCCACCATGTGCATTTCGCTGGATACTACTAAACATTGTATAACCGATTTTTTTATGTTGTTTTTAGTTTCCATGTTTTGTTGTAATTATTGTGTTCACTTTTGAAATCCGCAAGCTTTTTATGTTTTAGTCAGTGAGAACAGGGACGGCCTGAAAATCAGCGCTGTGAAGATGCATGCACACACAGCACTAAGCCGAGCCATACTGCACTTTATACCTCTAACTCAAAAACTCCAGTGTAAAAGTATACAAAATTGTATGTAGCAATGTCTCCATTTAATCACAAAATGCCACAGCGATAAAGATAGATACACCGAACAAGTGAGAACGCTTTCGTTAAATTTGCATACATAAATAACGTAAAAATAAAAGGAAGATGTACGATTGGCGCGGGCTCGGCATCCCATCAGAGGCCTGCTGATAAATGATGTGTGCCGATGCTCGCACGGTACGCAACACCCGGTATATTTGCCCTCGCCCCTATCCAACAAATGGCTGCAGCACTTTATTCATAAATCATATTGACTGAGGCGAGCCAACTCGCGAGCAAATCGAAAAATATGCTCAATGGAGATATCGGCGTGTATACGGACAGACCACGGAATAACCCATATATTTTTTTCTGTGCGACGTAAATTGCGTAAATGGTGGATGATGTAAGATATCTTTTGTCCCGTGTCCATGTGTCAAGGAGATCGAATTGAACGAATTATTATGTCGAGGAGACGAAAGTACTCTTCGAGCGGAATCCCGTCAGATCTACATACAATGTGTTATTAAGATAACGCAAAATTAAACTACTGCCCATAGTCAGAAAATTAAAATGCTCAATGGAGAACTTGCACAAAAATATTTTAATATAATTGATGAGGCCATGTTAAAAGATAAATAAACGTGGTTTTTTTTTTCTCTAAGACCCATGCCTTTTATAATGTGACCTGTCGTAAAGTACAAAATCGCGCCATATAAATCGGACTCAAACTATGACCTCACAACTTGAACGTAATGCCTTATAATGTATGGAGAGTTTATCAATATTCGAGTTATCTAGTAAAATAATGTTTTATGCACCTACAACCCTTTTAAGAAAACGTTAAAATTCAGTGGAAAAACGAAACCTTATATGTTTTTTTTATTATTAGAAAAACTTGATTAATCGCATTTTTTGAGACTCTAAAAAGCCCGAAAAAATATTTTAATGATCTCGTTTTACATAAAATCTTGACTTTTTCTATGTCTACTGTGGTATTAAAACAACGCCATTTGAATCTAAGTTTGACGCAAGCTCCTCATTTATTTACGAGTATTTTGGTTTTGCAAACAAGTTGAGCCCGACAAGTTTATAAAAAGGTGGGAATAAACTCAAATTCAAATTGAGAATAAAAGTTTTTGCTAATAAATTTTTAACATGGTTTAATCGATACTGAAGAAACGGTTATCCGAGGTTGCGTTATTTGAATAACACGTTGCATAACATTACACTTATGCCACCCGAGTAAATCGTACTGTAATGCAAACAAAATCCATATTTGGAAAAACTTCTGAGCCGGAATCGGACATTCGTGACAGAGAAAGCTCCCGTCAGGCGCGGATGGTCCAAATCATTGGTTCCCAACCCATGGTAGTCGATTAGAGTCTCGGGAGTAGCCCGCGGGAGAGCAAATAAAAAAGTGAAGATTTTGAAATATTTTGCGCGTGCTACGGCTGCGATGGGCTGAACATGTACAAATGTACATCGATGAAGTCAATCAATGAACGCGTGACTATTATCTGTTAAACCATAATTTTCACAACTCTTGTACATAAACAAAACTGGTGTGGTCCTAGCTTAGAACAAAATCTTGAAAATGGTCCTTGGTTGGCAATTGGTTGGGAACTACTGGTCTAACCTATTTCCGAAGTTCCGAACACGCCTCGCTACGCCAACCTTTCATATTCGTGTCATAAATTGACATTTCAAGTACGATGGGTTCAGTAGGCCCATTTCCTGAGCGGCTATTATGTGTTACGTCGTCAGAATGGAATTCCACTTAGAATTATATTACGAGGAGATGGAATATAGATCAGTACCTACAAAAGTCTTCTAAAACTACGTTGGATGACAAGTCTTCAAAGCAATGAATAAATTAAACCAAATTGAATTCCCCTGATTACTCTTTCACAAGACGAAGACGAATTGTAAGTGGTACTTTTTAGGGTTCCGTACCCAAAGGATAAGGTCCGTCCGTCCGTCCGTCCATCCGTCCGTCTGTCACCAGGCTGTATCCCATGAACCGTGATAGTTAGACAGTTAAAATTATCACAGATGATGTATTTCTGTTGCCGCTATAACAAAAAATACTAAAAACAGAATAAAATAAATATTTAACGGGGGGCTCCCAAACCTGATTTGTTTGCCGTTTTTTGCTCGATATTAACGGCAACATGTAGACGCTTTAAATAGTCAAATGTTATATAGATAATGGTACGGAACCCTTCATGCGCAAGTCCGTATCGCACTTGGCCGGTTTTTAATTTAGTTGAACAAGGCACATAAGTTCTATATAAAATTATAAATAGATATGAAGTATAACAGCAACAATACTAAAACCCGGTTCCCGTACACTAACATTACGTTAATCTTCTTTTAACACATGTGAGATGTTTTTTTTTGAACTTTGCACCAAGTTACACCTGTTAACAGTAAATTAACAGTTTTTCAATGTACGAGAAACCGGTGGTTGGTATTAAAAATGCGTACACTGTACAAAAATACTCCACGTAATCTTTCCACGTTTCAGGTACAAAAGAGGTCATTCTTCAAAACTAACATTCATCTCTATAAAATTTCCATATTATGGTTGATTAAGACCAGCATGCATAAGATAATTATGTATCGATTGCAAAAAGAGACTTCGTATGAAATGAAATTGTCTCCGTAGACCAAGCAGTATCGGGCGCCCACTTGGCCAGCCATGCGACTGAAAAGACAATCCAATTATATCAAGCTGCACCGCTGCCCTCCTCATCCACTATCGCGACCAATCGTTGAGCAAAGATTATTTGCCACAACAGGTTAACACGGAACTAAGCGCACGGTGTGTTCGCTTATGAACTTGCACATTAACAGTAGCGAAGGATCCATATAAGCCGATTCCCTTCGGCTTCCCTTTTAAAAACCCGACCCCGCCAAAACCAAATTTGCTACACTCATAATTTGAGGCACTCCGAGTTCTCCATACATTTATCGAAACAACCTGTGTCACATCGGCCGTAGTAGCCGCTTTGCACACTAATACTCTTCTCGCTCGCACTCCCACAAAAAGTGCTCTGTCTCGCTCGCCTTCATTGCGTCCGAAAGTGGTTGAGGTAGGCTGCGCTTCCTTTTCTTTCTTTGTTATTGCCGTATGAGAAAGCGAGGCGGGCGCGATCGGTCTTATTACTCGGACGCGACCGACATTATAAGGTTGCAAAATCAAATTTCAGCATTGCGATAAGAAAATGCATAGAAGTGTATTGTTTTTTCGAAAATCAATGCGGAACTATTCGGAAGTAAACAAATATGTAGTACGTGCCGTTGGTTGCGTGCATCCATGTAAAAAAAAATATTTTTTATGTGGTTTTGGTTATTGTGATGGATAATTGATGTTGTCACTTGTTTATTCTTAAATTTCTCTGCGTTTTTCCCTCATATTTGTTCAATGCGGTGAGTTTTTTTAGTCGATATGATATTAATTCACATGGAGTGCTGTTCAACTTACTATTTGCTCGGTCAAACTTCGTTTTCCAATCTTAGTTTTGAAAAGAAAAAGCATGTCATTCAGTTAGGCCATACTGTTTCAAACATGACTATTGATTGCAAGAATAAAGATGGATTTTTAACCATTTCGATACATATTTTTACGACAAATATCGTGTCGACATGTATGACGCGCAGTTTCAAATTAAACAAAATGTTTTGTTTTCCGGGTTTATTATTTTCCGACTCTAACTCAGCTTGGAGTAGCTGGAATTTTAAGGATGGTAATAATTTAACTAATTTTGACCAAAAATAGGGGTATTATGTTATAATATGGGGCCGCTGAATTGAGACTTGAAATTAATACTACATACAGCCAAATAGGGGATGTATTAGCAAAGGGCAAGATAAAAGTACCCGAAGCATGCGTGCATGCAACGACTAATGAATTTTGGTTGAGGAAACGAAAGTGATTTATCAGGATCGTGGCAAGTGGCAGTCCCTGATCTCTGGCTTCCCCTCTGGGATACAGGCGTGAGTTTGTGTGACAGCTTTTGATATGCTGATCAGTAAGAATAAAATTGTCCGGAGGAAATTCGTATTCTCAGAGAAAATAAAAATGTGTTGGTGCTCGCATCCACTCGATGAGTTTTTAGGGTTGAGTTTTTCTGTACCTCAAGAGGAAAAAGCTCAACCCTTATCCGTCTGTCTGTCAAGACCCTTTATCTCAAGAACGCGTGGAGGTATCGAGTTGAAATTGAAACCGTGTACTTAGGTCTACAATCCCTTGAAGCTGTAAAAAAATCAAACTTCTAAGTTAACGCAAAAAAGATATACAGACGTTTATGCCGAAAAATCGTATATTTCATCATAATTCCACCCTTCCCCACTGTAGAGCACGATAGATCACCATCATAATATGCACCGGGGTAAAAATCAACGAAATCATCCCTTTTGCTAAAAATATAACGCAAAATTACAAAATATAAAATTTCACGTTACTGGGATTTTCGTGGAACTTTTCAAGAAATGTTATTCAAATGAAACAGGATACTTTATACAATGTTGCTAGTCTAAAATCAAAGTAAATGGACAATAGAGCATAGTCAAAATTATTTTAAAATATTTTACAACATTGGGTCTTGAACATTTTAAGAGGTGGCCACGAACAGGGTGGAGGTATCTGCCCAGCAGTGGGCAGATAGCTAAAGGGGAGCTGTCTACCCAGCAGTGGGACAAAAATGAGGCTACATAAAAAAATATATATATTTTAGGAGTGCATAAAAGAAGTCTGTAGGTCAAGCGTATCCTGGCCAACAATCAGCAAACTACTTACGTTTGTTGGCAAAACCTCTCATTACAATGGCGAACCCTATTTGCCATCGATACATTGTTATATCTATGATTTTATGAGTATTTTTATCTTTATCGATACGCTAAGATCTTATCAGTAATACGTCCCTCGGTAACGTGGATTGTCGTGTAAAATAATTAATCTCACACATAACCATCTGTTAATGTGAAATACATCTCGCTGAGTTAATCTTGTGATAGTGAGTTTTTGAACCTCTACACTGTCGTGGCCGATAGTTGAGGGGAATTCCGGCAGATTGCTCCGGCACTGAATTGATCTTTTGTTGCGAGCTTAGCTTCGACTTCCGATATTAAATTCGCTTTTTGAAACTCCACTCTATGTTTTCTCTCATAAATTTGCCCCCTGTGCGAGCATTGCATAACATAATAAACTAAGTAATATTGACTACGACAACTTAACATAACTGTTGTTGCTTGAAAACTCACCCTCGGGCCTTCTTGAAGAAAGAAAGCGCGCGTCTTTGAGAAATCATCACGCGTTTGTCGACATTTCATGTACATTGTACAATATATAAAAAGAATAATGACTTCCACACAACACAATCACTTGTCCTAGTCCCAAACAAGGATAGACCTGTGCTATGATAGCCACACAAGGAAATCACAAACATGGAAATACATACAGACTGCGGCCATTTGAACGAATCAAGTACGGCGGGCGCCAGTGGGAATAGAACTTATGACCTCTGTTTTGGTAGTAGCGTGTTAACCGCTAGACCAACGAGTCAGCCACGAGGCAGAGCAAATAAATAAAGCAACAGCACCATCACCATAGTGTCCATAATTTTCCACGTTAACGAACAAATAAAGAAAGAACCGAAAATTGATTTAAAATTACATTGAAGCACTAAAAAATAGCTCATTGTAGGAATCCAATAAAATAGAACGTCTCACCCAACGCAGGCTCCGCAGCCATCCATTCTTTAGACGCTGCAAACAAAGAGCGAGGAAGTGCGCGCCAGTGCACCCGCCGGGAGCTAGCACTCGTCACATCGCTCGACTCGCTTGCAACTGGAAGTCAGGTTAGTCTGAAAAAAGTCACTGATATTATTAATCAGGGAATTTAAATTTGTATTTGTATTTAAAGATTTTATTAAAAAGAAAATAACAAATAGGTTGACAGATTTGCCAAACTGCGCAGCAGTTTATCGGCAGTTATTGACTTGCATAAGTGGCATTGTTGTAACAAACAATATTTTCTCTCAAACATGTTGATGGCGAATTAAATAAGTTTTATATATTACAAACACTCTGCCCTATGTGCCGTCTCCTATTGGACGTTGGCAACAAAGGCCATAAATACAATATAAAACAACATTAAGTACCTAAGTATACCTTAAGTACCTAGGCATATAAAAAGAAGAGGGGAGGGGGAGGATTGGCTCGATCAGCCGTGTTAAGTAATCATAGCTGATCAAGCCAAACCCATGCGCCCTTCTCTCTAATATTTTTTTTGTAATTCTACTTTTCTCACAAAAAAGGTCTGCAATGTATTATTTAGTTTAGGAACAATATGTTGTGCAAGTCTCTCCCCGTAGTAATTGTTAGGTTTCGTGACAGTGGTAGCGAAGTTCCACAATGACACAAATACAAATACAAATACAAATACAAATACAAATAGTTTATTTCATAAAACAATTTCTGGTTCACATCTCCACTTATTGTAAAACTTAGCCGAAAAGACCAACCAAAAGACACACTTTAACATGAAAACGACCAAGAAATTTGAAACGATAAGGTGTGACTGTTTTAATATTATATCACCAGAGCAAGGATACTTTATACTTATGTTCATCTTCATTCATCAAAATTAAAATTTAAAGAAACTTTCGTCTTCTTAAAATAACCGAAGTCATTTAATAAATAATCGCAACATTAATGTAACGAATCCGCACCAAATTGTGTTGAAGTGTATAAGCAGTTTAAACTTCTACAGCATGCTTTTATAAGTCGTGAAAATAATAGACAAAATATATCATGCAGATATATTCATGGCGAAGCGTGGGTTTGGGTTTTGGCTCTCGTACATTTATCGATTGTCAATTACACTTACCATAAAGAAACGTACATGCTCACTTATAACAATTATAAATTCATTGGTTACAGAAATAATTGTAAAAATGTCATTAACATACATTATACTAGACAGACCCCCGGTTTCTCGTACAGTAACAAGCTGTTAGTCTACTGTTAACAGCCCGTCAGTGTTTTTTTTTATATGCACTTAGGTCAATGGACAGCTGTTAACGGTAGATTAACAGCGTGTTAGTGTACGAGAAACTGGGGGAGAGAATCGCAGATGTGGCCAAAAGCGTAATTCTCGGATCGAATGGCGTTCAAAAGCCCGCAATAAGTGAGGTAACGATTGCATCCGGGATTGCGGCAGTGATTTTGCCGCCGCGGGGCAGTTCATGCGGTAATGAGTCGCATGATATGTTCCATAGCCGATTGTACTATAGTTCAGAACTACTCAAACTTTTCAAGCCGTAATTCTAAATTACTAACACTGCTGGCTCAGCGACCTGAAGTCGTAGTCTACTTATCTCTGAACTGCGCAGTCTTCAGCCAGTTGACTGCCTGAAGCTCACGCAAGTAGTTGGCCATTTTTTCCTCAGCGATACCCAGGGCGGCCAACCGGTCTTTGGAAGCTTGGTGGACACAAGTATGCCCTCATGGCGGCCAACCGGTCTTTGGTAGTTTGGTAGCCTCTCTGAGTGACCGATCCAACGGATTCGGTGGGATATCGTTTCTTAAACTATGTTGGTCTCAGAAATCAGGTCTTCGATTTCGTGGTTCTTTTAACTCTCAAACTACAATCTTCCTCTATGATCTACCCAGAATCTTCCTCATGATTTTCGTCTAAATGCAACCGCGAGTGTATTTTCCTAAAATAACTGAAAGCCTTGACTCAGTTAACTTAGCATTTTTTGTATGAAAATAACTAATAACATAGTTAGGCGGCTGGTTTCACACTGGTCTTATCCAGGGTTTACACTTCTACTGGATTACAACCCATGGTTATTAAAATATAGTCCGCGATACCGAAGATACTTATTTCTGTTCGATACGCATACTTATATTGCGCACCATAAGAGATACTAAAAATATGTACACCTACCTACTCTCTTCATCTTTTAGTTCTATCTATCCTAGGGTTGTCTGAAATAGATCGCTTTTAGCGATAAGACCGCCAGTTGTACACTATGTAACTCAGATATTATTATGCACTTTTATAATGTATGGTGTAGTACAAAGAGTTTTAATCTAATCTAAAAAGCTCCTTGGGTTCACACACTTTGAAAAACATTGCGTTAGTGTCGAGTCATAGCTCAAATTATGCAGCCATTGTTGCGAACAATACGTAGAAGGATATATAAATAACTGTCGTCCCATATGCATGTGCCCTTATTATTCAGTCTTATTATATGTGTGATTAACTGTTTTGAAAAAGAGGCCTGTGTACAGGTCATAAAGGACAGGGGATTGGTAACAAGGGTCCAGGGCCTGGCCCGTATTAGTCCACTACTGGACATAAGCCTTCCCCAAAGCACGCCAATTCCTTTTGACCCAAGGTCTACATTTTATTAAAATATAGTAGTACAATGACATTTCTTTGCCGCATCAAATCTTGTGAATCTGTTATTGTGCTATAATGCACTAAGAGTCTGAATATTTCTGTCGCTGGTCCTGCCTGTCTATAATTTTATTTCAGTTTTACGTCGTGTAGGATAAAGATGTAGGAGAACACATGTTTGCATAGCCGATTTCACAACATACGACCTAGATTTCTATTATTTCCTGCTTATTTTCCAATATTATAATGCTTGCGAAGGAAATTGGAAGTCTTGTATACGTACAGTATTGCAAACATTTACAGTTTAATAACAGCATTTATCATCCAAACAGAAACAGAGGAGTCAGCTGTAATATAAAACAGAAGAAAGATAGGAAAATATAGTATTGTAGCAATTTTTACCATGTTACTCGTTTTGGCTAAATGATGATTTGGACGGAAATTAGTGTCGTATTCACATACGAGGCGTTTCAATCACTCGAGTTCACCAAAACAAAAACAAGGGTCTGAGTTTTTGGCCTCTGCCGCTGGGTGCCGTGAACTTGAGCCTCATGGACAAAAAACCTGTCCACCCGTCGCACCCACTGAAATTATCAGGTTTCACATAATATTGAAATTCTGCCATGAGAGATCGCTAAAAGCATTTTCCAGAAACAATGTTTTCACAGAGATTGTTATCAGTATTTTCCAGAAACATATACAAGGTGTAATCTGAGTTCCTCGTACGCGACGTTTACAGTGTTTTGATTTTTCATTCTCACCTTATAGTTTAACCACAAGTTCAAGTCTTCTAGTAGTACCTATAAGTTTAATATTTATTGACTTTGTATTGAAATACCGATTTTTTTAAACTTGGTTGCCACATATAGATGTTTATTTTTTTTGTTGCACTAACCTGTGCTGAGGAAAATTTTTAAAAGCCTAATTAGAGGTTAAAAATTCCACCCATGAAGGGACTTGAACCAGCCTTGAGTAAGTCTGTAAATATATAATTATAATTGATTCACGCGTTTACGAGTTATCGTGGAGTAAACAAATCGGTAAACATATGAACCCTGAAAACATTACTATTCTTTTTTTGTTTGGGTAATCGTATAACAACTGGATCAAAATGAGAGTCAAAGAGGTAATAGCATGCAGTTTCACATTTCCATTTAGCCGCAGAGGGAGCGGTGACGTTGTCGCGCGCCCAGGTAATCAGGGTCTAGTTCGCTTCTAATTAGTCGCGTCGCGTCGCCGCGACAAAGCTACACCTGCCAACCGCGCGCTTTGCTCACAGCGTGAATGTGGAAGCTGCAGAAGAACATATGTACATATATAAACTCGCGCCGGTATCCCGGAGGGGTAGACAGAGACCGGGGTTCGCGAATTGCCACGTTCGTAACAAACCTCTTTCGCTTCATCAATATTTATTAATCGTTGCGAAACCGGCGAACGCGCATCTCGCTGGTTTCGGGTACTTTTAACACAGAAGGCCATCCTAGTAATAATGTAGGCTTAATACGACAGCTCTGAATTTTAGAAGCTGGAAGAAGTCGAATAAATTTTTGTCACATGTGTATGTTACAGGTTTTAAAATTAGGAACCCTAAACAGCTATTAACTCTACGTTTAACTTGGTGCCCTCACAAATTATGAAAATAGCCACATTAAAGTATGTTTCTGATACTAAATTCTTTTATACAATATAAGTCAGCCCGTAGCGGTTTGCAATAAATAGTATTTGATTAGTGACTCGCGATAAATAAAATTTTACCTAGTAAATAATCGCGATGAGACTTGTTTAATATCTAATATATAAAAATCAAAGTGTTTGTTATCGAACTCCTCCGAAACGGCTTCACCAACTGTTATGAATTTTTTTGTGTAATTTTGGTAGGTTGAGGTCGCAGGTTAAATAATATGGCAAATAACGTATGCTAGGTCAGCAAAAATTACTATATAATATAATTCAGAGTAGTGGATGGAAGCTTCTGTCACATGTATTTATTTTACGCTGCACTCGTTCATGCGCGCAGTTCGTATTGCTACGACGGGTCTGTGCTACGGCGTAGCACTAACGTTGGTAATAATCGACGACGCGTAGAACGAGCTACGAGTTTCGTAGCATTCCAATATTTTTGTTTGACGTTCCGAGTAATATCGTGCCGTAAAATTATATTGGATATTCTTGGAATGGAGATAAATGCTTTATAAGCACTGGCGCCAATTTAGTAGTATATTGCAAATACAGATGTGACAGAAATGTGCTTATAGTGTTGATTCCAAATAAGCAATGGTGAAATCAGACTATACTTTGCTTTGAGATAGCTTTACTTCATGCAGATTTCGAAATATTCTAAATCATAGCTTACCTAGATGGAACTAAGGTCGGTTTTCTAAAATTTCTGCGTCAAAAACTGTAGCTACAGTTCAACTCTGTGCTGAATTATGCATGGCCAAACAAAGCATTCCATTCAAAAAATCACATCAAACGGATTCGTCCACGTCCGGTCCCTCTTCATAAATGCGTAGCGCGGTGTTAGGACACTTTTTTTATCAACAGTGCATTTGACTATGGGTCCAAAGTTAGTTACCTAGGACATGTGTTGCGACACGATAGCTACTGACTTCTTCAAGTTATTATGATGGGCAAGATTGAGGGAAGGAGGTGTGTTGGGAGAAGAAGAAAGTCGTGGCTCAGAAACATAAGGGAATAGATGAATGTCGCCAGTTTCGAAGACCTGCTTCGCTTGGCAAGAAACGAAGAAGAATATACGGAGTTTACGGACTACCTTCACTAGTGGAGAGGCGCAGGATGAAGAAGATGCACCGCAAACGGAAAAAATTAAGTTACACTAATAATAACAACTTATAAGATTGTGTTTTTCATTAAATTCTAAAGGTTTTTTATTAGGGTGAAGATTTATAAAAACATTATTTTACGAGATAGCTAAAATATCGATAAACGCTTCATACATTATAAGGCGTTCCGTGCAAGTTGCGAAGTCATGGTTTGAGTCCGATTTGTATGGCGAGTTTTTATACTACGTGACGGTATTGACTTTTCGACAGGTTGTATGTATTGTGATATTTTATTTATAAGGTTCCACAATAATTAATAGTACTGATAGATACATCAAACTTAAGGTAATGATAAAATTGATTAAGGTACCTTAACTAATTATAATGAAACACAGCATGCATTATTAGTTCCTAAGTTATGTAAATTTTACGTGCTTAAAAACTTAGAATAAAAATCATGAAATATTTTTAAATAAATTTGTAAAATACGTCAATTAGAGTTCGTCGTTTACATTCCATAACTGTTCATTAAACTCAAACTCAAATACATTATCATTCAGCAAACGTCAAAATCGAATAACTTGAGTATTGTCAGTTTCGCCAAAGTGAAATGTGAAGAAGAAACTGAGAAATAAACTACACATTTTGCTGTAAATAAACAAAACATGTACTTAATTAACAGAGTCTTTAACTTACACACTAAGTTGTTGACATTACTCCTGTGTTAAATAAAATAGGTGTGCTTGTGTTGTCCTTGGCAAACCCTGGTCTCTGCCTACCATACAGGCAAGCGTTTACGTAATGCAGTGTTTTTCAATCTTTTTGAAGACGCGACCCCCTTTATAAGTGAAAAATTCTTGCGCCCCCCCAGGCTTGCAAGTCCTTTGAAAGTATGAGTAATTTCATAGATGATGTAGTTAGAACGTACAACTAAGTGTTACCGTATCCTTTTTACCAAACACCGGGACTTAAGTGAAAAAAAAGGGGAACCAGTCCAGTTTGCAACATAAAATGCCTGATCAGTAATAAAAGATGAGCAAACCAATTTGCGCGTCAGCGCGGCCGAAAAACTAAATTATCGATGGCATAGATGATGAGATGGATATTGTAGTTCCGTGAAAATTTTTCGAAAATAAAAGATTTGTCTTGTAGACTCGCGTGAGCAAGACCAAATATTTGCTACAGTGACTTTTTCATTTAGTTCGATAAAAACTGTGCACCCTCAAAAACAAAAGATCTGTCTTGAAAGCCAGCCAAAGAATTTATGGTGGCTAAATTGACGGAGGAATTTTTAAGAAAACTCAACGCCCTCGATTAAAAAGATCTGTCTTATAGGCGGGTCAGCGCGCCCCAAAATTTTAATTGAAATTAATTGATGGTGCCAATATCATTCAGTTCTATAAATACTCAGCTATTGGTACCAATTTCATTCAGTTCCGTAAAACCCAGCGCACTCAAAAATAACAGACCATTGCCTTATAATGATGCCGTAAAATTAAAATGACGGTGTAATTTTTCTAAGAACTTACACGCCCCGTGATCTGTGTTGAAAATTTTATAAATTGACGGTGGAAAATTCATTCATCATAAGCAGCCTATATACGTCCCACAGTAGGACACAGGCCTTCTCTCAGGGAAAGTATGGGCTAAATCACCACGCATGCCCACCGTGGATTGGCGATTACAAGCGCTGAGGTATGTGAATAGCACAGACACTCAGGTTTCCTCACGATGTTTTCCTTCACCCTTAGCGAGTGGTATTGCTATAACTTCACAAATGTACGAAACTTAGAAAACAAAGTCATAGGTACATGCCTGCACTGGGAATCGAACATGGGTCTCTC
Source organism: Yponomeuta evonymella (assembly GCA_963969515.1). Classification (NCBI taxonomy): domain Eukaryota; kingdom Metazoa; phylum Arthropoda; class Insecta; order Lepidoptera; family Yponomeutidae; genus Yponomeuta; species Yponomeuta evonymella. Next base: position 15,049,179 of record OZ018349.1, read on the forward strand.
GCGTCCGAGTCCAATGTTCTGCCCACTAGGCTTACACCGCTCCACGTTTAGTTTGTGTTTCTATAACAATTTAAATAAATATCCTCTTTCTTTCTTTCTTAAGAGCACGTAAGAATCTAAACAAAGATTTGTATCTTGATATCTAATGATTGTATCTAAGTTGAAAGAAACGTCAGAAGTCATATCAGCAAACGTTAGCGTACTGTAATTCAGTAATTTTTATTCATTAAAAAGAAGACAATATGTTCCTTAGGCTATGTTCATTCAAGTAAAAACGATGACATCTGAAGTAGTGATCAACACTGTATCTCAGATGTAAAACTGTAAACAGTCCAGTCTGTACGCGCCTTTACCCTTCCCGACGGAGTAACTTGAACTTTTTTATTGTTCTATTTCGCACAGCAGCCCGTTCGTGCTCTTATTGAACTGATATGGAATATTGAAATTGTTTAATATTTTTATGGAGGCCTCGGCGATTTTGTGCAGGAAACGTAGCAATGAAACGCAATACCCTCCTTTTAACTTCATAGCACTGGCCTTCTTGCAACTAGTCATAGAAATCATTGCCTGGTAGGTACTTGTGCAAAAAGTTTAAGCTGATGAAGCGAAAGAGATTTGTCAGGATCGTGGCAAGTGGCAAACCTTGGTACTTTTTATTTTGCCCTTTGCTAACGCATCCCCTATTGGGTCGAAGTATGTCCACCTGGGACATCCGTTACAGGCCCTTCTACCCAAATTCACTCGATATATTTCTTTCGTAGATCTTTCCAAACCAACGCCACATTTCTTTCTCAATTCTAGTCACTACATTCTCTTTCAGTCAACAACGTTCTCTAATCAAACTATTGCGTATCCTGTCATTCTAAGTAACGCCACACACACATCTCAAGGACCCCATTTCTACTGCATTCATTATACTTTATTGATTCTTCTGCCGTACCCAAGTCTCGTTACCGTACATAAGTGTTTACCAACCAGTAAACCAGGAGTTTATTTACCAACGTATGGTAAATACATTAAAATAGTTAATAGTGTAAAAAATCTGCGCGATCCCGCACTAGCGTTTGCTCAATCTGCTGTCAAAATGCCTGTATTTATACAGGTAGAATGTTAGAAAATAAACTGAACTTCCGAATTATTTGAGACTTCGGGGAGCATGCGGTTAAGCGCGTTCAGAAGCGTAGGATGCCCGCCAGTTCGCTGGACCAACGATCTGAGGCAGATTGCTGGCAACAGCTGGATAAGAAGAAAGGAGTGGCGTGCTTTGAGGGAGGCCTATATCCAGCAGTGGACGGGTACGACCTGATTCATTGATTGAAGTGCCTTTAGTCACTTAATGTGCGCTTTAGGTAAAGCGATAAACTTTCCCGTACTGGACTACTCAGCGTGATCTTTGTATCGAGTCATATATTATACCACCATTTGCCACCATCGTTTTGCACCATTTTGCCTTTGATTCTCGTTTGTCTTAGTTCACCAACGTTTTGTCTCGTTTTGTTTAGGCATACAATAGGAATGAGAGGGTACGGCTTTTGTCATTGTATCATGCCTGATAGGTAGAAAGATCATGCTAAAAGACAACCAGCAGCTAACCAGTCCCGCCAACGGAAAAAAATCACATCAAATTATTATTTTTTTGACCGCGCTAGTTTGCTCCGGATAGCCCCTTAATCACCCCTGTTTGTTATCTAAAATGCTAATCTAAACTGATAGGCTAATCTCTGGAACCAGGTAAGGATCTAGGGATTTCAATAGAGTAAGACCACTCACAGTAAACATCAAGATTAAATTCTCGTAATTCCATCTTTTTCTTTTTCCATTTATTTCTACGATAAACACAGTGGTACGTTTTTTAATCGGGTATCTCATTTATTATTACTTTCGATTACTTCCTTTTAAAGTCTCTGAGTTTGCTCAGGGAATTGTTTGTAAACAAGAGCAGCTTACTTTAAACTTTAAAGGAATTGAATTGAGTTTTGAAGGCATTTCAGTATACTTAATTGTGGTCTTTTAGAACTGAGAGCCATACTTATAAATAGTATGGCTCTGTCCCATCTTTTTTCAATTTGCAATTCAACAAGCCTAGTACGGAAATTGGGTTGCGAATATGTTGCTTTTATATAACCTTTTCCAAACACCAACTATAGCAGTTCTTGCATTATTGCTCACGGCAAAAGCGATGTCATGAAAAGTTGTCAGAAGGGCCACAAAGGCCCTGTTACTATCTACAATAAAGCCATCTTATATTATTATAGTAAAAGACAACACTTTTCAATCTTTCAATTTTTCTTTTGAAACATCTAAACAATCCCGGGTCCATGGGTATTATTACTTAGTACTGCACTACATACTCTATCTAAAAAACAATGTTCCAGGCACTGCTGCGTCCGAGTGGTTTCTTCACCCATCTAGTGTGAGTAGCAGTGCCACTGGACGCTGTATTAATCATCTCATTACGTAGATGCAAAGGCCAAAGTTTTTTTGATTGCACTGAGAATACAAATGCCACTAAATCCTGCCATCATCATCATCATCAGACATTTGACGCCAACTGCAGGACATCGGCCTCCCTCATGGTTTTCCAAGCTTCCCGGTCTTGTGCCGCCCGCATCCAGTGATTCCCCGCCACCGTAACCAGGTCCGTATGTGCCCCGCCCTCTGCCACTTCAACTAGGCAATGCTTCGTGCTATAACAGTAACTCGGGTTCTTCTGCGGATCTCCTCATTCGTTATTCGATTACGCAGTGAAACTCCTAACATAGCTCTCTCTATTGCTCGTTGGGCGATCTTGAGCCTTCTTATGAGGCCCATAGTCAGCGACCAGGTTTCACATCCATACGTCATCACTGGCAACACACTCCTGCAGGCGACTTATAAAGGCAACACCTAATTACGTCGTTACGTACCAGCAAAGTAGCTACTTTAAGCAAAGGTCATTATGTCTGTTTCATATGATAGGCACAGTAGGCGGGAATACATTTTCCCCGGGAAAAAAGCGGCAGCGAGCGTCTATTATAAACCTAAAATAAACACTCTGGGGAAGTAAAAGTAAACAGAAGCACAGTAATTAGTTTCTTTGTTATAGTGTACAGGGTGTGACAAAATTACATTTTATTGATATAATATAATGAAATAATGTGTTAATAATTAACATTTTAAACAACAATTTTAAATTTGCCAATATTATTATAAGGCTTAACTGGACCAATTATTAAATTGTTATAATACCACTTCACCTATACAAATATAGGTATCTCAGAGGGCGCTGACACCTGTAATATACCACGCTTGCTCACTATCTCACTCACTCATTCACTTCTTTTATTTTTAGCGTTCCATACCCAAAGGGTAAGGGATCCTATTACTAAGACCCCACTGTCCGTCTGTTTATCTGTTTGTCTGTCACCAGGCATGAATGATATATTTAATAATAAATTAATAAAAAATCTCACGAACCGTGATAGCAAGACGGTTGAAACTTTCATGGATGATATATTTCTGTTGCCACTATAACAACAAATACTAAACACAGAATAAAATAAATATTTAAGGGGGGCTCCCATGCAACAAACGTAATTTTTTTGGCATTTTTTGCTCGATATTAATAACGGCAACAGGTAGACGTTTGAAATATTCAAATGTTATATAAATAATGGTACGGGACCCTTTGTGCGTGAGTCCGACTCGCACTTGGCCGGTTTGTCTTTATTTTTTACTTACTTTCCTTCTTACTTTCTTTTTTATCACTACGTGAATTTGGGTGGGCATGTACTTTGTTTATTTTCAAACTTAAGTACATCTGCGCATTTTTAGTAGTAATGCGACACGCTAACTGTGAAGATAAACATCGTTTACGCGTTTGTGCAAACCTGAAACGGTAATGAAATAAAAACATATATCAGAAACGGTGACTCGACAATGGTTTTTTGCAGTTTTGTAGAATTTAGAGCCTGATCCCACTGCGCATTACCGCGATAAACGTGTTTATTTACCTAGCGCGTAGTGCGATCTGGATTTACGTAGAGAAATAAAGCGTTGCAAGTATCAAACCCTGGTCTCTGTCTCCAGCTCCGGTATACAGACGTGAGTTTATGTTAAATGAAGACATTTATTCAGAAAGTTGTATTTAATAAAATCGACTATCGTGGTGACATGCAGCGGGGACTGGTCTTCCGTACTTATTTTTGCACTGTCTACGTAAGCAATACTGAACAATTTTCTCACAATAGGTTCGGCGAAAACACAAGTCACAATGTTTTCATGGAGCGAGCGTAAAAAAAAAGTAATTGAATTTTCCCTTATTCCCGCCAAGCAACGAAATTGCTATTGGGAACCTATTAGTCTTACCGAGAAGTGGGCTTTTTCTTTGTTCCACTATGTTAAGTTTATCTCCCCTTGATAAAACAGCAAAGTTCAGACTTCAATGATATGGATTTCCATTAAAGAGATATTTTATTTATTGTGGGGCATTCATAAAAATAAACATGTAATGCTGTGTCGCAACTACATAGTCACAAATCAATCGCAAATCTGCGATGGGCACACTACTCTGCCATTACGCGGTGAGTTGAATATAGACTGCGATGCCAAGTTCACTTCTAGACAAAGAGCTATACTAGGCTCAGATCGTACTTTTTTCATATTCTTTCTTTGTATAACATATTTAATCTAATTCAAACTTATGAGTCAGTTCTATTCAGACCTAAACCGTATATCAAAGAGGAATTATCTTTGATGAAGATATTGACAATACCTTCGTAGTTGATTTCATCGTCGTCGTCCTCCAGCACGACGTAAAGGGAGGTGGCGATAATCGATAGGAAGATAAAAAAGTTTTTTGCTATATATATATATATGTTTCATTTTTAGAAAACTTCGTTTTATCCGTGTTTTTAGGTAATGAAAAAAGGCAAAAATGTCGTTAGAATACGAATGTAATTTTCGCCGTCATCTATAAGGTTGTAAGAGCTCAGGTGAGAAATCAGGCGGTCCCAAAGCCATAAGCCGACTTAGGTTCGAGCCTCCAGTCCGATATTTTTTTTCCTTTTTTTCCCTTTTTTTCATCCTATCTGAATATAATTTCCAAAAAACTCGATCAACCAAAAAAAATATAGGTACTAGTATATAAATTAGTAGTACACGAATCGGTAGTAGAGTTCACGCTAAACTCGGTGTTCGTAACTACGTTTAGGTTAGGTAGAGCTGTTAAGATATTTTTTATCTTTTGATTGAATGCTAGCTTTTTCTCACAAAATATGTCAACAGTTGAAAGAGATTTATTGCATTAGAACACTTCCTTTGAATGGGAACGCGGAACCCAGCATTAGTCCGAGAAAAGGAGATTTTGAACAGGCAGTGATAGTTAAAAACATAGATGTCTAACTAGCGCTAAAAAATACCCCACGTTCAAATGTGGGATGGCGGGCGGGGCTTGTCAATTGTTTTACCAATCGGAGCGAGTTCAGTATGACCCTCCAAAATATCTATGCACCTGCCACCGTCAAACTGTCATCTTACGAGGCTCGATGGGTGATAGATCAATGAAGTTTGACGTTTTCGTAAAAAACCAACCATCACTTACGCTGTCACTTTCTATCGCCCAATCAACGTTTACGTCGTCACTCGTGGCGCACGGAATGTACCAATCACAGAGTGAGTTACTCTACAGCACATCTGTCGCTCATTTCATTCGTATATTAATCGAGAGGACTGAGTGAGTTTTGTATGAAGAAATATTTGTATGTTTTTTTTTATTCCTAAAATTCAGGTATGTGGTACCGTAACGTACCCGTGTATTCCAAGAATGTTGGGTATTGCTTAAAAACTATCTGTGCTATGATCTACATTGCGAACAACATGCAAACGGTTGTTGTGAAACGTAAAAAAGTGTCTGTGTGAACAATGAAATATCTTCGCTCAGATATTTCGTATTTTCTTGCTTTGTTCCTTGACGCTGACGAGTTTGGACATTTATGCTGGGGCAAGGTCAAACAATCGGAGTACCTACAATTCTACACACACGATTTGTAGAATAGTACTTGCACTTTGAATAGTAAGGGATGTTATAGGTAGATTATCATGAAAAAGCGATTCATCTGTGGTTCGGGAAAAACGGATTAACGAACGGAAGTGGACGCCTCACTCTGACAAAAAATTAAGCACTTTAAAGCTTAATATATCGCAAAGCGAACCCTAAATCAGGAACTAAATGGACCAAATTCCACCCATAATATTATTAAACGACCAATCCAACATACTATACACTATGGTGTAGGCGAGAAAAAATGCATTCCTCACTAAAAAAAATTTGAAGGTTTTATTCTACCGTTTTGTTGGCGTAATAAATATGTATATCTGTATTAAAAACCTATTTAGAGGCTAAACATTCCAGCTAATGGGCAAGTGCCGGTATGAGCTCAGTTGGGAGAGCGCTGGCACGGTTAGCCAGGGGTCGCGGGTTCAAGTCCCGGCATGGGTGAAATTTTTAGCTTCTAAATAAGTTTTTAAAATTGTCCTCAGCACGGGTTAGTGCAACAAAAAGAATATCATAATGTATATCTGTGCGAAATTTCAGCTCTCTAGTACTTATCGTCTCTGTGCTAAGCTGCGGATAGACAGACGAACAGACAGGCAAACAAACAGAAGGACGGACATGGCGAATATGTAAGGGTTCCTTGTTGACTACGGAACCCTAAAAAGAAAGGTTATGGTGTGAAAGACGATGTGACTAGTAAAGTAGTAGTAAATATACGTTCATCATAATCAGCCGGTGTCAGTTCACTGCTGGACATAGGCCTCTCCCAAGACATGCCACTGAGCCCGATCTTCGGCTCTTATTTCCAGTCACTGCCCACCGCTTTGCGAATGTCGTCGTTCCACTTGGTCACAGGGCGTCCTATGCTACACTTGCCGATTCGCGGTCTCCATTCTAGAACTAGTCTACCCCAACGGTCGGTTATCAGTTCTGCGGCAGATATGACCAGACCACTGCTACTTCAGTTTGCACGTCCATCACTTGTTTAAAGTCGCTCAGCGAGCTATGGAAAGAGCTATGCTCGGTGTTTCTCTGCCGGATCAAATCCGAAACGATAATTCGCCAGAGAACTAAAGTGAAATATACGTTGGTCCATCAAAAATTCATATCCTATCCTACACAGACCAAGTAGAGATTGTCATTTCCACGTTTTAGACTTGCAAAAGTTAATACGGGGCACTGTATACGGTTCTACAATAAAATTCCCCAAGATATATTAGAGTTACCACCGAAGCGGTTTCAAAAATGTGTTAAGCATACTTTGTGTAAAAAAGCCTATTATAACATTAACGATTATTTCGAAGACAAAGATGTCTGACACTTAAATATTGTAAACGGGGACGATTCTATCTTGTGTAGTGTAACTTTAAGTTCAAAACTCTGTTAATTAAGCAAACCTGATTTGAAAAGAATAAATGTGAAGTTTCTTTGTTAGCTTCTTCTCCGCATAATCGATTAATTGTGAAACTAAGAGCTTTGACTTTCATTAAGTAAACATTTTGTTTTTATAGTGAATATTTTTTTTTACTTTGACTCTTTTTTTAGCTTCCCTCGCAATGTGAAATTTTGTTTTCCATTCACTTTTTTTCATCATGACACATTAACAAATTCCAGCACGCCTATATAACGCAATTAACAAGAACCATAAATAAGATCTTAGTATGTATATTTCGTTTTATTCAGCTTCGGTCTGAGCTGTTACAATACAGGGATATTTCACGATCAACGAGATAAATTAATGACTAGGGACGAGCCAATAACTTGATAGACTTCCCGCATTTTAACGATCTCTTTCTCAGAAATCAGAAATCAATAATTTATTTCAACGTAAAGAATTTACATTTTGTTTGCTGAATGTCAATGTACTATGTTACTATGTTAGCCGCTGCCTTCGGACCGTATTTGTAGTGAAGAAAAAGACAGCGGGAAAAAAAACTCCACTCTGACCATCTTTTCTTAAATCATCTTAAACTTATACATCAAAACCTATATGATATGATTCCGTGATAGCCACCAATAACTTTAAAAGCCAAAATAACACTTACAAAAGTAGGAAAAACATTAATGCTGCGGCCAGACACACGAACAGCACCCGTTCACGAGCATAACGCAGGGGCAGCCATCACCAGTCTCAACCATTTTAGAGGGAGATAGGTGACTTTCTTTTCTTTCTTGTCTTTCTTTATATGTAAACCAGAAGCTGAATGAAATGAAATATAGAAATTGCCAAGGCTTAAGATTCTCTTCCCGCGTAAAGGTAAAGAAAAAGCAACATGAAGATAAATACGTGGCTGGCCGCGATTAAAAACAAACAAGCCAGTAGGCGGCATCCGCTGCGACTGCGAGTCCACATTCTAAATGAAGATTAAGTAACCCGTTGTACCGTGCTTAAAGCGGAACTGAAAAAATATTAAAATACACGCGACTGGATGTGGGATGATGCAGAAGGTGCGTTGCAATGTAAAGTGATAGGGGTTTTATTATTCGTAGATAAAGTACTTTCAACACAACCCTAACTATCACTATTAACTCTGGTCTTCTGATCTGACCTTCCCCTCCGAAGTTGAACCGGTAGGTAATAGATGCAGGCATCTATGAACTACCAAGTACTATGAAGCTTAATTCCGGATTCCTATTTTAAGGTTGCATTTTAGCGGTGCCTTCTTTTATATGTATTTTATTCCACAGGTGCAAAAGTGAGATCGGTGTAAAAAATCTCCAAATACCTGTATTCGAAAATAGCACAACCAGGAGAAAAAAATACACATTTGTTCATAGATTAATAATAATTTAAGTACCTACCTACAAATTTGTATGGAACCCTCGAACAACTCGCACTTGTCCGCGGTTCTTGTATGCATAGGGGAATTTTGTTGCACCCTGTATTTCTTTACAAAAATAATACGTCGTCTCTACATTTTTAGAGTTCCGTACTCAACGAGGAACCCTTATAGTTTCGCCATGTCCGTCCGTCTGTATGTCTGTCCGCGGCTCAGCACAGACACGACAAGTACCAGAAAGCTGAAATTTGACAAAACGGTATGATAAAATCTTTAATTAGAGATGCAATTTTTTTTCTCGACTACACCATAGTGTGCCTGTAATATTAAGCTTTAAAGCGCAATTTTTTTTAGAGTCGGGCATCCTCCCCCCCTCTCACCCGGCCAAACGGTTGATTGTAGAAACGTAAAAAATTCAGGGCAGTAGCACAAATGAACTTAAAGGGAAAACTATCACGGCTAATTAGGCTTTACAAGTGAACGAGTAATAGGCGACCAACTTGAAAATTACTTTGATGAAGTTGTTAGTTCTGTAAGGCAGGTAAAAAACCCCTCCTTCTACAGAACCCTACATTGCGCGTGGCCCAACACGCACCTGGCCGGTTTTAACCAAGGAGTGTACATGACTTTAGTGAATAGGGTTATATCTAAGCTACTTTATAACTGTTCTCTATGTGATGTAACTATTGAACCCTCTGTACATTGACATAGATATTGCGGTGCTCTCTTTTTTCTTGTAGCTGGCTCGTTGTGGCGAGGATTTTCAAAGGCGCAATTTTTGTTTTCGTGTGCACTAGGATAATGACGAAAAACGAGCCAAATTTTTGAAATGTTCTTGAGCGTAGTTTTCGTTGGTTCCGAATTTGTAGGATAAGATAAACCTGCGACCAATCAAGTGGTCTATTCAGGCTTTGCTTTTATCATCTCAGCCGGGTTAATGTATGATATCATTGGGTTAATGGCATACACAAGCATCCTATATACGTCCCACTATAGGGCACTGGAATTCTCTTAGACAGACAGCATGGGCTTACCTACCACGCGTGGCCACCGTGGATGGGCAATTTCAAATGTTGATATATGTGACAGGTTCACACAGGCATCAGGTTCCCTCACGATGTTTATCTCCACAGTAATGGTATCGCTACTCCAAATTCACAAATATAATTATGTTAATCATACCCACAACCTTTGTTGAGGCAAGCGTCCTAAATATGCTTCCATTGCTTTTTATGTGTAGTAAGTAAAATATCGTTAGTTGCATATATTATTCATATTGATGAACGTACAAACATAAGTTACATCAAGAAGTAACTTATTTACCAACCCACTGAAGTAGGAACGAAGGCATGATTAATTTAAAACTGCGGTAACATAATATTCTACGATATTTTAATAACAGTTTTACAACAATGCGGAAAGCGTTAATGGTTACGGGAAACATTTTTCATTTGTGAATTTCACCGGCAAATTCACGACTGGAAAAGTTTAAATAATGTTTAAAGCAACGTGAAGATCGCAGCTGCACCCTACTGAGTACGCCAGCATGAAATCACAGAGAAAATAGACCAGAAAGTTGAAGTATATGCGCCGTATTAATAATGCAATCTTACCTTTGAGATCGCTCTTAAGTGAGTTGTTGTTTTGTTTCGAACAGCATCTTTAAATGACACTCAAGAGCGATCTCAAAGTTGTCTAATACGGCCCGATAGGCAAATAATCTTGAAGGTGTCCCTATCTTTAAATGCACTTTAAATCTACAGCTATGGTTCAGTCTATACAGTCGACAGCAGGTCAACCTTCACATTTTTGTTGCAAAATCACTCTTAACGTAACGAATTAGAGTGCACAAATTTAAAGGTTGATATGCTGTCCACTGTACCTATGTTGACTTTAGATGTTAACCTCCTTTTGACTATACCTACAGTAGATATCTCTGCCAGATACCAATTCATATAACGTTTTGCGATGCAGTGCAAGTGAGTGATCCTCACGCTCTGCTTAGTGATAAGTGGGACTTCTGGTATATTCATCTGGTAGTGAAATTCAGTTAACATTCCCTACTGCTAGTAGTGCAAGCGCGTGAAGCCCACTTAATAATTGGACCTCCATCCACAGTGCACGACTTTGAACGAGACGAATTAAGATGCTTCTCTCACAGAGCCTGACAAGTTAAGACGCTTTGCAGTTACTTAAAAGGTTTTACATTTTGAATGAAGCTGTTGAAAATAATTCAATGCAACGACATTCAACAACGTAAGCAAACACAATTCTATACTACATCAAATTCTGCTTTATACCTGTCTTAAGTATATAAAATATCCGTCAACAAACAGATACAAAACAAGGCTGCAGTCTGGAAATATCTAAAAAGTATTATAAATTCCCTCAGAGTGGATTCAGTTAGTCAAGTTAATCAGATTTCCGCTCTATCTCTCTCTATCGCACTCCAGACTAGTCAAGTACATCGATAAGACATGTCAACTTACAAGTAATCCGTTTATCTACATTTTGCCTCTGAAAGAACGATTTACTGGCATAACTCGGCCCTGGCATGGCACTGGCATCGAAATCCTTCTTGAGTAATGTCCTTGTGTTGGGGGCGCAAATATTTTGCATTACATTAAATATTGTCCAAAAACCACGAAACTATCATATTTTGTAAGAGCCCGTTTTGTAAGAGCTTATTTTTTATTCACATGTAACCTAGATGTTTGTTGTATGTATATTATTTTATTTTAGCACATTTTGACAGATTATTTTATCTTAAAAGGAAGTCAGTAAATGCCTCTTTGTGATACTATAACAATTCAACAATTTTTTGCACTATTTGTTAACTAACTAACCGATCGTAATACTGAATGAAAAAAAATCCTTTTCTATGCTCAGTTACCGTAAAACTATCGAATAGAACCTGTCGGGGACTAAGGAAAAGTCGGCTTTGTACCGGGTTACTATCGAAGTTATAAGCGTCACGTGAAAGTATGCTATTTTTACTTGCATAACGTTTTATTTTATTTTCATCATCATCATCAGCCTACCGCTGCCCACTGCTGGGTATAGGCCTTTTCCCCACAAATTGTATTTTATTTGCTGGGGTTACGACGCAGTTTGCGTTGTTTTAATTAGGCAAATGTGTCATACTTAATTCTGACATAGCTCTTTAGTTTTCCAGCGTACGCCAGCCGCATGCTATGAGCAGTTACATAGACATTAGAGAGGTGTCTTTTGTCGTGGAGTGATCTCATACTTTTTTTCCGAGATAGTTGACGATTAACCATCTCGAAATCGGCTGACGAATGTTAACTTTGAATCGAATGTTTGGACATATTATCCTCTATTTAATCCCGTCATCAGTGTCCACAAAATTCATATCGAAAGCTCTCAGGGAGAAACATGTCCTTATTCACCTCAGATAAAGCTCGGTCCCGTCTCGACAGGAGAACTATACTTGCTTAGACATTAGGAGAGTGTAGTTAAAATCGTGTTAAAACTCAAGAGTCGCTAATGAGCCGACGTACATGACAGCTGGCCTAACTTTCAGAGTCGTTGGCGCAAACATGCGAGCACAAGGAAAGAGGAACCGCGTATAGGAACTTAATTAGTTCCTTCTGTTGATAACCATGTATAGCGGTCCATTGTGTCGAAATAATATGATACATTTCTTTTATTTCGGAAGTTTAACGGCTCTATTATGAATGTCTCGTCTGTAAATTTTGAATGGCGGTTGAATGACGTAAATTATTACTTATTTTGGCCACTCCAGCTATCATATTGATACATATTTCCATTCTTCGAAAATGTGGAGATGAATAACGTAACACAATGAACAGTTACCTACCTAAGAGGGGAGTTGATTTGATTTGGAAGAAAACCAATTCATGTCAACCGTTTTATTTTTCTCTCGAATCTCCGGTAAACCCAAAACTCTTCAGGCTGGCCTACAGCGTACCCCAAAAGGAAAAAACGGAACCCTTATAGGATCACTTTGTTGTCCGTGCGTCTGTCTGTCAAGACCCTTTATCTCAAAAACGCGTGGAGGTATCGAGTTGAAATTAAAACCATTTACTCAGGTCCCTTGAAGTTGTGAAAAAATCAAACTTCTAAGTTAACGTAAAAAAAAGTTTGGCCGTAAAAAACGTATATTTCGAATCAATATTTATAGGGTACTTTCGTTAACCTAGAACTATGAAATTTGGCAAGTAATATCTGGGGGCACGGCAGTCACTTTCTCGAAGCAGTTCAGGCCATTTTTGACCCCCTATAATTTCGTTGTGGATAAAACTAGAAGTCTGTATTATAATTATCAAGCAGGCATTATATAAACACGGTATATTTCAAATTTCATTCAATTTGGACCAGTAGTTTAAGAATTGTAACTAGTCAAAGTTCCTTATTTTGTCACACACTGACTGACCGATCATCAAAACTCTCAGGCACTTCTAGCAGACGTAGAAACTTCAAATTTAGAATACAACTAGTGTTTAGTGTATAAATCAAGGAAAAACTAAAATATTTTACAATTTCAGTCCAGTTTTCTAGATACACCTACTGCATTTGTAATCCTATATATAGGATTATAAAGTTATATTTGCAGTGAATGAATCAGTGTACCAGTATATGTATAATATAATGGAATAATAGGTGTAGATAGATACCTAGATATAATTATGTTCAAAGGTAACTTGTAAAATGGTCAACGGAGTGAAAAAGCAAGACATGTCTTATGAAGTTGTACCAAAATCCCGCAAAGTACTTACTAAACTAAATTGCCCGAAATTTCCATAAGCACTAAAAATTTCTATAAACACTAACAAAAAGAAATGTGATGCCATTAAAAACATAACTTGTAAACAAAACCAAGTCTCGCAACTCAGTTCTTCTATCGTAAAAAGTTGTGAGATCCACGTAATACCAAGTCGGTTAATTTATTTATTTTATTAAGTATATTAATTAAGTATAATATGTATAGTAACCTTTATTCATAACACAACAAAAAGAAAACAAATTGAAATAAAAAACTGGACTTAACTAATATATAAATGATAATAGTAGTTTATGTGACTGTCACATAATGAGGGTTATTAAAACACGAGCGAGATTTTAAAAAACGAGCCTTGGCGAGTTTTTTAATAGCATTCGCGAGTGTTTTAATACCAAGTTATGTGCAGTCTCATACACTACTTTATCTATACTCATGTCTTAATCTTCAAAGTAAGGAATCAAAGGAAAACACATATTGACAGGCTTTAAACAATACATAACTTTAAACAATACATACGTTTTTCTTGACTTTTCCGGCAAAAGACTATTCGTTACTTTTGATGCTTTTTCCAAAATATCGGGTGGAGTTAAGTTCTCAAAATTATTGCTGTCACTTTCAGATTCAGACATTTTTAATCCAATAAATGAAATTTTTGAAACAAAATGGCGCAATTTCGACCAAAGTATCTTGACATTCAATCGTCTGCACTCAGTTTTGCGCGCGCAATTTTAGGTATTTTTAGTTGCACTTTTGGTACCACGAAAATGAAATTAGGTTTTTTATAGAGTCAACTTTTGACCTTAAAAAAAAAACTTAAGTTTTGTTCCGTGATGACAGCAACACTTTAAAAAAAATAACTGTAACATAAAGTGAAAAATCTGACCTTTAATGTAACTTTATATTACACTTTTTTTTTATTTTCTTTAAAGTTATGTATTGTTTAAAGCCTGTCAATATGTGTTTACATTTGAATTCTTAATTTGAAGATTATGATATGAGTGTAGATAAAAATATAAAAATGACGTAATTCTATATTTGCAAATAAAACACCTGCCCCAGGCTACTGTCCCGCGGTAATGAGCCCAGAACGCTGGCGACGTAACCTCTTTGGATGGCCAGGTTTATCCTCTGGCCGAGGTACGCGCCAGCCCTGTGGTCTCCCAATGCGTCGATTAGGCGCGCCGCTAAGTCTTTGAACAGCAGGCGCGCCTCTGGGCCCCAAGTGCCTATGGTTTCGACCCCAAACGGCGCAAATATGTAATTGTTCTCTGGGAAACATGAGAGTGGAAGAGCCGCTGATTCAGCGGCTGGCGCGGCCAAAAGCCTCAAACGGCGCAAAGGGGTCATAAGGGGTTTTGGATTTTATATATGTACAAGAATTTCTCCTTTAAAGTTATTAAATAGATAGATTTGGGAATGTAATATTCTCTGGTTCTTTCGCCGTAGTAGTTTTTACCAGATAGTTGCAGCAACTGGCCTATTTTAGCATATCTGGTGCAGTCTTGTATTCTTTAGAATAATATGCTTCTATAACAGGGAGGAATATAAAATTATAACAGGGAGGAATGTGTGTCAACATTATACAGTTTATCATAGTCAATTTTACATTTTTCTTTGTTTTTTTTTCTACAAGGTATTTTGAGAACCACATTTGTAGTTGTTTTATTTGGTCCAGGTAAGTTTTAAATCTAAGTCCATGGCTATTCAGCCCATAGCTAAGCAGTGAGTCAGCTAGCGCGTGGTAAACAGTGTACAGGGTGCGTCTATTTAATATTCTATGTTGATGATAAAATTGGCCTAATACTGGTCTTACCCCCGGTTTCTCGTACAGTGGTTTTTTTTGTATGCACTTTGGTCAATTGACAGCTGTTAACAGTAGATTAACAACGCGTTAGTGTACGAGAAACTGGGGATTAACCTATTGCAAACTTGATTAATATGTAGTTGAAAGCTAAAATTTTTATCTATTGCAAGTCACAGATACTTGAATTTATTAACTACTTCTAGCCTTTCACAAATACAACCTAATTTATTGTTGTGGAGACATTCATAACTATAGCCATTACACATCAATAGCAGCTTGCAGACGATTTGTGTGAAGCATTTTGTTACCACGCGACTAGAATTACTTTTACAAGTAATATTATGAAAAGTACTGTTTATAGAGAAAAATCTTTATCACGATTAATTTACATTTAACGTATGCATTTAGATTTTTATTTTGCAAATTTTCGATTTTTTAGAGTATATAATGAAAACATTTTTTTACTGTGGTGAATACTTTAAAATTAAACAATGAAAGTATAGTTTTCCAACATAATTAAAAAAAAATTTAGTGAACATTTTGAATTTTCCGTTACACTCTCAGAAGTAACATTACTTAAATTTAAAGCAAGTGTGAAATAGTGCATTACTTCAGAGGGAAGAAAGTGACAGTTCCATACCGAAATTATGGCATTTGCGCCACGAGCTTGCGAGGGGCGCAAACCATTTGAGGTATGGAACTGTACTTTATCCTGAGGTATGTATAGTGCTTTTTATTACACCTACGAGGAAAATTATCACAAAGATAAATGCTAAATCAATCGAAGTTTTTGCGAAAATGCGCGGGCTTTTCCTTTTTTTATTCGCCCGTTTCTGGAGTAGGCTAAGATCATAAGGTCATGCACCCACTTCTTCCGTGATTCCGCGCGTTTTATATACAAAAATAATTTCGTTTTTAATTTTCTGTATGCACCAAGGAGGTTGGTAACTGGTAAAAAAAAAAACTGTAGGTATGTGGCCAGTAACAATTTACTTGAAATTTAATTAGTAGACAGTTAAAGTCTCTTTGCAGTATGACTGCTGACAAATTAAAAAAAAAACCGGGTATGTAATGGAATTTCACCCTTGGGTCGGAAGGATTTTCATACAAACTTCCATTCCTTGGGATGAAAGGATTTGAAGGGCGGGATAAAGGCGTTTCTTCCCTCTAATTGGTATAATTAGTATGTATTTTCAGAGCAGGTGTGATAAAAACTAATAAGTTCGTTATTTAAAAAATATATGTTATGAAACCAAATTGTGTGCTACGAAACATGCTACGGTACTACGCATGTTCTACAAATAACGTAGCACAACCAATATGTTTAATATGTTTCTCACCCCCCCGCGTAGGCTTAACAGAGATGAAAATAATTTTATGTTTTGCGAATCGATATTGTGGTTTTCTTCTATTTTGATGCAATTCGTAATTTTTTCACATGTTATTTAAGTTTTTATTTATGTTAAATGTTCTTTTTGTGCACAAAAGTGTAACAGACAAACAATTAATTTGCATTGAATCGATATGCGGATTTTGATGCTAACAAATTTAGCAGATTTTATGAACTACTTACTACTAACCTCTTCCATTTTATCGTTCGATCATTAATTTGAGGTGGACTAGAATGTCATTGATTTTCTCTTATCACAGTAAATATTTTCTTTGCTTATCACGCACGGGGTAAGTGCGAGAACTGATCATTTTGGTAAACATAAGCTGGCACTAAGAAATACACTTTACTTGGCCAAATATAAGCCGACGCTAACAATCACAATCGAGATTAATCTGTGACTTATGATTACGGGAGCGACCGGCAACATTGTAAATTATTTTCGCTATCTGTGCACGGAGAAGCTTATTTGCATAAAGTTGTTGTTCTTGTTAATGGAAAGCTCTTAATCTTAATAACTCGAGAGGAGGAACAGGATGGGCAGAAGGTCTACTATGGCCATCGGTTGTTGCAGTTATACATCGTTCTTTACATGCATGCACTCTACGTCTCTGTCTCAGCGATGTGTGATTGTTCGACAGAAGTTATAGCCCGATTATAATATGCATATTCCACTACAGGGGCGCCTGGCTTCCCCCAAATTTTAAACACATAGGTACGGGCCCTTTGGTCCTGCGAAATGGGCCACCACAATTTTATTTCTGTTTTGGATAATCCCCGTCAATATTTTTTTATTCCAATTTAAGATAATTCTAAATAATTTTACTCGAACTCGAAAAAGCCTACATCTCCGTCTCTCTCACACACACACATACAAACAAACACAGAACTTTCGTTTAACTTAGCCAGCTTTTTGCAGACCTGGTTTGTGCTTGCCGCACCCATACAGCACGCAAACGAAGGTGCAGTTTTGGCAGTACAAGAGGTGAAAATTGAACGAGCGGTGTCAATAAATATTAGGTTCCTACCTGAAATTATTACCAGCTGGCACCAATCTGTGACGTTAGAGGCAAAAACTCTAAGGCTTTATCGCAACAACCAGAAATCTTTTATAAAGCCCCTATGCTACTGATGAGGGGCCACAGGATACAAGTATCATCATCATCATCATCAGCCCTTTGACGTCCACTGCAGGACATAGGCCTCCCTCATGGTTTTCATAACCATGAGGGGTTTTGCCATAATCGCCACGCTTGGCAGGCGGGTTGGCGATACAAGTATGTAAATACCTTATTATTTAGTTAAAAACTTCGAAGTCATTACGTTTTGATAATTGCTATGATTTATTTGACTGCCTCGTTAGTGTAGTGGGTTCGACTCCCAAATTTTCAGATGCCCTCAGCCTGGGTGTTTGTTATGTCCTTTTCTGGTTACCATAGCATAGGGTATCCTAGTTTGGGACCAGGACAAGTGATTGTGTTGTGTGTGTGGGAGTTATTATTTATGCGCATGCGAAACACACGGTGAGAGCTTATTTTCACTTTCTTGTCTCCGGCGAGCGTGCATGCAGCAACCAATAAACTTTCATGAATTAAAAAAGGATAACTAGCTTCATAGTAAGAGATAAACGTTGGTCTGCTTACTAGTGTTGCCGTTCGATAGGCCAATATCGATTGTCTATCGATAGCCTTTCGATAGTTAAAGAAAACTCGATAGTGAAATGAAAATGAAAAAAACTTTATTTAGAAAAGGGTTAAAAGATTGGTTACTGGCTCCCAAACTAGAATTCCCTGCGCTATGGGTAGCCATAATAACGGTAGACAATCGATTCTTACGATACCAACGATACTATCGATTCTATCGAGACCAGCGATAGTATCGATGTCTCTTTTACCTGCAGTACTATCGCTCAACAGCAATACTATCGATACTATCGATACTTTCGTCGCTGCCCACCTATGAACGACCGATTGTATCGAACTATCGATAGTATCGATAATATCGATAATATCGATACTATCGATAATTTTGTGCTATCGATAGTAATATTTATTTCAATAGTATTGCAGGCTTAATGAGTGGTAGAAAAACTAATGTTCGGTACGTTTACGATGTATAAAGTATGGGCACTAATTTCTATGGGCACTGTTCTACGCCTTACCCTTACCTTACCTGCACGCATCCTTCACCCAATACTATTGAATTAAAGATCTCTGTCGATTGTACAAAACTATCGATAAGACAAATGTATCGATACTATCGATAGTCTATTCGATATTAAACAGCCATACTAGCGATAGTATCGATATTATTGATAGGCCATTGGTTGGCAGCAACGAAACTATCGATACTATCAATAGTATTGCTCTTGCAGTAGAAGAGACATCGATACTATCGATCGTGTAGATGATTTTGGCATTCGACAATCGATTGCAAAACTATCGATTTTTCGGCAATACTACTGCTTACCGTTACGGGATATAAGGGTGAGTCTATATTATGGTGGTTGTCTCTCTTTTCTCCCAATTCTGGTCCCAGAGCAACTTTTGTCGCTTGAGCAACTCTGCAACCGTTTTATCCATGAATTCCGCACGGGATTTGGTCGATAGAAATAAAATTGAACTTAGTGATTGAAGGTTATCGTAGGTTGAAAGTCATAAATTGATGCGAATTTAGTTCTCAATTTGGGGTTCTTTCCCCCAATTTTTATGCTGACTCTATGTTTTGCTTGAAGGTTGTTAATTTTTCTAGGTGATAGTGTTGCTGTCAATAATATTTAGTTGATGTAAGTATCTAGAATTTAAATAATGCTGCCTCAAGATTCTTAAGATTCGTTGTTACAAAAGTTTGTTTTTGATCAAGCAGCCCGCCATCGTCCACTGCTGGTCCAGGCTTTCCCCAAGGCAAGCCACTTTTTGCTGTCCTCGGCCAGCTTCATACGGCCGTTACCGGAAATCTACCTCAGACCATTGGTCCAGTAAGCTAGTGGGCGTCCTACGCTGCTTTTGCTCGTGGTCACCCTCGAGAACCCCATCGGTTACCGGTTCTTCGACAGATAAGACCAGTCCACTGCTATTCAACTTGCAAATCTTATGTTGTTACCAAGAATTCTTGTTACGCCAATAACCTTACGTAGTTACTTATGCAAAATATATCATTAAAGCTTTGAGGAAGAGAATAACTCACCAACAAATACAGGCTCCGGCACGATTTATTGTTCAACATGATCTTAGTCTTGTCTTGGCTCAATTTAGTTAATCTCGATATTCATTTTTAAACAAATAAATTAAATTATTTATTTAAAAAAAAGCTTAAGTACTAGTGACATGAATAGACTTTACTTAATGTGAGTAGGTAGGTTTGAAAAAGATTGCCACTAAATTTAGGCGGACCTGTTTCGCGAGAACTACCTACTACACAAAAAGACAGCCATAAAATGTTAATCGATCTAATAAAAGTATCTGCAATCTATATCGAATCTACTAACAATGAAACCAAAATCTGCATGACATTACATTTCAAGAATTAATATGCGGCGTTAGAACGTACCAGTAGCAAATGCATTTCTTATAAAATTTCCACAATCATGTACACTTTCAAAAAGTTTACCTTCAGTCCGGATCCACTTAGGTGATTTTGTCGGAGGATTCCGACCAGAATTCACTTTGATTCGCAGAGCTTAGTGTTGGTTATACCTTAATTCAATAATGTATATTGTTAACAAAAGTTTTAGTTCGAAAACTGTCAATATTTGAGCATACTGGGCCGAGCTGCCGTCATGCCAAACAGTTAAGTTAATTCAAATAGAGTAGGTCGATTGGCGGTCCCAAGGGTATTACACTTAAGCAAAATTTAAACTAGACATTATTTTCACATTTGCAAAGGGATGCGGGAAACAGGGAATGAAAATTTCAAGCTGCTCTCTTTTCTCCGAAACCCTTTTTAAAACTGTGGACTCTGAACAGAGCTGGGTGGGAAAGTAAACAAAAACAAAAGTAAACAACAAATAAATCCACTCTTGCTTTCGACCATTAGTACGTAAATAAATTACGTATATTTCAATGTTTTTTAAGCTGTAGGTAAGTAAAATTATATGCAGCGAGCTTCATTTAATTCAATTATTTTTTCATGTAACTGTAATACAATAATAATCGCCTGTCATGTTATATGTTTTGAGTGCATTATTGTACACAAAATATGTAACAAAGGAGAATCATAATAATAATGGAATTGAGAGTTTTGTTACACCCTGTATATACTGGAAAAAAGTAATCGGGAGGAACAAAAATGTATGTCTAAAAAGGTATAGGTAAGGTGTTAAAATAATTACAGATGGTGGGGTTGAAACTTGGGAATTCAGTTGTTTTTCTTATATAACCTTCGCATATTACCTTAAGGCGCCCATTGTTTTATTTATGTATAAGTATAAAGTTTCCACATAAAGGGGTGAATTGGGCTCGCATCGTGTAGATACGCAAATAGCTGTGGTTGTATGTTAACTTTTTGTTGTGTTGCCGTAGGCACAAACACTGCCTTATTACCTCCTGTGAAAAACCTATTTTGTGATGTAAAGGTAAGTTAACTAAACATAATTTAGTATATACGAACACCAATATTAAAGTAACCCGGCAGGCTGCGGCGCCTATAAAAGTTTTATGATAAAATTACTATTTGTGATGGTACCTTCTGACGACAGCGTAGCTCCACACCCGCGGATGAAGGCCAACACCAGGGGCGAAGGAGACAGCGACCCCTGCTGCGCTCAGACCTTGGGCTTCCTGAGGCACATTTTATAGAAGTACAGTTCATGGTAAACTATGACAATTCAATGTACATTGCATAACCGATTAAGCCCAGATTAAGAAATAGGAAGTCTTACTAATAGACCACGCATTGTACATCAAATTGTCTTAATAAACTATGATTGTAGTTTTATTTCATTTGCTGTTGGTACACGTGTCTCCACCACGCGCCCCCTCGCCCTATCACCGCTGACTAGATTACGGGTTCGGGAAGTCTAGCTCTCGACAAAAGACCTATTCCTACTTCAACTTTATAAATCATTTTGTGTTTAAAACAAACATTTTATAAGATAAGATAATGTTTTATTTACACACCAAAACATACATTCATACAGAAACGAACACTAAAAAAACACTCAAAATTTAACATCACAATGCAATATTAAACCTTATTAACTAATGATACTTATCTACATAAGCGCTACACAATTAGAAATACGTAGCATGCTCATTTTGAGTAGTTCGCACTTATGACAAAATAGTAAGTTATATACAAGTAAATCTCAACTAAGACAGTCCAAATTGCGCGTAATGGAATGCAAGTAACAGTACACGTTAACACGGACAATATCCTCCTCCTCCTTGTTACGATTGATTATGTTGTATCATTTGCATATATTGAATTTTGTTGGCATACTATGCCTGTTAATTTTTTATCTTTGTGTGTTGTTCAATTTAATAAATGATTTATCTATCTATTTATCTATAATTTTCCACACAATATCCAACATGCAACCCGCGTCCACGCACGACTGCGGTCGGATTTAGTATAGAACATACATCGCGCAATATATTTATAGCCGTTGTCTGTCGCAACATTTAAATAATATACATGTATTGATGTCCACATAGTGTACGTCAATAAATGTGATGGATTGGACACCGGCACATGTCAAAGTGATAGTATTTTTTTTGCATCGAATTAAAAAACAGACACAAGCGTCCCCTAAATACCTACCCGTTAACATTCACGACATCGAAATCTCAGGTAACGTAGCGCTGGTTTCTACTCCGTGTCATAAAAACACAGAATGTTTCACGTATATATCTACTTATAATACTTACTACTTAGATAAAAGAAACAATCTGTAATATATTTCACCTGGTCGTGCAATAAAGTGTTATCTATCTATAATAACTATTACCTCAACCTAGAATGTTCTAGATAGCCTACCACAGATTTTCGCTTTTCCACGAGTTTCGCGTTTCCTTTTATTCCAATTTTTCACCAACAAAAAGCACACTTTTGTGGCTTACTATAAAAATAACAATTAAACTAAGCGCAGGTTTTTCTAAGTCAAATTATAAGGTTACTGCTACTAAAACATTAGTTTCCCAGTTAAACTATAGATACCTACAGCGACAATAAGAAGATATGTAGGAATAGATACAAACCATCAAACACTCTCTCACATGCTTCAAGGATATTGCTTGCTTCAGCTCCGTTACAAGCTTATTCCCGTCGAAACTAATAGTTAGGCACTGGTTATCATAAAAATTATAAGTAATATACACATAGTTAATTGAATATTTAGTAATCATCCTTGTAATATCACCTCATTTTCATTTACATATAAATGTTGAGCTTACCTATAAGTGGTGTACGTACACGTAATTATATCTTTTTATATAACACGATTCTACTATGTTCTGTATGTATGCTGTTGGTGTGCCTTATTAAATAAAATAAAATAGAGATCAAAAAGGCGGTCACATATTGATGGCGACCGTCGATGTAGAGTAGACACGACATATCAGCGGTCAGATGAGCCGATGAAATTAGTAAACCCATCCAAAGGCAGTGGACGAAATTAGCAGAGGACGTGGATGTAAATTAATTAAAAGCAACAAAAATAGCATCATAATATCAAATCACCGAAAGATCCATTTTTGTTGTGAAGTTGCCTATTATATATTTAACTTTTATTTTCTTAGCTGTGGCCATTTTCTGTGGCCATTGGGCCACAACATAAAACAAACTTAACTAAAAACAAGGAAAATCTAGTCTAGTCTACCGCACCGGATGAAAACAAATTAATTTTTCCTGAATGCAGAGTTAAGCCACCATTTTTTAGACAGGATTAGCAATTACCTTACTACACACGCAGTTGATGCACTGCGACTTTCATCGCTCACCATATCTATTTTTAACAGTCTTCAAAAAAAGATGAGGTCCTCAATTCATCCGCACATAATTTTAATGTATTTTCAGCGATTTTACATCTTAAACTTTGTAAGCACTGCACATTTTGTATATTGGTTTAACGGTTTCACTTACCTTTAGTAAGTGAAACCTTTGTCCGATTTCGTTAATTCTGTTTTTGTTAGTTAGGTTAGGTTTGTTAGTTAGGGTACCTCAAGCGTGCTCCCACATAATTGTTTGTCATATACATATTTGGGCAAGATGTAAGTGGAATCCATCGGAAAATCATTAAATGCTTCTTTTTAGTGCGTATTCTTCATGAAGTTTTTTTTTTCCAAATTGTGTCATTTCATTTAAGTAGTGTGGTATTCATTTGAATAAGGACATACCAAGAACAACCCTCTGCAAGGGAAATATGTATCTGGCAGAGACATTCGGGTGCAGAAATCTCGGGATTCCGTGCTTTAAACCGTCATTTTGGTACGTAACATGTATGTCCTTGTCTCGTGTGATCCAATTTGAGCGGCTTGCATGGATAGCTGCTGAACTCCTGCTAAGCAGCTCTCGTTTATCTACTGTCTGTCGTTGGCCAACGTGCACATAAAAAAAATCAACTCAAATCTGTTATAATGCCCGATAAGTAACTTGAACAAATGACTTTGACACCGATGTATTTCGGGTCTCAACGGCGGGCCAAGCGGGATTTGAGTTTAGTCAAATTAACAAATAATTAAAATAGTTTTTGATCTTGATATCATACATTTTGTTCATAGCATCACGGGGCGTTTTGTGCAGATTCGCGCCGGGTGTGATATCGCTGAAAGATCGTGTTATTTACAATCAGTTAAGTTTAGACGTGGTAAAAATTAAATTAGATGAAATTAAAGATTTTGCCCACCAAATTTATACCTACCCACCAAATCCGTAAAGATTCGTAACATCTATCTATGTAATTCAGTACTAATTGTGATAGTAAAAGCTGTGGTAAAAGTGAGGAATTTGACAGGACTTGCGCCTTTGATGACAACGATGATGATTCAAAAAAAATCTATGTGATTGCTCGCCATGTTGCCCAAGCAGTTTTTTTACTTTGCATCGATTTAACGAGGTGTTGGAGAAAAATCGATTTTTCGTTATTTACAATTTAGGTACTTCTGTTTTTTTTTCGTCAAGGGTAGGCAAAGGTCTTCAAGCGTACATCCACATTCGATGTAAACTTTTTTTAAAGTTTCAGAAGTACAAAGTCAATAAAGACAACATAAGAATCCTAATTTTAAAAAACTAGGTACCAATCTTACGTTCCGAAACGTATAAGATTTGATCTCCATCTGTCTGGAGCTAAAAATCGAAGTTTGCTAAAAATTTTAAATATGAAAGCATTCTTGACATTTTTTCCATGTATATGCAACATTAAGCTATAATTGTTTGTGGTAGTATACGAAGAGATAGTACGTATAAATTATATTTCTTGTAAGTGAATAGTTTTAATGAATATCTGTTTTCGGGTGGCTCATTCCAATCTAATCAGTCCTACACTGCCTACACTCGCCATCAGCCTCCGCGTTTTCACAACGACGTCTATTAGTTTTCGGCTATCCTCATCCAGCCGCTACCAGCAATCTGCCTCTTACGACCAGCAATCTGCCTCTTACGACCAGCAATCTGCCTCTTACGACCAGCAATCTGCCTCTTACGACCAATTTGGTGGGCGCCCACGCTATATTTGGCAATATTCTACAAACAGATCAGAATAACAAACAAATCAGTGTAGCATTCTATTCCATTCAAAAAGAGTTTGAGATTTGTTTGTGTTGTGTGGAAGTTATTTCAATTAGTATACTTATAACTCTTTTAAACTTTTTGTTTGTATAAATCCTGCTGAGAAATATTGTCAGTATTTTGTATATTGCTAGGAAAATGTACTGCACGGCACGTAAGCATTGCAATTTTCTTTTCATGGAAAAAGAAAATTCAGCCCGCTGCATGTAGGTGGTTAGGTGTGCAGCGTGCGCTTCTGAAATACGGGGTTTCTTTTCTCACATTGTAAAGCTTATTGCAAAATTTAAGTGCAGCCTCATAAACCGTTTACGGCTTATGATGGTTGGCAATATATACTGCTATATGTTTTTTCGGAGACGTAAGCTTGCACATCAACCATCGAAAAAATTTAATTGTCTTAAGGCGAAGGTAAGGTTACTAATTGATTTTAAATAAAACTGGCCAAGTGCGTGTCGAGCCACGCACAGTGGAGTGTTCCGTAGAAAGAGGGTTTTTTTAATTGATTTATGGAACTAACAACTTCACCAAAGTAATTTTCAATGGAATTTGTACGAAGTTTTCCTTTTGCATGTTGGTCGCCTATTACTCGTTAACTTGTTTAGCCGTGATATTTTTCCCTTTAAGTTAATTAAGTTATACACTGACCTGAATTTTTTCATGTGTCTACAATCAACCGTTTAGCAAGGAGAGGGTGATGCCCTACTCTAACAAAAAAATGCGTTTTAAGGCTTAATATTTCGCAAACGGATCCCTAAATCAAAAAATGACGAGATCCGTAAATCAAAAAATTACGTGACGACCATCCCAACGACCATTCCAATGATCCACACTATGGTATAGGCGAGAAAAAAGTGGCATCCCTATTTTAGGTGTATGGGTACCCTAAAAAAAATTGTTTTGAGACGTTATCCTACCGTTTTGTTGGCGTCATTAATATGTATATCTGTACCAAATTTCAGCCTTCTAGTACTTGTCGTGTCTGTGCTAAGCCGCGGACAGACATACAGACGGACGGACATGGCGAAACTATAAGGCAACTATCAGAAACTGTCCTAGAATGTGGTCTGAGGCTCATCTTATTTATTTATAGGGTTCCGTAGTCAACAAGGATAGTATTGTTGCCTACGGAACGCTATAAATGAATAAGATGAGACTCAGGCCACATTTATAAAAAGTGCGAGCGAGAGAGCATGCCTGAAGTAAGGGGAGTAACACTAACGCCACCGAGGAAAAAAGTCATATCTTTTTTTACCGATCCAATTTGCAAAAAGTGTCTGTGCAATCTATCAATAAGGAAAAATAAGAATATAAAGGTTTATTGCCAAAGAAACACCGCGTGCTAGCGAAACGTTGAAGAGTGGGGAGAATTGCCGGAACACGAGGGGCCGAGCGGAGCGCGGGTCCCTCGTCTCTCTCTCCACGCCACGACACTCAACGGATCGCTACGTTTCACTTTGGCTAGAATACTTTCGGTTCAGTAAATTCAGTGATTAACTTTAATTTAAATGATTCTTGATTGTAATTTTTGATTCGATTAATATTACAGAATGACTTGTGTGTGAACTGCTTGTTTCTATTGCTCGTACCCTCGTTTCCTTACCTGCCCACGATGTCTGAAGATGCACAGCCAGGCCGTCCGCCGATATCAGAAGTGGGATGTGAAGCAAATTCGCATGAGGGTCCGGGTAATGGTAATAGTTCTGATCGCGTTCCGTTGAGTGTCGTGGCGTGGAGAGAGAGACGAGGGACCCGCGCTCCGCTCGGCCCCTCGTGTTCCGGCAATTCTCCCCACTCTTCAACGTTTCGCTAGCACGCGGTGTTTCTTTGCGCGCGCTCGTCTCTGATTGGCCGACTGATTGACACCATCGGGTATCCCGTGTTGCCAGTATTTCAACGCCGCCGACATATTTTATAAAATCATGATTTATTTGGCGATAGGAAGATTAGGAAGCGCGCTCATCTGTGTCGCTAGATTTAAAATAAAAACTAGCGGCGCTGGTTTTCGGCGTGCCCTTTCTCATATTTATTTTGTTTATGAAATAATGGTGTAGTATCTTAAAATTAATAAGTTAAATCTATATCTCTGTGTGACGTCGTTCGTTTTATATGTATTTATATTAATAGTGATTTCAATCATGTTAATAATTATTTTTAGCACCCATGGCCGTCAACCTAAGGCAAAACCCCAAGGACTAGATAGCATCATTAGATAGCAAAAATGGCTGTTTTTGGCATAAATACTATCTAGTCCCAGGTTCGTGATCCTAGGTTCTTTGTTGTGGGTCCTAAAAATCTTTATCAACATGATTGAGTGATTGTGGAGACACTTTTTTGCAAATACGATCTGCAAATGTTTTTTTTTTCGTTGGTAGCGCTAGTTAGCTCACTGGATCCCCTTAAGCCATTCAAATTGTAAAAACGGTGGCTTTGGTGGCGGTTTCGATATGTTAATTTTCTGCATCTGTATCTTCAACTGTAGAATCTACGCGATATATGACTTGATAATCCATCGTTAATCTATCAAACGATGTTAAAATGATTGGCTTATTATGTAGAACAATTCAAAAACACTTCGATGGTCAGAATATAAAGATACTAACAATTCTTATGCAGATCGGATTAACAGATCGGATTATTTTTATAAATTTTTCCTCACACCCGGTTGCAAAGCTGACTTCTCGGCAACTATTCCATACTACGTAAACCCAAGCATTTGTCACCGCCCAACTGGTTACGTACGGCTGTAGTGCACTTTCTTTATTGCATTTTCCAAAGAATCTGGGTCAATTTGTTGGCGAAATTAGGCCATCGTAAACTGTTCAATATAGTTGATGCAGTTTCTTTGATGTGTGACAGTTCCACTTACCTACATTGTTTCTGCAGCCGGATGTCTTCTTTGTAGCCCTGTACCAGGCTGAACCCCTCAATAAGAAATTTGACATAAAAATATAAACCGTTTTCAAAACACGCTCGGTGCCCAAATTGTATGTGCTGGTCATGTAACTTGGCACCGACTCCAAAATATATTTCTACAATACTTGCGTGTACGTACCTACTGACTTCGGATTTAAGGTGATATTCTTTTAAATTATTTTTGTGTTTTAGTGCTGTAGTGTTTTTATGTCGGTTTTACATACATACATAAACTCACGGCTGTATTACAGAGGGGTAGGCAGAGACCAGGGACTGCCGCTTGCCACGATCCTGACAGATTACTTTCGCTTCCTCAACATTCATTAGTCGTTGCAGGCACGCACGCCCGCGGTTTCGGGTACTTTTTATGACTGCACCAAATTGTGTTTTCCGAAAGCAAATGCTCGAGTCACTATAAAGAAACACCCTTGTTGCCTTTAAAATTTGAAGAGTTCCCTCGATTTCTCCAGGACCGCATTATCAGATCTTGACGTGATGACTATGGGACCACCTGTGAAGTGTAGCCTTTCAAGTAAAGAAAGAATTATCCAAATCGGTCCAGGCGTTTTCGAGTAATCGGGTAACACACATAAAAAATTAAAGATTCCAACGAATTAAAAACCTCCTCCTTTTTTGAGGTCGTTTAAAAATAGAAAATTAGACATAATGGGCCTGAGACTATCGTTTTTCATAAAAACACACTTCCTCACGATTCCTCTAAAACACTCCTCAAATGCAGTTTAAGTCTTTCGTTTTATCACAAATTATTTAAACTGTATTTGATGAGTGTTTTAATGGGCTAATCGTGGTTAGCTAGCTAGTTTCTTTATGATATGAAAAAAACTCAGCCAAGCTAACGTGCATGTGCTATGTCAGTGGTTAAACAAAAGTAATGGCGGATATAAATCAGAGGCGTCTTCTTGTAGCTGTCGCCTTGAAGAATAAGGCGGCGAACCCGCCCGGGTACGCATAACAAAGCCTTATTTATTTCAAATATTTGTTTGCATTGTGGGCACATCACGGAGTGAACGGATTGGCTGTTTCAGCCTCAATTTTCCTGGCAAGTTTCGTAAGTCGTAACCATGTTGTAAACCAAAACTGCACCGACAGGTTTTTTTTTAGTTCAAACTTGCGTGGTATTAGTAAATTACTGCAGCGGCCTTGATGGACGAAGAAGCAGAGGCACACATACGTAAATCTACCTATTTGAACTATAATATTTTATAATGTTAACAATGCCTTATATTTTTGCATCGTTCCGTACTATTCCATACAACATTAGACAACGATTGAATTTGAGAACAGCGCCATCTATAAAAACCAACAGGAAGCGTTTAAAATTGACATTAACGACGTGACATCGGCGCTGTGAATGTTACATAGTTGGCCGCTAGATGGCGAGCGCTGTCTTTAGACGCTGTCTACTTAAGTTTTAATTTCCGCGCATCACCTATTTGAGAAAAGTAATAGACAAGCCTAGGCTACAACTAAAGTCCGTTTTTAAGGTTACGTACCCGAAGGGTGCCAAACGGGACCCTATTACTAAGACTTCACTGTCCGTCTTCGTGCGCGAGTCCGACTCGCACTTGGCCGGTTTTTTAATTAAATGCAAAAAATAGGCATTGTTAACATTATAAAGTAAATAGTTAAAATAGGTAGATTTTTTTTACCGTAAAAATGTAGACTCCTGAGACCAAAAACCTTATTACATCAAATACATTAATATTTAATTACTCATAAAAGAAAACCTCATTTGTAGGTATGTAAATTGCCGCTCGAGGAACCCCCTTAGCGCAAACTTGTGCTAACGCTTTTGACCTGTGTAACCATGAATAAGTACTATCAAGTAAATAAGTTTAAAAACTTCTTGCACTATGACATAAATTGTATGATTAAAATAAATTGTATGACTCACAACACTGTCTATCAGCTTCGCTTATCCCTGGATATGAATTTATTCAATGACTTGGCGCAAGCTGACTTCGGATTTCATTTTATGCCAATTTTAGCTTCAGGCGAAACCGCGAATTGCAGTATCTACTTCCTAGACAATTATCACGTCGTTCAGAATTACAAGGCAGTCGCTACGCAATTTCACGGTCGAACGAGTCTCTACATTCGCTAAGTCCCAACTCCCACCACACATCTACTGATAGAGGCGAAGCGCATTTAACGGAACGGTTATTTATACCTAGTACTTATAACAGAACGTGCCAGTCATCGATATACAGAATAATTGTTATCAAAATACCTACATATCACATATTCTGCTATTCGGGGCGGAGACAAATCCAACACATCAAAGATCATAAAAATCTCTCCAATCGTTTTTGAATTATAAATGGTGTAACTACCTAACTTGGTATTACTATATAATATCGCAGTCACTTTTTGTAAACTGACTACGCCAATAGTAAATTTACAAATTGGACTAATTGCCTATGACATATATATCGATAAACAATTTTAATCTTATCTACTTACAGTCAGAGACCTACTAAGGTACTTAGACTTTCACGAACCATGTCCTAAACCCCATTCTTCTTTATATTATAGCTACATTGCACATTCACAACGTCAATTCAACGTCAAGTCAATTCGCGATCTCTATCAACAATTAAATTACGTTTGTAGAGGCACGTAAAGCGTATCAAAGGCGTTTTCCATTTTAGGCTGATGAATATAATATAATATAATATAATATGCACATCAACCTCTACATGTTTGTTGCAAAGTCGCTTGTAAAGTAACAGCATAGAGTGCACAGATGATAAGGTTTGCTGTCGTCTATACGTATTCAGTTGATTGCTATATCAGATATTCAGCTTTGAGCTGACATGTCCCGCTAATAAAATATTATATTCAGTCAAAAAAGTATCGGGAATGGATGATTTGATTTATTTTTTTGTGAGATTGGCACAACTGTTAGATTAAATGCAGTCAATGATTACTATACTCTATGAATGCAGTGTTGTTTTTAGTTATATACCTAATTAGTGTGTATTGCGAATTTCATAATGGACAAAAACATCGAACAAAGAGTTCGTCTTTAATTTTGCATCGCCTATGGAATTTCTTGTTCTCTGATTGATCTGAATTCACTGAAATTCACTGAAAATGTTACTGAAGGTTTACAGTGAATCGACTTTATTACATACACGTGCTTATGAATGGTACAAAGGGTTCAAAAGCGGTCTAGATGTGATAGAAGATTTGCCTCGCTCTGGTAGGCCATCGACGTCTGCAACTGAAGATAACATCGCAAAAGTAAAGGAAATGCTTACTGAAAATCTTCATTCAAGTTCGAGAGAGATAGCCGCAGAACTTTCTGTGTCACACGAGTCGATCGGTACAATTTTAAATAATCACTTGGGTATGTAACATGTTGCTGCTTGGCTAGTCCCAAAAGACCTGAATTTTTTCCAAAAACTTAATCGCGTAAGAGTCGCGGAGGATATGTTAGAATGAGTCAATTCCGACCTAACATTCATGAAACGCATGGTGACGATACGTAATCTAGTCAACAAGCTTCGGAGTGGCGCCTTCCAACTGAACCGAAGCCGAAAATCCACGCCAAAGTCGATCAAAAGTCAAAGCCATATTGACTGTTTCCTTTGACTATCGCGGTGTTGTTGTGAATGAATGAATGTACATTGGCGGCCCGTTAGTAGTAGTAGTTGTAGTTTGACATGGCGCACGAGATTTTTTTTTTTTCACATAGCCTATTTTGTGTCCCACTGCTGGGCAAAGGCCTCCCCGCCAGTTTTCCATCTCTCCCCGTCTCCAGCCATCTCGCACCATCCCGGCAAGAATACATAAATTACGTCATCCCGCCATCTTCGCCGGTCTGTGTCCATTTTGCGGAACCCAGAAACGCTGGGTTCACTGGGTTTTGTGGGACTGGGACAGGTGGGCCAAAATTGTGAACTGGGATCCGCAAAAAAAGAAAACTTAGGTTATACAAAATAATAATAAATAAGTAGGTACTTTGCTTCCGTTAGTCGGATCAAGGGTAAGTATGTATAGACTAAAGACACAGTACAAATAAAGATGTCCCTATGAATGCCTACGAAAGTTTTAGCACAAACTCGTCATATTGAACAAACCTCTTTGTTATGTGAAAATGGAAATAACTGAATCCGGGGAGCTTCTGGCCGTCCAGCTTTCAGTCTGTTTTACCTTTAAACTTTTGTCCCGGTGGCCTCATTGTCTCCAAAAAGATGTGTTTTTCCATCAGAAAATTAAAAGTGACTGAATATTTAAGTTCCTACTCGTAGTTGTGGACTGATTATGGAACATTTTGTTACGTATTTTCATTTAGGTATATATTTTTCAAACAGTAGGTAATTACCTACGTGGACCTAAATGCGCCGCCCATTTTGCCCGTTACTCGCAAAAAAGTAGGTACTTTAGAAGTACTTAAGTACAGTCGACAGTAGGTTAACCTTCATTTTTGTCGCAAAGTCGCCCTTAACAGGGCCATAACAATGATTCACATGACATGTTTTGACATCAGTCAAAAATGCCTATTGTAAGGGGTATAGAGAACCTGCTGATGTAAACGGTTAGAATGTAAGGGTTAATGTACTGTCAACTGTACCATGGTTTTAAACCTTCGTGTTGGTTAAGTCGACAGCTCATCGACCTTCACATTGAGTATGTGCTCTCTACTCAGTTACGATACAGGTTACGATCTAGCCCTAGGGTAGGACGTCCACCAGTTCGCTGGACCGACGACTCTGAGGCAGATAGCTGGCATCAGCTGGATAAGGATGGCTGAGGAAAGAAAGGGAGTGGCGTGCCTTGGAGAGGGCCTCCAGCAAGTACGGGCTGATTGATTGAAGCCCTAGCCTAGCCCTAGCTCGCCCTTCATTAATTGCAACTAAATTAATGAAGGGCGAGCTGCCGTGTGGCGCCGGATTAAGAATGGCATCTCTCAATTTCCGTCCGTGGATGTCGTATAAGGCAACTAAGGAAATACATTACCAGAAGATGGGCAGCAGCGTCTTCCTGAGATTCCATCCGCATCCGCATACGCCAACCCGTCTGCCAAGAGTGGCGATTATGGCAAAACCACGAGGTAGGACTTTGTCCTGCAGTGGGCATCAAATGGCTGATGATAATGAGCTGCTGTCGACTGTACATAGATATTTACTGTGAAATCGTGGTATGCATCCCGTTTACGTTTACGAAAGTAGATAAAACACACTAAAGGGGTATGTCGTAATTTAATTTAATTCTATACAAATATTTTTAAGTATTCATTATCAGCGGTATTACAGCGGTGGTAGCCTAGTGGGTAGAACATCGGACTCGGAAGCGAGAGACCCATGTTCGATCCCCAGTGCGGGCATGTACCTAGGACTTGGTTTTCTAAGTTATGTACATTTGTGAAGTTATAGTAGCAATACCACTCGCTAACGGTGAAGGAAAACATCGTGAGGAAACCTGAGTGTCTGAGCTATTCACATACCTCAGCGCTTGAAATCGCCAACCCGCGGTGGGCACGCGTGGTGATTAAGGCCATACTCTCTCCCTGAGAGAAGGCCTATGCCCTACAGGGACGTATATAGGCTGCTTATGTATTCATTATAAAAACAGAAAGATTACTTAATGAACGTCCAAGTTGTTAGTTTCACAATTAATAGATTATCAAATATTTTACTTCATACTGGTAGTACTGAGACGGGTCTAAAATTGGTTGAACCGTGTTTATCACCGCTTTTAAATAAAGGTACTAGCTTACTATATTTCATGAGGTCCGGAAATATAACACTCCCTCATCTGCACATTTATTGAAGATTGTTGCTAACGGCAAAGCTAGGATATCACTGAACTAACAATTTTTACTGAAACACCCCACAAGTCCTCGGTATTTTTTTAAATTCAACCATTTAAATGTTTTAACAACGATATGGGGCTCAATGTAATTAAATCAGAAATTGTGTTCGCACGAGAAGACATGGTCTTTTAATAATGTGGCTGCACGATCAGGTGAGGAGTCTAACGGAGCTGTAGTCACGATTGGAACATTGGTGAAGAACTGTTCGAATGCTGCAGCGATATCTTCATCTGTCGTTATTATTTTGTCATCAATCGTAAGCGAAATATCTCGGTCCCCTAATTTAATTTTACCCGTTTCTCGATTTATGATTGTCCAAATTGTTTTAATTTTATTCGGTGATTGTAAGACTTTATTCTTTATATGATCGCCATTAGCTTAAAGGCAGACGGCCTTAAATAATTTTGAATATTTTTTGACGTGCTGTATGAATTTCTTGTCATATGTAAAAGTCTTTTTGTCATATAGTTCATAAAGTGTGTCTTTACTTTTCCGGATATCTGAGGTTGCCCATTCACTAAATCCTCTTTATTCTCATTATTTGTTAGCTGCCGCAATTTAAAAACTTTTTCACAACTACCCGACACGACTTTGAAAAATTCTACATAATGAGCATTAGCATTTTGGTAATTATTTTGAGTTTTTGTAGGTATGGTAGGTAGGTACCTGGCGGTTCATTCCGTTAGAACTAAAGTTTACAAAACAAAACTTTGTAATTTACCCGAGTTGAGTGTACGCGTATAAAGGTTGACTCTACCTGTCGACATTACATCAAACTTTGCCGCTCGTAGCTCGCTGGGCCCCGTTTCATAAGGCTACAATCATGGTTTACCTACTATGACAATTCCATGTACATTGCAAAGTCGATTAACCCACACATTAACAAGTAGACCTTGCAATGTAGCTCGAATTGTAATAATAAATTACGAAAAAAATTTTACTTCTACAACACCTAAATGTATCCGTACCTACTTCTAATATTTAAATTATTTCTAACGTTTTAGTGCTATAGTGTTTCGAAGTCGGTATTTTTTTTTACTTTTTTTTTATGTTTCAGTTTTTTGTGGGGGAGCTGGAGAAAAATAACCATAATTTACCCTAATTAAATCATTACTTTAAAATTTGATGTTCTCAATTTCCTTCTCCGAAAGTCTTCACCAGAACATCACCAAATTAACTTGGGACTGCTTTTACTCTATTTTATAAAACATACGGTTATTACTAAAGGATGGGCCCCATTAGGCCTTATTTACTGCTGTCCATTGAATGTCTGTCTTCACCAAATTATAATGGGACCAATGGGACGTTATTATATATGTATTCGAAAAAAAAATTGTTGAAATCGGTTAAGATTTGACGGAGTTATGGGAAAACATAGCAATATATGTATATATATATATATATATATATATATATATATATATATATACGCGTCGAATTGATAACCTCCCCTTTTTTTGAAGTCGGTTAAAAGTAGGTATGTACTTTTACGAAACTCGGTCTACGGGCCTTACTACGGAAGTTCTCCACTGTATGGGGTTGTCCGATTTAACCTACTCCAAACTGACAAATACTTACCTATAGGTATATTTTGACACTGGAGTATGGTTATCCCAATAAAGTGGAGTTACGTAATAGAAGGGCTGGGCCACTATTAATTACATAGAACTACAATTCATGGTTTCGATGTACCTACATTGTAAATTTAATTGTCATAATAAACTATGAGTTGAAATTTAATTCCCCATCCTGTCCACACGTAGCGGATGAGAGCAGGGTGGCGCGAGTATTTCTCGGTATTTCAGTATATTTTCGCGTAGGTAAGTATCTTGAACACAAAAACTCCTTGCTCGAACATCACGGTTTCACGCGTATCACGGGTTTGAAGGATTTGACATTGGTAGATAACGGTAACGACATGACATCTAGTTTCATACATTTAAAACTACCTTGGCCGGACGTTGTATGAAGAAAATGTCGTGCAGTTACCGTACCGGGTCCACTGGAATATAGCTCTATTGCGAAATTCACGAACAGTGCCCCTTGATCCACAATCCACAAGTGATTGCGGCCATCAATGAGACATCTGTAGGTACTCGTGTAAATCAAGCGTTCCTCATTGAAGCCGGCTGGCCGCGATGGATGTCCCCTCGAGAGAAATGGGGTTAACATCGTCGAGCGTAATTTCCGAAGAGGGTCATCAGGATGATATAATGCCATTTCTGTACCCTTGATGTCTTTTTAAGTGCGGACCCACTTAACCCTAACTGGGGGCGGGGTTGTGCTGTGTGGCAGCTATTTACTGCGGTCTCGGGATTCGGATTCAAAAATATTGCGTTGCGTTTCTGTGGTTTGTTTTTTTATTGCATAGGCAGCGCTAACATGTTAGAATTTGACGATGAATCTTCTGGAAAGTCGCGACTTTCGACTCGAGGGCGCTATTCGCGTCGATATACTACATCCACCTTATAGACAAGTCAGGTTTGGAGATTTTGGGAGTCATTTTTAGGGTTGCGTACCCGAAGGGTAAGGGACCCTATTACTAAGACTCCGCTGTCCGTCCGTCCGTCCGTCTGTCACCAGGCTGTATCTCGTGAACCCTGATAGTTATACAGTTGTTTTCACAGATGATGTATTTCTGTTTCCGCTGTAACAACATATACTAAAAACAGAGTAAGATAAATATTGCCCATACAAAAAACGTGATTTTTTGCCGTTTTTTGCTCGATATTGATAACGGCAACAGGTATTCAACGCAATATTCAAATGTTGCATAGATAATGGTATGGAACTCGGCGTGCGCGAGTCCGACTCGCATTTTATATTAACCCCTTAGGTACCGCACGTTCTTTTATTCTTACCAAATAAAAGATCTGCTCTACATATGTTCAGAAATAAATTATTTTACTGTATGGGATTTCATCCTGCACTCGATCCTTATAGATAAGTCCTGTGTCCTTGTATGATCACCTCATCGTTCACTGCCCGGTCTAACCCGGAAAATTACAATCTTAGCCCGCAGCCCGGACATGCACCATTCAAACCCGTGGACTTCGGCTCACACCCGAAAAGGTGGCAACCCTACATACTAGGCACCTATTTGGGCATGCATGCTTATGCTCAACATCCACAGCCAGGGCAGATACAGATGAAGCACTATTGCGACCACTTTTAAAATTACGAAATCATCGTAAGGACATTATATTATATGTCGTTTCATTCAGCAGCTAGATTCTAATAATTCTAATACTTTATTGCATACTGTTGAACCTACTCGGTTAGAGTGTCAATAGAACACCCTGGCCACTGTAAATTTAAATAAGACATCTGTCTGTATTTTTTGATTCGATATATATTCTGAATACAACACTTGACACAGCAAAACTCTGCTCGTATTTATTAAATTATAATACCATATAATTTAGAAGGTTATGGGCCCAGTAACCATAACAAAGTGTTGTTAACGATCGGAAACATCAGTGAATCTGGAAGAGCAAATAAAATAAGTCCACGCGCGTAATTGTAATATTACAATGTCTGAAGAAGATGTTCGCCCTGGGACTTCAGCAGCCTCGACTGCCAACGTCAAACTAAGGTACCTCGCTACTTCCACCTCAACCCCGTCAATCACGAAATTGGATGGCTCAGCCAACTACGGGAGTTGGGCATTTGCAATGAAAATGCAACTCACTGATATCGATTTATGGGATTTCATTGAATTTCCTGAAGAACTCCAAAATTCATTGGGACAAGATCAGTTCAGGAGACTTGACTCAAAAGCAAGAGCGAAAATATGCCTTGCAGTAGAATGTCATATATATCCCGTAATTCAGAACTGCAAAACGTCTCAAGAAACGTGGGAGAAACTAAAGGAGACCTACGCGAGTAGCGGACTCCTACGCCGGTTGAACCTCCTGAAAATGCTTTTCAACTCAAAGCTTGAGCAATTCCCTTCAATGGAAGCATATATCAATGCTATCCGATCAATCCAGCAACAGCTAACTGATATTGATTCGAAGATTGAAGACGAATTTGTAGGAGTAATAATGCTAGCAGGACTACCCGAAGCATACAACCCGTTAGTGATGGTCTTTGGACGGCTCAATGATAACAGTAGACACCGTCGCCTCTCTTCTCATCAAAGAAGAAACTCGCAACAAGAGTGACAAGAGCACCACAAAAGCTTTAGCAGCAATCCCTCAACGTACGAAGAGTACTTCTGCAAAACGTTGTACTTTTTGCAAGAAGCAAAGGCATCTTGTGTCGGAATGTTGGAAAAGGAAGACTAAGAAGAGTGTAAATAATGGAAACAAGTTTGATACTACTAATTATACATCTGATTTAGT
The DNA here is from genome assembly GCA_963969515.1 of Yponomeuta evonymella. Classification (NCBI taxonomy): domain Eukaryota; kingdom Metazoa; phylum Arthropoda; class Insecta; order Lepidoptera; family Yponomeutidae; genus Yponomeuta; species Yponomeuta evonymella. Next base: position 15,087,777 of record OZ018349.1, read on the forward strand.
TCTTTCATCCTCATTTCATTCTCACTCGACTGATTGTAAAGGTACGTGGTACTTAGACTCTGGTGCCACCACTCACATGTCTAATGAAAAAGATCGCTTCATTCATATCTCTTCATTAGTTAAGCCAATAACAGTGGCTAATAGCGAACAAATCATGAGTGAAGGAAAGGGGACAGTTTCTTTAAACGTGTCCAAGAATGTTCACACTATTGCGGATGTACTTTGTTCCTGAGCTAAGCACTAATTTACTCTCAGTAAGCAATTTAGTGTCAAAGGGCTACATAGTAGTGTTTGCTACAGACGGGGCATACATTCTTTTAAAAGAAAACTGTAAGGCTTCTGGTCAAATTGTAGCTACATGTTCCAATCACAGAGGCATGTATAAGCTCAATACTTGTGAAAGTGTCAATTTGACTGTTGTCAAAGAGCCTGTGTCATTGTGGCATCGACGACTTGGACATCTGAACGTCCAGTCTATGGATGTCTTAAAGAAAAAGGATTTAGGCATACATTATAATGACTCTTTGAATGAAACCTGCGTACCATGCCTTCAAGGCAAACTCGCTAAAAAACCATTCAAAAAGTCTAAAAGTAGGTCGCATAACTTACTACAGTTAATTCACTCTGATCTATGCGGACCAATGAGCGCTACCTCTTTTGGGGGTGCTCTGTATCTATTGACTTTCACAGACGACTTTAGTCGCAAAACTTTTGGATACTTTTTAAAGACCAAAAGTGAAACTTTTACGAAATTCGTAGACTTCAAAAACCTTGTGGAAACACAAACTGGACAGAAAATAAAATGTTTACGGTCGGATAACGGTCGCGAATATGTTAATGGCGCAATGTCTAATTTCTTACGAGAAAACGGCATTATCCACCAAACATCTGTCCCTTACAATCCACAGCAAAATGGTGTCGCCGAGCGGGTTAACCGGACAATTATTGAGAAAGCACGAGCTATGCTTTATGACTCGAAGCTACCTAGAGCTTACTGGGCGGAAGCAGTAAATACTGCGATTTACCTTAAAAATCACTCTCCTACACAGTCTCTCAATAATAGAATCCCCGAGGAAATATGGTCTGGACAACGAGTGAACCTTTCTCACCTGCGGGTCTTTGGTTGCGAAGCTCACGTGCTTGTACCAAAGGAGAAAAGGACTAAACTCGATCCCAAGACTAAATCCTTTTTGTTCGTTGGGTACTCAACAGAGACTAAGGGTTACCGTCTTGTTGATCCCAAAAACCCAAGGTCAATCACCTTTGCTAGAGATGTAGTCTTCATAGAAGATAAAATATATCCTCATTACGATATTCCCAAACAAAACACGGTTGAACCTAACTCATCTACAACAGTTGATTTAATTGAACTTCAACTTCCAGTTACTTGTGACACCTCGCCAGTGTCTTCTTCACCGCAGCGTGAGAGCAGCAGTACAGAGACGCCTACTGTCGATGAACCTGCAAACGTGTCTGTCAACGATATCCTGATTTCTACAAGTGAGAACGTATTACCTCGCACCGTAGAAGGTATTACTGCTGAAAATCCTATTATCGAGCGTAGGTATCCACAGAGAGAGAGAAGGCCTCCAGTGCGGTTTGCGGAAAATGCACAGTTAACCACAACTGATTGTGAGCCCGAAATTTACAAACAAGCCTTAAATGATATTCATAAGCAGGATTGGCTAGATGCTATTAATGCAGAGTATAACTCTCTAATGAAACACGGGACTTGGATTCTTGTAGATAGACCGTCAGATAGAAAACCTATCAAAAGCAAATGGGTCTTCAAACTCAAGAAGAACACCAGTGGGGAAATAGTCAAGTATAAAGCTAGACTTGTGGCCAAAGGCTACACGCAAATAGAAGGAGTGGACTACGGTGAAACTTTTTCCCCCGTAGCACGACTTTCATCTATTAGACTTATGCTGGCTTTTGCGGCACAACTGGATGTCAAGCTAGACCACCTAGACGTGGAAACAGCTTTTCTTAACGGTGATCTCCAAGAAGAAATTTTTATGGAGCAACCAGAAGGCTTCAATGCTGACCGAAATGGTAAAGTTTGCTTACTCAAAAAGTCTCTTTATGGTCTTAAACAATCTCCAAGACAATGGAACTTGAAGGTGTGTGAGGCTATGAGTAAACTCTCTCTAACACAAGCGTCGAACGAACACTGCCTTTACTTCAGGCGTAATGGAAACGACCTTTTAGTGGTGGCTGTATTCGTTGACGACTTTTTCATACTTAGTACGAGTGACATTATGAAAGAACACTTTAAAAACGAGCTGAAAAAGCTATTTATTGTGAAAGACCTAGGTCAATTGAAAGATTGCTTAGGAATGAGAGTGGTTCAAAGCAACAACAGCATAACTCTAGACCAGACAAAATATATTGAAAAATTAATTGTAAAGTTTGGTATGTCTGACGCCATACCTGTAACGACACCAATGGAAGCTGGTATGAAACTGGCTATTCCTGAAAAGGAGAATGAGAAGCTAGAATTGCCATATCAGCAGCTCATAGGGTGTCTAATGTACATCGCAATAGGCACGAGACCGGATATCTCATATGCAGTGTCCTATCTAAGCCAATACAATGTACATTACGGGGAGGTGCATTGGAGAGCTGCCAAACGAGTTCTCCGTTTCTTAAAGGCCACCAAAGATTTAAAACTTACTTTTAAAAAATCTGGTCAGGCCTACCCAGTCGGCTATGCAGACGCTGACTACGGTAGCAACGTAGTAGATAGGCGCTCGTATACAGGGTACGCATATATTATGAGCGGCGCTACTATCAGTTGGGAAGCGCGCAAGCAACGTACTCTCGCCTTATCAACAACAGAAGCCGAATATATGGCACTTGCTGACGCTTGCAAAGAGGCTATATATTTAAGGACTCTAATTAAAGATGTGTTCGACATCATTCATCCCATCACCATTTACTCGGATAATCAAAGTTCACTGAAACTAACGCGTAACAACACATACCATTCGCGTACGAAGCACATCGACATCAGGCATCATTTTCTCAGAGAACTTTCGGAAAATGATTTTAAACTGTATTACATACCCACCAACGACATGACAGCTGATATTTTGACCAAGCCTCTATGTAAATTAAAACATATAAAATTCAGTCACTCATTAGGTTTAGGCTAGGCACATACATGCGTCATTCTTTAAACTGTAAATAAGGGTTTATAGGTGTATATACAGGGTGTTTTTGTGTGCTAGTGTGTTGTGTATATAGTGTTAATAGTTTTTTTTGATATACTGTTTATTGTACATTTTGTTTGTGTACATATACAGGGTGTCCTGTTACGGGGAGGTGTTGAACCTACTCGGTTAGAGTGTCAATAGAACACCCTGGCCACTGTAAATTTAAATAAGACATCTGTCTGTATTTTTTGATTCGATATATATTCTGAATACAACACTTGACACAGCAAAACTCTGCTCGTATTTATTAAATTATAATACCATATAATTTAGAACATACGAAAAACACTACAGGAAATAATATGTCAATACGAAATCACATGCACAAAAGCGAGCTTATCTCTCTTAGACCTCTGGATGCATTTTTTAAATACTATCATCATAAAAAAATTTAATAGGGTTGATATTTCTGATATTAATGAGACAAGCAAATAATTTAACAGACATTAAACGGTTTGTTTATTTCTAAAAACGGTTTGTTTACATGTAGGTAGACCAAAGCCGAAGGACAAGAAATATACCTTCTAGCTGCTGAAAATGGGTTTATTTCTTTTTAAATTCAGAAGTGAAGTTTTAAACTCGAAGCTAGACGAATTTAGTACCTATCTTCAGTAGGGTTATATCTATTCAGTAGCATATTTAAATGTAATTACTTCTAAAATAGAGGTTTTCAACAATTTTATTCGATCATTTTCAAATAAATAGTTGGGGACCGATCCCTAATCCCCGAAACAGGATCTTAACACATAAATATTCCATATAAATGCGTTTATAAATTAATTGGTAAGCTGTGGACAACTGAATATTGGCCTTATTTTCAGTAATTAGTTAATAAGGAATTATAATCAGTTTACGCTGTTGTTGTTCCTAATAAAGTGAAATTAAATACATAAATAAACACAACACCGTTGAGCTAGGTGAAATTAAGCAACACTTTTTAAGACCACTTTCTTTTGTTAAGAAAGTGCGATTCGTTATTAAAGTTTTGTTTCATAGTGGGAACCATCTATTTTAAAGCTGCCCATAAAATAACGACCAAAATAATTTTGTAGTCTTGAAGTCTTGATAACTCACTGATAGAAAGTATCCGATTTAAAATTACTATCTTGCAGCCATTTATTACCTAGCATAATTTATAATGTAAATGGAACACCATGTAACTTATTTTTTGAGACAAATAAATTTATTATTATTATAAAGATCATAAATTTTGTGGTTGGAAACATCTATTTTAAAGAACAATTTATCTATTCCGAAGTATAAAAATTTTTGACTTAGGTGCACACTTTGTCACAACACGTCATCACTGTTATCACTAAAAAAGTACCAATACTGGGTCTTTTTTATTTTTCAGGCGTATCCGTCCTGTTCAAAATACCACTTAAATGGCCTATACCTTTAACCTGTGCTGCTTAGTTAAAAAAAATGTCTTACACGTCATCATCGTTGTCATCATGACCATTTGTTTTTTGTTAACGGTAATGATAATATGTAAACGGTAATGACTTAATGTGTGTTTTACTCATATAAATTCTGTCTAAATCTAATGTTTGCATTTAGTAATAATTAAATTTAGTTTAACATATTATAAGTGTTAGACAACGATAATAATATAATGAAAAATTTGCAATAAGTGTAGGTCGTAATATATATAATTTTATTATGTATTTTTGTTATGCAATAAGTGTTTCTGCTGTAAACTAGAAATAAATTATGCATAAGTCTTTTAAGTCACCTATTTAGAACAAAATTAACAGTAATATTTAATTAACATAAGCTATTCCGAATCATTCGGGCAGTATTCGGGAACCTTAGAAAAGTCTTTTCGTATAATATACCTCAATCGCTCAAGACAAAATTATACAACCAGTGTGTGTAACCAGTGATGACTTATGACTTATGGCTCTGAAACGTGGTCTCTCACTATGGGCCTCATAAGAAAGCTCAAGGTCACGCAACGAGCTATGGAAAGGGCTATGCTCGGAATTTCTCTACGAGATCGAATCAGAAATGATGAGATCCGTAGACGAACGAAAGTCGTCGATATAGCCCAGCGGATTAGTAAGTTGAAGTGGCAGTGGGCGGGGCACATAGCACGCATAACTGATGGCCGTTGATGCCGAAAAGTTCTCGAATGGAGACCACATATCGGCAAGCGCAGCGTAGGAAGACCAGCCACAAGATGGATAGATGACCTTATCCAAGTGGCAGGAAGGCGCTTGGATGCAGGCCGCTTCCAACCGGTCTTTTTGGAAATCCATGGAGGAGGCCTATGTCCAGTAGACTTCTTGTGGCTGAATGATGATGATGATGATGAACATAAGCTATAGTTGGCCGTGTCCAAACACTAGGCTGAGCCTGACGATACCTATATAATGCAAGAAAAAATTGGGTATCTAAAGTATTTGCCCTGCAGAGCCTGCAGTTTGCGAGGAGCCACTTAAAGTAGCTCAAAACTGAAGATGAAATAGTAGTTGTCTCTAAACCAGAGCTCCTTGCTGAAGTTGAGAGATTAAGTGGGTAAGATTAATTTCGCTTTCGGGCAGCTTAAGAAAGGTAAAACTTCAGTTGAAAAGCGTCAGAGATTCTTAACTTTTAGACAAGTTACATAAGCTTTTAAACACTGTCCTTCACAATGCCTTTATACTAAAGACCTGTAGAGGACATGTGATCGTGTTCTCGAACTGTTCTCGATGATGATAACAAATCGTTTTGCCCAAAGATTCGATAAATTCCAGCCTTCAGAGCAGGCCAGATTTTGAAATATCTATATCACCATACAATATAGAAAGTGCACCAGATAATAGAGGGCCTATTATGAAAAATGCGACATCATCGAAAGTAGCGAGATGGTGGCAAATCGTTATCTCAAGATATCATATGACGTCATTGGACCAAGAAAGAGTCACGCATTTCTAGCGTTTATTACTCATTAGTGGCAGGAAATTTCGAAACCATTCAAAAGAAGAACCGTAGTTTGGCCTTTATTAGCTATGAAAAAGCCTTTGACTCCAGCGAGACCTCGGCCGTTCTGGAGCAGCGACGTCGTGAGGTGCCTATTTAATGCCGCAACATTGACCGTCAGATTTTATACAGGGCGATGTCATATTTCTAAAACTGTTCACCAATGCATTGGAAAATGTCTTCAAAACAGTGGATTGGACTGGACGAGGCACAGCGACATCGATGCACGAGCTCCTTAGGATGCCCTTCTTCCTGATGTATGTTAACCGAAAAGGCTAAATTTTGGATATACCATTGGGAGGGGCTAGAAAAGCTAAACTTCCAATTGTCGACCATGATTTCCTATGTGCATTTTCCACTATCTTGGAAATAAGGTTAAATTAAGTGTTTTTACAATAGCTGTTCTCCTCTAAGATACGAATATTTTGATAAAATACTTTTTTGTTGCTTTTTTACGATCTAGAATTAAGACCCTTTTTATTTTTCACCTATCGTTCACCGTTATAGAGATTAAAAACCATAAATTTAGGTTTTCTTTTTTCTCGTGAAAGATATCGAATGTACAGCATGTTCAAACCTACTATTTCGTTTTATTATTTTTTATTTGTCACATGCATTTCTAACCCGTTTTTTTTTTCGACGTATTGACTTCACTGCATCGCTTTGTCAAGAAAAATGTTAACTACAACTTTGTTGTTTTTCAGTTTTTAAGTTGCTTTTATTTCTCTATAGTGTATCAATCGTTTTTGTGTGATACCTAGTTATGATTAAAAAGGGATTTAACGTGTGTTTCTTATGATTCCATTATTACCATTTATATCGTCATTACCGTTTAAAAAAAGTCATTGCCATGCTATAGACGCTGTTACCATTTAAAACAAGTAATTTTAAAATTCGATAACTTCTGTTTCTCCGATTGAATTATTTAAGTGAAAAATATACGTATTTCTAACAATTTTTAAAAAATCGATAAAATAAATCAGACTGAATAAAAACGGCGGATTTACCCAAAGACATCCCTAAAAGGAAACGGAAATCGGGCTCAGTGTTGCCATGTGCGCGCGCTTCGCGTCGGTTTTTGATTTGACAGTTCGCTACCGACCGCGTCCAACCAACAGCTGTTTTTCTAAAGTCAAGTCAAGTCAACTAAAGCATTTTATAACGGCACGTGTTTCCCCTGAGAAGTTGATTTTAAAGTATTTCGATTGTTTCAATTGATCGTACTGAAGAATGGAGGAAGACGACGTAGTGAAAGGTTTGTATATTTCATAACATGTGAAATCATATTTGTGCAACGCGTTTTCGATCTCTTCTCTTGTCGCTTTACTTATTCGAAGAAACTAATACAAAATGTGCTGAATGAATCTAGAGCATTGTTCTAAATCATAACCTGAATGTTCCGTGATTTCTACATAAAATACTTGGTCCTTTGTCCGATAGCATGGGACGCCACGCTATGACATCGAACCAGTTCCGATTTGCGCATTTCAGAATCTGATCTCCACTCCAATTGCTTACTGTTTACCCATTAGCCAGCATACAGAATTGAAGAAAACACTTAGCCACACGTCATGCCAAAGATTCATAGATATTCCATAGGTAAACTTAAATATTGCGTCAAATGGCTGATGATGATGATGAAAGCCAAATACCACCTTGAAAAATAGTTCTTGCTTGAAAGTACAGACATTTTTCAAGAGTTGTGGAAAAGATATTGTACTTAAAACGTATAGAAACGCGATTGGATAAGAGATAACAAGGTAGGGCCCTATAATAATATAACCTACAAAATGAACATAGAGGGCTATTTCTTTGAAGAGGCAAAAACTTGTAACTCGTAGATATTTTTCTGATAACACGCTTTTTTAGTAATTTAGCAGTTAAAATGTCATAACAAGCTAATGCCCTAGTACGACTGTAAATTTCATGGTATCAATTTACACGTAATCTAGACAAAAAAGCCATTTTGTGGAAAAAAAGGGAAAATATTAGTGTAACAAATTGTCTTTTTTTTTTCTTTGACACAGTGCATAAATAAAAATACTCTCCAAATGTACTTTATATTCATGTAAACACAAGAAGCATACATTAAAGATACTGAAACATACTTTCAACACAATATTTATACATCATAACAATGTTATTTTGGATGTAACTTGGTAAGCGATAAAAAATCTGTCAGTACCGAAATTATCATACAGCAATGAATTGTGATGAACAGAACCCATTCTATACACGAAACGAAATACTCTGTGATTCGGCGAGCCGCCATTCGCCCAGTGAGTGCCACAAAAGTGGGTTGTCTTTTAGGTGCCAGGAGTCAGACACATTCTTCAGGCAAGGTAACAAATCTATCATTACAGCAATTAGCTACTATTACTTGCTCAGTAACTAAAGTTTGTTTAACATAATTTATAACACACAAATAATACTTTACTGTCCATTTTTTCGTATTAGAAACTCTTGGAAAGTTTCAACCCGAGAATCGCAAAATATTTAAGAAAATGTTCCTTAAGTCACTACCGCTACAGTCACTACCACCCCATGATTTAAAATTTTAAGTAGCAGTTTTCCTTCGGAATTCGTTGTGGGCGCGGGGAATCACTGGCAATCTAATTTTGTTTTGCAAGGTACTTGATCCGTTGCGTCATCTGCAATCTTGATTTTAAGGGTTAATTTTTCATTGTTGAATAACTTGTTTATTTTCAATTTCGCACGAAAAATGGTAATTACAAAAGTAGTTTAGAATGAAATGTCCTACAATTTTGGTTCTTATCAATTTTTCATAGGATCAATATTTTCCGATTTATACCACAAAAGAGGAGCGAAGTTGTTTAAAATCAAATTTCTTACAATTTTGGCTCTTATCAATTTTTTGGTAGGATCGATGTTTTTCGATTTTACCCGAAAAGAGGTGGGTAAAATCTTATCACTGCATTCACGTTTTTTTCTCAATCATACACGAAAATTTTTTACGATCAGTGGTTTGAAATTAAATTTCCTACAATTTTGGTCGTCCTAAGAACTAAAATTGTTGAAAATTGAATGTCTTAACAACTTTGTTTATAGCAATTTTTCATGTAAAATTAAAAATATACAAGTTGTTAATGAAACAAAAATTCACTCCCTCTTTTGGGGTACAAATTGGAAAATATCGATCCTAGGAAAAAAAATGATGACAACCAAAATTGTAGGAAATTTAATTCTAAGCAACTTTTTTAATTATCATTTTTCGTGTGAAATTGAAAATAAACGAGTTATTTAATAACCCTTAAAATCAAGATTATTGATGAACGGACCGAGTACCTACCACGCAAAACAAAACTTAGACTGCCAGTGAGACTTCCAACGAACTCCTAAGGTAACTTGGTACTTAAATATTGTCTGGGTCAAATCCTAATTCGACCGGGCTATCTGCCAAAATGTTAGGTTTTATGATAACGATTACAAAATCTTATTCTCACCTTATTTTATTCTACTATAATTATTCATTACATTATTATAAATTTAATCTTTCGTTTCTTTTCCAAAAATCTTTATCGTAAGCCCTGTGTCAAAGCGACAATTCCGACAAATACTTGAGCTATATTTTTCGTTTCGTTTCGTTTAGCGAGAGGCAATTTATGGGTAATTCTCCGAAAATCACTTTTTACCAGTTTTTATCGAGAGAATGGCTGATTTTCTTGGAAAAAATCAATGAAACCTTGTCAATATGAGCAAGATAATGTTTCTTATCAAGGCCTATATGTAACTTCGTAATAATGCATCAAAAACACATTTTTTTAACAGACAACAGCCAAAACTCATTTCTCTGGCGCGTCGTAACTCCGTTTCGCGCTACTTTTTTTTTACTGCATATTGACTACTTAATCTTAAAATAGGTCTGTTATTTTTAGTCATAGTAATACTTGAATAGTATTTAGAATTTCAGCATTGTTTGTATTTACATCAATCTAAATACTATAGGAAAAATTATATCTACACATTATTTTGTATATTGTATTAATGCAATGCATTATTTTAAAAAAAAATTATATAATTTCAGAAGATTTTTTGATGACAATGAAAACTTTAAAATGTTAAATAACTAAACGTTACTTATAATCATGGGATTGATTTTTATTTTGGTATGATTTGTGACAATTTTTGGAAGAAAATATTTATGTTTAGTATAGGAGGCTTATTTTTTATAGTATGTGCACAAAATGTTTGTGTCAACTCAAATGTTTTCTATTGTATAGTTATTCGATTATAAGTAAAATTCGAGAGCTCTAATATTTAATATGTGGTTCTAAATCTAAGAAAAAATATTAAAAATATTTAAAATATTAAAAATACTGAGTAAAAATATTTTTGTATTGTTTTGATAACATGAGGAGATCCGAGGTATCTATTAATTTCGTTTGTTTAACAATAAAAGGTTTATTTTACTTGGCCATGGAAGTATTGTAGCAAGAGTGACTTGTATTTGTTTGAAGTACAAATAATATTATTTAATATTATTATGTTATAATGTAGAAGAGTTTTATTCTGACCACTTTTTTCTATTAATTACCTAGACTTTAGGTATGACGTTATTTTATGTTTCACTTCATATCATAGACAAATCAGACAAAAAAGTACAATTTTATAGAAAATTATCATATTTTATGTCTCACTTCTTGTGTGCAATAAAGAATATTCTTATCTTATCTTATCTTAATCTGGATCAATCAAATTCATATTCCCGTAAATTCTCATTAGTTTGGCTCATTTCTCATTAATTTGGCCTACTCATTGATTAGATTACTATATCACTTAATCTATCCAAGCAAATTTAAGGCAATTGAAATATGTAATAAATTATCCGATTTCCTACATAATTATCATCTTTCAAAGATCTTATGCTCAAAATAAAAATTTGACAGATGAATGAGCCAAAAACAGTCGATATCAGAGAATTACCCTTATACATTGGCAACTCTTATCTACAAAAGATGGATAAAATGATCAACCTTTAATCTGTGATACCTGCGAAATATTTTGATAGATCAGCAAGTTTATTCACTTCCTCTTAACTCTCTTCAGGTTGTGTAAGTTTTACAATTTTCATTTTATCATTCCAGCACCTGTAACAAGATTGAGACGGAGGTTGTCTGTGGAAAATGATGTGGCCTCTCCTGTGGCACCTTCCACTCCTACCAAGAAACGACTGGCAGCCAAACCTCAGCTGCATAATATTGACGAGCTTGGTTAGTAGTTTTTTATTTTGAATGAAAAGATTACTGTCCCCAAACATTGCATGTCCCACATTGCTCTTCCCAATTTGTGGTCTTCATTTAAGAAACTCGAAAACCTCATCTCGTCAGCTATCACTTTTGTGGCAAATGTGACAGAAGGGCGTATAATATAGGCTATGTTAATCACTTTAGTTCTTCAGTGAATTGTCTCATTTCTGATGTGATCTATCAAAAAGACAGCCTAGCCGTAGCACACTGAGGGCCGGTTTCTGAATTGAGAAATTCACTAAGTCAATACTTAAGTAACATTCTGTCACACTCTTTTCTGAGAAATTTGAAGAGACAGCACTACAGTTAATCATTTAGTTAGCAACATTCTCATTGCAGAAACTGGCTATTAGCTACTTTAAATCTGACTAGACCTAATGTCAATGTCCACTTTTTAGCAGTTGGTTATCATCATCCAGAAAAATTTTTATTATGTCATGTTTTGCCTCAGATCATCAGTGCTGCAGGTTGGTAGTTCTCTGTTGCATTAGGCTCATTCCATGGTGACTGGTGTGTCATTTTAACTTACATTTTGAACTGTTATTAATTTCGAAAATATCTTTTAATTTTACCACAATATGATAGGTCTTGATTATATTTATTGAAATATAAACCAAATACTTATAACTTTTTTAATTCGTCAATGATTTTAATCACTGACAGGTGTCACACGTAAGGAAACTTTTGTTACTACAAGCATGATTCACAGTATGTTTGTTAATTATGAATATATATTTATTTATTGGAATAGTTCAGCAGTTAGTGAAAGAAAGTTGCCTTCATCACCATAATTCTTATTAATATATAGTTGATACTATACATTTTACATCCAAAATTCAACTGTGAAGGGTGTGACCGGATATTGTGACGGGTGTGATTCCAAGCATAGACTTCAAATGTGAATTCAAAAGAGAATTGTCTCCCTGGTATAACCTGGTAGACCAAGATATTCTGTGTTGTGGTAATATACAATTTGTTTTTTTTTGTGCCTAATGGCCACATTAAATGATATAAAATAATTATGACGATTTTTCTCTATGAACCAAAAATTTTCCTAATATAACCTGTCAAAAAGTTCTAAGCTCTTATTGATCAAATGAGAGACCTAGGTGTCATTCACGATGAAAAGCTCTTGTTCAAACAATATATTACAAATATAACCAATAAGTCCCTAGGATTTATAATGAGAGTGTGGAAACCGTTTTCCAATATGAAAACACTAAAAGTGGTTTACTACGCATACGTTCGAAGCCAAGTATGCTTTCCAAATATGGAATCCCTGCTATGAGGTCGATCGAACATATCCAAAAGAGATTTTTCCGTCATTTAAAATTCAAGATAAGATAAAAAGTACCCGAAACCGGCAACGACTAATGAATGTCGAGGAAGCAAAAGTGATCTGTCAGGATCGTAGCAAGTGGCAGTCCTTGGTCTCTGCCTACCCCTCTGGGATACAGGCGTGAGTTTATGTTATGTTAAAATACAAATTTCGACTCCCTGATCTTTCCTACGATAAAATGTGTGTCAAGTTGCATCTCCTACCTCTAAAACTACGCAGAGACGTAGATGTATCTTATTTGGTAAAAATATTACAAGGTAAAATTGATTGCCCCCAGCTCCTAAGTAGCCTCGGACTAAGAACCAAATCTTTTAATTCTAGGCACAATATTCTGCTATTTGTACCTAGCAGTGGAACTAACTATAGAAAAAACTCTTACTTAGTTAGAGCTCCCAATCTATTCAATCAAATATGCCGCGATGATCGCATTGATATTTTTAATTCTGGTGTATCTTCCATCAAAGCACTTCTCGCGTCTCAGTTTGCAGAGGACACATGTTTATATTCAGATCCATAGAATAAGAATTAAAATGTTATTTAATTAAACCTGTTAAATTTTCGGTGGTGGATAACGTAAGATTTTTCAAAACATGTATTAATCAGTGGTATATAACCTGTAATTAGCTTACATTTATTATTTAGAAGTTACTAAGAAAGTTTAAAGCTGTTTTCCATGTATTCGTAAATAAATAAAAATAAACGTATTTCTAGTCACTTTGTACTAAAAATTATCCATACAAATTTGGTGTAAACTATGACTTCGCAAAATCCGAGTCACCTTATAATTTATGATAAAGCTTTTATTATAATTTGACTTATCTTGTAAAATTATGTTTTTATATGTCTTCATCCTTATTTGAAAATGTTCAGAATTTACTGGTAAATTAAAATCTAACAAAACCTGCATTGAGACCCTGTAAATAATCTATTTATCTAATGCAATTACTAATGCCTTGTGTTAGTAAAATTATATTAGACTAACACAAGACATGTGATAGTTTATGTTTCTAATAAATTACTTCTAAATTCCAGCCGCAGTTAAAAGCCCCCGAGGCAACAGGCGAACCTCGTCAGTTTGGGGTGCAGAGGAGGCTCCGGAGGAGAAGCCCATGACCCCAGCTAGACGCAGCACCAGGATCAAGTCTAATACAAGCATCACATCTGAAGTTGTTCAATCATTTAACTCACCTAGAGCTAAAAGGGCTGCCCGGAGAAATTCCACTGTTGGTGAGTAACGTAATTGTGGAAGGCAGGTGACTAATCCAAGATATGAATTAATATGTCATAAAATAGTATAATTGATCTCAATTATATGGTTACCGCATTACAAGCTGCCCATACAACTTTCGCTCTATCGATCTCGGTCCAGTGGTGGGCAATATGTAATAAAAAATATTTCAATAACATCACTAATTCGCTAAATGCGTGTATCGGGACTGATATTAAATATTGGTAAAATCACAAGTTTTCCCGTAAATAACATGCGCTAAGTAGTAATGCTATCTCACTCTAGTGTACAGTGCTATCTGGCTCTTATTTATATCTCTCATAGGGTACATCGTCGTCAGCATAAACCTTTACATAATTATGTGCACTGTAATCAGTTACATTTAGCAACAAAACTTGCTCTGATTCGATTGACCTGCTCTAGACAGTAGTAATGTTTCTCAGACTTGTATAGCAATGCTTGCATTCCATTCTCAGGTAGTGACAGTGAAGCACCTCTAACTCCAATCAGGAAAACTAGGAGGACCAGAAAGGATTCGGCCTCCAGTATTGAAAACCAAGGTAATCTCTATTTACCATTAGTTTTTCAAGAAGCTATGAGCTGTACTTATTTAAATTATTCATCCAAGCCGCTTGACATAATAGCATAATGATAATTTTTCAACAGAAAATGTCACAATACCAACACAAATCACAAAAGAAACCATATCAGAGGAACCAGAAGCTCCAAAAACAAGTGCAAACAACTCACTCTCTAGTGATAGCATTTCGCCTAATTCCTTACGAAAAAGTCAGAGAATTGCTGCCAAAAGGGTTTCTAGGAATAGTCTGCACAAGTCTGACGCTGAGTCAAACACTAGTTTAAATCAGTCAAAACTAAGCGAGACCATACAAAATGATGTCCAAACGGTTAAATCATCTCCTAAATTGCCGACAATTATGAAGGATCATGAAAATATCAATGAGGGCATAAAGGGTAAACTAAATAGTAGTAAATCTAAAGAAAATTCTATAAATGAAAACGAACAGCAGACCCGGAAATCAAGGTCAAAATCTTTGACAAACACTCCCGAGCCGACATCAGGGGTTGCAGCTAATGAAAATATAAATCAAACAAACAGATCTTTCAACCTCAAGAACCCGCCTGACGATGTTAGGGCAGGAGATGCGTTTCTATCTGCAGCTACAGTAGTGGCCACGGCGAAACAGTCGCCCCGAACTTCTGACAAAGAAAACATGGATATTGTTTTAAATACTTCAAAGCGTATAAAAAGAGAGAGTCAAGGGTCAGTATCATCCACAAAAAGTGACAAATCAGACAAGGCATCAAAGAAAGGACGAAGTAGCGACAAAACTGATGGAATAGATACTGTTGATACATCCACAATCAACTCAAATGACCCAGAACCAGAAAAAATGTTACAACAAACTGAAGCCGAGAACATTGAATGCAAAGTGTACATAGAAGATTCCGATTCTAACTCATGTGCTGTCGGAAAAAGCAACAAAGTTCAATCAAACGGCACAGACGACCAATGTGTGCCTGTTGTCGAAAAACTGAACGAATCTGATGAAAAATGTAACCTTATTATTGAAAATCAAGCCCCAAGTACTGAACCTGAAAATAATAAGTCATCACTGTTTGCATCAAAGACTCTGAACTGCAGTATCGAACCAATGGATATTGATGAAACAATGCCAGGAAATTTGTCCATTCTTAATTCTCCAGCAGTAAATAAATCTGTTTCAGCTAAAAGCTCTAAAGATTTATCGACTTCTAATGTGGAAAAAGTTGATTCGGATGTCAATAAGTCTACATTGGCTGGCAAAAAAAGTACCAGTTTTAATAAGTCCCTGTTGTCTCACTCAAACCGACATGAAAAGACATCAAATGAAAATAAAAGCACATTAATTTTGTCCCAACTAAAAGACGATTCCGCTTCTGAGCCTAATGTCACAAAATCTCCAAAGAAGAAAGAGGAATCCTCCGAAAATGCCGATGTATCCAAAACAAAAAGAAACAGCATTTCTATTACAGATGATTTATCAAAAACGCCACTCAAGAATAAAAATTTACAGAAATCAGGTATGCAGACCAGTACACCAGTAATTCCTACAAACAACGACAAAGGTGTAATGAATAATTCGAAAATTACACCACAAAAAGAACGACCGAACATTTCGAAAAGTGGCAATAAATATATGGAAAGTTCCGAGGCATCGTCACGCGATTCGTCAGATGAAGATCTTTTAAATGACGAAGCGCAAGATGCCGGCGATGATTATGAGTCCGGAGACAGTCGAGACGCTTCAGAAAGGCAATACGAAGAAGAAAACGAAATTGTAGAGAGAGGTGAAACTTTAACATCAGAAGCGGATGTTTCCGATGACTCGGATTATGAAAAGGATTCCTTTATTGTTAGCTCAGACGAAGAAGACCAACAATTACTTAGTGACAGTGGCGATGATCTGTCTCTTGGTGAAAATGAACTAAACATGTCCGCTAAATCTAAAAAGAAATACAACGAACGCAAAGTCAAAGAACAAAAGAAGGCATCGAGAGAGATGTACGAAGCAAGACATGGAAAGAAGAAATCCCTTGTAGAAAACTCCGATAGTGAAGATACGTCAGAGCCAGTCAAAAAAAATAATAGACAAAGAATTGATTCATCTCCTGTTGAATCTGGAGACGATTCTGTTATAAAACCAAGGAAGAACAACAGATTGAGGCTAGACTCCACTAATGATGTAAGTGCTGTAAAATCAGATGCCGACGAGTCTACCGCTAAAAACTCAAAGAAAAAACCACCCCTTGATAATACAAATATCAATGAAGCTGAAATTACGCTAATTGGTAACGAAAGCGTTCTGCAGAATAAAGATCCTCTCGAGGCAGCAGTGAAGGCTAAGAATTTAGATATTTCAACAGTTAAATTCTCTGCAGTCATGGACATTGAACAAGTCCAGGTAACTGAAAATGCATCAATCTGGAAAGGTAATGAAACGTCAGACCCTTTACAAGCCACAATGGCATATGATGACGAAGATTTAGATTCCAGTAGTGGAAATGAAGAAATTATTCAAAATTACGAATCAATGCTAAGCAACCTTACAAAAGAAACTAAAAAGTGTCGTACAGCAAACACATCTTTGAATTTAAACAAAAAGACCATACGAAAATCTATTCCTATTATAGACCAGCTCAACATAACAGAGACAAAGACTGTCAAGAAACCAACAGGAAAATCTGCAGAGATCCAAGAACATACCTCAATCAAAAAGACAATTTCGGATGACGAGTCCTCTTCCGACTCTATTGATATAAAATTGCTGTTCCCTAATGACACAAGCGAAAGTAGCGATGGAGAGAAGAAGGATACTAATGAAAGCTGCTATCCGGGTGATGAAGATTTCATTCCATTAAAAAGGACCGAGGCAAAGACCAACCTTCGCGAGAGTATTGGTAAGCAATATAATGATCTATTTGCGAATTACTGACTACGCACACAGCTAGTGGGTGCCAAGTCAGTAACATAGGCTATACATGAAATTTATCCCATGTCTTATCTGTGTAAGGAATTTTATCCAAATCTATTCAGCCGTCGTGGTTGCGTTACAATCAACCAAACATAAAAACATTCACATTTCATACCTATTAGTGGAAAAAGGATTCAGTTATTATCCGGCCACTAAGGCCCTAGCCACACAGAAGGGACATGACGCGAGAGCGCGGAAAAGACGCGTCTTTCCATTTCACTTTCATACATAATGTACTGAAGGGACGGGAGGAATCCCACAGAAGAGACGGGGCGAGGCCGCGTACTCTATACAACGCGTCGTGTATTTTCCGCGCCCTCGCCCCACGTGCTGTGTGTCTCAGGCCTATGTGCGGATGACGTTTCTTTTGACACGGAAACGCCATCTGGGGACGAACATGTTTTGAGGGTAGATGGTGCTGATTACGGACATCCAGTGAACACTACATCGTCACCATTCTTAGGATAGCCGGACTGTAGTTTAGTAGAATTTAGATTTTGTATTGTACCAACCACTTATTTGCAGATACACAAAAGCTTGATGGTTCATTGGTAAAGACTCCCGCTTCTAAAAAAAAGAAAAATCACAGCATTTCAGAGTCTTCGATTGTAGAGTTTTCATCTATAGCTACTGAAAAGGACATGAATATGTCTGTCGACCAAGCAGGTATAAAACAGCTCTTTTTTACGTCTACACTCTAGACCTTGTAAAACTACTTAAGTAAAATACATATCATGAATCCTTGCAATTTTAAACTATGTCATTACAAACATGGTATGATAATTACTCAAACATTAGCCCTTACATTTGTTACAAGTTATTTTTTTTATTAAATATAAAAATAAAGTTTATTACCTGTCTGGGTATGATTTTCAGGTGGAATCCCTGGCGACCTCTCCTTAAGCAAAACGCCTGGAAGTTCCAAAAAAAAGAAGAAAATTTCAGAATCTATCAGAGTTCAGTCAGAGTCCTCAGACGGCACTGAATCAGCTGCCATTGATACTGCTCAGGCGGTTGAAGAGAACGTTGTTATAGTCGACGATCGCATACCGACAACTGACAAGAAAACAAAGAAACAAAGGAACTCTACTAGCCTAGGTGAACCATTGGGAGGAGCCGTTAATGTTTCAGTGACTAATAGCAGCAAAAAGAAGAAAAAGTTGTCGGAATCTTCAGTGTTCGCAGATTCGAATGATTCAGGTAATTATTGGTTTGTTTATCTTAAATAACAGCGCATATGCTTACCACTTCAATGTTTGCCGAGCCTTCAGTATTTCCCGAACCATCCCTTCGAAATAATGACACTTCATCATTCACCTTCAGTATTTTTGCTAATCTAAAATTTGCGTTACTTGTCTAACTGAACTGCCCCATGTAATTGTGGTTTGATTGCTTGAAGGGATCCTCACGTGTTGTGCCGAAAGCGTCTCTTTCTAGTTAGGTAAGTACACTTGTTTATCCACAGTTATTGTTTCAGAATTGTCTTCAATGCCCACTCCAGGAAGTGCAAAGAGAAATAAGAAGCATTCTGTATCCCTATCTGAAGATCAAATTGATGGAGTTGATCCAACAGAGAATGTGGCTCCTTCTATCTGTAAGAAGAATAGAAAATCATCGGAAAGTGAAGGAAACCAAAGTAATAGCAATATTAATTTTACACCAATAATCATCCCTCTGTGCCAATCCGTTTAGCTGAATCAACCGTTTATATTTCGTGATTAAGTGACATGTAATGAAAAACGTATACCTACATTTATTGTATTTTTAGTAGTGGGTTAGTTGCTACTCGAAAATAATGGAAAAGTGGGTTTGAGAATGCACCTTCACGAGGATAATTTATACTGATGCAGTACTGTTTCCCTCTCAGAAATTTAAATACCGTGTGATTGACTAAGGGCAACTTTACTTTGTGTTACGGTATGCAAGCCAGTGAGATAATTTCACCAAGTTCGCCTTAAAGTGACATCGATGCGCCACCGCGCCCTCCCCATCAAATAGGCAATTTCGAACCTCATCAAATTAGCAACCTAACCTCGTCAAATAGGCAACCTAACCCCAAGAAGTAGGCACTTTAACCATCATTTTCATCTATTCGCCCGGGCGGCGTAATACGCATGAACTTCATTCTCCTCACGCCCGCAGGATCACGCTCAATCCACGAGCAAGATTGGACCCGCATATTGCGTGCGGGATCCCGGGATTGCATTCAGTTCTTGGTGCTACGGATTCTTCATCCTAGTAACATTTGCTTTTTTTAATTAGCCTATGTACGTAGCCACTGCAGGGCACATTTGCTTAAGAATGTTATTTTTGTTTCAGTATTACCTTCAATACTCACTCCAGGAAGTGCAAAGAAAAATAAAAAGCTTTCTGTATCGCTAACTGAAGACCAGGTCGATGAAATTCTCCCGACAGAAGATGTAGCTCCTTCCACCAGTAAGAATAGAAAGTCATCGGAAACTTGTGAGGGAAACCAAGGTAATAACATTTTATTTCACTACTAGCCATAATCGCGAAATCTTTCGCGTAGAAAAAATACGTAAACCTTTATAAAATTATCATCATCATCATTCAGCCACAAGAAGTCCACTGCTGAACATAGGCCTCCTCCATGAATCTCCAAAAAGACCGGTTGGAAGCGGCTTGTATCCAGCGTCTTCCTGCCACTTGGATGAAGTCATCTGTCCATCTTGTGGCTGGTCGTCCTACGCTGCGCCTGCCGATATGTGGTCTCCATTCGAGAAGTTTTCGGCCCCATTGGCCATCAGTTCTGCATGCTATGTGTCCCGCCCACTGCCACTTCAACTTACTAATCTCTCATCATTTCTGATTCGATCTCGTAGAGAAATTCCGAGCATAGTCCTTTCCATAGCTCGTTGCGTGACCTTGAGCTTTATTATGAGGCCCATAGTGAGGGACCACGTTTCAGTACCATAAGTCATCACTGGTAACACACACTGGTTGTATAATTTTGTCTTGAGCGATTGAGGTATATCAGACGAAAAGACTTTTCTAAGTTTCCCGAATGCTGCCCAGCCGAGTTGGATTCCACGATTGACGTCTTTCACGAAGTTGGACCGGCCTAGTTGGACTGTGTGTCCTAAGTAGACGTATTCGTCTACAACTTCGAGAGTCGAGTTCCCCAATGTAACCCCAAGGTGGGCACGACACGGGCGTTCGACATGACCTTCGTTTTGCCCATGTTCATTTTAAGGCCCACCCGGAAACTCGACTGAGGTCTTCGAGCATTATGCTGAGGTCTTCCATCGTTTCTGCCATGACTACTATATCTATAAATTATAATTTATTCTAATTATATTATAAAGTAATATTAAGTACATATATGTGTATGTTCCAGCTAATGACACTTGCATTACTTTCAAATATTCTCAAATGGATTGGCAAATTTCTAATCATTTACAATTTTACTTTTTAGATGTTTCTCTGGCACTTACTCCTCGGAGCACAAAGAAGACTAATAAACATTCTGTAACAGGCGACGAGAATAACTCAAAAGAAGCGGCTCCTTCTAGTACTAAGAAGAAGAATCGAAAATCTTCAGAACCAAGTGAGGCCAGCAAAGGTATTGTTGCAAGTTTTATGATTACATTTACAACACTTCAATCAACTAGCAAACATTTCAACAAGTGCCTCCGCCAAGGCTTATCACATTTCTCCAAACGAACGTTTTTTTATAGTAGTTGTGGTTGTAGTAGTAGCTTCCACTAAACACAAGTTGTGAAAGTTTTTAGACCATGTCAGTGAAAGTTTTCGCCATCCCTTCCAGAGTAGGATAGCTTTTTTAGAGTTTCGTAGTAGAATAACTAACTAATTTAAAAAAGTCAAACTAATTTAAAGAGATCATAACAAAATCTAATATCGTCACTTTCTCCACGAATGATTGTTCGACATCATCTTCACGACTACTTGATGCCATAATAACTGTTGAGAAATCAACTAAAATAACAAATTATCTGAAATCAATGATAATAAAATACGCTCAGCATCATCTTCACGACTACTTGATGCCATAATAACTGTTGAGAAATCAACTAAAATAACAAATTATCTGAAATCAATGATAATAAAATACGCTCACAACAAGGAACATGGAATTGATGCGCGAATGAAGTAAATGATGCGCGGTGCGGGCGGCGAGATGCTTTTGTGTTTACTTAAAGTAAAAAAAACTCGCAATCTGGGACCGATCGATTTAAATGGCGACAGATCTACACTTCCGACAGAGCACGAAGCTATTTTTTAAGGAATAAAACTATTATTCTAAGAACGAAGTTTTTATTCATCTAAGGAATCTTTTAGCAGTCACGTCTACAAAGGGATAAAAGCTTGCTCACCTATATGTATAATATCTTTTTTCATTCTTTTTGCGTGTCAGATTTTTATAAAGTCTTTTAATGTTAACCTATAATTGGGCCTTATATTTAACTTTTGTTATGTATTTTTTATGTTATATGATGTCTGTTGGTTTTCTAATAAATAAATAAACTACGATTTTATTAGTAATCCATCTCTTATTTTAGATATATATCGGCATTCATTTGATAATTCATACCGTGGCGATAGATCTATTGATGAGATAATACAAGTTCATGACAAATATAAAATTTGCTGACAAGAAATATAGTCCTCGTAGAAAATTCGCCCTAGTTCTAAAATAGCCAACGTCTATTACCTACCTAAAAATTTGACATTGCATCGTTCATCTGAACGTAAAATATGCTATTTTGTAGGTGGGATTGGCGTAGTTGAAACATGTTATTTGTTTTTTTTTTTAACTTGTAATCCATTGTGTCAAGTTTTGTTGAATCCATGTTTCACATACTTCATAAATTGATTTATTACGTTACTGCAACACATATTACATTTCCAGAATTTAATATACATGAAATTATTGCTGAAGAGACGAATATTAAAGAATATGAGGTGTCAAAGAAACGCAAAAGAAATTCATCTGTAATAGAAGAAATAATGCTTGACTCATTGTTGGACAAACCTCACATGTTATTGACTGCTGACAGTCAGAGGAAGAAAAAGCGGAAGATATCCGAAAATGTCGGTGATGACCAGGATAACCATCATTTGCAAGGTACATTGTTCGTTCATTCTTGTTAGGGTTCCGTACCCGAAGGGTGCTAAACGGGACCCTATTACTGAGACTTCACTGTCCGTCCGTCTGTGTCTGTCACCAGGTTGTATCTCATGAACCGTGAAAGGCAGTTGAAAATTTTTACAGATGATGTATTTCTGTTGCCGCTATAACAACATACTAAAAACAGAATCATAAGCAGCCTATATACGTCCCATGTAGGGCACAGGCCTTCTCTCAGAGAGAGAGTTGGGCTTAATCACCACGCGTGCCCACCGCGGATTGGTGATTTCAAGCGCTGAGGTATGTGAATAGCTCAGAAACTCAGGTTTCCTCACGATGTTTTCCTTCACGGTTAGCGAGTGGTATTGATACTATTACTTCACAAATGTACATAACTTAGAAAACAAATTCATAGGTACATGCTCGCACTGGGAATCGAACCTTGGTCTCCCGCTTCCGCTTCCGAGTCCAATGTTCTACCCACTAGGCTACCACCGCCACAGAATAAAATAAATATTTAAGGGGGGCTCCCAGACAACAAACGTAATTTTTTTGCCGTTTTTTGCTCGATATTAATAACGGCAACAGGTAGACGCTTGAAGTATTCACAGAATATTTCTATTCTATTTCACTTCAAAAATAAATAATTAAATTAAATATTAAAGGGGGCCTCCCATACAACAAACGTGATTTTTTAGCTGTTTTTTCTCGATCTTTGTGTCTTACGTTGCATAGATAATGGTACGGAACCCTTCGTGCGCGAGTCCGACTCGCACTTGGCCGGTTTTTTTTATATCGCATATTCCACTCTAAGTGAAACGCACACAATGGCGCACCGTGTACGCACGCACTCAAATGCCCAATGAACAAACTAGACCTTGGAGGCTTGTAGAAGAAACATTTCTAGGTATCACAATTGATGCAAAGCTGGGGTCAAATGTGTTCCTCGTGTAGTAACAATTATCAAATTGTTTTAGTCAAAAGAATCCGTAAACTAACTGATGCCATACCTAGGCTTGTTTGTTTGTTATAGTTCCATAGTATCACGTCGTACGGCATATTACTGTGGGTCGGGCACCATACAATAAGACCGTATTCGCCTTGCAGAAGAGAGTGAAACCGTGAATTCGTCACCCTAAAAACGCCGATGATGACGTTTAATAAATTTCAATTACCTACAGATATCATGTAATACTTAAATAGATAAAAAATGTCATAAAAATTTCGGGAATAGTTCTATGATTTTATTAAGATGCCATTAGCATTCTTTCAATAACCTAAGTATTATAAGCTTACCAGAAACACGGTTAAAAAAATATATACACTCTTTGTACAAAAAAGAAACTATTCAGATGTCAAAGATCAAAAGTCTGGAATTAAAACCAGTACAATGTATGGGGGCTAGGTTTTAGAATAAGACATTAATGACCACATTTAAGTTTTCTCTAAAACGAACCCGATCTTTTGAAATGGGCACCTACCTATGTTTAACTTGTAAAGTTTATTAAGTCGCGGTTTCTGTACTAATTTTAATAAAACCATTTTGCCTTGAAATTACTGGGAAAATTGTGAATGTATCCAAATTTATTTGTCAGTTCAGTTGGCATCATTAATTTTTAATAGAATTACAGAAGTGTGGAATATTTCTTTTCAGAATCAGAAATAATTTTTAAGTCAGAATCAAGTGAAACTCAGATCGGTCTGCAAAATACAAAATCAAAGAAGAAGAAGAAATCTTTTGAGAACCAGATTGAAAAACCAGTTATCCCAGAAAAATCGCAACAGAGCAAGAAACGAAAGCAGCGAAGTGATGGTGGCAAATCAGAACATGCTAAGGTAAAACCGTTAAATGTAGATCGTTTTTTAATTCGATGCCAAAAAAAAATTAGGCAGTGTTACCATTATAAAATATATAGTTAATCTCGGTAGATTACCGTAAAAAAGTAGACTCCTGTGACCAAAAACCTTATTGCATCAAAGATATTGTATATAATATTTATATTTTTTTATAATTTTATTGGAAGTAAAATGGGATTATTAGTTTTTTTGCGTATTATCAACACTTGGGTGTTGACACATTCTTTAGTCGTTATTTATTTTCCAACATTCCGTTTTTATTCTCGTAAGAACGTTTTATAATTAATGTCCAAGATGTAGGTGACGACGACGACGATGATGAGGACGATGTAGCTAGGGTGGCCAACCCTATTATATAATATAGTATCCTACTATATTAGGGGCTCAAATTCTATATTTCTAAAAAATATAGTAGGCGAAACTACTATATTTTGCGAAAGCGGAACCCAAGCTTAATCTTTTTCTAAAGCTCGCTCTTCAAGGCTAACTCCCGGTTTCTCGTACACTAACACGCTGTGAATATACTGTTAACAGCTGTCAATTGACCAAAGTGCATACGAAAAAAACCACTGAAAGTAGATTAACAGCTTGTTTGTGTACGAGAAATCGGGGGTAAGTCCATGAATCTGCCGCGCGATTCATGGACTTATAAGAATGTGGGTTAATACGAATGTGCCAATTTCATATTGTGACCAATGCAGTATGCGACTACGTGATAATGTGACGAATAACGAAAGTCACGTATGTCTCTTGTGGCTTCTCGCTAAGATGGTCCATGTCTCATGTGACGAATCGCGAAAGTGACGTACATCTGACAAATCTTACAAATCTCTCAATCATGCAAATTACTACTTTTAGCACCCACGACCGAGAACCTATGGCTAAAAACCTAGGGCTAGATCACATTTCCGATAAAAGCGGCCGTTTTTTACATAAATTATGTCTACGTAATCCAAGGCTCTCGGTCGTAGTTCCCAAAAATCACTACTTACATGATTTGAGAGATTTGCAAAAACTGTCTTATCTGTAGAAGATAGGATTTTATTTCATTGGTGACGCCAGTAATGAAGCCACTTAGTATGCTGTGTGTATCTCAATAACTGACATTGTACATTGACATTCAGCAAACAGAATGTAAATAAATTCTTTACATTGAAATCAATTTCTGATTTCTCAATAATGTCTTGTTTCAGGCTATCAAAGAAACTTTCTTAGAGAACATCACAGTTCCACGTCTACCAACTAATATTTTAGATCAGCTTGATGAAAAACCGACTAGTAAAGAGACTGGCAAAAAGACAGAGCTGGTTTCCACAAGTGCCTTCGAAATTATAGAAACCATACCAAGGAAGAATAAGCCCTCGCAGTATCTTGAAGAAAGCATATATCTGAACTCTGACTCCCCAGAGAAAAAGAGGCGTAAAAAGAACATTGAGAAACCAAAAGTTCTGCCATTTGTCCCTACGGCCTCTACCTCAGCCAGTGGATTCACAACAAACTTCAAAGTAAACATCAATCCTAGAGAGACTACTTTCATCGCACAACCCAATGATCTACCTAATTTTAAAAGGGACTATCTTCTCAATAAGAAATTGAAAAAATTAGGAACATTTGATATGTACAAAAAGCAGCGGAATGTTAAATTATGTAAATTTTAAATACTTTTTGGTTTGTTTTAACAAGTTAGTCTAAGTCTGTAGTAGTTTGTAAGTAGTTTGATAAGTATTATGAAAATTCGTTCCAAAACTTTCGTGTTTTTTCCTTATACCTACTGTACTAGTTTTGTGATAAGTGTCATTTATTATTTTTTGAAGTGTTTGTAGTTTCCTTATGTAATTTCCTTACTTAAATTTTTGTTAATTGAATGTATCTACCCAATTCGTGCTTTGTTTTATTATTATTGTTGTGTTGATTGTTTTACTTATTTATTATAGAACGTTCCTAAATCTAATTGCTTTCTCCTATTTGCTAGATTACTAAGGTATGTCATTTGATGATATTTCAGATCCTATTCGTTTTTTCAGGACTGACTGAGATTTTTGTGTAACTTGCGGCTTCTGCCGTTCATTTTGGCGCCAAATTCTTAAATTTCCTCAATAGCCGTCAGGTGGCGCCATAGGTCTGCATAACATAGTGGTATCGCCAAGGTGCCTTCCAAATGTGTCGAAATGCAATTTCCTTTACGTGGTAGATGAAAAATTTCGAACAGTTGTGTAGTGAAACCACGGAAAATAAGTCTTACACTATTTTCTTGTTATAATTACATTCACACTTCCTAAAATTCCTTCCCGCCTAACCGTGCCGGTGTAAACAAACCGCCATGTTGTCTCACGTTTTCTTTGCCTGCCCGGAAGTTGTAACGTAAGTATACAATTATACTATGAAAGAGGTTTATTTTTGACCCGTCAAGTGACGTTTTTTTGTCTATTTTAATTCAAATCAATTTATGACTAGATGGAATCAAGGGTACAGTTGCAGTGAATTGGTTACTTCATAAATAGTGTGTCAGTTAAATTATGACGTTAATCGTAATATTTAGTCGACCAATAGTAAAGTAGAACGGCATGGTCACATGGTTAGAATCCGCCAATCACGTAAGCCCTGCTTCTTTGTGTACCATTTCACAAAAATAATAAAACATTGTGTTTTTGTACGGAATGAGTGGTGTTGAATTTATCATTCTCATGAGTCTTAAAACGTAAATGCGTGAAATAAAGGATTATATATCTGCAAAAAAGGATATTTATCTTAATAAATATTCGGTAAGTCTTATTTTACTTAGAATACACTTGCACATACGTAAAAATTGCGTAAACGAGAAAAACATGAACAATGGGAGAGTCCAACCGACATGTCCCGCTCTTTTCGATTTTATTTTCGTCGATCTTTTTAAAAAGCAAATTTCAATTGTTTGAAAGGTCATTGCAGTGTACTCCAATTCATATGATTTTATCGTTTTCTCAACCGCAGACATTATTTACATTGTGCTTTATGACAGTTACCGGATCAAAGTGGCGGGAAAGGTGATGACGTTTTCGTACACTCGATCGCACAACATTAGAAAAGAAACATAGGTACTGAAAGTTCAAACACTGAAAT
This sequence comes from Yponomeuta evonymella, assembly GCA_963969515.1. NCBI lineage: Eukaryota > Metazoa > Arthropoda > Insecta > Lepidoptera > Yponomeutidae > Yponomeuta > Yponomeuta evonymella. The sequence goes on from OZ018349.1 coordinate 15,115,395, forward strand.
GTCTCTTCTGCATTTTCGTAATTCCCACCTCATTAATTTACAAGCAATGTATGTAATCGTAGAATATCTGGCTATGTTAGCTTCGTTAGAATATGACTGTATTGTTAACATTTCCACTTTGCAATATGCTTGATTCGTAAGTAAACCGTAATTTGTTACCAGTAACATGACATGACTGAGCTTCTTTATATATTTGTCCACACGTCCAATTGCTATCTGAGTGCCGTTGGACAGAAATTCATCCTTGCTGTCCTCTTTCCATATGCCCGATATGATAATCTGGTTGATGCTATATCATATGGTGGAAATGTACCTACACCAAATCAAAAGCTTTTTTATTAACCAGAAATGTAGGTAATAAGAAACTATTCTATTTTTATCTTTGGCTCATTCTATGGTGACGGGTGTGACTTGAACTTTAATTCTTATTTATTTCGAAAATATCTTAAAATTTTACCACTGTGATAGGTTTCAGTTATATTTAAGAGCGATCGTAGCTTAGTGGGCAGAAGATTGGACTCAGAAGCGAGAGACCCAGGTTTGATTGCCAGGGCGGTTTTCTAAGTTATGTACATTTGTGAAGTTATAGAAGCAATACCACTCGCTAACAGTGAAGGAAAACATCGTGACGAAACCTGAGTGTCTGAGCTATTCATATACCTCAGCACTTGAAATTACCAATCCGCAGTGGGCACGTGTGGTGATTAAGCCCATACTCTCCCTGAGAGAAGGCCTGTGCCCTTCAGTGAGACATGTGGGCTGCTTATGATTATATTTATTAGAATATAAACCAAATATTTGTGAAATTTATTTTATTAAAATGTCAACGATTTTAATCTCTGATGGGTGTGACGCATAAGGAAACTAAATTAGTTACTACAAGCACGATTCACATTATTTGTGCTAATTATGATATATATTACATATTATTATTAACATTTACATTGATATTATACTTTCTACATTCGACAATTCAATTTCAAAATTCGACAATGACAGTTGTGACTGGACATTTTAATATAAATATGTTTATTTTTCAAGTCAATTTATTTATTTAAAACATAAAATATTTTTAATAATGATGTGGTCACTGTAAGATGTTATGACTAACTTAAGACAGAAGGACTCTTTAGGCGAGATTTGGTTTTTTATGTTGTACAAGTTAACTTTAAACATAATTATATCTTGGTCCCTATCTACACCTGTTATTCCATTATATTACTTATATATAAATAATATGTATATACTCTCTTCCTGAGAGAAGGCCTGTGCCCTACAGTGGGACGTATATAGGCTGCTTATGATGAGATATATATATATATTATAGCTACAATCCGGTATACTCACTGACTGATTGATTGACTGACTGACTGATTAATCATCTATATGTTTTCTTAGAAACTATAGCACCTATGAAAAAGTCATGTATGAGGAAGTTGTAGGAAATTTATGATATACAGCCATCGTATGAAGGCGATTTTTTTTGTTTCGAGCGCCTTCTATACAAATACTTAGTCTAACTTTTTTGTTTACTGGCCGATTTGGATAAAATTTTGTATTGACATTCTTTTCATGATCAAATTTTGAAATGCACCAATAATTGGCCATTTTTCGACCTCCACGCAAAAAAATCTGCAGCCAACTAGGCATAGGTGCAGATATGTTGTAAACGGCAGTGTTGCTAGAATACCCAGGTATATGAGAAAAATCGGACATTTTGGAATTTCAAGGTGGCGACCGAGATATCGATGATTGAAAATGACAAATTTTCTACAGAGAATTTGTACGGAAAGTAGACTTTTAGTATGGAATGTAGAACAAAAAGCAGATTGGACAAACTTGCGAGGCCGAAGGCCGAGCTCCATTCAGGCCGAGACCATACATTTTCCGGCGAAAAAGTAACAACGCAAAAGTCAGATGGGACAAACTTGTGAGGCCAAAGGCGAAGCGGGCAAAGAGAACCCCACCGTGGTGAGGCCGAAGGCCGAGCTCCGTCCAGGCCGAGGCTGAGCTCCGTCCAGGCCGAGGCCGAACGCCGAGACCGTACAGGTTCCGGCGTACTAGTAACAACGCAAAAAGCAGATGGTAGAAACTTGCGAGGCCGAAGGCCGAGCTCCGCGAAGCAGGCCCGAGGAACCCCGCCGCGGCGAGGCCGAGCTCCGTTCAGGCCGAGACCATACATGTTGGGACTACAGTCGAAGGTCAAATTAGTCTCACGCTTATTCACAAAAACACAAAAATTCAGGGAATATTCATAATCATCAGCCATTTGACGCCCACTGCAGGACATAATATTATGCCAGATGGTCTGACGACCTGGCTGCGGGCGGCACAAGACCGGGAACCTTGGAAAACCACGAGGGAGGCCTATGTCTTGCAGGGAATATTATTAATGTATAATTCTAGCTTTATATTTACTGACTTTATACTTATTACTTACTTGTAACTATTGTCAATATTTAGCACAATGCCCATTAGCCCACCTGTCTTGCCCTATATGGCTTACGTAGCCCACCCAGTTCCACTTAAGCTTAGGGATTGCAGCTCCTACATCGCTAATTTTTGTTCTGGAGCGCAGCGTTGTGTTTCAGGCTTAGTCAAATTTTTGATAAAACAGGTATACTGCACTCCATTACCCGTTAGCAAACCTTGACCAAAAATTCTAAATCCAGACCTTCTGTAGCTCGTTCAAAGCGAAAACTAGTTGACATGTGACTAGGTTTTCTGTCAAGGCAAGACTTCAAGGACAGGCAGGGGTATACATTTTCCCGGTTTGAGTTGCGATTGTAGAAAAATTCCCGTCCTCACCGGTGTTATTGCTACTGAGGAACAGTGACATAATTTTCAACAATTATCCCATTGGCCACCCTTAAAGGCCAGTGACATAATTTTTACGATAATTTCCATTAACCCATAACAGTGTGCGTGCGTGTGTGTTTTTTTTTTTTTAATGACACACTAGATTCGGTTACGTAGGAGCTAGATGTCTACAATACTTTGAGTACATAGTGTATACCCACGTCGAATTGCAAAACTCATGAACCGAGAAAGAAAATTTATAGGTAGTACCTACTTCGGGAAATTCTCGCCGCGCGTTTCATTAACCCGCAAAACGTGAACAAAAGGTCTTATCTGCCACTTGCGCCTCGTTTCATAAAACTACAATTCTTAGTTTATTATGGCAATTCGATGTGCATTGCGTAGTTTGTTAATCTGTGGGTTAATCGACAATGCAAAGTACGTATTTGAGTGGTTTGTATCGAGATTTTGAAACGAAGGATCCGGTTTCGGTCTCCGACTAAACATTTTAAGTTACTTAATAGTGACATTTAAGATATTGTATGGAATCGGGCGTTACTTTGCGGAAATCCATAATAATAACACTAAAATGTGAAAATTACTTTGCTAAATTCTGCGGAATGATTCCGCGGATTTGGCGGAATTTAGCAAAGTAATTTTCACATTTTTATGCTAAGTACATTTAAATATGCCCCAAAAATGCTGCTGCAATATTCTGAGTCTGACCTAAAAAAGTTTGGTTTCTTTTTACTTTCGGTAAAAGAATTTTTTTATAACAATAAAAATAGAATCATTAGGCATGTATATGGTTAGGTTAGTTTGTCTGACTAGGTAAGATTATGAATGAAATAAAATTTTCAGTGCGAGATAATATAAACTTTTCCCTCCTTTCATTTAAACCGGGAAGTTAAGGGCACGAGAGGGGAACGAATCGTCGGCTGGCGCATGCAATCAATACTTCCACCCCTCTACCGCTGGCAAAAACTGCGCACGCAGAAATGGACGTACCTACCGACCTATCCAGTTTCGTAAAAACTTTAGAATTTCAAAAATTTGTCTTCTGTAGGAACCCTTCTAAGCCAACCTCTCTTCACGAAATAATATTATTATGAAGAGAAGTTTGCTTAGGGTTCATTTTCTATCGAGAGGACTAACAAATAATTATTCAACAATTAAAGTATCGGGAGTTAATTTATCATTATCACAACTCCCAATATTTATACTTCTTTTCTTTCATGCAGTACCTACCTATCATATTTAAATGGTATTAAAAGAATAAAACTTAATATTGCGTCATGGATTAATATTTTTACATGAAAAAGTTCCATCAGAATAATATAATTAATTTACAATTATATCTGCCGCATGGCAACAACCAATAAGGAAATGAATAAGCCGAGCGTGAGAATCCCGGTCAACCACCCCATTTTCCGTGGAGTCTGTTTTTCCAATGGTTGCTGAGACTCGCGAGAGCTGTCTGTGCGGGTTCAAGGCAACGACGCGCGGTCAGGTTCGAGGCCACTACAGCGGCGGCGGCGGAGCCCCTTGCGGTGCCTCCGTGGCCGGCGCCTCCCCCCCCCCCTGTGCAAATAAGAAAACTTAAAAAAATCGGCCGCGTTTCATAAAACTACAATAATTCCTAGTTCGTTATGACAATTGTATGTAGGTACAGTCGACAGCACATCAACATTTATATACGAGCACATCAGTTTCGTTAAGGTCAACTTTGGCAGAAAAATTTAGAGTGCTGTCGACTATACATCAGTGTATACATCGAATTGACATAGTGAACCCTGAATTGTATTTCTATGAAATCGGCCCCAGCCCAGCTAGTGCTGGCAGTTTTGACGATTTGTATTCTATGTAGGCGTTTTATTACACTTTTTTGTGAAACGAAGCAAAATAGAAAAGCCAGAGCAAATAAAATAATACGAACGGAAATAACTAGCCGAAGTTCCAAAAACGTAGCTACATGCTTCATATTACTCTGGCTGATTCATACGGCACGTAAAGCAGAATGAACTCGTGAGGTAATAAAAAGCGGGTTCATGGTCTAAGTCAGGTGTCTACCTACTAACTACGGAATCGTGTTCTCACGACACTGCAGACAGACAGGCGTAAGTGGTATTTATATTTTAGGATATATAATATCAGAGTTCGATCTACTATTCTTAAACCACGTGGAGGTGAATAGTAAAAAAACGCTTTCGGTGTATCATACAATTCTTTACGAAGGGTATGTGAAAGCGAAACAGCTAGTCTTTGTTTACCGAAGGGTGAACCCGGTTCACCCCCCTTTTAAGTACATAGCTCCATCCCTTTCAGTCACCCTAGAGGTGAAGAGTCTCTTTCACACTCACATTTCCGGTTCTGTTTTGGCGGGAAAATACAAAACGGGCAAGATGCAATGTTAGGGCAAGTTTGCTGTCAATATTTGTAATCATTTTTAACCGACTTAAAAAAAGGATAGGTTATCAATTCGTTGGAACCCTTTTTTTTTTCATGTATGTTCCCCAATTACTCGAAGACGCCTGGACCGATTTGAAACCGACTTCAAAAAAGGAGAAGGTTCTCAATTCGGATTTTTTTTTATTATTATTTTTCGTGTTGCCCGATTACTCGAAGACGCCTGGACCGATTTGGATTTTTTTTTGTTTGAAAGGGTAGACTTCACGAATGGTCCCATAGTCATCAAGTCAGGATGGGATCCTGGAGAAATCGAATCAGAACTCTTAAAATTTAAAGGCACACTTCAAGCGGTTTGGGTGTTTTTTTGTACTGACTCGTGCATTTTCTTTCGGAAAACACAATTTGGCGTTGTCGTAGTACCAAAAAAATCGTGTTATCATTTTTCTTAAATGAAACATAAAAACCGACTTCAAACCACTACAGCACTAAAAACACAGAAATCATTTAAACGAATATGTATTGGTATTGTAGAAGTATTATTTGGAGCCGGTTCCAAGTATACTTGTACAGTATGTACCTACTTCGAATTTCATGGTTATATTCGTTTAATTTTTTTTTTTGTGTTTTTAGTGCAGTTGTGTTTTGAAGTCGGTTTTTATTTTTACTTTTTAAAGCTATTTAAGTAAAATGTTTCCCGGCAGACTTGGGTGGAGTCAAACGAATTTACTCAAGTGGGTTTTCTTATCAGTCAATGCACTCGGCGTACCTACTAGCAAGTAACAAAAATATGGCTGTTTTTAACTGATACCACACCTAAAATACCGAAACTCTTTATCATACCAAAAATATACAGCTCTTGATGAAAGTAAAACTACTTACTAATAAACGTTAGATGAGTGACGACGCCAAACCAGTTTATTTATAAACCACACTTCATCGAAAAAGCTTGGACAAAAACACCATCCCGAAATCTAGCGGGATTCGGTTTGGCCCGCCTTTACTTTTTACTCACATAAAAAACATAAAACCCGGCCCTTTCTTAACAGACAACCTATTTTGTATTGGTGTAGGTCTCCTTCATCAACAAGTTGGGTACAATTCTATGCAACTTGCATTTATATGGCCCCATTTTGAAAGGAAATTTTAAATCTGTAGTAACTAATCGATAACTAGTTTTCTTTGTCTGGACAGCTATCTATGAACAGTTTTTTCGTTTTATAAGTTGGATCGCTTGAATGAGCTTTTAAGCAAGACCGCATTCACTTGGTTCTCTCACTTATGTTGGGTAGCGCGTAGCACATACCACAGGATCAAAACTGGTTTTGTACTACAACGTAGTGGTTTCATTGTGCCGAATGCCGAACGGCGCGGTACCTACCGGCCTGCAACCGAGGCCGAACTATCGCCCGGTCACTCAAATGTAGGGCGATGAATTGGCGGGAAATACTTGAATTCACTTTGTTCTTCTCCCCAAATAAATTATAACAACAACATAACATAAACTCACGCTTGTATACCGGAGCGAAATAATTGTATTATCTTCTTTTTTCACCCTTAGGTGTGCTCTGACAAAATGGATTTGTACATCACAGACTCACTCCAGGATATGCTGGACATGGATATCAAGTCGGAGATGGCGACAGACTTGAACAGCATCACTGATTTCTCAGTATGTTTTAAACTAAAAAGTATAATTTCTAAGGTATGCTGTTTGAAATGTGATTGACGGGTGATATTTTATTTACAGGATTCACTTGGATTAAATTTTTCCGAAATGCCACCCCTTCTAGATATGGACACCGACAACTCGGCGATGTGGCTAAATCACTCCTCGAATTTTGTACATAATTTAGATTTATACGGCTCCGAAGCAAACGCTGTGATGGTGAATCCAAACTCCGTGATGCCGTCCACATTCGCGGAAACACCAATAAAGAAAATTGTCAAAGAAGAAGCGTCGAACTTACTGCTTACATCTACAATGAATAGTGATGTAAACAGCAGCAAATTACTCAGTCCAAAAGAGGAGAAAAGCCACTTAACATTCTCACCAAATACTATAAAAATTCCCAAAGTTCAAGAGGCAGAGGAACCGGTTGAAAAGAAGCCGTTGGAGGAAGCGACACAGATGGTCATATATGTGCGGAAGCAAGAGGTAGTCAAAGACTTAATAAAGGATCTGGAAAACAATAAGAACACAAGGAAAATTCTGCACTCCAGCACGCCAACGTCAACAGTAAGGATAAAGGCGTCTCAAGGAGAAGTACTTAAAGTTAATAGTAAAAACTGCTCTATTGTAAGTGCAAACCAAAAAGTTCAACAATTAGGAACAAAAACTATCATATCAGGAAATATTCACATATTAGATGCCCAGCAATCTAGAACAATTCTAGCAAACGGTGCTAAAAATCAGGCAACTATATTGATCGATAATAATAGACAAATTATAAAGACTACAATGGGAGGAGCCTTCACGGTTGAAAATTCCCAGCCCAAATATGTAAATACGTCGTCACGAACAATCGGAGAGTACCCCAAACCTGCGTATTCGTACTCCTGTCTAATAGCAATGGCCTTAAAAAATTCGCGGACAGGAAGCTTGCCAGTGTCTGAGATATACAATTTTATGTGGTGAGTATTCAATACATAAAAAGTATAAAAAAACCTGTTATGTGGAAAATGAGATCCTAAAACTTTTATTAATTTCAGTCAACATTTCCCATACTTCAAAACGGCGCCAAACGGTTGGAAAAACTCTGTTAGGCACAATCTTAGTCTAAATAAATGTTTCGAGAAAATCGAGAAACCATCAACGAATGGGAGTCAGAGGAAGGGATGCCTCTGGGCCATGAACCCGTCGAAAGTCGGGAAAATGGATGAGGAAGTGCAGAAGTGGTCGCGGAAGGATCCGCAGGCGATCAAGAAAGCTATGGTTTACCCAGGTTAGTTCTCTTTCTTTTGCTTTATAACAAGTTTATTATTGCAGATAAGTATTTTTAGCGAGTTATTGTAAAAAACTCGAACAGCTCCTCTACCATAGCCTCTACTCTCGACGCAAATTTAGCCAACTTGCGTTACAATTGAGTACTTACATTTAGTTTGGCCAAAATATGCTTTCAGTTTCCGATGCGCCCTGATGTTTTAATAAGTTTAATGCAAGAACGTTAACATCCTTGGTTTAATGCTTATTTCTTACAACTAAAACGTTTACGAAGTCATCATCATCATCATCAGCCACATGGCGCCCACTGCAGGACATAGGCCTCCCTCATGGTTTTCATAACCATGAGGGGTTTTGCCGTAATCGCCACGCTTGGTAGGCGGGTTGGCGATCGCAGTATGCGGTTGCAATCTCAGAAAGACGCTGCTGCCCGTCTCCTGGTAATTGATTTCCTTAGTCGCCTTCTACGACATCCACGGAAGGAAATGGAGTGACGCTATTCTTAATCCGGCGCCACGCGCCACGAAGTCGTTAGTTCTGACTTATTGCAATTAATTGTGACCCAATTTGAACACAATAACGTCGAGAGTAGAGGTGCTGATCCCCACTGTTCAGCAGCTGAACAGTGGGGAGCTGGTCACTCGTATTTGTGTATTTGGCAAATGTTAACCATCCATAGCCGGGTTTTCTGACGAATCTTTAGCGCTGATTTTGTAAAACCTATGTACTTCGTCGGCAAATACGCGAATATCCATAGCAAAGTGAAGCGACAGCATTTGAAAACACACAAATGCACAATCGCTTGTAATTATAAAACTGCTAATTTCATCACGTTTTAATTTAACCAAAGAGTTTGGTTGAACGGTGGTAGCGGAGCAGTAGAACGTCTGCCTCACATTCGGGAGGTCGTGGGTTGGAACCCCGGCGCATGTACCAATGATTTTGTTTTTCTAAATTACATACATTGGTGAGTTATAGTAGCAATACCGCTCGCTAATCGTAAGGGAAACCTGAGTGCCTGAGGTGTTTACATACTTCAGCGCGTGAAATTGCTAATCCGCGGTGAGCACGCGTGATATTTAAGCCTATACTCTCTCTCTCTCTCTCTCTCCCTCTGAGAAGCCTGTGCCCTGCAGTGGGACGTATATAGTTTGTTAAATAAATGAGGTCCAATCACCACTAAAAGCGGTGGTAGCCTAGTGGGTAGAACTTTGGACTCGGAAGCGAGAGACCCAAGTTCGATTCCCAGAGCGGGCATACCTATGACTTTGTTTTCTAAGTTATGTACATTTGTGAAGTTATAGCAGCTCTCGCTAACTGTAAAGGAAAACATCGTGACATCGTGAGGAAACCTGAGTGTCTGAGCTACTCACATACCTTAGCGCTTGAAATCGCCGATCCGCGGTGGGCACGCGTGGTGATTAAGCCCTTACTCTCTTCCTGACAGAAGGCCTGTGCCCTACAGTGGGACGTATATAGGCTGCTTATATGTAAATCGCCACTGCCTCGTTAGTCTAGCAGTTACCACGCTTGACTACCAAAGCGGAAGTCGTGGGTTCAATTCCCGCTGTAGGATTTGTACAAATGGCCTCATTTTGGGTTTACTCACATGTTTGTGATGTCCTTACCTGGTGTCATAGCACAGGATCTCGTAGTTTGGGACCAGGATAAGTGATTATGTTGTGCAGATATCGTCTCTATCGTCTCCACCAGCTTTTTGCACCCATTATCAGACAGTGACACCAATTTAAAAACAATTTCCACTGGTGGACAGTGACAAGGCTTTAAATTATAACAATAAATTGTCACTATCCAGTGGACAGTGTCCACCAGTGCACGTCTAGTGGGTCGGAGGCTAACGGGAATGATCGTGTAAGCCAATGAGATTTCATTTAATTTGTGACAGTGTCCGACTGTAAGTACAAAGTGGGTGGAGACGAACTGAAATGATCACCCGTCAGCGCCACCCTTCCTTGTTATTCTGACGAGTCTCTCTACTTTATCAGAGAGCCTCGACGCTCTAGAGCGCGGCGAGATGAAATACAGCGGAGCAAACGCGGAGGGCGACCCAGATGACGCTGACGATGTGGATGGAGACGGCGAAATTGACGCAGACGTCGAACTCGACCCTGAGATCAAGGAAGAAGTCGAAGAAGAGGAAACCATCATTGAACAGGTAAATTGAAAAATCGTGGAGCGTTCATTACTAGAACATGATCCTCTCCTCTTTTTCAAATGTTTCCACCCAGCTAGATCAGTCTATTGCATTACCTGCTGTATACCTAGGTTATTTTGAAAGTTCGATTACATCTATTGAAATATACAAGTGTCCCGTAACCATGGAGTCGACTCTGTTGGACTATGTGAGAAGGAAGGAATCGACGAAGGGCGAAGGGACAACATTCTAACATCCACACTTTCTTCTGAAAATGTATGGAGATGTACGCATTTTTTTTTTCTTTCCCAGCATAGTATTGTCTATATATTCTTTTTGTTGCACTAACCCGTGCTCAGGACCATTTTTCGATACTGAAGATACACCGCACCCTGTATCCAGGGACAAAACATTGGTAGACAACAATCGGTAAGCAGGCTAAGTTGGTAGCCGAGCGTCACCCGTATTTTTAACCGACTTCAAAAAAGGAGGAGGTTATCAATTCGACGCGTATATTTTTAAATTTTTTTTGCTATGTTCTCGCATAACTCCGTCAAAACTTAACCGATTTTGACAATTCTTTTTTTGTTCGAATAGATATAATGTGGCGCCGGATTAAGAATAGCGTCACTCCATTTCCTTCCGTGGATGTCGTAGAAGGCGACTAAGGAAATACATTACCAGGAGACGGGCAGCAGCGTCGTCCTGAGATTCCAACCGCATACTGCGATCGCCAACCCGCCTGCCAAGCGTTGCTATTATGGCAACACCCTTCATGGTTATGAAAACCACGGAGGAGGTCTGTGTCCTGCAGTGAGCGTCAAATGGCTGATGATGAGATATAACGTCCCATTGGTCCCATTTTAATTTGGTGAAGATCTGATGAAGATTTTTAGAGATAACTCTTCACTGCGCAGCAGTAAATAAGGCCTAATGGCGCCCATCCTTTAGTAATATCCGTATGTTTCATAAAATAGCGTAAAAGTAGCCCTAAGGTAATTATGGAAATTATGATAATCAGAATAAAGTCTCCGGACTTCTTTGGTGCTGGCCTCAACACCTGGGCCTCGATTTTATTAGTGCATTATAGTACAATACAATGACTGATACAAGGTCGGGTCCCGGGACGTGTTATTCGTACCTTTGACGCCTGGAAGGTTTGACAGTGTGCGCGCGTAGACTTGAAGTCGCAATGAAATGTAATCGGCGCGTTCATGCAGTTGTCATTAGACGCTTTAGTAACAACCCAGTAGCAAATCTCAGTAAGAAGTTCGTCTCTGCCGCTTCGTTGGGTGTCCATTGTTATATCAGCAAAATATTCTTTTCCAGGAGGTATCAGATCAAGAGCTAGAAGTGGAAGAGGTAGTGAAAGGCACGGGGATGGTTGGCGGCACCTACCGGCTACTGGCGACTGGGCCCTCTACACTGACGTCCTTCGTAACCGACTTAGAGTCAGGAGATGATGTCAGCGATGTTGAGGTGAGTTTCCTAAGGTTTCTCTAGGTTTACATTTCGGTTGCTGAGTCAGCAATAACATAACTGAGTCGGACTAGGATCATCATGTAATTAACCATAATCAAGCCTAATAATCATAATTTTTGAGTGTATATAAAATTATTATTTAGCCAATTGAAATTAAAAAATTTGCTAAAATATTTTTGGAACGTAAATTAATATTTTTTTGCCGAGGGTAGTAAACCAACAGTTAATACTTTCAAAAACACGCCTATCTCCTCAGTCTACCGAGACCACGGCACTTGCAAAAGTACCGAAACGTCGGAAAATTGTAAAATGAAAAAATAAGCGAGTAAATATCCGTGCAAATTCAGTTTTTATTATAAGTTAATTAATTGGGTTAAAATAAACATAAAAAATATAGAAGTCCAAGTGAATAATCGATTTCAATTCAATTAAAGAAAGAAAGACATTTATTGTACCAACAAGACACATTACACAAGCAAAATAAACGGATAAGTAACATAATATGCACAACAGAAAGAAAACTAAATACACAACAGACAAATCAAAATCATGATATTTCAATTCTGCGGACTCTGCCAACGAGTTTTGGAGATAGCAAGGTTGACTGGCCTAACGGTATCACGTCTGGTTACCAAGCCGGAGGTCGTGGGTTCGATTACCACTGGGGGCCGCCGTACATTTAACAAATGGCCTCAGTCTGGGTGTATTTCCATGTTTGTGATGTTCTTGCCTGGTTACCATAGAACCGGGTATTCTAGTTTGGGACCAGGAGAAGTGATTGCGTTGTGTGTGTGGAAGTTATTATAATAATTGTTTTTAGGGTTCCGTAGTCAACAAGGAACCCTTATAGTTTCGCCATGTTCGTCCGTCTGTCTGTCACTCGTCGACGGCTGCAGTTGGCACACGTGCCGCTCGTGTATAAGCGCCCAGTTTGGCATAGATATACATATTCAACAAAGTTAATCTGAGCGCTAGACCTATGGCAGTCAATGAAGTTTGCTTGTTTTCGCCGTAACATAACTTTTTCGTTCACTTTCGTTCGTTCGCATTCTATTGGTTGGTCCGAGTCCGGCTTAAACTGAGCTCGATCACCCCCGCCATGTGACGTTAAACTGCTTGTACATTTACCTGATTTTCCAGTAAAGTAACTATCCATCCATTCATGCTGACTTGCCATCATTTGTCAATAATGTTATTATTACAATTTCAGGTATTAGACCACTCGTATGAAGATATTGACATAGACTTATCAAAATCAGTGAAGTTGGATGTTTCGTTAGCGGAAGATTACGGTAAGTGTATTATCTGGACCCCTTTTTCCCAGTAAATGAATTAATTATATGAGAAACTCATTGAATTTTTTGTTTGTTGCAGTACTAAATCCGGCTAAGAGAGCGAAAAACACTTTCATCTATCAGCCGGTTACTACCCAGACACACACGAGCCGGCGAAAAACACCTCTAGTGAACAGAGTTGCGCTTATGTAAGGTAATTCTCTTTTAGTCCAGTACGGGGTAGCTTAAATCTGCCCGGTGATCTTTTCGTTATTAAGTTGTACCGTCAAAATTAATTAAAATAATAAATTGTGTAATATTATTTTATCAATTGTTTTATACTGTATTAAAATAAAAAATCTGTGAGATATTGAAAGTCTGTACCAGATAAAGTGTATTTACTTTTCCTTTTATGAAGATAACACCTGTTACACAGCTTTCACTCTAAAAATATTGTATGGTACTAAAAATATTCCTATCTCATTATGTACCTACTTAAGTTTAATAATTACTTCCTTAGAGATAAAGTGCAGCCGTCTAGGCTGGGAAGTATTGACTTTAAATCTTTATTAATATTAGTTACCTTATTTTAGTTCTAATTTTAGGCTTACGAAAAGCCACCTTTTCAGTACAAATGACTTTGCTGCCCCATCTCAATTTTTATTGCTGTCCATGTTTAAAAATCTTGATCTCTATATACAAGGAAACCCTTGTATGAGCGGATTGACGTTTTAAAATCAGTAAAAGTTCAGATGAAGCAGCAAGAACTATAGCGGGTATGTAAGTTAATTTCCCACCGCTTGGAGTAAATTTTTGTATAATGTTACAAATGTTTACTTCGTAGTTGTAAGTAAAGCCTCCGGCAGCTATTGTCTACTAACATAAGTAGGCGATAAAATGAAGCTATGCATTAATAAAGAAGATAACTGTGTACTGAAAAACAATTAGGGTTGTCCCTTGTTACTATCATTTAGTGCTGCATTTATTATGCACAGCAAATGAGACTCCTACTCGAATAATAATATTCTCTTGATTACAATAAATTGTTTTATTGCAGTTGACAGAATGTAAACAATAGTATGATAAATAATAATGGTTTCTATTATTGGCTGTATTTTGACGAAAAAAAATTGTGTGCAATGCAAACTTATTTTGAAGTGTTTTCTTCAAGTCACTTAGATTTCATATTGGAATAACTTATTATAATGTGTGATTGTATAATAGATAATAATAATGAAATAGGATTAGGTTGTGATAGTAGATCTCTTCGATTGGTTTTTTTTAGTTTGTAGTAAGAAATTGGTACATCGGTTTAATGTTTAACAAAAAATAAAACCTGTGAGTCCTATTAGGCTTCATGTGGGTACAAAAAGGTTATCTCCAAAATGATTGGTTCATTCACTACACGCGCATAATTAAGTTCATTTATTACATCTGAAGTTGTAACATAAGCTCACGTCTGTATTTAGAGGAGTAGGCAGAGACTAGGGTTTGCCACGATCCTAACAAACCGTTTTTATTTTTTTCGACTTTGTTCGAAAGTATCGATCCTATATTAGTATCCTCAACCTTTCTGTGACTGTCTACTTAAAGGATTAACAAGCAAATATTTGCAAATTCACATATGTGAATCACCATTTTATAACATATTCGATATGTCGTAACCCTAGCTTAGTTAAAATTCAACCTGTCGGGTTACCTCCTATAGTGTTACAATTACTGCTACAATTAGATCTGTGATACAAAATTTTGCTGAGTTGTACATATTTGCTTGCTGAGCTTGTTCTTATCGATGTACTACAAACTTAAAATACATTTAAAGAAAAAAATAGCTGTTAATTGATTTATGATAGTTTATATATAGATAATTAGGTAATTGTGTAAAAGGTTTGCTTTAAGATAGTAGGCGTCGTATTGACGTGTACCTTTCAAAATGTGATTATGGAATTGCTTGGCACAGTTATTCCTTGGGTCAAAATGAACCGATTTAGATGTGTTGCCAATGTGCACCCTCCTGCAGGTGGGGAAAGGCGAGTCATACACGCCTTCCGCAAGGCCGTAGTCGGAGTCTCACAAAATAGTCAGTATAGCTATTACGTCAAGTTTGGTATCGTTTTCGTATAAATGGAAGACCAAGAACTTATAGGGAAGAGCGGGTGATCGTGCTCTTCCACTATAAAGGGAAATTTCCCGCCAGTCAGATCGTATGCTTGGGGACGGCCGGTCCGACTGATGTTCGTCGGACGTTATATTTATGGTATGTCATTTGAAACATTTTGCTTGCGCGATGCAGGAATGTTGGAGTTTATACTGCCCAGCACTTCAGATTTTTTTTTACGACCTTGCTAAGCAATGCTCTCTAATTCGCAATAATATGTAAAGCTATTTAAGAGTATTTTTAATTTTTCAGTTATCGCAAAAAAATTCGAGAAAATTGTTTCATAATTTCAATTCAATTCTGCTTTATGGACTTCAGTGCAGTACTGATTGTCCAGTACAACTTCGCCAATGACACGTGTTAAAAAGAAAGATAATTTATAAATATTATAACATAATTACAAATCTTTTTAGTTTAAATTGGAAAATAAAACGTTTCATATTTTCAGGAATTTTTTGATTTTGTTAAATTGTTTCGGGCAAAAACGGAGTATTTTGTGGATTGAGGCGTGGCGGAGGGAATGTTTGACACAAGAAACAACTGCGCCAAGCGGTTTAATTCAATCACATTTTGCAAGGTCCCTCTTATCTGCCAATACGATGCTTACTAAACATATAATTTGATTTGTGTGAGTGGCTGTTGATCCGTCTTCGGCACTTAGCTAATGTATGCAACTAACTAACAGGAACCAATGAAAAATAAGATGTTTCAATATTTATAAGCTCTTAGAATTATAGAGAAAGGAACTTTTCTATTGTTAATGTAACTTAATAAACAAAGTTGTTGTAGGGTACCATCTGTAACTTGTTTGTTGTATTATCTCCAACTGATTAGCGTAGTAACTAATGATTTAGGTGCTTTTTGTATACTTATACGAGTTACACTGATGTGCAATCGTGTTAATAAATTTGTGTATGTACACAAAAATTATAGTAACATTTTGACTTGAGTAGCCAGCGTCGAAAATCTATTTCGCTTGGCAAAAAGAAGAGAGGAAAATGCAAAGCTGACAGACAACCTCCAGTAGTGGAGAAAGAAGATAATTTTCTATGGTACTATTCATGCCGAAGCAACTTTATTGAGAGTACATTTGGACACAAAAAACCTGCACGGTTTTGTTACAGATGACGTTGCAAAAAAATAAGTAAAGGTTAAGCTGTCTTCTAAACTTGAGATAATATAAGACAGCTTTATCATACATACTCGTTGGTACTCTGTCACAAATCGGTTTACAACGGTTTACGGTGTACAAGTAGCGCATTTTTACACTAAATGTTACTGTTTTATATCTGGACATTGATGAAGTATATCTCGTCGTAATTCAAATATTGGTAGTAGTGCAAATTGGCTTCCGTTTGTGATTCGTCAAGAAAGGATGACCAAAATAATTGTATAAAAAAATAGTGATCGCTAGGCCGTAACCACAACTAAGTGATAACTATTGTATTTTTCCACTGCCAGTATTGCAACAACAATGTAAATGTAGCCAATTAGTAAATAAGAGTAGAAATAGTTCAGTTCTATTGTGTAGTACCCTTTATTGATTAAGGTTAAATAAGTTTAATATGATTTTTGTAATAACATTTTTGTAATAAAAATCAATTAATAATATTTCTCTGGGAATTATTATTACCTACTGTAGAAAATATAGCTTAAGGCCGTCCGCTGCGTCCTCTCGAAGCGCCGCCAGTATAATTTTGATCGCGCTGTCGATATCGTAAAGGCCTGCGCAGACGAGGTGCTGTGCCCCGGGTACTTTTTTGTCTATCGATATAGATATCTTATAAATTGTATCGAATAACGCACACAAAGGACTAAAAGTACCCCGCACAAAAAGTCCCCCAAATTACCGAGAACACCGAGAGACTGAACTGGACAAAAGTACGGGGGTCTTCGAAAAAAAAAATAGAACTAACGTAACTAGGCGCAACAACGCACACACACAGTGATGTTAACTTAGCTACTTTATAGCTAGATCTAGCTATTTTTTGGGGTCAGACAGCTACAATTTAATAAAACTGGTAGCTAAATTTTTTAGCTACTTTTTCTAGCAACATTTAATTTCATCATGAGACGTGCGAACTCCATCCTATGCATTAGAGACTACCTTAGAAAAAGTGGCAAATGCTGCTATGATGGTGTTTTGCCCGGACATACCTATACTTCATAAAATGGGTACAGCCGAAAAATATTCCAAATCAATGAAAGATTCTGATCCCCAGCCATCAACATCTTCTTTATAATAATTTTTAACTTCTTTTTTAATCACATTTTCAACGCTCTGGTTAAATTTAATGAAGACAAACGTTATTCTGACCTACCAACCTACTGTAACATTTAGCTACTTCTAGCAACTTTTTGGGGTAAACAAAACTGACAATCTAGCAACATTTTGTAAGATTTCTAGCTAGATAAAGCAAGCAGTTGGCAACACTGCGCACACAACGAACTTCAGTCTGCATCATAGAATATCTTTTCGTCTGCATTGAGCGCTCGATAGTGCCGTATTTTACATTGTATATCCGGGCAACGAAATGACCGCACACCGTATGCGTTGAGTCCGTGACATTGTCTGTCTTTTGTTACGGGTAAACAGCTCGACAGAGTTTATATATATACACATACAAATATATAATATATATAGGTGCTACTTTTTTGTAACTCGGACGTTGGCAGAATCCTTAGGAAAGCCATCACTACAAAAAAAAAAGTACTCGGTGGACATTTTCTACACGATTCAGGGATTTTTGACCCATGGGGGCAAAAGTCCATCGTCTGCGTAGGCCTTTATAGATTATTTGTTGATTTACTACTAACTAGCCAATGGACAGCGTAGGCAAGACAAATATCAACACACGAGCGTGCCCCGTTACCCGCGGGACGGGCTCCGTCGCCCGCGCGCCTCTCGCAGCGCTGTTTTATGAGAACACGAATCATTAATATGCATCAAAGTCTCAGCACATCAAAAGTATAGTAGGTACTCATTTCATTACAATCACAAAAATGCTAAATCGTGCGAGCGAGACAGCTTGCTCCACGTAAGAACAGCTTAAGACCTAGGTATACAAAAGTCCAGCTTATTGGAAATTTTGACACTGAAGTCGTCAAAAGGGTTAACCCGATAGAGTGGAGAGTTACGTGATCGAAGGGAATACACTACAGGTGATTTTGAATTCGTTCACCGTATTTTGAGGGAAAGTAATTTTCATTGTGAAAAACAGTAGGTATTATTAATGATTTGTCAGGTGGTATAACATATTTTGTGATTTCCGACCTTCGGCTCCAAACTGTGAATCCAAATTCGAAGTGGTAGGAAGTACCGTACGTAACGTTGAAAAATGTTTTCTAACATTATAAATGCTTAACAGTCTGACGTCAGGTATGCGTAAACAATTAAAAAACAATTGAGTTGGCCGGCGCCGACCATAAGACCCTTTTTACGCTTAATTTTTTTCAAAATACACACCATAATATGTATTTAAAATGGTTCGAATGTCCCCTCAAAATACGGTGAACCAGTGGTAGTTAAAAACATAGATGTATCCATCTGTTTTTAACTATCACTGGTTTACCGTACATAGATGTATACCTACATAGATAACCTACCTCGTAGGTAACTAGAGCTAAAAAATTACCCCACGTTCAATTGTCGGATAGCGGGCGGGGCTTGTCAAATTGTGTTACCAATCGGAGGGTGTTCATCAGTATTACCCGGCGAAATATCTATGCTCCTGCCACCGTCAGACTCGCCATTCTACGAGGTAGGTTAAACATCAATAAAGTCACAGGTTTGAGTTATTTT
Source organism: Yponomeuta evonymella (assembly GCA_963969515.1). Classification (NCBI taxonomy): domain Eukaryota; kingdom Metazoa; phylum Arthropoda; class Insecta; order Lepidoptera; family Yponomeutidae; genus Yponomeuta; species Yponomeuta evonymella. Next base: position 15,134,415 of record OZ018349.1, read on the forward strand.
TTATAGAACCAAATATTAGTTACCTACCACTTACTATCGCCCAATCAACGTTCACGTCACGCACGGCGCAGAGAATGAACCAATCACAGTGATTTTCTCTCCAGCACGTCTTGCGCTCATTTCATTGGTACTGCGAGACTACAAATTTGTACGGAACCCCACCCAGCGTTCGAGTCGTGGGCGAGTCTGACTCTCACTTGTCCGATTTTTTTTATTTAAACTCGCAACTAAACGCTACAGGGGACCAACCATTCTACGATTACTATCCCCGAGGAGTAACTACCTAGAGACCAAGGTTTGCCACGATCCTGGGACGTCCCTAAGCATTTTATTTAGCTCCTTCTGAAACTAAGCCATAGATGGCGCTATGACGGAGTTTACACGTTCAGTCTGGCGTCAGTCAATTCGATCAGTCTGGTTAGACCAACGGCAGACTGATTGTCGATTCAGTGGATTGATGGACTGATGGCCCAGACTGACAGATATTCGAATATTTTGATAATTTTAGTCACTCACGGTTAGACTGACGGCAGACTGATCGTCTGAATGTGTTATCAGTCTTGCATCAGTCAATGCTAGGTCAACACTCAGGCACTTTAGGCAGCATGCTGTAATCTTGAGGCAGCATGGAGGAGGATTCTCTTTTTAACAACCATTATGTTTACACCACATCCTCTTTTGGCGTTTTTTCATTGCCGCAGGTATTATAATTATTATTGCAGCGCAGGTTTTTTTTTAAATCCATAATCACAGACAAAGGTCTGTGCTTGGTGCTGTCGCATTGGTGTTGACTTGGTGTTTTCGTTCGGACCTCAGAACACAGTCTTGAGTGACCGTGTAATACCTTGCCTAGCTACATCAGTCTGGCGTCAATACGAGCTTGATCAAGGTCACGGACTGAACTGACGCCACGCCAGACTGAACGTGTAAACACCGTCTAAAAGAAGTAAAAGTAAGTTTGATTATTACGTCCATGGTAGGTACCTACCTATAATAATTTATTGTTCCAACTTTCAATTTCTCTTTAGTCTGTTTGGGTTGTCTGTTTTGTGGATAGAGGTAGGGTGTTCTGTGTTTGTTTGTCTCTGTGCCTACAGGCAGTGTAGCCAATTGCGGAGTTTCCCTCCAAATTCGGAGGTTTTCTTTGCTTAGGGGAGAATTTTGGAGGAAAAAAATGGAATTCAGGGTTTTTTGGAGGTTAATCTTTTACCTGTCTTGCACACGATTGAACGATGACATTTTCACACAAAGAATCTCATACGGGCTATTCATATAATTTAATGGCTACATCATTACGCACATTTGTGCTATAAAGAATTGTGAAAAAGGCAGCGTCGAAATCGGATTTTGTCGCTGCCATTTTCCAATGCAATTGTTGAGAGCCTTTTCTCGAGTAAATGTAATTAAAAATAAATTACGCAATAGATTGTCGATTAAAACTATAGGCAATTCTTAGATTACACAATGCTTATAGGATGCATGTGTTTTGTTCTGTCTCCACAAATGTTACCTAGAGGTTTAATTTAGAACAAAATTAGGTAGTACGGAATTGAAAGCGACATGCTTGAAGATGAGTAGAAGCTAAGGCGGAAATTCATCTCTTTTTTTTAATAAAGTGTGTGTTATTTGAAATAAATGTACTAACCAATTGTTCTGTTTTTATTCTTTAAAATTAAACAATACATTGTGGAGATTTTTCTTTCGAAAATGGCTATTTTCGAGGCTATAAATCTGGCAACACTGTGTGTGTGCCTAGGTGCCTACCGAAAATTAGAGGGGTTAGCATAGTAGAGTTTTGTTTTGTGTTTGCTTTGTTCCGATCATAAGTTCGTACCAAGACAGGGCTGACGACTCCACTAATGGTCTAAGAAATTACAATGTCATCTCGCGAGATATTAACGCTGCAGTTTGGTCACTATTCAAACTACATTGGTGCTCATTTTTGGAACATCCAAGAACTCGGTTTTGACTACACTGGCACAGTAAAAACAGAATGTAACCACGATATCTTGTACAGAGAAGGTCAAGCGCCCAAGGGTGAAGTTACTTACACGCCCAGATTGCTTCTGGCTGATCTAAAGGGGAGCTTAAAAACTTTGCCTGCAACTGGTGGCTTGCCTGATGACTCAAATCAATTGGAAGATATTCCTTGGGACACAGTTGAAACAATCGAGGAACCACAACCTCCGAAGAATGAATATTTGACAGACATTGACGCTGAAGGTCCATTAAATGAAGAACCTAAGAAATACAATTTGGATGATACTGTGCAAACTTGGACAGACTTCTTGTACCCTCGATTTCATGCTAGAACAATCAATATTGTTCGAGAATATGAACATGGAAATGAAAATGTAAGTTTTCTTTAATTACCTAATATTATGTACTTACATATTAATGCAAACCCTTAAAATCATTTGTTCTAAGAATATGTAAATAAATAATTTTGAGTAAGGAAGTTTACAATCGCTCGTAGCCCCTGCTGCCTGAGTGATCTTAAACGATCACGAAGGTTAAGCAACACTGGGCGCGTTCAGTGCATGGATGGGTCGCCGTCTATGCCTAACGCTAGTGGCATTTTTCCGAGCGGTTCCGTGCTTCGCAAGGCACGTTAAGCTGTTGGTGCCGGCTGCCGTCGATAGATGGCAGTCGTTAAGCCAAGTCAGAGGCCTTAGGGCGGCTTGACAACTTCTGACAGTAGACGAGCCACTAGTCTACAAGCCTCCACCAATCCGGACTTGGCCGCCGTGGTGGAGTATGGCCTATACCTTCCTCAGGGAAGAGACCCGTGCCCCTCGGTGGGGACATAATGGGTTGATGATGAGTTTACAATTCTCATGTATATTTTTACAAATTTAGTGAATCAAATTTCAGGATTCTATGAAAAATAAATTGAGAACTTTGAATTGTTATTAGTGTTTCACTGAAGAAGTTGCATTGTTTCAATAACAGGTATACAAATATACTTTCAATTAATTGCCTCTTTCCTTTTTATGAGGTATTTTTTTATTTTCAGCAATCTTTTGAAGTTTACAACACTGGTAAATCAATGTGGAAAACTGAATATGGAGACACATTCAGTGATAAAATAAGGAAATATGTTGAAGAATGCGATAGCATGCAAGGTTTCCAAGTTAATTTTGATGCCACTGATGGTTTTGCAGGACTAGCTTTGGGCTGTGTAGAACACTTAGCTGATGAATACTCAAAATCAATATTAGCTTATCCAATCATAGCACCACATTTTGCAGACAACAACCCTACTAACCAAGAAGAAAGGGACAAATCTAACTTGAAAGATTCAGTTAGATTAATAAACATAGTTTTAGGCGTGGAAGAGCTCTCTCAACATGTCAGTATGTTTGTTCCACTTAGTATGGGTGAGAAAGGCTGGAGGAAACCAGGCAACCCAAGGGCATTTGAATATGTCAACTATAACCCAGAATTGCATTACCATTCTTCAGCTTTGTTAGCCTCAGCCCTAGATACATTAAGCCAGAAATACAGACATAAAAGTAACAGCTATACTCTCTCCGACATGTGTGCCGATATGACTGGTTATGGAAGAAAAATGGCAGCTGCCTCCTTAGGTATTCCCTTTGCAATGGATGAGTCAAAGTATCTAATAGAACATCTGAACGAGGTAACAAAACCTATCTACACACCAATTACTCCAAGCTGTAAAATAGCTTCTGATAAGTTATTCCAACTGATCACAGTGAGAGGTATCCCAGAGAACATTTTGAAGGCACCTCAGAAGGATGCCAAAGAGCAACAGAACCTGCCAGCTTACAGGTGTACTAGTGTGAAGGAAATGTTTGAATTGTATTTTCAAGCAAACAATTTCTTGTCTGCTACTAATGTTACAATAGCTGAAAAACCATTGGAGCTCAAGGCACCTTTCCCACGAATATTTACAGGTTCACTGAACAAGTATGGTTTTGTCAAAAGTAGGGTTTCTGATGAGAAAGTTGAGAGTATTCCTGTGATTGCTGGATGTCACAATGGTAATTTCATGAGTGACATGTTAGAGAAAATGCACAGGGAAGTTGGACGAATCAAGTTTGCAAAGCTCCACAAATTCAGGGAGGAAGGATTGGAGGAAATCGAGTTTAAAGAAACTTTAGATAGACTAGCAGAATTCAAAGATAACTATGAAGATAACTTTGAACTGTAATTGATACATTAAAGCTTTAAATTTACTTTAGATTTCATATGATGTTATTATGTACTCTTTCACTGAAGTTGCTAAAAAATAATAAAGGCAGGTAGACATTAAAAATACACATAATAAAAATTGCATTATCTTAACTTTAATTTTATGATTTAGATAAAATAAATCACATCCCAACCACACAATCGCAATTGTACATGTACACAAGATTTACATAGACATTTTCACCGTTCACATGATCAAGTCGATCGCTCCAGCGCTCTTTCTTTCATCCTCGATATAAATGCTGCACCTTTGTTCTTTCTGAAGTTCTCGTAAGGGTCATTTAGGTTGACACCAATACCTGTTGCGAAAAAAAGTACTCTTTATCAACGTAAAAATAAAATCCATTTAGGTAACTGAAAAGCAATCTTTAATATTTAATCATCCCAGCGCGATTTATGTTCTCGAATTGGTTTCTTCTCAAAATGTATACCTTTGTACTGATCCTGTTTGTCGCGTACGTGGCCGCCGCTAATGGGCTCGGCTATGCCTTGGCCAGCGGCGCCCAGCCCCCCCGCGCTCCAGCCCATCTTCTGGAGCATCTGGTGGCCTTTGTTTGAAGAGTCTATGCCGCCGGAGGTCCCGCTTGAGAATGTTGACCCACTGGAATGGAGATAGCTTTGTCATAGCCAAGCTTGGCATGTTCGATGTTTTCCTATCGGACTGTTGGTTCCACTGCTCTTTTCCACTAATGGGTCCAGTAGGACTTCAAGTATTTACATCACCACTACCAAACATGGGGCAGCCCCTCCCACCGCATCAACGGTATCAGGTTATGTGAATACTTGTCTCCACTTAGGTGAGTTGCTTCAGTGTAATGGGTCCAGTAAGACTACCATGTGTGAGTACTTTTGTCTCCACATCTGTGAGTTAATTCCACTTAGATGTTTTATGGAGCCACAAGTGGAAACAAGCAGAAGAACCAACAGTCCAAAAGGGATGTTAATAGTCAATTAATTCTGAGGCTGACGCAACTGACGCTCAGTGGTGTGGCGGGATTTGTTTCCATTTTGTAGCTAAATTGGGCTGGCATTGCTTAACTTTAAACGATTCCCCACAATGTAATAGTATTTTCTTCACTATTAACACGCATTATTGATTGATTTGCTGTTGCGCCCGGCAAAATGGTTTAGGCTTGAAAATTAGAAATTAGAAAAAAGTATTGAAATCTCTTGTGTCTCTTGACAAAGCTGGATTTCGAGACATTTCAGCTCAGGGAATTCGAGCCCAGGTTTATTTAAACTTGAAGTGTCTATCTAAACTAGCGAGGAAGTGGAATAGGCCCAGTCAAACTACTAAACAATGCACTTTTGTGGCGCGTCCGCTCCGCCGCGATGCAATCCCCCGCACGATATAATCCCCGTGCTACGCGGTGCTTCTCTGCGTGCGTTCTCTCCTCTCCACTTCGCGGCGGCGTAGCGCTCTTTCAACCCACTGCACTGTGGTCTAAATAGGAACATTCAGAAATAGATCATAGCGCGACGCACCGACGGCCAAATAGGCCGCTATGGAAATCTGTTTTGCGAGCCATATGACCCTATGTCCCTGTGGGATAACAGGAACTGATGAGGACGACTCACAGAAAGCTCGGCGGCGTGGGAGAGCGGGAATGCTCAACGCGGCGCCCGCGCGGCGAGGTGTCCCCACGATGCCGCTCCCGTTCTCGCGACCGACTGCGCGAGCGCGAGCGCGATCGCGATCGCGACCGGGACCGCGACCTCGACCTCGACCTCGACCTAGAGCGCCGACGACCTGTAGAGAGACGACCTTTACTAACTTTTGCCAGCACTCTCTATCAAGCCCACAGCTGCAGTAAGCCTAGAAAAAATAAATATCAGTCGTGCGTGACCGAAAGCAATGAACGAGATTGGCAGAGGACGGAGTTGGCGTTACAGGGATAGATAGATAGATGAATTATTTATTTGCATTTACACACACACACGCAATAAAAACAATAATACAGTAGTAAGAGCACATACAAAGCACAATGAAACATTATTACAAAAAAAACATTTACAAATGAGACACACAGCAATGCCTTATCCAGTGTGTGTCCTTTGGTGCGGCAAATGCAAAAGGGCTATGACTCAGCATAAGCTGGAGATATGATGGTACCCCAGAGCTGGTCTTCCGTCAGTACCCGTAGCGCGGCGCGCAGGGCTCGGAGAGATGGTACGAACCAGTTCAAAAACGTAAATAAGAATAAAATAAATAGATGATAAATAGAATGCCTTATGGCCACCTGTGGGCTCTATTCATTGGCTGGATTAATAGATGCATGCATGCAGTACATGACCTGGGCGTAAAATAAAATAACAGATAGTTGTTCAATATAATAATATTAGCACCACACAGCTGTTATTTGCCTCTATTTTGTCATCTATTAAGCAATAGCAGTACAATCGCGCGGGTTATACCAGTTATAATGGTGTCACCCGCGCAAATATCTCGCGGGGAAGATCGAATCGCGCGAGGCGTCGAGTTAAATTGCACATTGGAATGCGATTGGTTAGTAGACTACCAATGGTGTCAATGAATCGACTATTGTCATACTATTGAACAACTTACTCCTCAGGTAAGAGTCGCAGTCTTATTCAGTCACTGACGTTAACAGAAAGAGAGGCCACATACCGTCTCGTTCCCTCCTCCACGAAGCATTGCGGCGTCTCGGCGAAGGCGATCGCGACTTGGCGGGTGATTTCTTCTCGGGCGTTTTGCTTTTAGACCTGTTCAAAATACAAGGGATTATCGCTCTTATTGATATAAAAACAACAAGTCGGGCTTATCAACTCTAAGTGAGCATTACATGTTTATAAATGTCCTAGTTACCTAACATTTATGAAATGGCTAAGATAAAAAGCATTTGACATACAATCAATTTGTCAAATGTATAAATATAAAATGGCTTACTATAAGATAAGAGTAGTCTTTATTGTACACCGGAAAAATAATTGCAGAAACAGCAGTTACAAAAGAAAAGGTACAATTGGCGGCCTTAATGCTTATCCTCAGTCACAAACTCTTTTTTTTAGATTCTCTTTCCTAACGCTATTTGCTATGGTTGACTGAATAATAACAATAAAATTTATTTCAAAGTAGTTACATACCAACACAATACAGGTACACTAGACTAAGATTACAAAAATAACGAGTTCTCTTTTGCCTAACTAGGTTAGAACCTGTATTTCAGCAAGCAGCGCCTTCACCACAGAAAACAATTATAACAGCAAAAATGCAGCAATGAGCAACTTTGAATTCTATGGTAGGTAAAGATAAAGACAAAAGTTTAAATTAAATAAAGTGTGAATTTTAGTGTTGTCCTCTCGGTGTATAGTGTGTGTATGAGTGTGAGAAGTTAAGTGTGTTTGTGTAAGTGTAAGAAAGGGCTCATACCAGACTTTAGACTTGTATTTTTATAACATCTTCAGTGTTATCGTGCGAGAGTTTCAGAAGATGGCTATAAGTGACCTTTTTGCAGGCTACTTTAGAGGGTAAATATTTAATACCTTATTATAAATACGAGGACCTAAAGAACTAAACAATCTTTGGGCGAGCGAAGTTTTCGTATGTTTCATTTTACAAACTGAAAAACGTAGACACGTTTTTCTAATAAAGTTGGGTCGAACAGTAAAAGTGAACGTTGTTTCAACAAAATTCTTTGAAGAAGTGTTAACACTGCACAGTCTTAATATTTCCGTGTGGCGCCGGATTAAGAATAGCGTCACTCCATTTCCTTCCGTGGATGTCGTAGAAGGCGACTAAGGAAATCAATTACCACGGACAGCAGCGTCTTCCTGAGATTCCAACCGCATACTGCGATCGCCAACCCGCCTGCCAAGCGTGGCGATTATGGCAAAACCCCTCATGATTAGGAAAACCATGAGGGAGGCCTATGTCCTGCAGTGGGCGTCAAATGGCTGATGATGATGATACCTACGCTATATTTACATGTATACAAAAGTCGAATTAAATTAAATATAACACTGCCAATAAAAGAAAGGAAATGGACAGCTGTAAGTTTCTCGCTTTTACAATAATGCCGTCCATATTGTGTAAGATAGGCAAATATGGGTTACCGTAGGCACTGACTGAAAATCAGCGCTGAGGGACCACTTCCTCAGCACAACGCTGAGTCAGCTGCCTTTTGTGGCAACGTAGATACACCACAGGCTACAGTTTTATTTATTCGTTTTGTCTGTTGTGTATTTAGTTTTCTTTCTGTTGTTGTGCATATTATGTTACTTATGTGCTTATTTTGTTTCTGTGATGTATCTTGTTGGTATAATAAATGTCTTTCTTCTTCTTCTTCTAAATAGTTATTCAATAACAATCATAATATAATTTTAATACTTTAACCTCCTCAGTCCTGACCTTGAAAATAACAATTGAAAACCATTGTTATTTTCAAGGTCAAGACTGAGGAGGTTAACACATAAATAATGGCGATAAGATCCGTTAAATGTATAACTAAATATACTGCTCAAAATAATTAGGGGAATAAGATTCAAAGTGGAATAAAAAAGTTCTTGGTTTTTTAATTATAACTGCCCACCAAATATTAAAGTGAAAATAAAAAACAAAAGAACATCAGCGATTTTGTTACCACTTCTTAATATGGTGGCCAAGAGTCTATGTATAGTCCGCGTAAATCTTTTTGGCGGCTGAGTGAAGTTCGTCAATTCCTGCGCAATGACTAATTTTAGGTGTCAAAGGGAAGCTGTGCGGGGAGTCACTAGGGACGTACCATTGGTTGAATAGGTAATATTTTTTTGTAAGACTTGCCACGTATACTTTTTTTTTGTTTATGGTCAGTGTCAACCTTATTGGCTTAATAGTGGATTCACTTACTAGATTTTTAAGCTAATAATGCTTAAGAAAGGTTTAGTTAAAAAATCATAGCAACCTTTTAGCGGTGGTAGCGGGGCGGTAGAACTTGGGAGGTAGTGGATTCGAATCCCGGCATGTACTAATGACTTAGTTTTCTAAGTTACGTACATTTGTGAAGTTATAGTAGAAATACAACTCGTTAACAGTGAAGGAAAAACATCGTGAGGAAACCTGAGTGTCTGAGTTGTTCACATAGCTCAGCGCTTAATATTGCCAATCCGCGGTTGGCACGCGTGGTGATTAAGGCCTGTGCCCTACAAGAGGACGTATATAGGCAGCATTATTATAGCAACCTATAAAAATACATTTCAAGATGAATTACATTAGCGTTATAATATTATGCCGAAGTATGTAGCAAATTTTGATTATCTCTTTCATGCATCTAGTCGGAACATATTAATCGATTGATAAATCTTTTCTACTTTGCACATCACTACGCATCACACTACATCAACTACTCACACATAGGTACACTGTAAAGACAGTAAGCAATGTGCAAACAATATGTGACTATGTTCACGTTACCGCAAAAAAGATCTGTGCGGACTATACACCTTAAAACAAAGTGACGTCATTGATAGTGACGTCTTGGACACCACATTAAAAACTGCTAACAATTCAGCTTTTTTAATTTTCGTAAAGGATGCCACTTTACTATTTGGTGGCCAGTTATAATTAAAAACTTAAGTGAAAAGTTACTCCACTTTGAAATGTTATTCCCCTAATTGTTTTGAGCAGTAGAGTTATCCAGTCCCATATTGTCCCAGCCCCAACTCTGCATAATATTGCAGCAGAGTGATCAATTATTAGCATTTTATAAGTCTACCTATAAAATGTTAATAATTATAATAATATTTTTATATGTTAATAAAAAAGTGTATTTACCTATATCTTCTACCAGGTGGCGAGGGTTGTTTCTGCAAGTCCTTGGGCACAGGCGTGGGCGATCGCGACTTCTCGCGCCTGCCAGCTGCGATCTCTTCCTCCTTCCGCTTCCGGGCCGCGTTTTTGGCCTTGTAGTACTCGTACAGTCCCAGCTTCTCCCAGCCCTCGCTGAAAAAGACGAAAGCCCATATAGGGTATTTGGCAAGTTGCGCGCTTGCGAGACTTGGTTTTTTTACAAGTTATGTTTTTGATGGCATACCTAACTGCCTTGAAATATTGGGTTTCATCTTATATTTTCGGAGTAAGGCATCAGAGTGAATCACACGCTCCCTCAGTTAGAGCACTGATAATTAATAATAATAATAACTAAGGCAAGGTATTATGCTTGGCAGATAACTTGACTATATATCCGCGCAGTCGAAATGATTTTGCATTGGGCACGTAAGAACATTTTTCTTAATTGATAATTCGACTAAAGCCCAAAGAATTTTAAGTCACTTTTTAAGAATTTTAAGCCGCGCCAGTGAGACCTGAATTACGTAGTTTGTTCAAGTTATTTGTCGGGCATCATAGACAGTTGTGACGCAAATTGAACACAATAACGTCGAGAGAAGAGGAGCAGTAAACATACTTGTCTCTGGGTCGCTCGTGATTGGGCGCTGCGTAGAACGCGTCGACGGCCGCCAAGAGTCGCTCGTTTGGCGGCGCCGGCGGCGGCAAACGGATCTTAGCCGGGTCGAGCGGCTTATAGTTGTCTTCTTCTAACTGTGAACAAACAAAGATTGGTTATCTATACACCCAGCCCGTTAATAGATCCCACTGCTGGGCGTAGCCCTATTCGCTGTCACGCCAACCCTCGGTCTCCTGCCATTGCTTTCCGACGACATTAGTAATGTCATCGACCCATCGGGCCGCTGGTAAGTATGCCATCGTTCTCTGTGATCGCCGTAGTCCACTGACCGTTCTGCCCGCATCTCCTTTATAATGTTGGTTTGATAGGCGTATATGAAAATAGGCAAACGAGTAAAATAAAATTAATTAGCGGTTTCGATATTGAGTATTTGCGTAGGCTGTTCAATTCGTGTCTTATTCTGAGGACAGAAAATGTTTGCATTAAGTAGTTATGCTTACCAGTATAAGTGGAACCATGAGACCGGCTGGAAGTTCAAAGTAAGGGACAGAAGGCATCAGCTCTTCATTGCAAACTTCAATGAAGACTGGGAAGCCGGGAGGTGGTTTGGAAAGATCAGGAAGACCATTCTGGAATGCCAATAAGGCTGAATCTTCCTTGGGTTTGTAGCCGGGCGGTGGTTGGGAGAAGTTCACATTGGGGAGGTGGGTCAGGTCAAAGTCTTCAATGGCGTCTTTTTTCTTGTTGTTTGTGATTTGCTCAAACGTTTGGCTGTCGTAGCTGTTCTCGTTCCCGCTCAGGCTGTTATTGGAAGGGTAGTTATCTCCGCTCTCGCTGCCGTACTGTTTGTTGTTCGAGTTGAAACTCTGCTCGTATCCCCCCATTTGCTGGAAATTCGGCTCGTTGTAGGAATTGTTTTGAAAGTTGCTGTGCTTTTGCATGCTGTCGTTGTTTTGATCGTGACTGTTTTGCAGCTCGATCGCATGCTTTTGCATTTCCAGCTGTTGTATTTGCTGCATACTATGAGCGACGAACGCTTGGTGCTGCGTCTGATAGCTGAAATTACATAATACAATTTTAGTACCGACATTTCCGTTGAACGAGATCTGTAACATACACCAATACGTACTTTTCGAATGTCGTCTTTGTTTGTTGCGTCAAGCTCGAGATTACGTTAGAGTGCGACGCGATAAGGTTGTTCTGGTATTCTTGGTAGGAGCTCGTCGGACTCTTCATTTTTTCAATGACGGATACCTCGAAATAGTTGGACTTGGACTCCCAGAGCTTGAGCAGTTTATTCAACTTAGCCTCCTGCTCTTCGGTAACGGCTGAAACAGCGAAATATTCAACTATATGCCGCATAAGCTTGTTAGCTCAAGCATCATTCCCGAAGCTGAATTCTGCTCTTTACACGATTGGTTGTTGGCCTATCGTATCGCATATTGCCGCGTTTATTTATTTTAAAGCGCGGCAATTTGTGTTCGTACGAACATTGATAAATTAACTCATGCATTCCATGTAAAGAGAAGAGTTGAGCACTGACTTTCACAATCGACTTGTGAAATTCTAAAGAATATTTACTAATCTGAAGATGAGTATGCAGAAACGTACAAAGACCTAGATCTTGAGGGCATTATTATAAATATGTTACCTATACTGGCATTGCAAAACATGGGAACCACCACATTTTCCAAATTTTTCTTGAGATCTTCAGCGTTTTTGCGAGCACTGTAATTAGGAATAATAGTATCACAGACACTGAATTACACCAAACAAAACATAGAGCAAGTAAATACAATACAATACATGAATAATTGTCTATCATATTAGATATTATTACAAATGTTTAGCCTCTAAATAGGTTTTTAAAATTATACCAAATTACATAACATATGAAGTCACTACAAAAAGCACTTATAAACTTAACAAGTCAACAGACATATTCTAAAACAGTTTCTTGTGTATATTTTAATTATTGATTGTAAACATATTTGCATTTTTTTTATAGTGTAGCATCCAAATGTAAAAAGCAGGCATTGAGAATCGTCAAAAATGTAAAAGTAGCGAAAAATTACTGTCTTTCATTTTTTTAGACAAACTGGTAGATAATTTATGAACTAAAACTTTCGTAAGCACTACACATTATTAAAATAAAACCTAGTCAGATTCTTACGAAAAAGAAATCAAGTAAGTGAATCCAGAATTAAGTTAATAATGGGCTATCATTGTTTAACTTTAGATTATTTGCGACAACAAAACAGTATTTTTTTCATTGTTCTACATTTAAGTTTAATTCAGCTGATTTTTTAGTTAAAATATGTAGAAAAATGAAAAGAACTATTAATAGTCCACAATAAAAGCCCAGTTTAGAAACAAAATTGAAAACACTGAAAATTTATTCTCCCACCACTGTTTCACCTAACCGTCAAATAATGTATAGATAGAGAGGAAATATTTAGAATATTCTGAAGCCACATAAAGTATGTGATGAAAATAATGCAATGCAAGTAATTAATGCAATTTACTTCAGAACATTCTTAGAAAGGATATTTTTTCAAAGGCAATCTATCTATGCAGAATATGTTAAGAAAGAGAAATGAGATTTATTTCCAATGCTATGAACAACCCTGTAAAAAAATAAACAAAGTGTCAGAACTAACCAGTGATGCAGCACATCATTGACCAAGTAAATGATGTGCAGTTTCTGCGTGAACGCTGCCCCGGGCTGAGTGACTTTGCGAAGCAGGTGCTGCGATATTACTTTGCCAGCGTCGTGTGATGTTGCATGTTGCAGAATCCAACTCTTGCCTGTTACAAATTGTGATAAATAAAGTTAAAATTATTGTGTAGGTTTCCTGTTTCATAGTGATAAGAATTTGTATCTGTTTACAGATATTCATATTGGATTCTTAAGTTCGAATTTTTCATACAGACCATAATGGCCTCATATATTACTCATAATAATATAACATACTATATATAAATTATGTAATAGGTACCTTGATCATGCTCTAACTAAAGTTTACTCTAAACAAAACTCATACTTGACAATTTGTCAATTAGTTGGCAACTTATTCAATTAGGGTGGGAACTCCAAATTCAAATTACTAAAAGTTGCTTTCAGGCTTTGTATCAAACTGAGTTTTCACTCTCCCCAATAAGTTAATTTTCCCATCATAAAACAAAGTGAATTCTTACCGGAAGAAATGCTGTCTTTAGTGCATGTATCGATGATTGGCTGCAGAATGTTGTCCAACTCTGTGAGGCTGATATTATTTTCTTCTGCCATTTTCTGGACAGTGTCACTCTGGGCCTTGGTCACCAGCTCGTTTATCTTAGCCTGCTGCTGCTGGATTAATACCTGGAACCACCACAGAATAAAAATTGTATGTTCCACTGAGTTCTCATAGCAATTCTAACATACACTGGGCCAATGGTTGGTTGCAGTCAATGTTGCCTGGAAATTGATGATCCTGTCAATCTCAATACTAATTGTTATGTTAAGCACAATGTTATTCTCATTTGTAAAAAAGCATGGTGGACAACCAGCACCTTAATAAATAATATTCTCAAAGCCTGCACAAAAAGGGTTGAAGCAAATGAAGCAACTCTCAAATGAAAAAATTGTAAAAATAAAAGTAATACTAACAGCGTGTTGGGCACTCAGATTGTTCTCAGACTGTGTAATTTGCTCTCTGAGCAGGTGGATCTGGGAGTTGAGTGGATCCAGGTCAGGGTGGTGCGCGACGGGCGGGGTGGCAGCTGCCAGCCATGGCTGCATCGCTGGCGCCGCCGCTGCCGCCGGCGACGACCCAGCCTGTTGGGGCAGTACATATTGCCTGTTCTGTGCCATATAGGCACCGGGGGGCGCCGGAGCCACCTGGCCACCGGCCGATTGCTTTAGAACTATAAACAGCGGAGTTGCACTTGAGTTCGGTTATAAAGAAACACGCAGTCTGCGATCTTGGGACCGCGAATACAACTAATGGCGTCACTGTCGGTCGGGCGATGCTTACTTGCTTGCTCAGTCGTCACTTTATACTGGTAGTAGTTGAAGTGCTCGCCACCGTAGAGGAAGCTGAACTTGGGGTTGTTTTTCTGTTTGTTCTTTGTCATCTTCTCGAACTCCGGGCCATTTCTTGCAACAAACTGCGCGAGTTTGTCGATTATGTTCCGGAGATCTTGATCTGCAATTAACATTGGCATCACATAACATTTGTATCGGCTTGTTTACAGAAAATAAAATCAAACATCAATATACCCTGGGGCGGCTGGGGAAGCTCCATTTTTAGGTTATTTATGACAACCCTGATTTTCACTGCACATCAAAACCAGACATCACGTTTGAACATTCTCAACTTCTTGAAACAGAGATAAATTGTCGTAGTACTATATTTGGTTCTATAATAGACAAACAAACCAACGAATTGCACACGTATTCTAGAAATAGCTGCACAATCTTAATTTCTTGTAACAAAAAATACACGGTATGTACTGCGACAATACACTTTCGCCATCAGCATATTTTTTTTCAGGGTTGCTATGTGAAAAATTATAAACAGTGTTGCCAACGGTTAAACTAGCTCTTCACCAGATGCAACCTCTAAAACCCCCAGAAAACCACTAACATTGAATTTTAAGTAGACCTGCTTAAAATTCAATGCCACTAACAGAAAAAGGGTCCTGATGTAAAAATCGCTAAAATTTCCACTAAACAAATTATAGTTTTTACGAGCGAAAACAGTAGGTACCTATGTATTTAATTAAATAACCTTTATTATTACGTAATAAAATAATATTAACAATTAGTAAATCAACATGAAAATCAAATAATAAATTGGTATTGATATGGATCAGTTGAGCTACCTATAGATTGTTTATAACAGTCTGCAGTTAGCTCAATTGTTTCAATTTTAAATACAAGTTTTAATTTGTTACTATTACTGAATTGTACTTTTCTTTGTTAATAACAAACTGCTATTTTAACACATTTTTAACACATTTAATACATTTTGGTCTGCACCATCATCGTGGGTTCCCGATTTTTTTATAACTGTAATTGGAATTGTATAGGTATTCATTACATCATTTTCCTTCCAATCCAATCTCAAACCACAGCGTATTCTTAACTAGTTTCTGCCCGCGGCTTCACTCGCGTTGTGTAAGGTTATTCATTTCTATCCCATGGGAACTGATCTATGTGATAAAAAGTAGCCTATGTTTTGTTCCAGGCTTAGAACTACATGCATATTTTCAGCCCGAACCGTTCAGTAGTTTTGGCGTGAAAAAGTTAAAAATATCCATCCAAACATCTAAACATCCAAACTTTCGCATTTATAATATTACTGTGATATAGCAGTTAGGAGATTTAACTTCATTCTGTTCCTCTGCTGGTTTTTTATTATATAAATATCGTTAAATATTTCAAAACGTGGATAAGCGATTGAGTGATAGTACATTCAGTAATTAAAAGTTAATTTTACTAAACCACTAGAAAAATCCACTGGCCACTATAAGCGACATTTCACCACTAAAGCAGGGGTCGAAACCACCAGTTTTAGTCGAAAATCCACTAAGGTGGCAACACTGATTATAAACGCAAAACTAAACCCGAAAGTTAAAAGAAGAAGTGTTGGTGTGTTACCCCTGCATTGCAAAAGAATCAGAAGTAGGTAAAGCGACGCGCGTCGCGTCAATCTGTGTCTAAATGTATTTTTTTATAGATATGTTAAAAAACACACAGACGTTTGTTTGACATGGACGGTAGCTCCACCGTGTGCGAGGCTGTCCACGTTCCCACTTTACAAACCGAGTACACGCTAGTGACTGGCATCAAAATTGATGAAAAAAAAATTCCTATCGTATTTGTGGTATGAAAATGGCTATAGAAATTAAATTAAAATTTTGTTTTTAATCTTTGCCTTGAAATGCTATTCACCATGGTCGTGCGTGACGTCCCTAAATTTGTAATTTTTTATTGTTCCGCTTTGGAAACACAAACTGTAAAACGTTAAGTAAAGTACATCAACTGTACTCTTACAACAACGTTTTGAACTTACAGTGTTTTTAATTTTTAATTTAAAATTGTGTGCTGTTCTAAGTCTTAAAAAGAGTACACTTTTTAAGGTCTTGCTGAACAATTATTAGGTACTGGAATCTTTTTTTAAATAGGTCTCATTTATACTAAGACCGGGCACAAGACCGGGGAGCTTGGAAAATCATGAGGGAGGCCTACGTCCTGCAGTGGGCGTCAAATAGCTGACACTAATATTACAGAATTGCACCGCACACGTAATTCATTCGATTAAGCGGCATGCAGGTCATTTTGCGGTGGAGCAGATGCGTTAGATTTTCATTGAGTTTAATTTAACCTTCAAGTTTGTTAAAGTGGACACTAAAGTTTATCGGTAAGGTTGTCAGATACTTAATATATTTCCTCAGTGGCGCAAACAATATGCGCCTCACTTGCAAAACTTGATGAATAGAGTAAACATTAAACGTCTTGGGTCATTGTCACTTTATACTTTCTTGTCTAACCTGTACACCCATTAGTATCTTAATTTTTAGTTCAAACATACTTACACATAGTAAGTGTAAAACATTATACTACATATCTTGCGTATTCGGGTAAAAAGGCATAGCAAGATTCAGCAAGATTCGTAAAATAGGATCCGTTCTTGCTGGCCTTATACCAGGTAGGTATATGGCCAGCAAGAGCGGGGAGGTTTCGCAATAGTGTCTGAAAACCTTTGAAAAAAAACGTTAACCAATCAGTGACCGATCCCTGGCCCTGGTGCTTCTTAGTTGACTTCATTGGACAAAATCTTTATGCCTTTTTTTCGCCTTGTCACACTACGCCTCACTTTGTGGTCAAGGCATGATAGGCTAGGAGATGGACTAATATTTTTTGCATGAGTATGGATCGTATTTTTGTCCCTTTCTACTACAACGACTTTTTAGGTCCGATTTTACATCGAAAAGTTAGTTTAGTTTGAATACAATGAATTATTTTCTCAAAAGTAAGCTATTTTGCAAGCTACCTCTGGAGTAAATAGTAGATAGTACAGCATAGTCACAATATTTGATGAGAGGCTCGAGCCACGTTTTCACGATTTTAGTAGACTTGGACAGAGTTACTCATCCTAATTATTGCTTGAGAGTCAGATACTGTTTTAATGGTGAAATCGACTACAAAAGTAACTTATCAGGCAGATCCAAAACGATCAAAGTGTACGTGCTTTACTGATCAAATTCGAAGTAATTAAATGTAGGGTCTATCAAGTTTAATTAATTAATAATACTTTATTGCACAACAAATAGCATGTACAAAGGCGAACTTAGATTTTATTGCTAAATTTATTCAGTCAGTTATTTTTTCAATGCTTAAAATTTTTAGAGGAGGCGTAAATGAAATTAACACGTATTTCCTCGGAGCGCGCCGTCGCGACGCGTCGCGCAAACGACTGGTGTTCCTCGGTCACCAGGTGATGGCTTCTTTAGTTTAGCTCCCGGTCTATAACTAGTATTGATCGTTGCTGAAGCTGAGATGACAGTTAAGGCGTACGAGAAAAATAAACTTTAGTGACTAGGCAGCAAGAACTATTTTTACAAAGTTTTCTTTACCTTCTGCTACTGTCATTCTTTCATTCGACGTGAATAATCTCTGTCAGAAGTGTAAGTGAAGTGGTAAATAAAATAAGTGCACAGATTTTGTAGGCAGAATGACTGTGGTAAGCTGTAATTACTTACTTAAACTAATAATGTTGAGTTCATACCCTATAAAATTATATCCCCTTGGTAGAAAAGTCATAAACATCTGACTCACTTTTTCAGAACTAAGGGCCTTCCAGTTGGTTTTATTCAATTAATTCTCCAACGCAAACTGTATTTGTTATTTTCACTATAACTAGTTCAATACGTCTAGAACACTGCCCAAATCTATGATATGTCAGTGGTGTAACCCACAGAAAGTTACAGCATATTATTCAAACTCTTAGCTTCAAACACGTCCCTGTTCCCAGCGTATGAAAGCGGCGAAGTGTCCATCGGATGAACTCGCTATCACGAACTGCGCGCTCATCAACCCTGATGACTTCCCCAGTGATGTCAAGTAAGTCTTCCTGCCTTCCTTAATATTCTGCTCTTTCCTTGGTTTTTTCACAATTTATAGGTCTACATTGCTTTTAAATATTTTTAATTACTATTAGAGGCCAATTAATTGTATAATGTGCTTGGACTCAGTAGGCTACTAAATAAATAATGAGACAATCCTTTTTAAGGTTCTGTACCTGAAGGGTGCCAAATGGGACACTATTCCTCGGCCTCCGCCGTATGTCTATCTGTCTGTACACCATCTTTGGGACCATAATAGGTTGAAATTTTCACAGAACATGTGTCATTACGGCGGATTACCTAACAAATGATTTATGTTTTGTTTATGGTCTATTGTAAAAACGGTAATACACACAGGCATCAAACTTGGCGTGATTGTGAGACTTATTATACTAGCTGAAGACTTATTATACTAGCTGATCTAGGGTTGGCGGACTAGATAGATAGAGATAGAGAACACTTTATTGTATGTACATAAAAAAGGAAATTGCACAGATATTTCTTAATCTAAGAGCCTTATCACTAAAAGTGATCTCTTCCAGACAACCTTTGGATGGACTGGACCAATACATTGGAGAAGGAAGTAGACGTACAAACAAAGCACAAAACATAAATTTTGAAGGTAGTGAAAAAACTTATTATAAAATGACACCATTTTCATTTTTATTACATTAATGGAGAGCTGTCATGTAACAATGAAATGACCATACATGTTTTTTTTACAAAAATCATGCAAACTGCTATTTTAATTACTTATGTTGTATAGAACAACAATTTAATGACAATTTGACTTATGTGCTTTTGTCCGCAGACCCTAGAATTAGCCTACAACCTATTCTCAGACCTACCGAATATACACAACAAATTTAATAAAAATCTGTGAAGCCGTTTCGAAGGAGTTCGAAAGATACACTGTGACACGAGATTTTTTATGTATTAGATTCTAACGACTATAAAGACGCGATTCCGTTAGGCAAGTCTGGCATACAATTATGACGTCAAATTTGTCCTATGGTATACTATTGTGGGGTGGGGCAGCAGACATTGAGACCATTTTCATCCTGCAGAAGAGAGCGATCAGATTCATATATAAGCTAGGCAGTAGAGATTCGTTAAGAGATTTCTTTAAAGAAACTAACATCCTAACATAGTCAGTTTATCTATGAAACATATCCTGTTTAAACATATACTTACTTTAGGAAAAATATCAGTAACTTTAAAACTGTAGGTAGCCAATACAATGTAAATACTGGAAATAAACTTTCGTTCCCAAAATTTAGGCTGGCAAAGGTTAACACATCCTTTATGGGGCATTGTATACGTTTCTACAAAAAATCCCTGCGGAAATAATAAGATTGCCAGAAAAGCGGTTCAATAAATGTGTAAAGCACACTTTGTGCCAAACTATAACATTATAGTAGTTTATGCAACTGTCATATAATGAAGGGTATTAAAACACGAGTGTGAGTTTCATAATAGTAACGAGTGTTTTAATACCCGTGTTATATGCAGTTGCATACACTACTTTATCTTCACCAATGCAATTAAAAATTAAATTCACGCGTACGTGTATAATCACATTAATCACAGTGATTTTGCCGCCATTAAAATTTTACCAATGAGAGCGCAGCTGCGCGCTTCAATAAAACGCGACCAACCTGATTGGCCCTGCAATCAAGCTGGTCGCGTTTTATTGATGTTATAATGAGATTTTACGATATCGATATACCATCATGTGAAATTGCTTAAATTGAGTGTTTTGTTGTCTGCGCTATAACAGTAGTAATTATAAGTCAAGTATTGAAAACATAATTAGAATGTTACAACATTAGTGTAGATAAAAGATTATTTAGATGTCTGGAATTAAAGCCAGTTCAATGCATGAGTTCCAGATTTTAGGATATTTATATGAACTCTGTTAATTAAGGACTTTGAAAAGAGTAAGTTTGGGGTTTTATTGTCCATTTTTTCTCCAAAATGATCTAGATTTTGAAATGGATGCCTAGTTTAACTTGTAACGTTCATGAAGTCGTAGTTTCTGTGCTACTTCAATTGAATAAAAAAATTTAATTTAAATTTGTAATTACCTTCAAATTTGTACGGAACAGGCCAGGTAGAGTTCAAGATATCTTATGTCGAAAGTGGCTAAAACTTTCGACCTGGTAAAAAATAAACGGCCCCTAAACGATATTTATATTTTGATGGCACGTCTTCACGACTTTTTGAAATGATCAAATGATCAGGATTTGTAATAAGTGGCATATTATTATAAACCCTAATACCACCCGTATATTTTCTAGGCATGTGGAGGTGTCGACGGGGACGTCCCAGCACTTTGTGTTCAGCATTAGGTTTTACACCGGCGTGGAACGTGGCACTGTGGGCTTCTCGGCGCCGCAGAGGAAATGGGCTACCTTATCCATTGGCCAGGTATTTATCGTCATCTACAGTTTGTTGAAACAATGCTGCATACAGACCAACTGAACGAATTTGATCGAAGGCACTCCCCGACCTGCACCGCATACGGTTGAAGGCTAC
The DNA here is from genome assembly GCA_963969515.1 of Yponomeuta evonymella. Lineage (NCBI taxonomy): Eukaryota > Metazoa > Arthropoda > Insecta > Lepidoptera > Yponomeutidae > Yponomeuta > Yponomeuta evonymella. The sequence goes on from OZ018349.1 coordinate 15,155,684, forward strand.
CGAAGACCCCGTTTGCTTCGCTTTACTGACCTCCATAATACTAATAATAGAGGTGAATCCCTACACTGACTCGTTGACTTCCGTTCGTTCGCATTCTCTCGATTGTTCTAGACCCGGCTTAAAGTCGATCTACAGTTTTTTTTTTATGTAGCTTATATACCTACGTCCATCTGCAGGGCTCAGGGTTACAGATCTTATTGTAATTAAATGTTTTTAGAAAACATAATAAAGCTTTAACCTTGGACAAAGTAATCTGCTTCTTCGTCTTTCCCGCATGACTGAGGATCGTGATCATGGGTCGCACAGTGAACGGTTTTCAGCCATGTGGACCGCTGGTATACCGGCTGCAGCTTTTATGACATCCGATCATCTTGTCGGTGCTCTTCCTCTGGCACGTTTGCCATCCACCTGGCCGGTGATCATCAGCCTCCCCAAACTATGCCTAGGAGAACGCGTGATGTGTTCGAAGAAGCTGATGGCCTTTTTTTGGCAAAACATAGATAGGCCTTTTTGATGGAGAGTTCTAAGAGGACAGACTCGTTGGTTCTGTTTGCTGTCCAGGGGATTCTCAAAAGCCTTCTCCAGCACCAAATCTCAAACGCATAAATTTTGCTGAGGTCTTGTCTTTGCAGGCACCATGTGTCCGCACCATACACGAATATGGAAAAGACCAGGGCTCGCACCAAACGCTCGGACAAAGTAATAACTTTGTCTAAATACAAATACAAAAATATTTATTCAGTCCAGTAGTATTACATCATGTGGTGTTAAACCCACCAAATAAGTTGTTAGAAATCGTTAAATACAGGAAGCAGTAATGACTTCTGATCGGGAGGGATTTCTGGCGACTCAGATAGTATTGGACTGCCTCGATGGTCTAGCCGTTAAGGCGCTTAGCTACCAAAACAGAGGTCGTGGGTTCGATTTCCACTGGGGGCCGACGTACAAATGGCCTCAGTCTATGTGTATTTCCATGTTTGTGATATCCTTGCCTGGTTGCCATAGCACAGGGTATCCTAGTTTGGGACCAGGTCAAGTGATTGTATTCATCATCATCATCATTCAGCCACAAGAAGTCCACTGCTGGACATAGGCCTCCTCCATGGATTTCCAAAAAGATTGTACTTCGATTGATTGATCGATTGATTCCACACAGGAAGTAATTATTATTATTTCAAAGAATAATTGTCTCACACCCAGATCAGAGCTGAATGAAACGGTAGGTTATGTAATATTCATAACACTTTTTTTTATTTTACAGCCTATAGATGTGAAACCCTTCAACCCTAAGAATGCAGAGTGCCTCTGCAGCATCAGCTTGGAAGCTGATTTCATGCTGAAGAAAACGTAAGTCAGACTTATACATCCTACCTGAGCAGTATAGCAGTACTGACCTCCATTTGCGTACTAATTAGTGTAAACAGGGTTATTTCTAAAATGCGCAATAACTGAAACATGTCGGTTACAGTCATTTATAATAACTTTTTTTCGACGAATAAAATAAATATTTAAGGGGGGGGGGGGCTCCCATACAACAAAAGTAATTTTTTGCCATTTTTTGCTCGATATTAATAACGGCAACAGGTAGACGCTTGAAATATTCACAGAATATTTATTTATTTATTTATTCCGTTTTTGGGCTACTCTGACAAAAACGGAAAATTGACTTCCTACACCCATAATATTTTTAAAAGACCAATTCAACGATACTCTACATTATAGTATACGCGAGCAGAAAAAAAATTAGGGGAGTAACCTAAAAAATTTTTTTTTCGACATTTTATTCTAACCTTTTCTATATCTAATCTATGCACTCTATGCCAAATGGCAGCTCTTAAGTACTTATCGTCTCTGTGCTAAGCCGCGGACAGACAGACAGACGGACGGACAATGCGAAACTATAAGGGTTCCTTGTTGACTACCGAACCGTAAAAACGACCTGTAAAAGAAAATATGACTTTTTTTCATTGGTGGCGCTAGACAACATCATGGATATAAATGTTACCGTTTTTGCAGCACCTCCTTGGAGCCGTACGACTCGGACCAGATGGCGCGCGACTTCCTGATCCAGTTCGGAAACCAGATCTTCACCGTAGGACAACAGTTGGCCTTCTCCTTCCAGGACAAGAAGGTGTTGGGTCTCATCGTCAAGAACTTGGAATGTATGTTTTTAGAGACGTTGCGATGTTACACAATGGGAAATGTCCTAAATATTGACAATAGTTACAAATTATACTTAATGTTAGGGTATAAGGTCAGTAAATATAATGCTACAATATAAATTATTAATATTTACTGATTTCTTGTATTTTTGTAAATGTGTGACTAATTCGACCTTGTAACGTTCGTTTCATACGTGAATGAAAGTAGGTTTAATATTTTTGAATAAAAAACGCCAAGATATGACATCTCGGTATACCGTAAAAAACACAAATATAATATGTATACCTTTTACGTTTGCACAGATTAGGAGTCTCCTTAGTTTTTTTTTATTTAAAGAGTTCTTGTATCGAGTCAAGGCATCACTAGAAACTGACAGCTCGTATGTTCTCAGTTGATAACGTAATCCCGGTCAGACATGAGTAGATCTCAATCAGAGAGATCTAAATAAAACAGATCACCTCGAACACTATATCTATCCTTAACTCACGAGTCAAACCATTGTATCATCATATCATTGTATCCTATGTACTCTCGAGCCAATGTGACTAGCGAGACACGAATAGTACCCGCGATACAATGTCTTTCTCATTCTGACTCATGCAATCATTTCCGAACCGTCGCTCGCACCCCGGTTGTCGGAATTACTCGGCCTCGTCGTATGTTCGCTCCTTGGCTAATGCTCTCTCTCATTCTAGAAAGAACTATGATACAGAGATCTAGGTGATTTATGTACGATATGGATAGATAACCAAAAAGAGGAGACAGTAAGGAGTTAGAGTATCTAGAAAGAACCCTGAGTCAGATGGTCTAAGTGATTTAAAGATACAATGATAGGATACACATTGGAGAACGATATGATAGGTGAGTGAGCCGATCTCAACTAAGATATAAGTTGCGCATGTCTACTCCCGGTTTCGTGGACTCTGCTTCTTCTTTTTCGCTTTTTAAATGAATTAAAGCAGCCGAAATCTAAATATTTAGCCCCATCCCAAAAAAATATCTATTTTCCTGAAAAAAAAACAAATGTTAATTTTTTTAGGACATTGCCCGTTGTGAATCACTCAGCCAGGTTTTCCTGACAGGGATATGTCGTGTATCCCAAGAATACGCTTTATTCCCTTTTCGTCAAGAGCATATTGTAAAGAAAGTTATTTAAAGAAACGATTGCTAAAAGATCTTAAACAGGACCTGTTGAATTTTTGCGTCTCTTGAACACAAATTCAACAGGCCCTGCTGTTGAGTCTGTTGAATTTTCGATGTTAATGACCTTACATTCGATTTCTTGCTTGTAAGTAAGTTAATTTGGTCCCGCATTGTTTTAACGTCTTAGCAGTCGAGTTATCGGTTTTTATTTGATACTACTTCATTTGAGACTTACCAACAATATAACAGCTAGCGTCCGCTATTTAATTTTTTCCCAGCCGTCATACAACTCTTCGTCAGTACGTTTTATTTGACACATTTGTCAAAAATGCTATTGAAGAAAAAACATACATTCATACCTTTTTGGCTTTGGCAGTCGGGTAATAAATAACGGGCTTACTTTTTTCCCCAAGCTGTGGACGTAGCAGCCCTCGCGGCTGGCTCCAAGGTGGTCCCGCGCAGGAGCCGCATGGGTCGCCTCTTGCCGGACGCCAACGTCCAGTTTGACAAGGCCGAGAATTCATCTTTGAACCTCGTTGGAAAGGCCAAAGGGTAAGTAGTTTTGCTGTCGCCAACGTCCAGTTTGACAAGGCCGAGAATTCATCTATGAACCTCGTTGGAAACGCCAAAGGGTAAGTAGTTTTGCTGTCGCCAACGTCCAGTTTGACAAGGCCGAGAATTCATCTATTATATGAACCTCGTTGGAAAGGCCAAAGGGTAAGTAGTTTCGCTGTCGCCTACGTCCAGTTTGACAAGGCCGAGAATTAATTCCCGAACCTCGTTGGTAATGTCTAAGGGCAATTAGCCTTCTTGTAGCACAGCTGTGGCTGCCGAGATTTTGTTATATATCTACTTGCATAATTTTTAAGCATTAAAAGCAGTATAATTATGTCTCATTGCGGCGCTTAGTAATAAGTGTTTATGATTAAATTAAAATACAAATATTATGTGATTGATAGGTTACACAGCGTTAAGAAAATTAAAATTCCTAGTCAACTCCGCAATTTAGCCTACTTGCCAAAATATATCCTACCAAATTATATGAACTACTTTGGAAAGCGAACATGGGAGTATATTCTACCTCAGATACTTAATAATTTATCACCAGAAACCCTAGAAAGCATACAGAGAAAGAAGCCTCAGCAATGTTAAAAGATACTAAAATCTATGTATTTAGGAATAAAAATGTATGTTACCTAACCGAGCGATAACAGCGGCAGATAAACCTTTTGTCGTTTTCGCCCCCTGGTAGAATAAGATATTAAAGTTTACTTGTGCCTGTATAAAACGAAATAAAAAAATCACCGCGGATGGTCGATTGCATCCGCTGAGGTATGTGAACACCTCATGTTTCGTTTTTCTCACGATATTGTCCTTCACGGGGAATTTTTTTATAGGTACAATTAGGTTGCCCAAATTCCAAAAAAAGAGGAGTTAGAAAACTATAGGGCACTCGCACAGGAGTTCTAAAGATCGTTCTTCCAAAAAGTGTCTTAGACATCTCTCACTCACATAAGTAGTGACTGTTAGGATCCACGACAGTTCTAAGTTCGACGGTTCTAAGTAGCATAAATGTCACGACGGTTCTAAGTAGCATAAATGCCAAAACGGCCGCTTTAGCGGAATTAATAATTATAACTTTCCAGCAACACAATCATTGTCCTGGCCCCAAAATAGGATATCCTGTGCTATGTTGACCAGGCAAGGACCTCACAAACATGGAAATACACCCAGACTGAGCCCATTTGTACAAATCGAGTACAGCCTCCAGTGGGAATCGAACCCACCACACCCGACACAAGTATATTATATTAGTTAAAAAAATGTTTACGATCATGTTAGTGACTTAGATTTACATGCTTAAATATATTAACGGACGGTCACTTAGTAAAAAGTTTCTCACGAACCCTTCTCGCAGGAAACAGCCGCGCCAGTCCATCATCAACCCGGACTGGGACTTCGGCAAGATGGGCATCGGTGGCTTGGACCGAGAGTTCAACGCCATCTTCCGGCGAGCGTTCGCATCGCGCGTCTTCCCGCCTGAGGTCGTGGAGCAACTTGGTAAGAGATTTGACTTTGTAATACCTTGGTTCAGGTATTCAAGCTTATGAGGCAATCTATCGTAAATAATGGCTATGGAAGAGCGGAGTGTCCTAACACAGGCATCTATTTGCTTAAATGGAAGCTCCACACACTGTTAAGACAAATATACCTTAAGTTGATGAAATAAACATTTTATTATTTATATTTATATTTATTTATCGTTGTTGCACTATGAATGCGTAGTGGACATGTACCTCTAACAGCTTCAAATAAGTTCGCGTACCTTATGAATAACATTTTCTAACATTCTCCCAACTGTGCAGAACGTGGAGTAGTTGAGGATGTATACATGTACATTCCATCAACATTTGTCGATGTATTCGGAACAGTGGCAAAAGAAAAGAAGTTCAGGATACATACAATATACATTTTCTGGATGTTGGCGTCCTGCAGATATTCTTAAAGAACTTGCGCAAAAAAAAATCTGATTTCATTGGAGAGACTTTTTTTTTACTTAGCCTCTTTTGGTCCCCTTGCTGCGCCTCCTCTTCTGCCTTTGTTTTTGGAAAGGTCATGTTAAAAGATAAATAATGTTGGTATTTTTTTTTCTCGACGACAAATGCTTTACAGTAATATAGAATAGTTGTCACGCGGTACAAAAATGCACCATACAAATGGGGCTCAAACTATGACGTCACAAGGTTTTGGTAACGCCTTACAATGTATGAAGCATTTATTTCTCAGAACACAAAAAGAAGGAGAAGTGCCTTATGGGCGTGGCACTGTCGATCAACGTTAGCCCGGTTGGGCTAACCTCGGCGAAACTTTTAAATATGGCCGTCAATCGCCTCGCGCCCGCTATCGCCGTAACATATGTGAAAAATGCCTGATTACCTACAGAAATCGCTGTGATACATGCTATTCAAATAACAGTGCAGTGTCTTTTCACCGGTAAGCCTATTTTACTCACTATATCCATCTTTAAACTACGAAAAATCATAATTATAATAATTTTCCTGTGCAATATGCACTCCAGTACTAAGAACATAAATAAGACGTATTTATATCGTTGGGTTTACTCCATTGCTGTTTTTATGTAGAATTTTCGTAAAGGTTTTCTAACTTGGAAAAGCAGGCCCGCAATGGACCGTCTCGCGAAACTGACTATTGTTGTATGCGATGTTTCGTGGTACGGCCGCATGTATTTGCCGTGAACTGTCAAAGTCACCAGTAGGTGTCAGCGGGAGTCATAGTGATGGGGTAGTTGCTTTCTTTGCAGACTGATTAAGTATCGATACTTTCGTCGCATTTACACTCGTTCGTCCAGACTTCCAAAATTACTAGAACCAATTATAATGTACGACTAGGTAGCTATTGTCCGCGACTCCGTCCACGTGGACTTCAGTTGCTAAGGAAGCTTTTATTTTAGTTGCAGATTTTGTCGTAATATGAACAGGCTTAGTTTTGACCACGTATTTCAAAAAGTTTTTAATAAAGGTTTAATTTCAGGTTTCCCAAAGACCCTAATAGGAAGGATAAATGGATTGAAACTACAGGGAGAGGGCCTAACTGGCTTCCTCTCAAATCAAATACCGGTTGCTCCATCCATTTTACGGAGAAATGTTTCCAGATGCTAAAGAGGGGTTCTAAATAATCTTATAAATGAAATTCGATTAATTTAAAATAAAGTAAATGAAGTGTTTTCAATAATTTCATAATTTATTTAATATTTTAAATCCGTATTAGAAAGTTTCGGATATTGTTACTGTTGAAACATGCGTTCCTGAAGAAATAACAGGTGACCAGGTAATGCTTTTAATATTTTCATAATTTATTTACTATTTTAGATCCCCTTGTAACGGATATTTTTTCTGTCAAAGATTACTGCGAATGTCAAAGACCCCTGTAAATAATTAAAGAAAAAAATATTAGATTTTTTACAAATGCATACTTTTTGTATTTTAGATACAACAACGAGTTGCTGAAGTCTCAGAAACTGGTAGATTTATGTCAATTGAAGAAAAACCCCGCAAAAAGAAATCACGCAAAACATTGAACCATGTCAATAAGTGTCAAGTTCTAAATAAATATTTACATTTTAGGGGACATTAAAATATTCTCTGCAGGATCTCAGTCGTACGATGATGTTATCTTTTTAATGTAAATGTGTTTTGAAAGTTTCTTTAAGTTTATGTTTCACAAGTTTCTTTGAGTTCTTACTACCTAATGTATTTTTCACAAGTTAATAAAAATATTATTATTTATGTGATATTATTAAGAATGTTTTTTGTGTTCCCATCACAGTTATCACCCACCAAAGCAATAAAAATTTCAATCTAAACTCAGAAACATCTACAGTCACGCTTATTAATTCACGAGTTAAAATACGTAGTTCTAGATTTTTTAAAGTGTGCGCTATACAAAAACGCCCGGAAGGTGAAGGCAAAACGCAGGCATCTTGCCGCTTCAAACAAAAATTACGTAGGCGATATGTTTTGAATTATATTCAAGCGGCGCGGCACAGCCAACGTCGTTTCGTCGCCTATGTAGGTTTCATACCTACATTTTGTAGGTATAAAAACGTTTTTAAGCGGCAAGATGCTTGCGCTGTCCCTTAACCTTACATACCTACGCAGTTTCTGTATAATTCAAGCCTAACGTTTATCAGCAAATGGTCTCTAAACTTTGACATTTAGAATATTTGTATGATTAGAATTTACGATGAAACGGAATTCACGAATTATACGATAGGTAGGTATGAACAAAACTGACATATTTAGGAATTAACACATTGGTAGGCAAAGCCTGTAAAAATAAAACCTTAGGCAGCCTTTTGCAAAGGATTACTTCAACGAAATAAAGTAGTTACAGACTACGCGACATAAAGAAATAATTAGTTACTATTTAGGTATAGACGGTATAGATGGCAAGAAAAAAATCGACATAATGTACAAAAAAATTTTTGTACGATGTACAATTTTTTTAAAGTATAATCGATAATGTACTTTTTCGTTCCCATCCCTAATGTTGTGCTGCTCTTCTCATTGGCTGTTTCATTTGTGTTAACAGCGAATCGTGAGCCAGTTGTTTATGTTGTAATCAAATACAGATTATGAGGAAACTGTAGCTGTGTGAGTAAGTGGCGACATCGGTTTTCTAGCAAACGGGCCATAATAACACTTCTCCTTATTTTTGTGTTCTGTGATTTATTTATTATTATTGGAGATATCGCGAGTTTTCTCTTTTAAGCGTAATCTTCTTCTAAACTCTTTGGGTAATAAGTATGCTTTTACATTACATTCTACCGTCTAGGTTGCAAGCACGTGAAGGGCATCCTGCTGTTCGGACCGCCCGGCACCGGCAAGACTCTGATGGCTCGCCAGATCGGTAACATGCTGAACGCTCGCGAACCCAAGATCGTCAATGGCCCGCAGATTTTGGACAAATACGTTGGCGAGAGTGAGGCTAACATACGAAGACTGTTTGCTGACGCCGAGGAGGAGGAAAAACGCGTAAGTTTGACACGGTTGGCCTATAGATGTTGGACAATTATGTTGGCGAGAGTGAGGCCAACATTTGGAGGCTGTTTGCTGACGCCAAAGTGGAGAAAAAACGCGTAAGTTTGGCACAGGTTGCCTAGAGATGTTTGACAAATATGTTGGCGAGAGTGAGGCCAACATCCGAAGACTGTTTGCTGACGGTGAGGAGGAGGAAAAACGCGTAAGTTTATGGTCCGTCCGTCGGATGCTCGCAATGTTATTCAAATACGTTAAGAGAAAATGGTCATCCATACGAAGGAAAATTACGAAAAACATGTTTTTAATATCATAATATTTAGGTGTATAGGTAGGCATTATGGATATTAAATTCAATTATAAAATTCAGTAGACATTATATAAGTACATAGATTCAATTGTAGGTAAAATTTGTTTCAATTAAATAACATTCGAAATCGTAATAAAATTAATTATTAATAATGGGATTAAATTATATTGCATTGAACTATATAAATTAAACATGTAATTATGTAATTAAACTATTGAAACTTATTTAGCTCTTATAACACGAGTCAAGGTTTCTTGTATGTTTTTTCTTGACAGGCCTGGTTCAGGCCAGTGCATGCCCAAGGGATAGGCGAAGCGACAATCAAGACGTTTTTTTTTTGTTGATCAAAAAGAATTATTTTTAGTCTACTTTTAAAACTGGAAACTGTTATAAATTGCCGAAGAGCCCCCTCTTCGGCAATTTATGATAAGGAACGTGAACTAACAATAACCGTCGCTTCCAGTGCGGTCTAGTCCCCAGAAGTGAACTAACAATAACCGTTGCTTCCAGTGCGGTCCAGTCCCCAGTAGTGAACTAACAATAATCGTTGCTTCCAGTGCGGTCCAAACAGCGGCCTCCATATTATAATATTCGACGAGATCGACGCCATCTGCAAGGCGCGAGGCTCCGTAGGCGGCAACACCGGCGTCCACGACACTGTTGTCAATCAGCTGCTATCTAAGATCGATGGTAAGTCGAAATATACGCTAAAATATACACCTACCTACTCTCTTCATCTTTCAGTTCTATCCATCCTAAGGTTGTCTGGAAGAGATCGCTTTTAGCAATAAGACCACCAATTGTATACGGCAAAACTTAGACATGTAAGCCTTTTAATGTATTTTGTTTTCTGGTGTGTACAATAAAGTGTTCTAATCTAATCTAAGTATGGTTTTTAGTGTTCCGTACCCGAAGGGTGCCAAATGGGACCCTATTACTAAGACTTCACTGTCCGTCGGTCTGGCTGGCTGTCACGGTCATCACTATCACGGTTCATGAGATACCAGGCTGTATCTCATGAACCGTGATAGCTAGGCAGTTGAAATTTTTACAAATGATGTATTTCTGTTGCCGCTATAACAACAAATAAAATAATTATTTAAGGGGGTTCCCATACAACAAACGTAATTTTTTGCCGTTTTTGCTCGATATTAATAACGGCAACAGGCAGACGCTTGAAATATTCACAGAATATTTAGTTCTATATTCGCTTCAAAAATAAATTATGAAAATAAAATAAATATTTAAGGGGGGCCACAGCAAACGTGATTTTTTGCCTTTTTTTCTAGATCTTTGTGTCTAATGTCGTATAGATAATGGTACGGAACCCTTGGTGCGCGAGTCCGACTCGCACTTGGCTGGTTTTTTATACCATATGGTACTACTGTACTCCAACCTTAAACTTTGTCTGTGATTTTGTAGTGACGCCCGACTCAGAAGTGTTTATTTGTAGGCCGCTGATGCAAAAGAAATAAAAATTATTTAATAAAATTACAATTTAAAACAAAAAATACAACTGGCCAGTTTTGGGTAAGTACTTACTAGCTGTTGCCCGTGACTTCGCTCGCGTGGAAATTTTGATGTTTTTTTACTGGATAAGAAGTAGCGTATGTGGTATTCCGGATTATAATCTATCTTTGTGGCAGATTCCATCCCGATCTGTTCAGTCGGTCTAGCGTGGTTAAGTAATAAATAAACCCGGAACCTCAGTGACATTTCCTCGGAACTCTCGAGTTCCGACATCCCTAGGCTAGCACCTCATCGGCCACCCTCTAGCGGCCATATATTATAACTACATAACATAAACACACGCCTGTATCTCAGAGGGGTAGGCAGAGACCAGGGACTGACGCCCAGGGACTGACAGATCACTTTCACTTCATCAGCATTCATTAGTCGTTTTGCATATAAATCATGCCGACAAAACGGTAAGATAAAAGTTGAAAATAAAGACCTTGAAAATAACAATAGAAATCTATCGATATTTTCAAGGACAGATGCCTAATTATGCGCACCAAATCCTGGGCGATTCCAATCGTGTAACTGTCAAATTGCGATTGGAATCGCTCAGGCTTTGGTGCGCGTAATATAGGGGCACGACTGAGGAGGTTAAGGTTAATCCGCCAATGCGTGTAACCCACTTTAGGACTAGCTGCTCTAACCAGCCCTCGTTCCCCAGGCGTGGACCAACTAAACAACATCCTCGTCATCGGCATGACGAATCGACGCGACATGATAGACGAGGCGCTCATGCGACCCGGTCGTCTCGAGGTACAGATGGAGATCGGTCTGCCGGACGAGAAGGGCCGAGTGCAGATCCTCCACATCCACACCAAGAGGATGAAAGAGTATAAGAAGATGGCCGATGATGTCGATCCTAAGGTGAGAGCGGTGTGGCTGAGAATTCCACGTATTTTATGTGAGACACCCTCGTTACTTTATTATTTAGGAGGGCCTGTCAAGAAGCGATTCCCATACAAGCGTAGTTTGGTTTTAATTTTCAAATGACACGCCGTATCTCAGTGAAACTTTATCAATTTGCTTAGAGGGCACCTCGAGGTTTGCTCTTGCTTACAACTGAGAATAACAGAATAAAAAAGTAATGTATAGCCTCATAAGACATTTCGTAGAAACTATTCACCAGGCTATAATTTCTTTCTCATAAGTTTATTTCCAATTCTAAGCACGATCAAACCTCGATTTGTGTCCTCTAAACGTACTGGCAAAGTTTCATTGCGGTCCGGCATGACGTTGTGAATTATTTAAAACCAGACTACGTCTGTATGGGAATTGCTCCTTAAGGGGACCCTCTTCAGTCCTTTTATTAGGGTTCCGTACCCAAAGGGTAAGGGACCCTATTATTAAGACTCCACTGTCAATGAACCGTGATAGCTAGGCAGTTCAAATTTTCACAAATGATGCATTTCTGTTGCCGCTATAACAACAAATACTAAAAGCAGAATAAAATAAGTATTTAAGGCGGGCTCTCATACAAGAAACGTATTTTTACGTGCGTAATTTTTTTGCCGTTTTTTGCTCGATAATCTCGATATTAATAGACGTTTGAATTATTTAAATATTGTATAGAACCCTTCTTGCGCTTCGTCTAACTCGCACTTGCCGGTTTTTTATATTCAATTTCGTTGTTTAACTAATAAATTATCTAAATTCTATTTTCTAAAGTATTTTTTTATCCACTTTACTTGGAGATTCGCACACCATGTGAACCACCGCCATACACACACACACGCACGCACGCACGCACGCACGCACGCACGCACGCACGCACACACACACACACACACACTATTATTTCTTTATTGTATTATTTAGACGGACTGCCTCGTTGGTCTAGCATTAACACGCATGACTATCAAGACAGTGGTCGCGTGTTCGATTTCAGTCGGAAGCTGCAAAATAAATCCCCAATAATAAAAATTCTACTGCTACATATATTTACATATAAATACTAGTAATACTAAAATACTCTATGAGAAGCCCTGTGCCCTACAGTGGGACGTGCTTATTAGATGAATAAAAATACATCCAACTAATAAATTATTTCCGTCGCTATAAATTATTAAACTGAACAAAAAATATTTATTACACTATAAAATATAGCTTTAACTCTTTGATCAATCCCATGAATTCTGTGGTTAATTCGCCGTTTAGGGTCACCCAGATTTGTATCATTAATCTATAAATGCGCTTCGTAAATTTAAAATTTATTGTAATAGCTCAGTGGTTTTGTTTTAAGATTCTGGTGTCTATGGAGGACCCCAACTATTCATTTCAATGTTAAATAGAAGAAAACTCAAAGTTAAAAGTAACAATTTCAAAGAGGACTTGATTATAGTAACTATTCGTAAAACTACAGTGCACACCATGTATTTTACAGTCTAGGCCCATAATCTCTCTCTCTGAGAGAAGGCCTCAAGTAGGCCTCATAAAAATTTGTCTATTTCACGGTACCTACCTTACAAAAATGATTCCTTTATCTAATTTCGGTTCCCCACTCAAACAGGAGCTAGCGGCCCTCACGAAGAACTTCTCAGGCGCGGAACTTGAGGGTCTGGTGCGGGCGGCGCAGTCCACAGCCATGAACCGCCTCATCAAGGCCTCTAGTAAGGTGGAGGTTGACCCAGAAGCCATGGAGAAGCTGCTGGTTGAACGAGGCGACTTCCTTCACGCCTTGGAGAATGACATCAAACCTGTAAGTAGCTCTTTTATGTCGTTAACCACGAAAATTTTACAACCAATGAAGTCTGTGTCTGTTTGGTAAGAAGCTATAAAGATGCTGCAGTCTATCGGTATAAAGCAGCTCATCAAGGTTTCCAGTAAGGTGAAGGTCGACCCAGAAGTCATGGAGAAGCTGATGGTGGAACGAGGCGACTTCTTGCACGCCTCGCGGAATGATATCATGCCTGTCAGTCGCTGTTACGTCTTTAACTTTGAAATTTTGAAACCAACCTATAATGTCCTATTTACAAAAACACGATTCTTAAAACACTCGATTAACGCCTATTAAAATAGTCCGTGGTGGAGATTTTACATGGAAATAACGTAACCACAGATTAAATAAACTGCCTCTGAGGAATGGTTTAGAGAGGAATCGTTTCTTTTATAAATGAGGCCAAAAATCTATAAGTTAACGTTGAATGTTGTGGACTGAAAGAGGATGTAGTGACTAAAATTGAGAAAGGAATGTTGAGTTGGTTTGGACATGTGGAGAGGATGAAGGAAGAAGGATTGACGAAACAAATATATCGAGCGAATGTGGGTGGAAGGGTCGATAAGGGACGCCCCTGGCGGACATACTTCGACAAATAGGGGATGATAGTGCAAGATAAAAAGTACCCAAACCGGCGTGCGTGCATGCAACGACTAATGAATGTTGAGGAAGCAAAAGTGATTTGTCAGGATCGTGGCAAGTTGGAGCCCCTGGTCTCTGCCTACCCCTCTGGGATACAGGCGTGAGTTTATGTGTGTATTATCTGTAAGTTTATCCCTATTGATGGACCAATAAACAAAACAAATCATATCAAACCGCTCTTAGACATCTTTAACTTTGAAAACCAACTATATTTTCAAAAAAAAGGTCTGTCTCTGTGCTAAGTGTGGGAATGGCTGGTAAGAAGAAGTCACAGTCTACTGCTGTTAACCAAATTTAAGAAATCAAGAAAGTTCTGCCATCTGTGGGAAGTCTATGTGGAAATCTATTTGGTATATACGCGTCTCTCTCGCGTCCATGCATAATGCTATGAAGATAGATACAGTGCTTTAAGATGTTTTTTAACATCTACATCTATCTGACAGATATCTACTCATGTCTTCTTCGAAGCGGCCTGACAATCACATTGTTCTGTCCATAGGCCTTCGGGACGGCAGCGGAGGCGCTTGAGCACTTCCTGTTACGCGGCATCATCAACTGGGGCACCCCTGTTTCTTCTCTGCTCGAGGATGGACAGCTGTACATTCAGCAGGCTCGCGCTACCGAGGCTAGCGGTAAGTCTCACCATGACTACCCACAGGCTTTCTGCAACGCAGTGGAGGATCCGAGCGACCGAGCCAGCTACCAAGGCTAGCGGTAAGTCTCACAATGGCCTATCCACAGGTCTCGGCACGGCTGCGAAGGAGCTGAGCTACCGAGCCAGATACCAAGGCAGAGTCTCACAATGGTCTGTCCACAGGCGTTCGGCACGGCAGTGAAGGATTCGAGCTACCGAGCCGGCTCCCGAGGCTAGCGGTAAGTCTCACAATGGCCTGTCCACAGGCCTTCGACACGCCAACTGAGGATCCGAGCTACCGAGCCAGATAACAAGGCTAGCGGTAAGTCTCGCAATGCCCGACCCAGAGGCCTCCGGCGTGGCAGCGAAGCGTCCCGTCTCTGCATGAGGGCGGACAGCTGTACATTCAGCAGGCCTGCGCTTCTGAAGCTAGCGGAGTTTTTCAAAATTTTTCTACGCCTTCTATGGTATAGAAACGATGTCACTCGGATCTAAGTTTGACGCACGTTCCCCATTGTCCTTCCCCAGGCCTAGTGTCGGTGCTGTTGGAGGGGCCGCCCAACTGCGGCAAGACGGCGCTGGCGGCACAGCTGGCCAAGCTCTCCGACTTCCCCTTCGTGAAGGTGTGCTCGCCCGAGGACATGGTCGGCTACACAGAGACCGCCAAGTGCTTGCAGATCCGCAAGGTGCGCCCAACTCCTATATTATTGTTCGATTCCTTTCGATACTCTCATTAAAAGTCGAGTTGGGGAAACCTTCATCACCACAAATAGCAATACCAAGTACATATCTTGTACTTGGTTACAACGAAGTTATTATTCCATTTTCAATACTATTAGATTCCATCCAATAGTATTGGATTCGATATGGCTCTATTCTAAAAAATGGTTCTACTTCTACGAGCATACCAATAACCACAATGTTGCTACGGTTAAATAACACTGACCTCACCCCACAGTACTTCGATGACGCGTACCGTTCAACCCTATCCTGCATTCTGGTCGACAACATCGAGCGTCTGCTTGACTACGGGCCCATAGGACCGCGCTACTCCAACTTGACCCTGCAAGCGCTTCTGGTCCTTCTGAAGAAGCAACCACCGAAAGGCCGCAAGCTGCTCATTCTTTGCACCAGCAGCCGGAGGTAGGTTTAAGTTACAAAACAAAAAATTGTGAATCTTTCTCTCTCTGTTTCTATATCTCTCAGTGACAATACCTTCTCAAAAAAGGATCTGCACAAGATACAGCGTGACCTGTGTGGCGCCAAGTTAGGGTGGCCTTTTACATACCAGAATTGTTCCGTAGCTTAATACTTTGTCCGTTTGTGAGGTGAGTGCATTCATGCATCGCATCATCTCTCACTGGGGGCAATTTGCCTTACAAATTCCCCTACAGTGTTTCTAGTAAAAGTTGCCATTTCAGTGCAATAAAAAAAAAATACAAAAAAACTTGCATAGTGTTCATTTTGAATAGAAATGTGTTGTTTATATCAGTATAAATGTATAATAGATAAACAACGTGATTAAGTTTTGGAAAGTTACCTATTATACGTTTTTTGAAACCTGTCGGTATTCTTTCAATAACCTTCCCATTGCAACATGAAACGTAAAAGCCGCTGTGATTAAACTGGACAGGTGGAAGTCGAATATGTTAGTATAACGGTAAGTAAAGACGATGCTGAAGATTTTACGTTCCGATCCTGCTCCTACTACGTTTGCTCTAATGGGAAGACATATGGAGGTTTTCAAATCATCATCAGCCATTTGACGCCCACTGTAGGACATAGGCGTCCCTCGTGGTTTTCCAAGCTTCCCGGTCTTGAGCCGTCCGCATCCAGCGAATCCCCGCCACCATAACCAGGCCGTCAGACCATCTGGTGGAGACCTCCCACGCTGCGTCGTCCGAGCCGCGGTCGCCAGGTCAGAACTTTTTCGCCCCAACGGCCATCAGTTCTCCGAGCTATGTGCCCCGCCCACTGCAGCTTCAACTGAGCAATTCTTCGAGCTATATCAGTAACTCGGGTTCTTCTGCGGATTTCCTCATTCCTGATTCGATCACGCAGTGAAACACCTAACATAGCTCTCTACATTGCGTCAAGCTTGAGCCAAGGTTTTCAAACGAATTATGTGATACACAGGCAAGTGATGGAAGACATGGAGATCCTGTCGGCGTTCACGGGTGTGCTGCACGTGCCGAGCCTATCGCAGCCTGAGCACGTGATGGCCGTGCTCGAGGAAAGCGATGTCTTCTCCCAGAAGGACCTGCAGAAGATACAGCGTGACCTGCGTGGCGCCAAGTTAGTATATCGCCTTTTACATTCCAGAAACGTCAGAACATTGAGAAAACTATCAGCCGTTTTATATTACATTTATCATCTGCAGCTTTAAAATGTTTATGACACACATGATATTTTTTTAAAGTTTTCCCCATATTAAAAATTTTGTATATATAAGGGCTAAGAATATTAATAACTTGATTTTTCGAATATCAAAATATTATGTGTTAAATAAATCGGTGACAGAGCTGCGAAGTACAAACTCTCAGAGTACATGTGTGCCAACCTTAAGAAAAATAATAATAAATAAATAACTTCCACACAACACAATCACTTGTACTGGTCCCAAACTAGGATACCATGTGCTGTGGTAACCAGGCAAGGACATCACAAACTTGGAAATACACCCAGGCTGAGGCCATGATAATGTTGCCACAGTAAAAATTTCATTTTTATGTTGCCACAGTAAAAATTTCATTTTTAAATAAACATAAATTCCCCCAGGATCTTCATCGGCATCAAGAAACTGCTGGCGCTTGTCGACATGGTCAAGCAGACGGAAGAGGAATACCGAGTGGTCAAATTCCTCACGAAACTCCAGGAGGAAGGTGGCCTAGATCTCGGCACCACTATACAATAAAAATCATTGCAACCTTAGGGATTACACGCGCATACCACACAACCCACTACCCAGGATCATTTACTCCCTCCTATTATAGTTTCCGCACCCAGTTCACCGGCCAGATCAAACGCTAAGAGAAGCGAGTCCACACCTTGCGTTTCCGACTTGATTAGCTATGAGATAGACTACGATGACCTCAGCGAATGTTCAGAGTCGTTTGACAAAAACAAGAGGGGAAGAACCGTCAAGGGACACGAGATATCGCCAGCGAAAATTCCGCTTTTGAGACGAATTCGCAGTGTCGAGATAGTTTTTGAGGACGAAATGTCTGCGTGTGCTGAGAACACTTCTCTCGACAATCCGATCGAGCTAGCGGTTTCAGACAGTAGTGATGACTCTACTAAATGCGTCGATGAATTCGAGCCTTTGCAGGGCGACGGTGAAAACAACGAAGATTCAGCAACACTAAACCCCGATGGAGACACATCAGATGAGAACTCAGTATCATTACCCAAAGACGGTTTGAGTCCCAAAATAGAAGCTACAAATTCTAACATTCTGACTGAAAGTCTGACCACTAATGAATATGGCACAAATGCTCTGACGGAGAGTCTGACGCTGAACGAAGATAATACCAACGCTCTCAATGAAAGTTTCACATTAACAGAGGACAGTGAACAAGTCTTAGACGAAAGCTTGGCACTCAATGAAGATCTGGCCCATCTTATTCCAAAATGTTCAACAGTCGATCAAAATATCCTTTTTCAGAACGACAGTTGGACAGTCAATGATGGAACTACACATCTTCTAGATGAATTTGTTAAAGACGAAGAAACCTTACATCTAAAAGAAAGTTTGACACTTCACGAAGACATAACCATATCACACATGTCAGAAAAATATGGAGACTCAGGTCGGTATACTGAAGAGGCCAGCTCATCACATTTCGAATCTATTTCTACTCAGAATCAGTCGTATGACGATGCCTTGCTTTCTAATTCATTAGACTGTGTCAAAATTGACGACTCCTCGACATCATTCAGCGCTTGCGAGTCTAATATCATGTTTGAAAGACAGAGATTGTTGTTCGAGTACATCGACAGCAACAGCGATAGCTCAGATAACACAGCTGTATGTGATACAGATGCCGCATATATTAAAAGCCTTATGTCCATTCATAACACGCTAAGCAACGCTGATGAAGAATCAACCCTATGTGACAGTTCTGATCTCCAGTATGATTCATTTGTGGACATGGGAAAGTTTTGAAACATACATAATCAAATCAGTATTGTAAATGTTTATTCAATAATCTCACTGTTACTTGCATGCTTATAAGTGAATATATTTAACGAAATATTATGCTTGAGGTATTTTACTACAATTTATTTAATTTAGGATAATGTTGCGGATAAAGGCAAAACAATAAAAACATTCCACAGAAAAAATAATTAGACATTACTAAGCCTGTTTCCAATTGAAGTGTGATTGATTTGTTAAAGTTATTCAGGCACCAAGCAACCTTCTTACAGCTTTTGCACAGGTGTTCGGTGGTATGCGAATGTTGTAACCATGTCATAATCTTTTGTAACATATTGTTTCCATTTCTTAGTACTTTATGTAAATATTGAGTTGGATGGATGGAACTAGTATATAAATATATTTATTTGTTCTTACTGCTGTGACATGGTTACTGTAATCCTGAGGTTGTAAGTCGTGGTAGCTTTAATATTTATGCTAGACCATAGCTCAATTGACAGAAACATAATATACTTTGTGACGAGCTGAGTTTATTTATTTCCATTTCGTTTCTGGTATGATAACGCGGCTCGACGCTGTATTTTTTTTTACTTAAAAATAGGCAATTATGTATAATGAATGATTTATTAGTATTGTAAGGAAATAAAGTCGTCAATTTAAAGGAATTAGAATATTACGCCATATTGAAATACTATTGTTAAAGAAATAAAAGTAGTTCTTTTGAATTGAATAGCTTTGATTAATGAAGTTAGTAGTCATGAGTACAACAAAACCTAGACATTGAAAACACTTCAGAAATATATTTATATTTCTGCAATTATATATTAAATTACCTACTAGAATGCAATAAAAAAGAAAATGTGAAGTCATTTTCTTATTTTTATTCTGCACACTATAATTGTTATGATAGCTTGTTGAGTTTTTATTGTTATCATGGTAGCATCATGATAACATATATTTTATAACATTCCAAGTTAATATCACATGTATTATTAATATTCATCTTAACATATTCTATCTCTGTACTTAATCAGTTTGTGAGTTATTCTTCTTTTTTACTCATGTTTTGTAACTGGAGGTGTAAGTTTTACTCGTTCAGTGGACAGTTAACAGATGTTCTATGTTTTATAATTACCATCTGTAAACTGGTACATTATATTAAGCAATATTTAAGATAACATGCAACTTTTAGCCTTTAATATGTACCAGCCAGTGGTACCAACAGTCAAAACTAGAAATAGAAAAAGTCTGAATTACACCACAGTTTGCGATAATAGCCCTTTTTATGTATAACTTTGACTGTCCTACATTTATCAATTTTGTTGGCACCAACAACACAGTAAAATAGAAGAACAACTCAAAAAATATTATTGCTTGAATAGTGAAATTAACTCAGTAGTGATTAAATGTTGCTATAATTTATGTCTGTGAAAGTAAAATAATATTATGAGAGAAATGACAGTGGAGTTGTTGAAAAATAAAATGAATAATAATAAGAAGTGTTTCATTGAAATAAAAATAAAGTTTATGATTTATTTAAAATAACTTAATATTTTTTAAATATTAAAACATAGAGCAATACAGTACATAGTGTGCTTGCTTATTATTTTGGACATAATTACACAAGTCAAAAAGTTAATGAGATAATTATTTCACTCAAGTTCAACTCGATAGCAATCACACAACGTGAAATTACAGTCCGGCTAATTGGCACTCTCGCAGGCATCAACCCAGTCATTGTAAACATCAATAGGCTCTGACAGAACATTTGTTGATGTCTGGAAATCTTCTAAGCATACCCTGCATTGTATCCTGGCTGTGTTTCGCGCTCGATCCCTGAAACAAAACTTCGAGTTATTTTAGACTGCAGTTTAGGTTTGATTTGACCGAGAGTCTGCTTGACCATAGTTGTCTCTAGCACGACACAGTTGTCTCTAGACTTCTCTAGCACGGCTATGTGAGATCATCTACTAAAATAACCTACATGTTGTGGTGTGTTGCATTGATCCCCTCAGCATTGATTAAAAATTATAAACTCACTTCGGTTTCTTTATTGGTTGGACAGTTATTGCAGAAAAGTCTAAAAAGTGATTTTAGTATGAGTTTCGCAAATTTCTCTGAGAAATTTTACTTATTTTGATTAGCATAACAATAGCTCTGCTTGTGGTATCAATTTGAAATTTAAGCTCTGCAGCCCCATATTGTCCAGAATACCTGTCCCTCACATCACTGCTTGGTAAGCTACCCAGGATGGAATAGGTGTTGGGCAAGCCTACTCCATATAAAAAAAACAATATCTCAGTCACTGCAGCATCTATGTGAGTGAAGCTGCCACTGGATACTGTATAAATAATCTCATTAGGTAGATGCAAAGGCCAAAGGTTTAGCAATCGAAATACTTACATTTTGACTTCACAAGACTTCTCATGGTTACAGAATGGGCAATTGAACTGCTGGTCAAGAGGCTCTATGGCTTTGCGCTTTGGCGGCGGCTTTCTTTTTGACTTGCGGCGACCCATATCGTCTTTTCTTTAGTATAACTTAAGATTATTTGCACAATAATACCAGTAAAAACTGTCAGAAACACAATTTTATCCGGCAAATTGCAAATACCTAAAAATCTGATTTTTTTATTAGGTGGACTAAACCAGAGAGAATGTAAGCACTGACTAAACTGACAGCTAAAAATGCTCTTATTTTTTTTAAATGTTGTCAGAGCAAGATCGTAGTGATGTCACTTGATGTGTTGATTGAATGATCGATTTCATTCAATCATTGACTTCAATTTTATTTCCTTTGTTTGGGGAAAACAAATTATCTTAATCCTAATCATTAAACAAATTATCTTAATCCTAATCACTAAATAGTTGTGGTGATGTAGTAATAACAAAAAAGATAAAATACATAAAAAACCAGACATTAGTAATAGAATCACAATCGAATTTTGTTGCTTTTTATAAAATTACATAGATCTTTTATAAATGGAGAGAATACCAATTGTAACAGAGAACGAAAATTTGTGGGAAAAGGGAGATTGGAAGGAAGATTATATAGGGAAGAAGATAATTTTGAGCAGTTAAAAAAGATGTGATCCGGAGTCCCGATCAATTTTTTTTTTCTTCTATTTATTTCTTTTTTTTTCAATCGACCAGAGTAAATTCAACGCTTGTCGCTTGTCATGTCAGCGATAATTGACGTTCAATCGACAAAAGAGTAAGTTCAACATCTATCATGTCAGCGATATTTGACGTTCAATGAGTGGTTAAATAAATTACTCTGTGGCATCGATAAAAAAAAGTCTACCGAGGTGGTCTGTGTCATTCTGTGTTCACTGCATTAGTGATGTACCGGTATTTTCCTTTTGCAAAAAAACTTTTTTTTAAAATTACATTTGTTTTTTTTTTAATTTCATCACAAAAGTCTTATAATTGGGTATTTGACAAAATATGAAATGAGTTACTTTTAAAACGGAATTTTGTATGAAAATACTGGTTTATGACGTCACATTTCAGAGCACTCTTTTTATGAAATCTATTTCAAAATTGTAATAACTAGTAATTGACTAAGAGACACATTTTCCGTGATATTTTGTAATTGCATTTATGAAAAGTTTTGAAAAGCACTGTTGAAATAAAGTACAATCTGTTTTATAATAAAATCTGAAAATCATAATTTTGGTGCAAAATGTGGTCAACGGCATAATATCTACTAGGCTGCTCAGCCTGAAAATACCAATTATTCAAAGGCAAAGGTTACCAAAACATAAACAGAATTAAATAAGCTTTAAAATTTATTTGGGACTTACATAAAAAGTAATCGATTAGTTTTTTTATATACCGGCTATTATCGGTTTTTTGAAAAACCGGTTTTCCTGGAAATTGTTCTAATCACTACACTGCATATTTAGTCTGTGCCGGCCAGCATCTGGCAACACTTCAATTCAATTCTGCTTTATGGACTCACTGATCTGGCAACACCACAACATTGATTTGTCTTTTTTTTATCTGTGCATTCAAACAAGATCTCATCAAGATCAAGATTCAACTTGATTCAAGTCGCTGTTTGTCTTTTTTTTAATCTGTGGGTCGGTTGTCGGTTTGTTGTGTATGTCGTGGTTCATCTCAAACTTTATTTTCATATTTTTTCCTATCAATGCCGTTTGAATACCATATCCGAAATGGTATTTA
The DNA here is from genome assembly GCA_963969515.1 of Yponomeuta evonymella. Classification (NCBI taxonomy): domain Eukaryota; kingdom Metazoa; phylum Arthropoda; class Insecta; order Lepidoptera; family Yponomeutidae; genus Yponomeuta; species Yponomeuta evonymella. The sequence continues at coordinate 15,178,708 of OZ018349.1, forward strand.
ATACAAGCGAAATCCTTGTTTTATCCATCCTTCTCGCAGGGGGTGAGTTTGGTTAGATTTTCATGTTACATTTACTGCATAGCAAAAGTTAACGCCCAACGTATTTCCTATTTCAGTTTCCTGCATATCTGCGGAATGCACAATTCCTGTCGTTCTTCGAAATACATGGTTCTCGTTTGAAAATGGCAAGCAGACCATCACAGATATTAATGCCAGCGACATGACCGGGAGGTTAGTCAAGTTACCAGCTTTTCTCATTGACACTTACCAATTTGTTTGCCCCTTATCCTAAAATCCTCCGTAACCTTCCAGGGGAGAATGCGTGAACATAAAGGCAGACTTCCACGTGAACTACACAATGGTGTTTCGCTACACTAACTGCTATTATTGCGTGAAGTTGATAGTCCGTACCGTGAATGTTCTGGAGAAGATTGAGACACCTTGCGTAGATGTGGCGCCTGATGAGGAGCCCACTGTGGAGCGCGTGTGTCGCGGGCTTAACCCTCAACAGCAACTCATCACATTGTTCTCAGAAAACTCTGTGCCGGTATGTAAATAAGATTTATTTTTTTAAGAAAACACAAAGTTTCTTTGCTGGACTTATGTTTTGGTTAACATGATCATTTTATTTTACTGTATTAATTAGTTTTACTTTGTATTCTCTCTCACACTTTGTATTTTTATATTCTTTTTGTTGCACTAACCTGTGCTGAGAGCAATTCTAAAAAACCTATTACAAATATATATAATATTATTATTTTGTACACAATACAGAGAAGTTTGTAAAGAGGTTCGAAATTTCGCTGATGCCTACACTTGCCCATTAGCTCAGTTGGGAGAGCGCCAGAGGTTGCGGGTTCAAGTCCTGGCATGTGTAGACTTATTAGCCTCTAAGTAGGTTTTTAAAACTTAGTATTTTGTGTAATGTCCAAATAATTAAATTCTAATATGTGTAAAATATTAAATATTTCCAGAGCCACTTGTTGTAAATTATGGAAATATGAATGTAATTTTAACATTTTCATGTCCTTATAATTGACTAAAAAAAAGTAAAATAAATCAATTCAGGCGAGATGATATTTGGGAGACATTGTCCAGGTGACCAATTAGTCAAAATTGTTTTCTCAAGAGGCAAATTATAGGTCATAAGAAGTTCATGTACTTTTTCCAGGTCAATTGCCGTTCATCTCTAGAAGGAGTCTGGCACTTTGCTTACCAGAATCGTTATCGCTTCACTGGTGAATGTAACCACCCTGACAACCAGATCAAGTCATGCCAGACAGCTGGTACTCAGTTCTTGATCACTAATCAGAAGTTCAATATTACATACCGGAAGTGCCCGGGCATGTCTGAATCATTTGATGGTGTTGTGGAGTACAGTTGCTTAGGTATGGTTGAATCTTATGAGCTGATGAATTACATAATAGATTTATGTGGTTCTGGATAGTAAAAGAGCCAAACAATAAAACAAAATTAAATAGAATAGGATGAGATTAAAATTTTGCTGACAAAGTGTATTTTCCAGGTCACTGGTTCGTTGACAAAAACCACTTCTTTGCTGTGGCCAATACGAAGGAGTCACGTAAGGATGAGAGATACAGATGTTTCCTCAAGAATCGTGATGATGATTTGTATATTGGAGCATCCATTACACCTGAATGCAGCGCTCTGAAGACTGTAGAAATGTCACCAGAGAGATACAGGGTTACACCCGTCAAGGTATGTGCGAGTGTTCTTCAAACTTACACTTTTGACTTGTTTCCTTTTAAAGAATATCTTGTTATCCTGCACTTTATAAAATGGTACTAAAATGCGGTTCTTCCTAGGTAGGTTTCTCCTTATCCTACATACATATTATACATAAAAGAGGGGTAGGCAGTAGCGTTGGGTCGGAAGGAAAAAAACAACGGGAAGAAAAAGTGAAAGATTGGAAAAAAATTGAAAAATTGGTTAAAAACCCGGCTAAAAACCCAAATGGATGGAAAAATACTTTTTTGAATCAAAAGATGACATAATACTGTAATATTGAAACACTGCTTTGAATTACACTTTTACATTAACGTAAACTAACCAAGATCTATAGTTTTTACCACCCCGAATCCTAAGCATAAAGTCGAATAACTTGAGTTCTCAAATTATTTTACTTTTACCGTCGGATGTCGGGTGGTAAAAATTGTAAATCTAAACAGATTTTAATGATTTACAGTTAAGAACACGCTCAATTAAGTCATGAAGGTATGTAAGAGAATGCTAGAAGATGTTTGATAGGTAGTGCTCAGTTAAAATATTGTAACGCTTTGGTGTACCTAATTACTGTAATGTTGCAATATTTATGTAAATAAAATAAATAAATAAAAAAAAACTACAATCAAAATCGGCTCGTCCGTTTTGGAGCTACGGTGCCGCAGACAGACACACAGATACATATATTAATGATACTAAATATAAAATTATAACACCCCCTTTTTGCGCCGTGGCCAGGGGTTAAACATAAAATTTACTGTAGTCAGAATAAGAGTCCACTCTAAAATCTTCTAGCTGCAGCCTAGCTTCTTAACTCTTATTTTTCTGACTATATAAAATATGTTTTGAATCAAGATGTCATAAAATTATAATATTCATTGAAACACTGGTTTTAATCAAAATTTCACATAACCTAAACTATTCAAAAGTTACAATGTTTGCCACTTTTAACACACCAAAATTCGCAAATTATTCCACTTTTATGGTTGGGTTAGGAGTCGGAAGTGGTAAATATTGTGAATCTGAACAGATTTTAATGATTTATATTATAGCAAATAAGAAGAACGATTTAACAAAAAAACGGAATAATAATCGGTTTATCACTTTAAGAACTTCAGTGCTACAGAGAAACACACAGGTACACAAATGGAAATACACACAAATCAAAATTATAATATCTATATTATGTTTTACCATTTTTAATTTCATTTATCTCGGTATCATACGTTACGCTTTAGTAGGATATTAATTTTCTTGTCATTTTTATACGTCTTTGTGTCTCTTAAATAATCGTTGAAAATATTTACATGATAAATTTGATACAAAATAATTTTCCACCCGTTTGGGTTTTTATCCAAAAAATCGGCTGTTTAAATTGGTTTTTTTCCACTTCGGAAAAAAAGCCGGATGGAAACCCAACGCTAGCCGCAGTGCATTATCAAGTCATTAAATTCCTATTTAATTGTGATAAAATTTTGTCAGTTAATTGTTATTATAGAAAGTCAATAAACTCGTTGGATAGTTTATTAATTAACTTCTAATTTACTGTTTACGTAATAAAGTTTTTTGTGGGTACTTATATGTTTCCATCCTTACCGATTTAGAAGTAGGGTTTTACAAAATTTGATAACATTAAGACCTAGCTGGGAACTCAACATCCGCTAAGTTATTTAGATGAAATCGCTATCAGCAATACGCACGCCCCCTTGTATACGACTGAGTAAGTATTTGAAGACTGGAACTTTGTCCGACGATAAGGCCTATTACTATTATAAAATTTTTTTATGGCACCAAGTAAATATTGGACAATAGGCGGGCTTTATACTAATAAGTTCATTCATTCATCGCTTCATTGATAAATCGAGCTATATCTGTGGATAGAGAAAGATTATTACCAGTCTTATTCATAAAAAATAATAAGATATCTTAAAGCACTCATCGAATGCAGTTTAGTCGAGCACAAATGGAAAGATCATTTAGTCTGCATTAGAGCCATGGTTTAAGGAATCGTGTTTATTATTAATAAGACTGTACGTTTTTTTATTACTAGTCTCGCCAGTCGCGTACTCTACCTACCTATTATTTTTAAGAGTCAGCTTTCTCTATTTAATAAAATTATAATACTTTGACTACATATCGTACCAAACCTTCTGCCTACCCTTCCAGGATACAGGTATAAATGTATGTAGTATGGAAGTCTATGGAATCGGTACCTGTACTGTATAGGTAGGTGACTGTCCAATTTTTCATTTATACTGTAACATAACGAAGAAAAAAAATACTGGACAAGTGCGAGAAGATCTCGCGTCATGAGAGTTCCAAGCATGATGCAAATTATTACAAACTTTACTTTTTAGTAGAAAAATTATCAATCATATTATTTGTTCATTTATAAATCCTTTCAATGCACTTTCAAAAAACGTACCTTCAATACGGCGAAGTTTGGTATCGGAAAAAAATATGTGATGTAGGTACCTAAGTTGAGTTTGACACACATTTGACAGTGTCCTGAGTATAATCGCGGACAAGCTGGACTTTCCATACATTACTTACTGCCTCAGAGGCGATGAAAGATATTATATTTTATGAAAGTGCATAAAACATAGCTTTAAAAACCAGAGTTACTCTCATGGGCCACAAATTATTAGGTACGTATTACAAATGTTCAATCTTCCCATTGCATAATGCATTGACTTAAAAGCTTTTTTTTTATTTTGTTTGCACTGACTCAGAAACTTAAATTTTTTTAAGAGACCGCGACGCTTGACTTAGACTCAATTTGATAGGTATCGGTTTTGCTGGACTGACGTAAAACAAATTGGTTCTCTTTTTTCCTTTCGAGGTGTGGAACCCTTAAAACGACTAAAAAAGTTAAACATAACAAAGGTACAAGGGATTAGCGGTACACCGACCTTAGTATCAATATTTGCCTCCTTCGAGTTTAAACTTTCTTCATAATAGTGGACCTCACCGCCCTTTACCTGCTTTCGTTTGATACTCACATTAAATTATACTGAACGCAGTCAGAGTGTTGTGCAGTCGACAGCAGATTGTATAAGCAGCCTATATACGTCCCACTGTAGGGCACAGGCCTTCTCTCAGGGAGAGAGTATGGGCTTAACACCACGCGTGCCCACCGCGGATTGGCGATTTCAAGCCCTGAGCTATATGAATAGCTCAGCCACTCAGGTTTCCTCACGATGTTTTCCTTCACGGTTAGCGAGTGGTATTGCTACTATAACTTCACAAATGTGCATAACTTAGAAAACAAAGTCATAGGTACATGCCCGCACTGGAAATTGAACCTGGGTCTCCCGCTTTCGAGTCCAATGTTCTACCCACTAGGCTACCACCGCCACGACAGCAGATTAACCTTTACATTTTGGTCGCAAAGTCGCCTTTAACCTCCTCAGTTCTGACCTTGAAATAACAATGGTCTTCAATTCTCTAGTGAGTGATACTAAATTTACAAATCAACACTTTGTATATCTTCGTCAAGAAATTTGTCATAAAAGTTCAACAATTCTTTGGTAGTTTCAAGTGGAACCGCTTTTAAAGAATAGAGCCTCTGAGGTGGCGAATTGGCGACACATTGCCAAAGTGTAATCTGTGGATTGTGATTTCTTGCACAGACAGAGCACAGTGAAAGTGAAAGGCGAGCCGCAGTTAGCGTTAGGTCGGAAGGAAAAAAAAAAACGGGAGGAAAAAGTGAAAGATTGGAAAAAAATTGAAAAATTGGAAAAATTGGTTAAAATCCCGGCTAAAAACCCAAATAGGTGGAAAAATACTTTTTTGAATCAAAAGATGACATAATACTGTAATATTTATTGAAACACTGCTTTGAATTACACTTTTACATTAACGTAAACTAACCAAGATCTATAGTTTTTACCACCCCGAATCCTAAGCATAAAGTCGAATAACTTGAGTTCTCAAATTATTTTACTTTTACCGTCGGATGTCGGGTGGTAAAAATTGTAAATCTAAACAGATTTTAATGATTTACAGTTAAGAACACGCTCAATTAAGTCATAAAGGTATGTAAGAGAATGCTAGAAGATGTTTGATAGGTAGTGCTCAGTTAAAATATTGTAACGCTTTGGTGTACCTAATTACTGTAATGTTGCAATATTTATGTAAATAAAATAAATAAAAACTACAATCATAATCGGCTCGTCCGTTTAGGAGCTACGGTGCCGCAGACAGACACACAGATACATATATTAATGATACTAAATATAAAATTATAACACCCCCTTTTTGCGCCGTGGCCAGGGGTTAAACATAAAATTTACTGTAGTCAGAATAAGAGTCCACGCTAAAATCTTCTAGCTGCAGCCTAGCTTCTTAACTCTTATTTTTCTGACTATATAAAATATGTTTTGAATCAAGATGTCATAAAATTATAATATTCATTGAAACACTGGTTTTAATCAAAATTTCACATAAACTAAACTATTCAAAAGTTACAATGTTTGCCACTTTTAACACACCAAAATTCGCAAATTATTCCACTTTTATGGTTGGGTTAGGAGTCGGAGGTGGTAAATATTGTGAATCTGAACAGATTTTAATGATTTATATTATAGCAAATAAGAAGAACGATTTAACAAAAAAACGGAATAATAATCGGTTTATCACTTTAAGAACTTCAGTGCTACAGAGAAACACACAGGTACACAAATGGAAATACACACAAATCAAAATTATAATATCTATATTATGTTTTACCATTTTTAATTTCATTTATCTCGGTATCATACGTTACGCTTTAGTAGGATATTAATTTTCTTGTCATTTTTATACGTCTTTGTGTCTCTTAAATAATCGTTGAAAATATTTACATGATAAATTTGATACAAAATAATTTTCCACCCGTTTGGGTTTTTATCCAAAAAATCGGCTGTTTAAATTGGTTTTTTTCCACTTCGGAAAAAAAGCCGGATGGAAACCCAACGCTAGTAGGCAGACATAAGTTTTTCTTATTTACACTGCAGATATCCTAATCGAATGTGCGAGTATCTAATATTTATAAATCAAGCCATCAGCAGAATCAAATCTTATTAGTATTTTCCCTTTCAGTCGGAAGTAGTGGAGCCAGGCTGCAGACTACCTCAGAACTTCTCTGGTAACTGGATCAACACAGCAAACATTGACGCAGACGTGTTCATTAATGAAACACACATCATCGAGACATACTATCCTGATGAGGGTCGATACAGGAGGACTATATATGTGTGCAGGTAAATGGAGGGCCTGTTTCTTAACCTGAATGTAAAAAGCCCTTTTCTCCAAAAATATAATAAAAATTTATAACAGTACAGATATTTGACTACAGTTGTCCCAATGAAACACATAATTATCTTTTCATTTGATTATTAACTGTTATATTCTTACCTTGCAGGGAACAGAGAGACAGCAGAGTGATGATGGCTCGACTTACAGTAGATGGTTGTCAAAAGGATTACATTTGCTTTGACTTTGTTCCTCAACATCACAATGTTATTAGGTAAATAAAGACTGTATTAGACTAACCTGGTAAAGTAAGCTACAAGAAGAAGAATCTTAATAAAGCAATTTAAGTCAAATATTATCTTTAAAAATTTGAGGCTTAGACGATTGTTGAGATTTACTCACTTAGCCTCATGGTTGGGCCATTGTACCCAGCAAAGCTGTGAGCTCACTCCAGCCAGCCTATCTCTTTCAAGAAGGCCAGCAGTGCTCTGATGTTACTAGAGGCCTGAAGGGATCCCAGTTTCCCAATGATGGCGGTCCGTTGCTTTTCCACGCCTTAACAGTGAATGGTCACGTGGGCGGGTGTTTCTTCTTTGAGGCATCCTCGGCAAACCGGGCTGTCGGTTAGTCCCATGTTGTGGAAATGAAATGTCTATTTAGTGAGCAGTGACCTGTTAAAATTGCCACAGCTTTGCGCAAATTATCCCTTCTCAGACGCAGCAGGCTACGTGAAAGACGTTTTGAGATCGTTGGTAGAGCCTCCTTGGTTTGTCTGCGTTTGGTTTCTGTTCTCCAAAGTTCAGCATGCTGGCTTTCTGTTCGCGACCTCAGCCATTTCCAGCAAACTGGTTGTATGGTAGTGGGACCAGGGGTTCGGGTCCTTCCACTGTAGTTTCCGAGCCTCTTCTAGCGAGTTCATCCGCAGCATCATTGCCGAAGGAGCCGCTGTGACCCTTTATCCATTGTAGGGGGCTCGGTTGTTAGTTGACAGTTTTTCAAAATCACGGTGACACTCTAGTATCAGGCTGTTGTTGGTGAGATTGCTGTTAGTGTTAAGTGCTTGTAGGACTGAGACACTCCGAGATGATGCGTATTGCATAGTCTTGCACATTTCTTGCACAGTGCGACTGCTTTTGTTATACCATAATTTGAGGCTTATGAAAGATTTAAAAAATTATTTAGAGTAAACTAAATAATTTTTTAAATCTTTTCACTTCACAATGGGGAAAAAACTAAATTGGTAAAATACGGATTTCCATTTCAGATACCGTAAAAGCCTCGCCATGATACAAAGTGACTTCCACACAGTCTGTTCATGGGTGCAGTTCAAAAACAAACAGCAATGGCGCTACGACATCTTTCTCAAACGAGACCCCACCCCCATCCGCTGCCCGGTTGCTGGCAAATTCAACTTCACGCAGAAAGGAGATGTCAAATTTGAAACAAGAATTCTTGGAGGTGTCACACTGAGTCCTAGGCCGAATCTATACTGCAAACAAAACATATCAGATTTCTCCGTTTGTGATACAGATCAAAAGACAATGGCTATAAAGGAAAACTACTGTCTAACTGTGGATTATTTAGGTAGACCAGTGGACATATACAGTGATCCCGATTATAAGATGAAGTGTATTGGGTACTGGAAGGAGAACTTGAAGTCTTACTTAATTACCTATGATGAGCTGGATCCCTTCTCAAAGTACAGATGTTGGGTTTATCAAAGGGCTGATCTAAACAGGTAAATGAACCTTTGTAATGTTTTTTCCTTGATCATAACATGTACCTACATACATACATAAACTCGCGCCCGTATCCCAGAGGGGTAGGCAGAGACCAGGGACTGCCACTTGCCACAATCCTGACAAATCACTCGCTTGCTCGACATTCATTAGTGCCGGTTTCGGGTACTTTTTATCTTGCCCTTTCCTAATACATCCCCTATTTGGTCGAAGTATGTCCGCCTGGGACGTCCCTTACCAGCCGTTCCACCCACATTCGCTCGATATATTTGTTCGTCAATCTTTCTTCCTTCATCCTCTCCACATGTCCAAACCAACGCAACATTTCTTTCTCAATTCTAGTCACACTAAATCTTCTTTCAGTCCACAACATTCTCTAATCAAACTATTGCGTATCCTGTCATTCAAAGTAACACCAGACATACTTCTCAAAGACCTCATTCCTACTGCATTAATCCTACTTTCAATTATCGTAATGGGTTGGGAAATCAAAAAGTTTGTTCTAACGAAAATTTCTGTAATTTTCAGGGTACTCATGTCTCAAGCTTTAGGCCCCTACTGTGACTTGAAGCAAGATGTTACATCGTGGAACTACACTGAAGGTGCTGCAGTCGCCGTCGAGATGGAAGAGTATGAGCGTGAACGGGACCAGTGTCCAATGTTCTTTGATGACGGCAGTGACCCTTGGTCAACTCAGGAGAACTATGTCAAAGTATTTAAGTTTGCTTATTATTCTTGGAGGAGTAACAATGCGCCTATCTTCGTTCTTAGTTTACACAGCCTTATGGTATTAGCTTTAGTTTGCGTGCTGCAATAATGAAAGTGTTGGAATGAAAAGGACAGCGATTGTTTTTGTGTGACTGAATATTCATAACATTTAGTTATATTAAGAGGGCGCTGCATTAGAAGGGTAATAGGCACTAATTTATTTTTCTTTTGTTATCAATTCTAAACACAATTAGACTATTCATATCCTCTAAACATATTTTCCAAGTTTTATTGCGATCGAGCATGGTACGTGAACTTACATTCTGCAATATGTGTAAAGAGAAAGCTGTCTGTTAGAGAGATAAGCTCGCCTGTGTACATTGTATGTCATTTGTCATGTAATGTTCTTCTAAATGTTTCAATAATGTGCAATAATAATATGCAATAATGTATCGTTATAATAATAATAATAATGAAGAGGGTCACAAGTGTTTGCTGTGGACAGTGTCTATTAGGTGGCTCATTTTGTAACATGTCTTGTGTATTTAACATTTTACAATTTATGCTTATGTTAAGTCCTTAATACTCCACTTGTGGCAAGTGGCATACGTAACAAGTGCCTACCCCATCATAAGAATATGAAGGGGCATACAACCACCAGTAATGCTGAGGAAGTCCACATAAATGTTGTTGCTTCAGTTAGGTAGTACTTAAGTGTAAAGAATCTCATGATTACAATATTTTTCTCTTATTTAACTAGTAAGATATTATAGTGACTTTTGGTAGCAATTTATAGATTAATAATGTCCATACCAATTTATTTAGAATATGATCTGTTTTTACTGCATTCTTTCTAAGGCATTCCACTTATCTCCGTCCAAAGGTCAAACGTAATATAATCCTTAATTGTGCCTTTTGGTAGCACATCTTAAATGTCCATACCAATTTAGAATTTGATCTTTTGTGTCCTTTATATAAGACATTCCTCTTAACTCCGTCCAAGAGTGAAACAATTATAATTATTAATTAATCAATTATATTAATGTGTTTATATGATGTTTTATCTAAATAAACCAATAGATTTTATAACAATTTGTGTTTTCATGATAATTTGATGAGTGAACCAAAGATACAATTAATTTATACTTAGGTAATAGTTTATTTAATACGAGATAATTATAATTACATAATTTACTATGACCCTTCCTACCCTACCGACCGCATCCAAGTCCGAGAATGTCTCAATATTGTGATGGCGTATCTTTTGAAGGTTAAATCACTTAGTCCAAGATACTTTCGGGATATCAAAGTGCTCTGTGAGGCTATCTAGGTGCTGGTTAAACTTTTCCACACGCTGTTTGTGTGTCATCTCTGCTTTTTGGAGGATTCTCTGCTTTTGCTGCAATACAGAAATGAGAAAATATCATTCGAAAATCTGCAGTTGTAAATCTACATATTTTTTTTAGTTAAATTTGATTATATCATACATACTAAGTAACAGTGAATACATTCTATAATCGATAATTACCAAAAATTAATAATTTACTCTAGAATTAAAAAAAAAATTCTATAAGATGACATCAACTTTAGATCTCTTGTCTATACCTCATCATCATCATCATCAGCCATTTGATGCCCACTGCAGGACATAGGCCTCCGTAGTTTTCACAACCATGACGGGTTTTGTCATAATCGCCACGCTTTTTAGGCAGGTTGGCGATCGCAGTATGCGGTTGGAATCTTAGGAAGACGCTGTTGCCCGTCTCCTGGTAGGTAATTGATTTCCTTAGTCGCCTTCTACGACATCCAAGGAAGGAAATGGAGTGACGCTTTGCTTAATCCTGCCGTCACACGAAACTATTTGCCTATACCTATTCGTAACTAATATGAAAAGTGATAAGGTTTTTTATAACTTTAAAATTCAGTTGATATCTTTGAAAAATAAACATATTAATGCCTGTACTGGAATATTTCTTAATGGTATTTTCTAAGGTTAACGCGAGCACTAGACATAATAAAAACTGAATGTGCATGGACATTTACTCGTTTATTTTTTCATTTTAGAATTATCATAAACCAATTTGAGTGAGCAAACAGGGAATGCAATTATGGCACAAAATTTTCATCTGTGAAAAACTGTTTTTCTCACTCGTTCATTTTTTGTCAACAATTTTTCTTCCAGCATACTTTCTAATGGTTATTGACCATGGCTTAAAAACAGGATTGGCACACTCATGATTCAGTTGCTGATAGGTTCAAATGGCTTGAAAACAAACTCAGAGCACCCTATTTCCATGCAGTGGTGGTGAGTGTATATAAAAAGACGGAGGCGCGGAGGGAGGGCAGCCCTCGCCCGCTGTAAGAAGTGCAGAAGTAAATTCTGTCCATTTACAAAGAGTAATTCAGTAAGTGTATCAGAGAAAAGTGAGAAGTGAAAAGTGATCATAACTTAAAAACTATACCTTTCCTGGAGAGGGGTGCTTAAGGGGGGCATCCCCACCCCTCCCTAATTTTGAGATTGTAATTTTTAACTAATAATAGGGAAGTGTTCAAGTATGCATTGCACGATGTATGTAGGTATTGCGCTGTCAACTCTACCAATACTGGCAATGTAATGTAATATTTGAGTGTTGGTAGCCTAGTGGGTAGAACATCAGACTCGGAAGCGAGAGTGGTGATCGAACCCAGGTTCGATCCCAAGTGCGGGCATGTACCTATGACTTGGTTTTCTAAGTTATGTACATTGTGAAGTTATAGTAGCAATACCACACACTAACGGCGAAGGAAAACATCGTGAGGAAACCTGAGTGTCTGTGCTATTCACATACCTCAGCGCTTGAAATCGCCAATCCGCGGTGGGCACGCGTGGTGATTAAGCCCGTCCCCTCTCCTTGAGAGAAGGCCTGTGTCCTACAGTGGGACGCATATAGGCTAATTATTATGCTTATGCTTATAATACTTACATTCTTTTCTTGCATTTTCTGAAAGGCGATCTCTGCTTTAGTCCTCTTGTCTTCATTTACTTGTTGCTTTACCTCAGCCTCAATTAGTTTCTCTTTTTCCTTGTTCGATTTCTTCTTTCTTTTCTTAGAGACTCCAGAAGCATCCTTGATCCTCAATTTTGATTTGTTTACACAAGCGTATTCGTCGTCATCAGCCATTTCTTAAGTTGTTGTGCTCGTAGAATAGACGAAAATATGCGGGTTTAAGCGAAATATGGAGAAATCTCGAATAAAATTTAACTGCAAAACCAAAACTCCCACAACAAACAACAGGAATACACCACAGACGATATAGGGATACACGATTTGATCGAAAACGTCAAGAACAAACGAAATGTCAGTATAATAATTTGTCACATAGTACAGTCGGCAGCAGGTTAATATTTTTGTTGCAGTCTCCTTAACGTAACTAGTTAGAGTGCACCTGTTTAAAGGTGGATGGATGTGCTGACTACAGTTAACAGTACTACTTAGTACACAGATTAAAAAAATCATGTTTCGTTACAATACCGTCTTATGCCGCTACGCAAAATACTACCTTTATGCGCAAAATGGAACGTGAAAGTAAAAAAAAGAAATGGAGGGTTTAACACTCTTGGTGAAATTTAGTTTCTTCTTTTACGCGTTTTTCACGTGACGTAGAGGGGACGTACTGACTTGTTCCTGTTGGCTAGGCCGACTAAGCTTTATAGGTGATAAGCAAGCATACTCCATCTAAGAAACAATGTCCCAGGCACTGCAGCGTTCGAGTGGTCTCTTCACCCACCTAGTATGAGTGAAGGTGCCACTGGACGCAGTATAAATCATCTCGTAGAGGCCCCCACGATACGACCAAACGGAGGCATCCAAATGGATTAATCCAAATTGACGCACGCTGAATTTCAAGCCCACTGACGGTGCATCCGCCGGGACGCGGCATACGGCCGTGCTCCAAAATGAAGATTGATCAATGACCTAATCTTCTTTTTGACAGTATCAGCATTTCCGTTTTCTTCTTTCGTCCTTCAAAATAAATTGTAGCCTCAATGGCATCGATAAAATTATATCGTTTACAAAAACGACCGATGTGGTCGTGAAGCAGCGCGGCGAAGAATGAATGGAAAATGGACGCCGTTTTGGGCATTCATGAGCGGGTTGGATGGCATCCAGCGTGCGTTTTTCACACTGACGGTCAATCCACGAAGCATATGCGTCCATTTGGCGGGATGGATCCGCCGGGACGCGGCATACGGCCGTGCTCCAAAATGAAGATTGATCAATGACCTAATCTTCTTTTTGACAGTATCAGCATTTCCGTTTTCTTCTTTCGTCCTTCAAAATAAATTGTAGCCTCAATGGCATCGATAAAATGATATCGTTTACAAAAACGACCGATGTGGTCGTGAAGCAGCGCGGCGAAGAATGAATGGAAAATGGACGCCGTTTTGGGCATTCATGAGCGGGTTGGATGGCATCCAGCGTGCGTTTTTCACACTGACGGTCAATCCACGAAGCATATGCGTCCATTTGGCGGGATGGATTTCCATCCCGCCAAATGGACGCCGCCCGCCATCCCGCCATTTTGGAATGCTAGCATCCATTTGGAGTGTTGGACGCATCGTCAATAGGGGCCTTTAAGTAGATGCAAAGACCAAAGAGGGGACGAGAAGATACGGTGTTATTCCTTAAAATACATATTACGTTACTTGGTGTAGGTATGTACATATTTAGATAGATCACTGTTATTGGATTTGTATTTTCTTGGACGGTCGGATCGGATATGGACGTCTTAGTTGATCAGCCTTTCTATCACGTAACTGTCCACTCTATCGGGTTAACCATTTTGCTGCCTCCAAAGTGTCCTCGTAATGTCCGCCACTGTATGGAGTTGTATGACTTAACCTACTGCGAACTGTCAAGTACATACATACATATATTGACACTTTGGAGTCGTCAAAATGGTTAACGCAATAGAGTGGACAGTTTGCGTGATGCAAGGGCTGAGTAGCGCCCCATGACGAGTTGGCTTGAGATGCTAACCTCAGAAAACTCCTTCCTTGGGTAGGCAGAGATACGGTTTCACATTGGTTGATAACGGTAACTGCACAACATTTTTTTTTTCAAGCAACAGCCGGCTAAGGCTAAGATCGTAGTATGTTTGAAATTAGATATCGTGTCGTGCGGTTATCGTCCAGTGAACCGTCCAACAGTTCAGTCCTAAGAAAGCGTAATATCACCATAATATTAAAATGTTTAGAGTCTTATTTATAAAACTTTGATCAATCCTATTTGGGTCAAACAGAGGTGTTTTTTTGTGAAAAAGGAGTGAAAACCAGTGCCCTCGTATATCAAAACACAGTCCTAACAAACATTGTGGAACCCCTTTCACAAACAATGTTCGAAAATAGGCACTGGGTTTTCCAGCAGGATTCTGCGCCGGCCCATAAGGCGAAAAGTACCCAAAACTGGCTCACGACCCGTGGAATCGACTTTATCAGGCATGAGGATGGGCCCTCCTCCAGTCCAGACTTGAATCCTTTGGATTACAAAATATGGCAGCACTTAGAGGAGAAGGTCTGCGCTAAACCACATCGCAACTTGGAGTCGCTTAAAGCATCTCTGATTAAAGCAGTCGCCAATATTGACATGAATGTCGTGCGTGCATCGATTGATGACTGGCCTTGCAGATTGAAGGCTTGTAGGTATCGAAGCCAGAGGAGGACATTTCGAATAGTTTTAATATAGTTTAAATCTGTATTTTGTACCCTTTCCTTTGATATATAAATTGTTGTAATGCGTAATTCATTGTGTCCTTTATTTAACTTTCCATATGTGACAAAACTTATGACCAGCGGGGGGAGCACGAGTTTCTTATCCTATCTAGATAGATAGGTTAAAATTTTAAAACATTACGATATTATATCCCACCCGCGAGCATGACTTCTCTTCGATATACATATCTTCCTTAGATAGGAGATAAGATAGACTTTTATTTTATCTACTTATTGGTATGACAACACTGAATCGGCAAATAGCGATGTCACGAAAATCACTATTTCATTCGTTCAATTTGCGTTTTTTGACAGATTGAAATCTGATCTGTCTGTGATCTTTCCTTTTATTAAACAAACAAATAACGGATAATAGATGCTTAGATGCCGAAAATGAAGTAAGTACAAACTTTATAGCCATTGCAGTTAATTTATACAATACTACAATAGTTGGAGATCCTTCCTACAAGCTCATACGGACATCACATCATATACAAGTCACTCATCGGCAAGAACTATAATATTTTTCTGTTTTAGAGGGCGCAGTAAACAAAATCAACTGGGGTTCGTTCGAGTATATGACGCTCCACAGTAATTTAGCTAACAATGAGTTTTCTGGCCCCATGGGTAGCGAAAGGTTGTTGAAAGAGTGGGGCGCGTTGAGCCTTGTCGAAGGAGCATGGTCCCGACACGACTGGAGCAGTGGCGGAATGTAAGTGTTGATAGTACTTATTATCTAGTGATATATTAAATTAAGTTCAATACTTGACTCACCATCACCAACCGATTACAATAGGTAAATAATATGCTTGTCAAACTAATGCAAATGTGTACCTAGGCAATGCTCAGTGAATACCTACAGTATTTGGATAGATAGACCATAGAGGTCTATCCAGTATAGCGTCAATTTTTGCTCTTAGGGGCATCTAAAATAATTTTCGTAACATGTCTTACCTTTTTTCTTTTCGTCTTAAGCTATTACATCATATTGGAATGTTTTGACTCCTTTTTAATTATGCTCTTTATTTGTTACAGGATATTTTGAACGCGCTGACTACAATCATATTTGGTCTATGCTACAATCAATCAAATCTTACAAATAAATCAAATATTAAAACGAAGGAATATGTATGTACGAATTGAATATATTTTAAATTTAGCAGTAAAAAAGTCACAGCCCACCCTATTTTTTCAAAATAGTAACTCAAAATTGGATGCTTAATTACCCAAGTTCCACTATAGTTTTTTTATTTTACATGCACAGGGGCATTCATTCAAGGGTTAAATATAATTTTGAACTATAGGAGCTTGTTGGGCTGTTGCCTAGCATAGGGAATGTTCCATTGAGCTGGCCATTCCTCCTCTACTGGGTTTCGGGCTCCACAGTGGCAATGTGTGTACCGAGCCTCGGGAGTCTACTCGGCCTCTCCTCTGATGGGCGTCATCAGCCAAGGCAGGCTCAAGGGCATATCCAGAGTCTCCTAGGAAATGCATTACATTTATTTTTACTTCTTATTTTTTTGTTACAGATTACATCAAAGGTGAAGAACATATTAATTTGTTATTTGTTTGGTAACAATTTTCCGTTTTCAGAAGAAAACATATCATGCTTCTTTTCTCCATTGGGTACCCAGTTATGTAGTAAACCACCTATTTCATTGTTTAAAGTTACAAAATAAATATTAGATTTACTTATAACCAAAAGCATTTTATTATTAACGGACTTCAAAAATGGAGGAGTCTGTGTCAAGCTTTTTCCAGAAAACTTCCTAGAAACCATATATTTGTAGTAAATACACCATACATACTTAGGTACTTAGTAGAAGTTAGGTATTATTTGTGGGGTGAGTAAATGGCTTGGGATGCAAGTTCATTAGAGAGAAATAATTTTTGCCTTTTTAGTGCGTCGGTTTAAATCTTTGTTTTAAAGTTTCTTATTTTTAAATTTTTTGTTGACTGGTACATTTTACCTACTATTATTTTAAATGAGATAGGCACTGGACGACGGTCTGAGCAGGATGGCAGAGGGTGCTTGGTTGCGTGGAGTAGGGCTGAACGGAGGTCAGTGAGCGGGTCCTTAAATCCCTGGAGACGGCCACCGGACGTCGGTCAGTGAGCAGAAACAGAGGAAGGGCACGAATGGGATGGGTAGGTGGCCCGAAGAGGCACCAGTGGACAAATCATGACAAATGTGATGATTTTATTCGTAGAATGACTGACAGAAACGCTAGATATAAGTTTATATGCCCCTCTCAAAAGTGGGATAAATTTAAATGAAAAATCTGTCAAAAGTCGATAATATATCTTTTTATGTTGTCATCATGCTCACATTTGCGATAGGGTTTATCTTATAGTGACAGATGTTTTTTTATCTCACGGCACTGGGATAAAAACGATGCATTGTGCTCGCGACGATAAGTTAACCTACTATAGACGTCAAAACTCGTTAAAACGGCCATTTTTTGTAGATAAACCGCCTCGATAAAATCTCATGCTCCCCCCGCAGACTACGTAGTATATTTTAGAATAATTCCAGATTGTCTTCTAATCTCCTAATTGTGGCTGGGAGACTATAGAATTATGTCAGAAGAGCTTTAGCGATTCATTTGACGCCACCTTGGCCCCCTCACAGATGCGTCTCGAATACTGGCAAAGTCGACTTAAGTGCGCATTAACTCAGTAGGGTGGCAGGTTGAATAGTAGCAAATATCATAAATAATTATTGTTCACGACAAAAGCGCGGGAATGAATGGCATTTCTTGGCGTTATCGTCGCCACGCACGCGCGCTGGCCGCCGACGCGAGATTAGTTCGATTTCCCGCCACGTGGCGCCACGTGCGCGCCGACTACCCTCCAAACAAGATTAACGGATTTGCAGACTGCAGATTGCACACGAATGGGCAGGAAGTGTAAAGTGAAACGGTGGCAATGACGAGCCTTTGTGGGTTCGCTGCTGTGGCTCTAATGTAATGAGATATGGTGTGAAAGTCATGGGTTTGGGTGGTTGGCCGTGTTTTAGCCAGTGATTGCACTTACCTGACTTACATATCTTGGTAGAAGTACCCACATAATTTGCGGATTTTTTAGTCGATTTCTACCTATTTCTGCAGTAGGTATAGCAGTTAAGGGGCTCCATAGAGTAACGCTAGCGCCACCGAGGAAAAATCATATCTTTTTTACCTCAGCGCTTGAAATTGCCAATCCGCGGTGGGCAAGCGTGGTGATTAAGCTCATACTCTCTCTCTGAGAGAAGGTCTGTGTCGTGCAGTGGAACGTACGTATATAGGCTATATTAAAAAAAAATTATAGATCGTACTTGCAAAAAGTGTCTGTACAATCTCTCAATCATGTTAACAGTGATTTATAGGACTCACGGCATAGAACATTGGATCACAAACCAGGGACTAGATAGCGTTTATGCCAAAAAACGGCCATTTTTGGAATTAATGCTATCTACTCCTAGGTAAAAATAATTATTAACATGATTGAAAGATTGTACAGTTTTGTGTTCTGAGACAGAAACCCTAAAAGGGTTACGTAGATATTACTAAGACTCTACTATCCGTATGTCTGTCTGTCTGTCACCAGGCTGTATCTCATGAACCGCGATAGCTAGACACTATAAATTTTCACAGATGATGTATTTCTGTTGCCACTAAACAAAAAAATACTAAAAATAGAATAAAATAAATATTTAAGGGGGCTTCCATACAACAAACTTGATTTTTTGCCGTTTTTGCGCGATATTAATAACGGCAACAGAAGACGCTTGAAATATTCAATTGTTATATAGATAATGGTACAAAACCCTTTGTGGGCGAGTCCGGCTCGCACTTGGCCGGTTTTTGCAAATTATATCCGTTAAAAAAGATATGATTTTTTTTCTCTGTGGTGCTAGTGTTGCTCCCTGGAGCCTCTTAATAGTAATTTTTAGGACCCATGGCCGTGAACCTAGGGCAAAAAACTTAGGATTAGATAGCATTACCACCAAAAACGGCCGTTTTTGGAATAAACGTCGTTTGGCGTCCAAAACCGCGAACGTGACTTTTATCAAATTTTACAGGAGACATTAAAAACTTTACAAATCTTACCGTCGTACACGTACAAACATTTCGAAATAATGGTTTTTAGTCTTACATGGTTTGAGTTAGTCTTAAAACCATTATTTCGAATTTTTTGTACCTAAGTGTACGATGGTATGATTTCTAAAGTATTTAGTGTCTCCTGTAAAAAATTATAAAAGTCACGTTCGCGGTTTTGGATGCCAAACGACGAAATGCTATCTAGTCCGAGGTCCGTGATCTGATGTTCTCGGTCGAGGGTTTTAAAAATCACTAATAACGTGATTCAGCGATAGTACCTGAGGATAGTACAGACACTTTTTGCAAATTCAATCTAAAAAAAGATATGATTTTTTTTGTTCGGCGCTAGTGTTACTTTATGGAGCCCCTTAATGGTAGTTAGAAGTAAAATTTTGTTCTTTTTTCCAGTCATCTCAGCTGGTTAGGTATACCGCCAGATGATTTAGAAACAAATACTTAGGTATATAAATGCGTGCAGCGTGCATAATAGGGGGGTTCAATATTACTATACTCTATGGTTCAATAAGTAGTGAGAATGAATAAGAAGCAATTAACTATTATCAAATGTTATTTTACCTTTTAGTAGTATACATTAAGCATATCTTTTTTCTTAATCTAAAATTCCTTTCTTAAAAAAATCTTCATCTTGATTCTCTAAAAAACCTTGTACTGCGGTGCGTCATCATCGTCGAATTTCTGGCCTCTTAGATATTCTTTCAATCTCGGAAATAGATAAAAGTCACTAGGAGCAAGATCTGAAGAATATGGGGGATGTTCCACCAATTCGAAGCCAGCATCATTGATGGCAGCCATCGCAACTTTTGCGCTGGGGCGTTATCTTGATGAAACAAAACAACTTTAGCGAGTTTGCCACTCCGTTTTTCGAGTATTTCGTCACGCAAATCCATGATCTTGCCGGCGGCGGATGGAACGGCCTTGAATTTCTTAGGGGTCGGTGATGATGGTCTCTTCCAAGTCATGGATTGTTTTTTTGTTTCAGGGTCGTAATGGGGAAGCCATGCTTTATTTACAGTTAGAAAGCGAGCCAAATACAGTTCCAAACAGCTTTGTGAAATTCTCAGCCTGGTTCGTTTTTGTTCAGCCGTTAGCATTCTAGGCACTATTATATTATGAACACTCCGTATTGAAATCATGAGTTCTTCAGCCATAAAACGAACAGTAGTACGACGAACAAAATTGTTAACATTTTTTTAATTTCTTTAGTTAGGTACTGCAGTCGTAGGGCGCCCTGACCGCGAGTCATCATTACTAGATGTCCTTCCCCTCTTAAGCTCAGCACACCAATTCGCAACCGCAGAATAAGGAGAAGCATGAACCCCTTACGCATCTTGCAAGTCTTGATTTACTTGTTCCGTAGTAAAATTTTTCAAACATAGATCACCTCATCATTATCAGCCATTTGTCGTGGTTTTAATAACCATGAGGGATTTTGCCATGATCGCTACGCTTGGCAGGCGGGTTGGCGATCGGAGTACGTAGTGATTCCATACTCTTTGATCGGAGTATGCGATTAGAATCTCAGGAAGACGCTGCTGCCCGTCTTCTGGTAATTGATTTCCTTAGTCGCCTTCTACGACATCCACGGAAGGAAATGGCGTGACGCTATTCTTATTCCGGCGTCACACGGAAACTTATAGATCACCTATAAGTAGGTATTTAATTACCGCGTGAACTTCATTTTTCTCCATTTTCAATTACCCGGTGCAACAGAAGACAAGTTAGAACCTTCTATCTATGATTGAAAAAACAAAAGAGCATGAAACTTTTTTTACTATATTTATGTCGATAAATAATTCGGCTATGCCGGCCAGTATTTTCTTTTTCTCTATACAAGGAGTTTATACCTCATTCTCACTACTTATTGAACACCCCTCGTAAATAATTTAAGGGTTTATAAAATATGAAAAACCTTAAAAACCTATTACGGGTATTAACCTAGCACGGATTAGTGCAACAAAGAAAAAAAAGAATATAATGTGAAAAACCACCTAGTTGAAAATTAAAGAAGAACTCCACTGGGCATTTTTCGCTTTATTAGCATACGGCATTCAATATACAGACTTAAAAAATAGGCGATAGGCCTCTAATTGTTCTTGCTATTCAAGTACCGGAAATAGCCCACCTACCTAGAGCTACTCCCTCACTTCCACTCATCGCACATTGCGTAAAGCCGTCAACTTATCACGTCGCATTAGTTAAATAAATCGGCTCACTGTTGACGCCCCGTTTACGTTCAGTCCCTTGCGCTTTTAATTGAGCTGTAGATATCCTCAGACACTAACGTCCTGCTTAGACAGTCAATACATTTTAGACGCTTCCGTAGAAGGGTAGAGTAAAGTTGATTTCAGCAGAGGTAGGTAGTGAGTGACGAAGCATGACGATGACGTCGCGACTTATCGCTTCTCGTCCAGCTCCTATATTATGCGCACCAAATCCTGAAGAGTTCCATCAACTTCCATACTACTTGCTATCGCAAACGTCAGGATTCCAACATGGCCAAGTGTCGTAAAACTACAATTCGAAGTTTATTATGACAATACAATGTAAATTGCGTAGCAAAGTCTTCCTACTAGCTAATATGTGGGCTAACCGACTTTGCAATATACATCAAATTGTCATAGCAAACCATGAATTGTAGTTCTATGAAACAGGTCCCAAGATTTGGTGTGCGTAATTAGGCCCCACTACATTGTATTGTCAAATTGGGTATTTGACAAAATATCAAGTAAGTTTACTTTTAAAACGGAATTTTGTATGAAAATACTGGCTTATGACGTCACATTTCAGAGCAAAAAGAGTTTTATCTACACTCATATCATAATCTTCAAATTAAGAATTCAAAGGTAAACACATATTGACAGGCTTTAAACAATACATAACTTTAAAGAAAATAAAAAAAAGTGTAATTTTAAGTTACATTAAAGGTCAGATTTTTCACTTTATGTTACAGTTATTTTTTTTAAGTGTTGCTGTGATCACGGAACAAAACTTAAGTTTTTTTTTAATGTCAAAAGTTGACTCTATAAAAAACCTAATTTCATTTTCGTGGTACCAAAAGTGCAACTAAAAATACCTGAAATTGCGCGCGCAAAACTGAGTGCAGACGATTGAATGTCAAGATACCTTTGTCGAAATTGCGCCATTTTGTTTCAAAAATTTCATTATGAGTGTAGATAAAGTAGTATATGAGACTGCACATAACTTGGTATTAAAACACTCGCGAATGCTATTAAAAAACTCGCCAAGGCTCGTTTTTTAAAATCTCGCTCGTGTTTTAATAACCCTCATTATGTGACAGTCACATAAACTATGTTTAATCTATTTAAAAATTGTAATAACTAGTAATTGACGAAAAGAGATACATTTTCCGAGATACTTCATAATTTTTGTTTTAATCGAGCATATGAAATAATTTATTGTTGATCGTGTCAAATACCGAATTCTGTCATTTTAGCGCCACACGTGCGACTCACGCTGTCGTGCTATATGCTGACTGCAGATATACCTACCAGTCATAAATGTGCTCTCAGGTGTACCTTAAAACTTAATTTCCTCCTCATACACTTTGGGTGTTATTTTAAAAACATGATTCCTCAAAACACTATAAACGCCGTATATATAGTCAGTGGTAGGTATTGCTTTACAAGGGAAAGACTTTATCACAAACTATTTAGATCGCGTTTTAAGGGAATCGTGTTTTTATAAATAATTCGATTAGTCAGTCTCGTACTTACACTAGTCGACCGTACGAATAAACAGTATGCTCTATAGGTTATGTAACTAACTAACTAACTAATAACTAACAGGTTATGTAAGATATTATACTTACGTATTATTTTACAATTCATCATAGAGTAGCATAGTTACCAATTTTTTTGCCAATTTAGATTTGAGTAGCTTTACATAGACGCAAACCGCAAACGTAATCAATCTCGAATGAAATTCATAAACTCTTCTCAGGTAGGCACAGTCCACATCACATCATTTTTTTGTTACATTACAAGTCCAAGCTCAAGGTTTGCCAGCGAGCATGTTGAGCGTCAGAAGGATTGACCATATCCGCAGCACTACGCTACGCTCAAAAACACGCATAGCTGATGTGGGTGTCCAGACTGCAAGGTTGAAGTGGAGCTGGGCTGGGCATATCAGTAGAAGGCACCTGGATAGGTGGGCGAGACTTGCCACCGAGTGCGTGCCACAAGGCGGTCGTCGCAGGACTACCTCTCCTGCGACGACCGCCTTGTGGCACCCAAGAAGACGTTGGCGAGACGACCTCCACCGACACATGCCAGAGTGGTCTGAGGTGGCACAAGACAGAAACATCTGGGTCTCAGTTGGGGGAGGCCTTTGCCCAGCAGTGGGACACAAACGAGGCTACGTAAAAAAAAAACAAGTCGCCCGTAACGTTAGTGAGTAGTCTTACAGTGCACGGGTATAAAGGTGTACCGGCGACTGTACTACTTCAGGTGAACCGGGCGTAATGTAAACGGTAAATGAATCCGCTCAAGTCACTGTTGACTTCGGGAACAAAGCGCGCGATTTCTAATAAACATTAATGCGGCATTAGCCGTAAGGGCGAGGGCACACTCCAGTGACGCCTTGTTTGCCAAACTGCCCTAATCCCGCTATTTGTATGCTAGGGTGCCCATACCCTTAGTAGGTACTTTAAAGCGTTGGGTTAGGCTGAACTAACTATAATAAATAAAGAGTAGGTGACTTGGTACAGCTATAGAAGGTAGCTTGGTATCTATATCTTGGTTGTGCATTATATCTCCTCAAACGTGGTTCCAGAAATTCTCTACCTTAATTGCGATAGGTATTAACGTTTGGTCTATTCTCAATAATAAGATAAAAGACAAACATAACGATCTTCTCTAGTATGTATTATCTATATTTCGGTCTGGGTGTAAAAAACATTTTTTTTTAAATACTATCATAGTTAAGAAATTGATAACAGAGTTTTATATTTCCCGAATTAATAAGATAAATTAATGACTTAAGACGAGCAGACAATTCAATAATGTCTATCAAAGTGTTTTTCTTATTTTATCGATTTTGTTTACGGCTTGCTTACATATAGTCAAAATGTTGTTAAAACAATCTAAAAAACATGTCATTCGAAGTGGCTTAATTATCGATACTTTAAGAAGCGGTTTTAAAGTATTGCCTTATTTCAATAATACTTTGTATATTAAATTCCAGATAACTTTCACTGGATGTACACAAACCGTTTATGCAAATCATTATATATTTTTTTTAAAAATAAATAAAAACCGATTTCAAAACACTACAGCACTAAAAACAAAGAAATAATTATATGAAGGTCATATTTGTTTAAATTATTTCTATATTTATATTTTTTGTGACTCACTACGATTACAACAAATAGTGTTCTCCGTTAAAAAAGCACGAGTCACAAAACACCAAATTGCTTCAAGTGTGCCCTTAAAATTTTTGGAGAGTTTCCTCGATTTCTCCATTATCTCATCATCAGATCCTGACTTGGTGACCATGGGACCATCGGGAAAGTCAAAAAAAGTATTTTCCAAATAAGTCCAGGCGTCCTCGAGTAATTGAGGAACACAAATAAAAAAATCCAACGAATTGAGGACCTCCTCCTTTTGTGAAGTCGGTTACACAATAAGGAAATAATTCTATCTAATTATAGACATATTAGCTGCTCCTAGATACTTCATAGATCTCATTGATTCAAGGAGTACCAATTCCCGTTTTAATGTCTTTGACTTTGATTATAATTCGAAGAATACTTTGTTTACATCCAGGGAAAGCGAACTTATATGAAACAAAATACCTTTACAATACAGCCCCAGATTACATGAAACCATTCTGAAGCCACTGACTGTCACAAACGTTTTTATTGCATTGACATTTTCAGTTCACTCGCAAAAACGCATCAATTCTTTGTCGCGTTAATGTATTAAAAACAACTATTCTGTTTAACTTAGTTGTTTTCCAGTTATTTTTAAACTTTTGTCTTAACAGAATAAACCCACTATTCTCTGGGACAGGTAAATAAAACGATGTAGGCTCTGAGTATGAGTCATTGCTATGCAGGTAGTGTCGGTTCTATTACACGTCTGTGTTTTGTCACAGATATTTCTCCAACGTCATAGCCACCCTACACTGTTGCAGAATATCGCTTTAACTTCAGAGAGGAAATCCTTTTCCCACGGGCTTTATTCAAACATATGTAAAGCGTATGATGGATGACTCCGGAGCGCTAAGCGGGAGTTAGCCGTTTAAATCACCATCACTAGTCGATGCAGCCCCTTAATATTATTTTTTTTCTGACTGGCCATTGAACGGGGGAGGTTTTTAAAATAAATTTTACAATTTAATGTAGACGAGGCGTTGCTGGACAATATGTTTGCGATTGAACGAGTTCGAATGGCACACGACGAAATGATTGTGCTTTTTATTGTTCGTAGAGTATCGTGTTACTTGTTAATTTGTGGGAATTGTGTCCCCCGTTAACGTATTGAAGTCAAACCAAGCGTGTAGCAAGTTTACTTAGCTTAACTTTCTTTAATATGTTCTTGGAATTATCCTGTAAATATAGGTGGTAGGTTTCACGTGCGTAGAGAGAGCGTGGGCGGGGAAGGGTGCGCGCGGGGGTGAGCGGAGGCTTCAAAGTTTTCCCATTACGCAGGCAGCAGACATTAACAGCCCTCTCGGGTTCATTAAAATTTGTCAGCTTGTCGCACAAGCCTAACTTCCAAATGGATGTGGAAACTTCTTTAAGTGAAACTCGGGCTGACGTAAAAACTTAGACGGATTTTTGAGGCGCAAAGACTTTTTGCACCATCAATTTCGCAGCCCGTCAAGAAGATTATTCGCACTCGTAAACGCGGAAAAAAGAGTAATTTAAGTTTCAGCGACAAACGCCATTCCGTGGGAATTATTATCTTTGTTCTGGAAGTTTGATTAATTTATTTCTCCCGGCGTTCTTTAGAACTTTGTTCTCTACAATTTATCTGTTTCTAACATCCATCTTATCAATCTAAAACGGTACTTACTAAATTATCTTTAATTGTTAATTGGAAACGTGAGTAAGTAGTTTAACCGTGGGGCGATCAGTGCGACCACCCCGGCGACTCACGATTTGTCCCCTACGGGGTAGATAGAGGGAGTTAAATGAGCCCGTGGTTCATTGAGGGTGGCGCGCTTCTCGCGGGGTGCGCGTCTAATAGTTTAGCTTTACGTATTTATTAACAGATGTAATTGTGTTTGGATTTCCCGTCACTGACTGCTGGGAGTAGTTAACACTTTTTTCTTTAAAGAGATTGGACGACATTGTTTGCAGTTGTAGCGATAGAACGAGTAACCACAAAGATCTAAAGGAAGGAAATGGGACTCTGTTCATTTAATTATAGGCTTACAGCCTTACAGACGACTTTATTATAAAAATGTAAAGGTTAATCAATCCACTACTTGCTCATTCGCGGCGTTCTGATTGCGTTTAATTATAAAAAAATAACTTAGAATATATAGTCTCCTACTCAGATATAGGCAGCTGACACTTTTTTATTGAGTAAGTTTTCTCTGCATTATTAGGTAAACATAATGATGACCTACTTCATTAGTCTTCAATACCTTATTACTCTACATACCAGTGAGCAAAGCATGGCAAGTTATTTAATAGATATCACAGCATCAATTGGTGGGTCGCGTTGGGGTTGTATCACACTAGGGTGGGTTGTAACAGGAGCTGCCAGTAAATCAAACTCTATTGTGTGTGGTAGAGACCGCCATTACATCTGTTATTAATTAAAATCTGCAGCTTGTTCTTGGGCTGTCTTGCTCAAGTTTGGATTAAGTAGTATGTAGGTATAGCACTGTTAGGAAGCAATGGAACATTGGACTCGGAAGCGATAGACCCAGGTTCGATTCCCAGTGCGGGAGAAAACAAAGTAATAGGTACATGACCGATGACTTTGTTTTCTAAGTTATGTACATTTGTGAAGTTATAGTAGCAATACCACTCGCTAACGTTGAAGGAAAACATTGTGAGGAAACCTGAGTGTCTGAGCTATTCACATACCTCAGCGCTTGAAATCGCCAATGCGCGGTGGGGACACGTGGTGATTAAGCCCATACTCTCTCTCTGAGAGAAGGCCTGTGCTCTACAGTGGGACGTGTATAGGCTGCTTATGATATGATGACTTAACAGTCATCATATCATAAGCAGCCTCTTATACTAACGTATAAGAATAGGACTGGATAACTATACAGTTATATATTGAACGGGTCCAATCGCGATTGTTTATTAGGTCAACTGTTCAATTATTATTATTATTGAATAATTATTTGGCTGTATCTCACCAAAATATAAACGGCTTTATTGTAAAAGCGAGAAGTAAATAGTTGTCCAGTCCCTTTCTTTAGTTGACAGAGTATACTTAAATTCTTCATACAAAGTTCTATTTAAACGACTACTTCAGTGATGCTTAAGAAGTGGTGCAAGCCAGCCTATACTTTGGCCTTTGCATCTACGTAATGAGATGATTTATATAGCGTCCTGTGGCACCTTCAATCACACTAGATGGGTGAAGGGACCACTCGGACGCTGCAGTGCCCGGGACATTGTGTTTTAGATAGTAGTCTTGCCTAGTACCGTCAAGGCAAGTCAGCCTTAATGTCAGTGAAAATAAATGGAATAAATGTAGAGCTTACGTGAAACCACCAAAATATTCGAATATTTTGACCATAGTCGATCTTTAAGTTGAAAAACTAGACCGAACTAGACCGAAAATCTTTAAATCTTTAAAAAACTAGACCGAAAATAACTACGTATGTGATATAATTACGGTAAGAAGCTAATTATTTCTTCCGTTTAGGGTGTTTTAGATTAATTAGGCATTCAATTAAAAGAACAGCTCCAACGAGAATAAACTTAAAATAAATTACAAGGTAGAAGTCTAATTGAGCTCAATTACTTTCAAACATTAAAAGGCTTTGGCAAATGGAGGTCTTGATCACTACTTGCTCATTCGGACTAAATACTTTTAATCATCAGAAATGAGACAATCCAACAAAGAACTATGGTGACTGACATAGCCTATAAGATTACGACAAAATACTAAGGCACCTAAACCTACAAATTTTTGTTACTGTCACCGGATTAACCAACTTCATAAGACAATAGAAGAAGGAGGCCGAAATCAATGTAAGTACTTGTGTCGTTCAATAAATAATAAGAATAAGTTGTACACAACACAACCACATGTCCTGGTCGCAAATTAGGATAACTCATACGAGTATGTATAACTTGTTGTTGCCTACATAAGATAGATTTACTTATTAGATCTTTGATCTTGGATGAATTCTAGCTAAGGCCATCTGTTTTATAATTCTGTCTCATGAGAATTGTATCCTTCTGAGTTTGACTGCATTTTTTCGTACTATATTTATCGTTATGATTTGTCGTTGGAGGCAAACAATATTGTGTATAATGACCAACTTGAGTGTAAATTATGCAAAAGGGGTTACAAAAATACTCAATGTAGAGGCAGTAGAGGCACGCGTCGGTTCATTAATTTCATTATAAGAATTTGCGGTGTGAATACGAACAAATTTTAATCTGTTATTGTCACATTACATAATACGTAGAACCATAAACTTCAGGCAACTGGGTCAATAGGCAGTCAATTTAAAATCATCTTAATCTAGTTCCATGTAGGAATTTGAAGTTGCTAATCGAGAATAGTTCGCTTAATTTTATTTTATTTCATTTAATTTTATTGTGCCGCTCAAATAGCTTATCTTAATCGCTCAAGACAAAATTATACAACCAGTGTGTGTTACCGGTGATGACTTATGGCATTGAAACGTGGTCTCTCACTATGGGCCTCATAAGAAGGCTCAAGGTCACGTAACGAGCTATGGAAAGGGCTATGCTTGGAATTTCTCTACGAGATCGAATCAGAAATGATGAGATCCGTAGACGAACGAAAGTCGTCGACATAGCCCAGCGGATTAGTAAGTTGAAGTGGCGGTGGGCGGGGCACATAGCACGCAGAACTGATGGCCGATGGGGCCGAAAAGTTCTCGAATGGAGACCACATATCGGCAAGCGCAGCGTAGGAAGACCAGCCACAAGATGGACAGATGACCTCATCCAAGTGGCAGGAAGGCGCTGGATGCAGGCCGCTTCCAACCGGTCTTTTTGGAAATCCATGGAGGATCGAGAATGGTTCGATACTTTTTATTTTATTTCATTTAATTTTATTGCTAATCGAGAATAGTTCTTTTAATATTCGTTAGCAATTTTAGTTCAACAATTTGTATAAGTAAAGTAAGTAAATGTCGGCCTCAGTTGGCTCTGAATTGATACCTAGCAGGATGTCCCTACTCGCCTTAAATATCTATTGTAGTAGAGACTAACCCATAACCGTTTGTAAAACTGAAGATGTTACGTGCGGAATCTCCAATCTCATTCGAAAACCCTCATGTTCCGATAATCGCACTGCAGTGCCATTGTTCACTTAATGCGTGCGTTATCTTATTAGTGATTCGGTGTGTAATTAAACTCACCTAAATCTCGTCACGAGCCCATCGACCTTTGTCTGCGTCGCACTAAATTGTAGTGCAATATGGCCAAATCAGAGTTGAGAGTAGGGGCTCAATTGGCAAAAATTGGCTTTAAGTTTGTTTATATATGTGCCCATTTCAAAAGTCTTAGTTTATCTTGTAACGTTCATTGAGTTACAGTTTCTGTGCTACATTGAATAAAACATGTTTTAATGTGATTTTTGTAGTAAACGATAAACTCTAATTTACATATTTTGATTGCTTTTTTTAAAATTGAACACGTAGAAATGAATCTATGCTATGCTCTACGCTAAATTATAAAAATCATAACCAACCTACAGTAACAAAAAGATAATTCGTACACAAACTAAGGGAATCAAAACTGTCGCTACATCCATAACCACAAAATGGCATCAACAAAATAACGTATGTTTTGGTGGTCGGCCGTAGTAAATAGTTGGGTAACCATTCCAGTTGGTCCAGCCATTAGCGGTCCTGTTGACAACTATTAAATAAGGTCGGTGTTGTAACAACTAGAATGAAATGAGCTCTTTCATTGCATTTTAAGAGCCTGAAGTTATGGCGCTTGGTTGACCACATAGTTTGTGTCGTTTTATTGAGGGGAGAATAGTGAAATATATGTAATATATTGTTAACTTATTGTGAGCTTTACATACACCGTTCGCAAAAATATGAGGTGTAACTCATCAAATCAGTTATTCCATACTAGAGTTACCTGAGGCATTGATATTATAGAACAGTAGTCTTTTTCTTTGCGATTTCTAAATTTCCTCGTAGTAAAAGTTGTTCATATTGACGAGTAGAACAGTAGTGATATTATATATGGAGTTTGTTACACCTTGAAGAGTGCAAGTACGTAAAGGTGGATGTGCTGCCGACTGCACAGCACAAAATAATAACAAAGGTATTATAGTACAATTGGCGGCCTTATTGCTAAAAGAAATTTCTTCCAGACATAATCACGATGGTAAGTTGCTGAAGGAAATAAGAAAGAAAGAAACAAGAAGAAAGAAAGCTCATGCTTTCTTTTATGCTTTATGGAGATCAAACACGAGGTACACGTTTTTGTGGATCAATGATCGTTTTGTCCAAATTTCACAATACTCATTGTATTTTCTGGACAAGGTTTGCGATATCGCATGTAGCTGAAGTAATTAGGCAACGCAGGAGGCGGGGGGGGCCGGAACCGGAAGCGAGCCGGAGATGAAGGCGCGATACAATATCCGGTTAGACGCTATTTCCGCCGCACCGCGTGCGTGTGTGATGCTTTGCTTTCAGTAGTTACTAGGAGATACGAGGCGATCTTTTTGTCGAGAAAAAAGGTAGAGCCACGGAAAAACTCCTTGCACATAATTATTGCTCATGATCTAGAGTGATGAGTAGTATGTACGATGTAGGTATTAAGTAGAAGAAAAATTGATAGTCCTCACTAAACCAATAACTGAAATTTTCATTTTGACCCGTTTTGCTAGGACAGTACCAGTCGACAGCACATCGAACTTTATATCCGTGCAGTATACTTAGTTACGTTACGGTTGACTTTGCAACTAAAATGAAAGTTTGACGTACTGTCGACTATACAAGACTAACCCCCGGTTTCTTGTATACTAATCGGTTAGTCTACTGTTAACAGCTATCAGTTGTCTTTTATGCACTTTGGCCAACTGACAGCTGTTAACAGATTGTTAGTAAACGAGAAACAGGAGGTGAATCAAATATTCCATAGCATCCATTATGGCGGACAGATTAGCCCATGGGTAACCTAATAAGTAATAATAACCTGTATGGAAGCACAATGTTTTGATGCGAAATAAATGAAGAATTTATTTGCGATATCAAACATTGAGTTGATATCGAACTTCTTAGGTAGTAATTTTTAATTGCAAGAATTAGAATGCATCGTCACATCAACGCCAAAGTGGTACCCAGCAATATAAAACCAAGAGCTCTTCCTGCCAGGAGGCAACTTGTCTCGTGATGTGTCGATAAGGCACACCATCGAGGCTCCACCGGTGCTCCATGGGTGCTCCAAAGGTGCTCCAACGTTGTTAGCCGGTTGCCTCTCCCAGGAGCGTTGTCCTTCAGCTTTTGTTCTAGCTAAACGGCGGATTAGCTGTTATACGCGGATTATGCTGTTACGTGATTCTGTTGCGTTGAGTCGAGATGGGCATTGTCTCCTTTGATGCTTGGAAGTGGGTCGTCGCTGAAAAGAAACCTCCGTTACGTGTTAAGCTTCTGCTGTGCTTTGGAGGGACTGTGCTCTTATTACTAATCACGTTAACTTTTAGGGTCGACCCTAAATTCGCGACAAAAATCTACTATAAAATATTTTTCTCTGCTTTATACACGTTATTTCTCATGTATGGCTATACAATATAGTTCTTAGGAAGTTTAGTTCTTAAGATTACCGTACCCAATCTCAGCAATCGATTGGCACAGGCGGAACAATTTGCTCGCTCGGATAATTTAGAGATCCAATGTGGTCCTGAGCATAAAGCCAAAAACGTGGACAAGTTCTTGGAGCCCTCAAAAGACTGGACCATTTTAAGGGTGCGGGTCATTTTGGAATTCAATCGGTATTCATGGCTTTGTGTGCAAAAGAACTATCTAATCCCTTGACCGTGATATTCAACGCCTCTCTCAGTTCTGACTATTTTCTAACAGTCTGGAAAGAAACCTTAGTAGTGCTAATATTTAAAGCTGGTGAGTCTAATTCAACTGAGAACTATAGACCTAAATCTGTTTTGAATGTTTTCGCAAAAGTGTTTGAATCACTTATTGTCCCCATTATAACATGGCACTTCAAATCAAACATCAGCCCTCATCAGCATGGACTTTTTAAAGCCCGTTCTACTCTTACAGATTTGGTTTCATTTGTAGATAATGTTATTGCCTTAGTGGACTCTGAAGTTCCAGTTGATTCACCACGTACACGGACTTCAGTAAGGCTTTCGATAAGGTAGACCATAGCATTCCCATTCATAAAATTAATAACTATGGAATTATTGGAAGCCTTCTGGAGTGGTGTGCATCTTAACTAAGTGAGAGAACTTCTGTGGTCAAGGGCGACAAATCTAATTGATATTTAAATAAATCAGGTGTTGCCCAGGATCCCACCTGGGTCTCATTTTCTTCAACATGTTTATTAATGATATCGTAGCTTGCTTTCATAACACAAAGTTTTATTTATCGCTTTTTAAAAAGCGTTAATGATATATTAAAAATAATAAATGAAAAAAAAAATACGCCATTGGTGTCTTATTGGATATGAGTAAAGCTTATGATAGAGTTCTTTACGATAAACTACTAAAAAAACTCAAGGGTATAGGAGTGCGTGGTATGGCATACAGCTGGTTTAAATCATACTTAAGCAACAGAGTACAATACGTAGATGTGGAACACCATGATTTCTCGACAGGACAGATCATCAAAAAATTATCTAAAAAAAACATCTATGCAACTCAATACCACAAGGAAGTGTAGTCGGAAGTTTGCTCTTCTTAATCTATGTTGATGACTTGCCTAATATAATGGACATACCTTGTACCCTTTTCGTGAATGATATATCACTTGTGCTTTCCTGCGAAAATACGGCAGAGCTAGATGCTATTTTGAATTATAATTTAACTAATTTAACAAAGTGGCTTGATGATCACAACCTTCAAATTAATTTCAAGAAAACAAAGCTCATGCAGTTTAGGCATTGGCAAACTGTAATCTGTAAGCTCACATTGCCTTCTAGGCATAACAATAGACAGCAATTTAAACTGGAATATGCACATAAGAAAAGTATCTAGTAAATTATCTAGCTTCGTTTACGCTCTATCCGAATTAAAAAAGAAACAACAGATTTACAAACCGCTACATGCGCAATTGCTGATACTACGCTTATGCACAAGCCTGGCTTCGATACGGGATAATACTGTGGGGAAATAGCACGGACGTGAAACAACTCTTTACTCTACAAAAAAGTATATAAGAGTCCTGGCCAACATTAACGTAAGGATAAGTTGCCGAAACCACTTCATCGAATATAAAATTCTTACAGTTACATCTATCACAGAGTTATGCGTTTTTATAAAAAAAACCCGTCATGAAAACCTTAGGCCCCAAAGACGTTTAGCCACATATACGTCAAAATTAGAATTAGTCAATAAAGGACCCCACGCAATGGCTGCCAAGATATATAATTTACTACCGGATTCAATTAAAAACTTAAATAAAATAAAACCTTTGAAAACTGCCTTAAATAAGTATCTTATATATAAAAATGAATTGCTGTTCGTTAGTCTCACTAAAACTCGAGAACGGCTGGGCCGATTTGGCTAATTGTTGTTTTATATATTTGTGGAAGTCCAGGGAAGGTTTAAACGGTGAGAAGAAAAAAAACGGTTGACGTCGGTGATACGAATTTCACGGGGTCATCTAGTACCTAATAAAAAAATGTTACTACAAGAATATCACGATGATAGATAGACTGATCGAAGATGTCACACAATAGTCCACATAATAAATTAATGAAAACCACAGCTGCAAGAAGGTGTTACTTGAAAACGTGTTGCCTGCGTGTAATTATAAAGGTGACTATATAAAAATATGACTAATAATACAATGTAAATTACTATGACTAATGATGATATTACTTTTATTTAAAATTAGTACTAATAATAACAATTCATAATAATTATCTTAAAGTTATTGCTCAGGTTTAATATTTAATTTTGACAATTTCAATGTTAACTGCTTTATAAGTGAGATAAATATTGTAGTATAAGTTAATAAAATAACAACAAAAATTTGTATTGTAGTGCCCTTACAGGGTGTCATGTACCTTAGCAAATTACATTTACCAGCTGTAACATTATCATGACGTCACAATAAAATAATTTATTGACTGATTGAATGTATTGGTGTATATCTTGTTCATAGTCAAAATAAATAAAAAATATAGCTTATATATAAAGTGTAATCCTTTGATTGCAAAATGTAATTGACTGTAATGTCAGTAAATATATGTTGAAATCGCCCTCAGTTACAACGTAGGAGTACACATGTACAAATTGTACCAGCTAGGGCTGGGTGTACATAAATGGCAGTGCCTAATAATAATTATTCGGTGGCAGGAGCGGGCGTGTTGCGATAATACAGATTTAGATAGGGCTCCATCTACCGAGATAACCTCTTACATAGCTCAGCAGCCACATAGCGTGCCTCCATCGCCTGCTACGTAGCGATGGCAAAACAAACTGGAGAAAACATCATACTTACCCTTACCAGAATATACCCGAATGGAAAATGTACGGATCAACTCATTGGATTGGGCTTACAAATATAAGCCCTAGGTTTTGGCACCAACGTAATACACCAAGCATCAAATCTCTGCTCTATATTTTCAGTCCCATCGTCTGTAATTGTTGTGGTAATAGCAGTTGTACAGTGCTTTTACTATGTTATTTAATTTCATTCGGCTATTGTCTAGATTTACACAAACGTTTCTTTTTAAATACCATTAAAGTCATGAAACCTACGGGAGTGGACTGGAATCGCAAGTGCTGCCGAGCTCTTCCACCTTGCGAGAGACAGAGATAAATTTGCGAAGCTAACTGACAACCTTCGCTAGTCGGAGAGGCACTATATAGAGAAGAAGAAAGTCATGAAATTGATAAAGAGATTGAAATTTCTTGAATTGAACACATTACTTGATAGATATTATTGCATTTCGTATTTTACAGATTTCCATCAATGGTTTGTTTCATCATCATCATCGTCATCAGCCATTTGACGCCCAGTGCAGGACCAAGGCTTCCTTCGTATTTTCATGATCATGAGGGGTTTAGCCATAATCGCCACGCTTGGCAGGCAGGTTGGCGATCGCAGTATGCGCTTGGAATCTCAGGAAAACGCTGCTGCCCGTCTCCTGGTAATTGAATTTCTTAGCCTTCTACGACATCCTCGAAAGGAAATGGAGTGACGCTATTCTTAATATAATATATAATAATATTCTTCCGGCGCCACACGGAATGGTTTGTTTAAATGTAGATAAAAGTTGAGTGAAATGAAATATAGATTCGAAAAGTATTATTTTAAATTAGTACACACCTGCATCATGTCGTAGATAATAGGGGTTAAAGTATGAAATTGCCGTTTTATTGCAATAGGTTCTTTGAATTGACATAGAATCTTCATGGTTTGAGGTTTTCGAATGAAACTTTTTTCAGATGGTTTCTATGATGTTCTTTTTTTAAAAAATGTGAAACATTTGAATATCTACTTTCAATTGTTTTTGTTATTCAATTTAGACAAGAAAGATGGATACTGCGAAAATTCGAGTGATTTTTGAATACGAGTTCCGACGCGGAACTAACGCGGCAGAAACAGCCCGCAATATCAATGCTGCGTTTGGAGAGGGGTCTACTAATGAACGCACTGTGCGATTTTGGTTTAAACGCTTTCGTGATGGAAATTTCGACTTAAAGAACGAGCCACGAGGAAGACCGCCCACACAGGTGAATAACGATGAATTAAGAGAGATAGTGGAAGCCGACCCTAGTCAAACTACCCAGGAATTAGCGGCATGGTTTAACGTTACCTTACCCACAATATTGACTCACATGCGTCAAATTAATAAAATAAAAAAATACGAAAAATGGGTGCCTCATGATTTGACTGATCTGCAGAAAGAAACACGTGTTGAAACTTGTGTTGCCTTGTTGAACCGGTACAGAAATGAAGGAATATTGGATCGAATTGTAACATGTGATGAAAAGTGGATTCTTTATGATAACCGGAAAAGAAAAATGCAATGGCTGACCCCAGGTCAAATGCCACAACAGTGTCCTAAAGCAAAACTTACCAATAAAAAGGTAATGGTAACTGTTTGGTGGTCTCAGCATGGTGTTATTCACTATAGTTTTCTCCGATCTGGTCAAGCAATAACGGCAGATGTCTATTGTGCCGAACTCCGAACCATGTTGACAAAACTAGCAGTAAAACAGCCCCGACTCATGAATCGATCTTCACCATTATTGCTCCACGACAACGCGAGACCTCACACAGCACGAGAAACCATTTTGACACTTCAGGAACTGCAGTTAGAAACCATTCGTCATCCTCCGTATTCACCAGACCTTTCTCCAACGGACTACCATTTTTTTCGTGATTTGGACAATTATCTACGTGACAAGAAGTTTTCTTCCCAGGAGGCAGTACAAAATGCTTTCACACAGTTTGTGCAGTCTAGATCGTCGGACTTCTATCGCAAAGGCATTAATGACCTTCCCATTAGATGGCAGCAATGTATAGATAATAATGGCAACTATTTTGATTAATAAATTTGTTAAAAATTTAAAAAATAAACAATTTAGATTTTCAGTACAAATCGGCAATTTCATAATACTTATAGTCGAGGATATCTATAGTAGTAGCTATTCAATAAATCCAATCCAATCCATTCCATCAGCCTATATTCGTCCATTGCTGGACACAGACCACTCCAAGGATCACTTCTTCTATCTATTCTAAAAGGTATTTCTATAAAAAAGTGGTTTAATGAGGACTTACTAACAAATTAAGCTAATTCTTTAGATGCCAGCAACACGTTCCTTAATGAATTTTGTGACAAAACGGAAGAGTAACCTAATGCGATTTAGAAACCCCCGCATTCAATTGTCTAATGATTGAATTCCATCGTGAATAAGAACTATAAATTGGCTTACATTGTTACCAATGGCACCAGTTGCCAGCACCTTTTCTTCACGTTAACATCATCACTGTGCTCATCCAGATTTCAACATGAGAACTGTGAGTTACTTTCATAATTTAAATCATTTTGTAATATTCCTGGAAGTCCTCTAAATCTTCGGTCACAAACAGGGACTAGTCGCTGCGAGTGCACTCACCGCGAATATTAGTCGCAGCGACAATTCGCAGCCTGCCTGTTATACACAGCGAGTTCTACACGAGAATTTAGACCGTCAGTAATTCGCAGCGAGTAAAATTGAACATGCTCAATTCTATTCGCGGTGACTTGAACTCGCGGCGTCACTCGCAGCTTATAGCCTGTCACCAAGAACGTTTCTTGCATGTCACAAATCGAATACTTGCGGTGAGTAGGCACTCGCAGCAATTAGTACTGTGTGTGACCGAAGCATAAGTATAGGTCCCTAACTTTGCCTTTATTCTATTTGTCTCCAC
This sequence comes from Yponomeuta evonymella, assembly GCA_963969515.1. NCBI lineage: Eukaryota > Metazoa > Arthropoda > Insecta > Lepidoptera > Yponomeutidae > Yponomeuta > Yponomeuta evonymella. Next base: position 15,216,753 of record OZ018349.1, read on the forward strand.
TTGGCCACCTAGATCCAGTCGTCATATTATCAAAATTACTAACTAGTATCCTAGGATATATTTGCTGATTCGTGATTTTCAATTTTCCAGCCAAAATATTCCTCGTAAATCATGTTTAGAAGATGGAGGTAGTAAGGAGCATTTTTTAAAGACTTGCGATGCTCATACATATCACTCATGCATATTATTATATATTAAACGGATGTAATCACAATTATTAGGTAAAATTTAATTACCCTAATTTTCGACGTTTCGGCAACGTTGCAGCTGCCGTGACCACGCAGGCTGAGTGGCGAATACAGCTTAGCGGGTCTTAGTGACTTGAGGGTAGGTGGTCTACCCTCAAGTCACAAAAATTAAATTTCAAGTTAAATGTTAGCTAATAAATAATCACGATTAGACCCGTTTCATGTATAACTAGGTACGAAGGAGGCTGCTTATGTGTCAAACTAGTTCCCGTCTTCTTCACAGTTGATCGTCCTGAGCTGCCTGATGGCACTAGCGTACGCAGCACCAGCCGCCAGTAAGCTGAGGGAGCTCCCGGCTCTGAGGCACGAGCAAGTGCACGACGAGTTTGGCCAGTATGCTCTGCGCTATATCACCGCTGAAAGTAAGTTCACACAGCTCTCACTTATAAATGTAAATAAAGAAAAACAAAACAACCTTGAGTTGAGGATGGACTAATTTTCAGCAAACGTGACGAAATACTTGACACGTGGGCACCGGTGCGGCGGCAGTAGGTACAATAAAGTTATTTTAAAATTCCGGTTTTCGTAGCAGGAAGCAAATTGAGGGAAAAAATATGGCCGTGGCCCTTCGACAATCGATATACGGCAATATGTGTGAGTGAGAGGAAAATTATTGTCTAAAGAAACGCTTTTGTTATTTGGCTGTATTTTAAAAAAAATACTTTAATTATGACCATTTCGTGTGATCGAGGAAAGAAAGAGAAAATTAAATATCACCTAAATGAACTTCAGCAACTCTCCATCGTCGGTTGTCTGGAAGAAATTACTATCAGAAACAAGGCTGCAATTGTCCTGGTGTAGAATAAAGAATGTTCTTATCTTATTTTATGAATGTTCATCCATCATTGAGTGAATTGTCTAATTTCGCCCTAACCCAAGCCTGTTTTCTTCTGCCCAGACACAGTAGTGTCAGAGCGAGGCCGCCTGGTGCCAAGCATCAACGGAGGCTATGTGCTGGAGATCGAGGGTCAGTACCAGTTTGTGGGCGACGACGGCCAGATCTACGTCACGGCGTACCGAGGTGGCCCAGACGGCTTCCACGTGGACGGCACCCACCTACCGAAGCAGGTCCCAGTGCCTGCTATTTGAGTGATAAAACATGTTTAAGCGCATTCTTTTGTTTTTACTTCGTTTTTGGGGTTCCGTAGTGTGAGGTTGTAAGGTTCACATTCGACGTGAGAAAGGGAAAAAGAGGAATGGCTGTTGGGACCGACCTGTGGGGACCGCTGAGCTGGCTTCCTCTTCTTCTGGGGTTGAGCTGACGGTGGAGACGAGGGCTGATATGGCCCGTAAACTGAGTCCAGGACTGGCCAGTCCGATCGCATGTAACTTCCACAGAGTTTTCGTCGCGCGGGGCGCGGGGGTGCGGATTTAGTGCAGGGCGGCGCGTGCGCACTCGGGAGCGGAGTTTTTATGACTGTTTTGGACGGACGCTTGTCATTGCAGTCAAGTCCGTCGCCAATTGAGTGGGTAGGGTTCGACGTCACGCAATGGCGTGAACACGTAGTTAACAAGGAACCCTTCTAGTTTCACCATATTCGTCCGTCTGTCTGTCTGTCTGTCCACGGCTTAGCACTGAGACGACAAGTACTAGAAACACACATTAATGACGCCGACATAACGGTAGGATAATATGTTAAAATATGTTTTTTTGGGTTTCACATTTAAATTAGGGATGCAATTTTTATTCTCGCCTAAAGCATAGTGTGGGGTATCGTTGGATTGGTTGTTAAAATATATTGCGTATGCAGCAAAACCATTTTTGGATTTAGAGATCCGTTCGCGAAATATTACGCTTCAAAGTGCAAACTTTGCACCCCCTCTTCCGGCTGAACTGTTAACCGTAATTAAAAATTTTAAATAAAAAATAAAAATCGACTTCGAAACACTACAGCACTAAAAAGTTACAAATAATTTAAATAATTAGAAGTATGTATACATGTAAGTATTGTAGAAGTATAATTTGGAGTCGGTGCCCAAAATATATGTGCTGGTCATGAAACTGGGCACCGACTACGAATTATACCTGAAAGGAAAACTATCACGGCTAAGTAACGTAGGTTTTAAAAATTAATGATAGGCGACAAAATTATAAAAGGAACATTTCGTACATATTTCATTGAAAATTACTTTGAAAACAACTTCATCAAAGTCATTTTCAATGAAATTTGTAACTACGAAATTTTCCTTTAGGCAGGTAAAAAAACTCCTTCTTCTACGGAACCCTACACTTGGTCGGTTTTTATCTCCCTTTATCAGCAACTAAATTGAATAAATGAATGAATGAATGGATGGATGGATGAATGACTGAATGAATGAACGAATTAATATATGACTGAATGAATTAATGCTTCATCATCAGCCATTTGACGCCCACTGCAGGACATAGGCCTCCTTCGTGGTTTCATTAACCATGAGGGGTTTTGCCATAATCGCCACGCTTGGCTGGCGGGTTGGCGATCGCAGTATGCGGTTGGAATCTCAGGAAGACGCTGCTGCCCGTCTCCTGGTAATTGATTTCCTTAGTCACTGTCTACGACATCCACGGAAGAAAATGGAGTGACGCTATTCTTAATCCGGCGCCACACGGAGCTTACCTAACGATAAAAAGTATGTAATTGTACAATAGAGAAGTGTGCGTGTGAAAGCGCTACTATTTCAGCGTTGAATCGTTGTTCAGTTGGTTCGTGGAATAACAATCACTGGACCATATACACAAGGTTGAGTTATACATATTCCATCCTTAAAAAAAACAGCGTGTTGGGTGATCGTTTCGCGCTTGAAATTTCTCATTTCAAGAACGCGTGTGTACTCATTGCTCCTATTGCATTTTTTGGATGTCAAATAGAGCTCGTGACGCGAAAGAAATCTCACGAGTTAAAGAATTTTGCGTTATTTTACAATGGAATTAAAGACCTTACCGTGGGCCTTCTATGGTGGCGCGAGTTGTAGGTAGTAGGTAGGTAGCATATTTTAGATGTCTACTATTTGACATCTAAAATATGCAATAAGCACTGGAACATATAAAAACTTGGTTATGCCCCTTTACTTTGTTCCGAGCGAAATAAGACGAATTATTTGATTAATATTGAAGCATTCGCGTATTCAGTCAACTTTCACTGCTGTCTCTACAAGCGAATCTCTGAAGCCTCCAAGGAGGGTGGCGAGAGGCTCGAGGATCCGCCTGGGGGCGCGGGGGACTGTGACGTCATGTCCTATCTCGGCGGCCATCTTGGATTATCTCGTCGCACCTGCGGGGCGCGGGAGGAGCAGCGTTATCGACCCGCATGCTACAGTCGGGGCGCGCATTTTTCAGGATTTGTCAACATTAAATTTGTTTGCTGAAAAATGGGGGAAAGGTCAATTTGGATGATGTTTAGTTCTCTTACGCAGGTGGAAGGAGAGAGGTCTACTACGTACAAAATGTAGTTAGATAAGATTCTGAAATCTCAAATATGTAGGGTTTTCTAGTGGATAAGATACTCTGACTGAAATATAACTACGGTGACCGCTAGAAATAGGTGATTACTTTTATTGCCAGATAATCGCTATACTAATTACCTGGGAGGTGAACCTTCAATCTTGTAGCCATCCTATACTAAACTAATATGCTAATTACGTAAGCTCATTTAAGTTTAATGGGTCTAATCTCGATTTAAATATTTTAGTTTTGAAGCTGTATCAGTTAGCTTCAGCCGGAAGAGGGGGGGGACGTCGTACTCTAACAAAAGTTTGCACTTTTAAGCTTAATATGTCGCGATCGGATCCCTATATAAAAAAATGGTTTTGCTGCACACGCAATATATTTTAACGACCAATCCAACGATACCCCACACTATGGTTTAGGCGAGAATAAATTCACTAGTGTTTTGACGGTACCTATAGACAAAAGCCAATATTTACCGCTTATTTTTTACCAACCTACACCGGCTAATCTAATCCTTTGTCATCTAAACGGCTGACCATAATTTTAAAATTGGAATCTGGCACACACGCGCGCCGCCGTTATCTGCCCATGGCAGTTTGGATATGGAACGGAGATAGGATCTCGGGTAGGGCGCCGCCCGCCCTCTCCATTGGTCTGTCGACTCAGCAGGGCTTGTGCTGAATCCAGCGCGCTTGTTTCTGCAGCGCTTAGGGCCAGTTTCTGAATTGAGAATTTCGCTAAGTAAATAGTTAACTGTATTGCTGTCTCTTCGAATTTCTCAGAAAAGAGCGTGACAGAACGTTACTTAAGTTTTTACTTAGTTAATTTCGCAATTCAGAAATCGGCCCTTGATATGGTTAATAATATTATTTGTTTGGTAATGGAAAAATATAGAGCTATATTATTCTGTGAACTGACTTATGAATAAGCTCATATCTTTTACTTTAGTATTTATTTGCAAATACTATTACTTCTTAAATCTTGTTACTTTGTAAAAAGTGAAATAAACTTATTAATTAAAACACGATTCCTCATAACACTCCTCAAGTGCAGTTTAAATAGTACGTGTAAGCAAAAGGCTTGACCACAGACTATTTTAAACTGCATCCGAGGTTTGTTTAACAGGAAACGTATTTTTATAAATGACACCATAACAGTGTTATTTATAAATGGAGTTAAGAATAGTCTGTCGCACAAGAAAATATCAACTCATACTGCATCTGATCTGTGTGTTTTAAGGAATCGTGTTTTAATAGATAACGCCGCGTTAGACTTTATCTCAGAAATATCTTTATTTAGTCTAATGAGGGTGTTTATAAAAAGTCTCTTCCACGAAAAAGTCTTAGGACGGAGTTACCGCCGGTTTATAACAGGAATTCCTCCCATAAACCGGATTTTACTCCAACTTGAGAGTGTTTTAGTGGAATGTACTTTTTAAAAATAAGACCGTGTTTTTGAATGGCACGAATGAGAGTAACTACATTCTTTTGTCATGGGAAGTCGTTGTCTAAGATTCCAATGCGAGTTATTCACTCTGGGGAGCAGAAAAATAACAACAGAAGCCTAATTATGTGCACCAGATACTGTCGTAATCCTGGACTTTGAAATAGCAATTAATATGGAATTTGACAGTTGACGATTGGAATCATTGAGGATTTGGTGCGCGTAATAAAAGCGCGGAGCTGATCTGTATCAGTTGATTAGACATTAGAATAAGCGCATTTGTAGGCCTCGTGCAGCGCTTGAAGCTAGACGGAACTGCAACTCTCTCAGTTCCTTTGCGCGGCGGACTTCAAACGCGGGTCCTGTTTACCCGCGACCGTATCGCGCAATTTCATTTTTGCTTATTTTTGTTCGTCTCAAAGGAGATCTCCTCATCCCTCCTCTTGCCAGAGCTTAGGAATCTGTCGAAGTAAATCTAGGTGCTGAAAATAAAAGAAAATGAAAAACTATGGCACTAACTGTGGAATAACACGCTATTTTCTTAATTTCCTTCTATCTTTATTGGTTTCCACCTCTATATTTGCCCGTGTCTTCATACATATACCCAGTTCATCTAATACCTACTAGAGGTTAGTAAAAAGTTTGTATCAGGCCATTCCTATTTTCACTTTAATTACCTATGCGTTATTGAATGCGCTACTTCGCTTATTGAAGTGCACCGAAGAAAATATTTCTATCGATAATTTCTATCGAGAAATAGGCTCCACGTGGTTTTTAGGCGTCCTGTCTTCTGACTTCACGGAGGTTGCCATGAGAGGCCTTGTCCAGATCTTTGTGCGACCTATGGACCGTGCGGCCAAACCGATGATGACAGTAAACCACTGAAGAATTATGAAAGAAAGCGGATGCTTGAATAACTACTTTAAAAGGCTTAATCTTAATTATTGATCCAATCAAATGTTTAAAATTATAATAATGATTATAATAATCATGATTCAGGCCTGCCTTATGTGGTGGCCACTGGAAAATTTCTTGTTTGTAGTTAAACATGTTTGCTAAAATTTATGTTTATGAAGAATCGCAGCCTAAAGCCAACTAAATGCCATCGTTCATTTGCATAAACATTGTTTTTTTCACTGACAAGGATGACTAACCGAATTATTAGCAACAATAAATAAAAATCTTGCAGGCATCGCCATGATTCACGCCTATCTCTCCAGGTGCTAAAAAGTCGAGGAAATAAAACCGAGCCCTCTAACCCTAACGGGTGTGAACAAACCTCTCTGTGGCATTATCCTGGCGAGTTACGCTTCATGAGAGCACAACGGTCACGAAGAACTATAAATCCAGGAGGTTACTTGCAAAAGAGCCTTTACGTCGTTCTCTATAAAAACGGAAAGATTGGTATGCCCAAGAACAAAAATATTCAAACTAATTGAAGATAGAGTTGGATAAGTTAGTATGTTTGCTAACTGAGCCGCCGTTAATTTGGTCTCTTAGGATTGATGTGACTTTTCTTTTACCAGTTTTCGATAAATCCTTCATACACCCTACAACTCTAGATGGTATGTCAGGCTACAATGCAAAAAACTTTGCTAAAACAGACTTCAGAACACTACAGCACTAAAAACATAAAAATAACATAAACATTGACATACAGGCACATACATTGCTTCTGGCCCCACACTAGGATACCCTGTGTCGTGGGAAGCAGAAACAACGACATCACAAACATATAAACATCCAAGACCTGGGGTTTTTTTTTGTCCCCAGCCGGGGTTCAAACCCGGGACCTCTCGTATTGTATGCAGATGCACTACCGCTGCGCTACGAGGTCGAAGTTAGAAATCATTTAAAATAATACCTTTAAATTAGAAGTGTGTATACTTACATGTAGGTATACCTACATGTAGGTATTGTAGAAGTATAATTTGTAGTCAATGCCCAGTTTTATCATCATCATCATCATCATTCAGCCACAAGAAGTCCACTGCTGGACATAGGCCTCCTCCATGGATTTCCAAAAAGACCGGTTGGAAGCGGCCTGCATTATTTAAAAAAAATTTTTTTTCAATTTTTCGTGGTGGAGCGGGAGAAAAATAAACAAGTCCCTTATAACCATAATTTAGGGTAAATTATTAATTGGTTGCTTTAAAATTTGAAGTTCTCAATTTCCATCTCCGAAAGTCTTTACCAGAACATCACCAAATTACGTTGGGGCTACTTTTACGCTATTTTATGAAACATACGAATGTTACTAAAGGATAGGCTCCTTATTTACTGCAGTCCATTGAAGAGTTCCGTTCTCTATCTTCGAAAGTCTTCATCAGATCTTCACCAAATTAAAAGGGGACCAATGGGACGTTATATATATTCGAACAGAAAAGGAATTGTCGAAATCGGTTAAGATTTGACGGAGTTATGCGAGAACATAGCAAAAAAAATATCATACGCGTCGAATTGATAAACTCCACTTTTTTTTAAGTCCACTTTTTTTAAGTTGGTTAAAAATAAACACTGTGTGGCACTGTGCCGTTTGAAATGCATGGATTGATATGCCTACCTACTCATTTTAACATTGACAGCTCTACCATACATATTATGTCAAATATCAACCATTTAAAAACTATAAATACCAACTACCAAATGTTTTTATATCCTTTAAAATATATATTTTATATATTTCTGTTGCTACATATTATGTAGTTTAATTCTTGCTGAAATAGATTGTTATGTCGGGTTTCTGTAGTTTTATTAAATAGTTTACCATTCTTTATTGCTTCTCCGATCCTCAAGGTTTGCTAGAAGAAGTCACTTCCAGAGATATGCTTGCCTTTGTACATATTCTTTCTGATGCTTTCTGGTCTTTTTATAGGTTTCGTGTGCAATCAATTATACTGCTCAAAACAATTGGGGTAATAAGATTACAAAGTGGAATAAAAAAAGTTCTCTGGTTTTTAATTCTACCTGCTCACCAAATATTAAAGTGACATTGTTCATGAAAATAAAACAACAAAAGAACATCAGCGTTTTTGTTAGCAGCTCATAATATGGTGGTCTATTACACCTAAAACCAAAGTGACGTCATTGAATTTTCTAAAAAGAACATAAAATTTTTATTTTTGATTTACGTAAAGGATGATGCCACTTTAATATGGGTTTCCTACGCTTGTTTCGGAAACACTATTTGTAGAAAGATGTTTCCCGAATTACATTAAACCGACCGATCACCTAATTATTTAGTGGCCAGTTATAATTAAAACCAGAAGCAAAAAGTTTTACTCCGTTTTAATTGTTTTGAGCAGTAGGTATATATAATAATCAAACTTATACAACGACAGATCGAAACTAGAAAACTACTTATGACAGTTCACAGATTTACAACGAGAAAGAAGTGGCATAATGTCTATTTCTTGCTTCTACTGGATCTTAGTATGCGATGATAGATTATTTTTAAAAGTGGAACATTTCATTAAACTCTGCATTCCTACGTGATTACTACGCTCTGCTTTTATTATTAAACCTCGATAAACTCAGAAACACATCTGCCGACGGTCTCGGGAGTGTAACAACATGCTAATATTAACGGGACCACCAAAGCTGCATTATTGCTAACTACCCTCAACTAAAACAATGCTTCGAGGACGTATCATTAAGAGCGCGTGCGGGGTGCAGCTGCGCGGGCGCACATAACCTTTTCACCTCTTTGCTAAGGTAACACAGACGAATTTCCTGTGTCAATTGTTTAATTTTTAAACACAAAGTTTTTTTATTTGGTTACCTCACATATCCTACTGTAAGCTTTACGACAAGGGCAGCCATAAATTCGATCCTTCGGCAACTACAGCAATGTTTCCGATTTATCAAGTGGTGTAACACTCGAACTTCTAGAGGGCGCTGTTGTTTTTGTTGCGGAAGCGCATCGTATAGTTCGATGTGAAGAGTGTTTGAGGGTTAAGTTGTAGGCACGTGCGGCGGTCTGACCGACCACCGGTGTTGCGGGATGGGTGGTGTGCCCACTCGAAGGGTTGAGGGGTTGGTAAAAAAGTAGAGATAAGTGTTGTGTCCAGGAAATGTTTGGTTTGGTTACTTGAGTGTTAATGTCATGCTATTAGATATAATCCAATGGACAACATGCAACACAAGAATATTTTGATCTCATTGGAGAGGTCATGTTCAAAGATTAATAATGTTGATAAAGACTGTTCTGTACAACTTAATATAACCTGTTTAAAAGTAATTCTAGACATGTGGTACAAAAACCCTTCATAAAAATCGGGTGCAAACTGTGATATCACAAACGCCTAATATGGAGTACCTATGTAGGTATGTAACATTTAACAATCTTTTAGTTATCTCATAAAATAAGGTTTTTATGTGTCTACATTCCTATCAGAACCACCCTGAGCGACCCTCCGCATGCAATTTTTACAGTTAAGAAATAAATAGTTAAATTTATCTCTCCTCCCACAGCATTGACACCCTGTCCAATGGGTACTATCGAACTAAGTGTCGACATCGTGGGCCGTGCGTGACACAAATTGACAATATAATGAAAATGGAACGAAAAAGAAAACAATTATGCCCTAAGAAAATATCTATGTCTGTTGCACCGGGTTACATGCATAATGCGAGATGCAAACTGCAATTCGCCTCTGCCTAATTGAATCATAAATAGCCTATTTACGCCCCACTGTAGGGCACACTCGGAGAGAGAGTATGGGCTTAATCACCACGCGTGCCCACCGCGGACTGGCGGTTTCTAGCGCTGAGGTGTGCGAATAGCTCAGACACTCAGGTTTGCTCACAATGTTTTCCTTCACCGTTAGAGAGTGGTATTGCTACCACTCTCTAACGGTGTTCAGAAATGTACATAACTTAGAAAACAAAGTTATAGGTACATGCCCACACTGGGAATCCAACCTGGGTCTCTCGCTTCCGAGTCCAATGTTCTCACTAGGCTGCCACCGCTAGTCAGCCTTAATAATTAGGGCACACTATTCAATTGGGCTAATTATTAGATATATGTCAGCCCTAAGTAGATCCTGGACAGTTTCAAGGGCCACCTTACAGACGAATACCGCCTCCGGCATGATTCCATTGTTGAGCATGACCTTAGTATTGTCCAAAGACAACGAGGCCCACAGGTTGTGCCACAGGTCTCGGAGCTTCCCACTGAGTTCCTGTATCGATTCCCCCTTTATAACTATACCTATACATCGTTGACAAAGCGTCAATCGCTTGATTGATTTAAATAGGTTATTTTACGTGTTTATTTTCTTTTACCATTCTTTTAATTAAACTCTGAGGTACCGTGTCAGTTTAATTTTAAATACCTTGTGTGCTTTGAAATAAGTACCTGATGAGATTCAGGTTGGAAATCCACCTATTAGTTACCAAGACCACCGGAATCTAGGTAGAATTCTAATACCATATTAGTTATTAACCTTCAAAATCTGATAAAAATGATTAATCTTCCAATAGCATTCCAAACAGAAGTCAAATCATCCTTGCCTAATAAGTTCGTATATCCAAGATACAGGATCTTATGAACGACGTTACAAAACATTATTTGATTTACGTTATTTCATACAAAATTCAACAACGGCCTATTAATGCAAGAATGATAAAATATTTTTAAATAAGTAATGGGACAATGTCTTCGATTTCCGACTTTTTTTAGTACTTACTCTAATATGCGTTGGTTCAATAGAAACTTTTGATGCGTATAAAACAATGATAGAAATTGCACTTTTTTTGGTAACTAAGTGTACCATTGTGCCACAAAGTCAATACTGTGCTTAATTGTTCCTAGTTAAATATGGTCTATTTAGAACTATAAAAAATACCATCTCAGTTCAACACCTGTATAAAATTTTTCGTAGATATTTAGTAATAAATATTATTATCAAGTCCTCTATGTATATGTACTCATAATGTGTCTCTAGACAGTCCTCTTCTTTGGTTCAGCACAGCCGCGGGCGGGCGCGGGCCGACGAAACACTAACGATGACTACATAGGACATAACCGTAAAAGTCAGCCAACTTTACAGAAAAGCCTTGCCAAGGAAAATTATATCTTATTCAAAGACCAATAAAGTTGAATTCGCTTGAATGTATATGTTGGTGAGCCATCGGAGATACCGACACACACTGATAGTCTTTAAAATCTTATTGGGCGAGCTGAGGGGCTCGTTGAGTGTATTCTTTTAGTACGAAAGCGAAATAGAAGTTCGTATCGGAATCCCTATAATCTTTTATGACAGTCTTATAGTACCTACTTGTGATTATAGGAAGTGGACATAGGGCGATTATGATGTGGACTTAAGGTGAATATGGTAGAAGCTAGGACGACATAGGTTATTGGAATTAAAACCTTGAACACCATTTCTTCAGTATCAATAACTAAACCACTTAAAGGAGCTACAGTTTAAAATTCTTAATTTTATTTTTCATACGATTTTGAAACTTGACTTGGTAAATTTGTTTGAAATAGTAGATTGTATCATAAGGAACCAAAATTAAAGAAAAAAGGCGAGGGCGCTTTTTTTAATCCCGAGCGAAGTGAGGGATTCTAGAGTAGAATCCCGAGCGTAGTGAGGCATTCTTTAGTAGAATCCTGAACGTAGCGAGGCATTCAAAGTACGTCGCCCGCGAGCCAAAAATATATTTTGCGCCCGTGTGGTACACTCTAATTTTCATCGCCCACTATGAGAAACTAAAAGGCGCCTCTTGCATTTCCCCATTCAATAAAATTACCATAGGCTATTTATTATCCACCACATTTCTTGCTTCAGTTCTAATACTTTCAGGAGTTAACACCGTACTTTCACTGTCAATTGAAGAACTAATTTTTCAAAACAAAACCACGAATTTCTAACAATCCTTAAAAATTGTCGAAAACGCGGGCTATACTTCGCGCATTTTTAATTTAATTTCTTTTTCTTGTTTTATTCAGCCGGCGGCGCGACTATGGGCTGTCGTACCAGCCAGTCTTTATTCAAACAATTTTTGCGTTCGATTTCTTTGGTGCTGAACACCAAGATAACAGTATAAGGAAGACCATAATGTGTGAAATAGTTTAGACTTATCTCAATAACACGTTCAATATTTTAAGAATAGCAGTCTAGACTCATCGGGATACCTAATGCGAGATGCTATTTTCAAAATGTTTTGTAAGCGTTTGAATTAGTTCATAAAATAAAACGTTTTAAAATAATGTTTTCCATTAGCATCAGACCCTCATAAGAAAACACAATACGCAATGTCTCCTTCAAACTTAACAGAATATGAATTCTTACTAGAAATCTTTTCAAATTATACTTTTTTTTTTAAATACCGACTGGACTGCCAGCACCCGTTTGGGCCCAATAAAGAGGCTTATTGATAATTTCCAAGAAGGTGCTCGGAGGTGCTACGCGGGACGTCCTATTAGTCAAGGGAACGCGGTAGAGGCCGGTGGACAGGTTGATGAATACTCAGCTTTATTGGAGGGGGCAAGGGCCAGCTGCCTGGCTGTGGGGGTTCGACGGAAAGGCTCAGTCACACTGTACAGTGTTATTTCTAAATGGCGTAATTTCTGAAACACGGTGGTTAGAGTTTATAATTTACAAAAACTTTTGTTCTAAGACTTGAAATTAATTTTAATCAATAAAAAATAAATATGATTTATTCAGTTTTTGTCTGTGTAGTGGCCCTGTTTAACAGTTTATGCTTAAAACCATATATGTTAAATATAGAATGTTTTTTTTTTATGTAGGACAAAGATTTACTGAATGCTGTGACATTGGTGAGGCGCGTAAAGGGCAAATTTGATAAGATTATATAAACCCTGATAATATGAACAATAAAAATCCAAGAAAAAAACTCCAAGAACAATTGCCAAACACTAAATCTATTGAGCCTCTAAGAAATGACCCTGTACAAGTGTCACAGCACAAGTATCGCAAGTTAAACTTTGCCATAAATCTAAAAATATAAAAATCTCTTGTCACAATGTGTGTCATCGAATTCCTTCGAAACGTCTTTATCGATTTTTATGATTTTTTTTCTATATATTTGGTAGGTCCGAGGCTAATCAATATGGAAAAACAACGTTTTCTGAGTCAGCCAGTATTAATATATAATAGTCGTAAAAAACCTGAAAGCAGAAATCACAAATCTATTTAAACGTAAATAATGTACAGTCTGCTGGTGTCCGTTTCAGGACATGCGTTATTTTTTTAAAAAGCTATTGCATAAGTATATTTCATTTCATTCAATTGTGAACTGGGTGTAAATAAAAAAAATTTTAACTTACTATCCTTGTCAAGAAATAAATAAAAGGAAATCAAATGAGAAAAGAAGGAGAATGAGAGAATAGTGTTGCATAGCTGTAGCTGAAAACGTATTGTGGTTAAAACACTTTCCTATTAAAAGAATGAGGCTGTAACATGCATAATAAAACATAATATTTTAAGATAATAATACAAAATATTGTAGGCAGAATGTATATTATTTCATTTCACTTATCTTTGGTCTACATGTTGACCGACCGTTGATAGAAATAACTAAAATACGGGGAGCAATAATATCCATGAAGTTGTTTACTCATCTTAGGTCTTTCATCTACACACTAATTTAAGAAATATCAACCCCTATCATCAATTTCTTGACTTAGTATGAGGTTAGTATAGTATTTAAAAAAAAAATGTTTACACCCCGAACAAAAATGAATGAAACGAAATATAGCTCCGTCGCTCATATGTGTACAAGCGCTGGTAGCGTAATGGTAGAACGCTGGTTTCAAATTCGAGAGTTTAGGGGTTTGAATCTCGGCACGTACCAATAACTTTGTTTTGTGTTACGTAGATTTGTGAATGTGTAGTAGCAATACTACTAGCTAACTGTGAAGGAAATCATCGTGAGGAAAACCGAGTGCCTGAGGTGTTCACATACCCTAGCGCTCGAAATGGTATCCGTAGTGGGCACTCGTAGTGATTAAGTCAATACTATCTCTTTGAGAGAAGGCCTGGGCCTTGCAGTGAGACGTTTATAGGCTGCTTGTAAATAGCATAGGGGAAACAGGGGTTAACGCAAACATGAAACCTATTTTCAGGTTTCGCGTCATTTCAATTACACCTTGTATATGACATAATTTGTAAACTATTACCTTTGGGTTGTAGAGACAGCAGTTTTTCTCATGAAGGACGCAGGTGTTTTGTCTACTTCCCTCAGAGATAACTTTTTCGTACGGAGTTCTCTTGGACAAGCGCAGACAAGAGTCTAAGCCTGGAGAATCGATTATAAATCTGTCTTATTTATTGTCCCTACTGATTCTAATGTTCAAATTCCAACCTGTCATAATGTTGTAAATTGAACCGTCTCATTTTGAAAATAGTGCAGCTTTTATCAAATCTAAGTTGACTGCAACCTAATGAATGCAGTATGGTATAGGTACGTATTTTTTACAGTTTTATGTTTAATGCTACATGACTTTTATGATTTATTGTTAATAATTAGTAGGTACCTATACGAGCAGGAAATGAAAGCAGTAGTTGAAGTTATTTTCGGTGTAACCTTTAGCTGTTACTTTTGGTACCTACCTGCCTTTACGCTGTTTGATAAGAGCTGTTGCAGGTGTAAATACATAACGTCTTTTATAGTGCCAATTAACATATAGTACAAATGGCTGGAGCTATTGGAGCTGAGCTATATTGAACGATTTTTGTAGCGAAATTTTACAATTATTATAGCAGGTGCTACGTTTTATGATTATAATTTTATTATCGAGCGTGGAAGCAAAAAATATAATCGTATTGAGAATAATAACTATGGCTGGATGTACCTGTTTGTAGCAATATGATCTTTGGTATAAAAATGCGATAAACACAACTAAATCAATACAAAGGTTGGTTTTATAAAAGCCGTCTTAGTGCGAAGCCTGCGGTTGAAGGGTAAAGCGCGTTTCGGATTTCAAAACATGCTTTGAATTTGATATCTCAATCTTTTCTTTTCTTTAAGGTTTTGTCATTTGATGACGCCCTTATTAAAATTAGTTTTGTGGCAAAAATAGAGTCGATCGAGCAACCAGAATAAAAAAAAAATCAATAAATGTGGATGGCTTGTTATCTTATGGCGATATCACAGAATAGTGGAATAATAGTTTTGTCTGTACAGAAGTGTAAAATTAATCATTTATAACAAAACAAATCAATGCATGATTGAAGGATTTCACGTGAACATCGGGCACACGCGTCGAAAGTATAAATCAAACGATCTCTTCGGACGCCCACCATTAATAAAACTCTTTAAAAAATATTTAATAATGTCCACAAAAGCCGGAGCACAATGCTCGACCCATAAAGGGGCAGCATTTATTATGGCGACAATATATCGAATACAAAAAGATAGTGTGACAAAGACGCGTACTTTTTAATAATATTGTCATTTCTTAGCAGCAGTGGACTCTTTCAAAAAGCCATAATGTAATAATTTATTTCTTTATAAAAGTTTTTTCTTGCTGGGAGTGCAGTCCGTAGCACAGTTGCTTGACTCGGGTTATCTGGAATTTGGGTTCAATTATTGTGCCTACAATGAAGAATATTAGCTAGTAACTTAAAACTCCAGCTTGTGACCTTACTAGATAAAAGGGTATCTCATCAAAACTTCGAAAACATCAGATACATTTTGGTATCTCTGTATCAATCATGCCATCTTTAGGGTCGTTCGAGTTACCAAATGAACAATAACCCAATTTCACAGCAGAGTCAACATTTCAAAATGATGACAATTGTGCAAAAAATCTGTGACTTTTATAGACGTTCGACGAGACACGGTTGACACTGGTGCCACAATAAAATCGATGAAATATCCAGGGGGCTGGGGCGCCTATAACTCACCGGTGGGCATTTGGGCCCAACGTTTGACAATAATAGTTTGTCGCTGGCATAGGTTGTTGCATTACTACATAAACTGTTGCAACTAGAAGGCCAGATTCGGCTTTGTTCAGGAAGGTTTCGTTTGCATTGCATAGAGAACAAAAGCAGCAATTGCAAGCAGATTATAGTGTGTCTTTAGTTTACCCTATACTTAATATTGTGGCAAGAACTAATAACAGTTAATTAATACTCATATTTTCCAGTATTATTGATAATTAATATCAAGCCAAGTAATAACGATATCTTATCCGATACTGAGTTTCAGTGATATCCGTATCAAATGTATTCATGACTGTATTTATGTATTCAAAATGTGCATTCTTCGTAATATCTATTCGTTTGAACAACGTCCGTCCCGTGCATATTACGAGTTACGACGAATGCCAGCAACGATATTATGCGACCTATCTTGGACGGTTTCACATTAATGCATTCAATATTAGGTACTGATATAATACGAATAGGAAAAATATGTGGGTTCTTATAAGAATGGATGAACTCAATTATTTGTCTTTAAGTCATACAGAAAGGTTAAGTATTGGAGTTCTACATTATGTTTCAATAAAGCCAGGATATTATCTAGATATCAAAATTTTTTTCACATAACCTAAATACGTTTCAACAAGGGCAGGGACTGTATGCAACAGTCCTTCTACTTGTATTGTTTGCCCAGGTAGTCGCAGTGGGCAGCACTCGGCGCGCCAATGTTTATACTTATTGCAATGATGGAGGCCCATACAATTATAATGTTTGATCGTTAAATGAGCCGCTTGCGGAAAGATCGTTTGATTCAAAGAAACTTTTGAAACATGAATGCCATGGAGCTTCAATTTCACCAAACTAAACTTAGTTTGTAACAAAAAAGAAGTTAAGTACCTACTTTAAATACGAAGAGCGTCATGAGCCGCTCTACCTAATATGGTTTGAGAGGTATGGAGTTGTAAACTCAGGTTATCGGCAAAATATCTAGCTTAAATAGTGAAGGTAGTGCTAAATACACTATGAGCCAAACCTTAGGGCGACTTGCACCACTTCTTAAATGTCACTTAAATCACCATTTAAATCGACTTTTGTATTAAGGATTTTAGTTAAATGCTGTTTAAGCCAATGGTGGAAAATGGTGTAAGTCGGCCTAAGTTTTGTAAATAACTTATTACCTACTTTGAAGTTTAATAATGAGACAAACATTGACAATGCACGTTACTGTATCAGAAATAAACAATAAAAAAAAATTACGTAGATAAAAAATACAATTTGGCGGCCTGATTGCTATGTTAATAGCAATTTCCTACCGACAATCAAGGAAAAAAGAGACAGACGTTGACACATGAAAAAAGTACGGTCAAAGTGTACAATTGAAGTAGGGTATTTCTCAAATGAATGAGATAAGCAAATTCTGTTCTGATAGTTACAGAGTAATTTTAAAAATGTCTCTCTCTCTCGGCTATTGTTCTAGTATTAGTGGTAAGTGTGGTGTTTACATTTCTATATCACCAACTGTCCTTAGTCGGTAAAAATAAAAGACCCTTTTATTTGTCAAATCGGCGACATTTTTTAACGAAACACGCACATAATATCTAAGTTTGAAGCACGTATAAACTATAAAATACAACAAAACTGTGCACGTAGAGCCTTATTTTCCCGTAAACCAAAATGAAGGCGCATTCCCCGACATTCCCATAGACATTGTCACACGATTCCAGGAGGTTTCCCTTATGAGTCGTATAGGTTCACCTAATGCTTTTTCTTTGTGCGTTTGGCGCCAAGGATCTGGCGCCGCCAAGTTGAGCTATGCAGAGGCACCCCGTATCATACTTTTCTCGAAGCAACTCGCGGCACTTTTGACCCCCTGTATCTTCGTTGTGAGTAAAGCTAGAAGGCTAAAATTTTGGCTAATAAGAGTTCTTACGGAACCTACCTCGACCTCCAAATTAAAAGTTTGTACCTATATTTAATAATGAAATATCTCAAGTCAAAGTTCGGTCAAACCGTCGGTGACATATTCATCACCATTATGATTTTTAAAGTACTTCTAGTAGGCCTATGGAGTTGAAATTAGTGTAAGTTGGCCTAAGTTTTGTAACTTGATAACAGCACTAATCTTTGATAGTTATAATTTGGTAGATGAATGAATTATTATTATACTTATTGCCGTGCTATTGCCAAGACACTATTTACATTTCAGAAATAAATATGTTTAATATTGATACAGTCATTAAATGTTCGTAGGTAACTAATTAGGAAACAATGTATGATAAAGTTGTTGAACAGGTGTTTTCACACTCACTGAAACGAATACGTGTTTCAATACTGAGTAAAATAATTGACTTGGCTTTACATGGACATCTCACAACTTTTTACAGTGGAAGCGAGACTTGGATTTTTGTACATTTATGTTTTTGATGGGATTAGTTATACGTGTCGCTTATTTCTGTTCTACCTATAACAGACAATGAGTAATGAAGATTATCTTTTAGCAAAGGTAACAGTGGTAATAGTCGAGTTTGCATTGAAAAAACTGCACATGTTATCAAATTTCGAGTTTGTAAATATACAACGTGCAAAGAGTGTTGTTAGAAATAAATGGAATGAAATTTAAGTCTGCTAACTTCATGGCTATAAGAACCAATTTGTAAAAATATGTTATTTGCAAATTAATAAGAAGAATTATAACATAATAGAACACAACGCAACATTACATAATATAACATCACGTCATGGTCTCAAACTAGGATACCCTGTGATAGGGTAGTGGGACAACGCCTTTTTTTCGTGGGGAATTCCTCACGGATACCCTGCCGCTGGGGATGGCGGCAGGGTTACGCCGGACTCTTACCGGCTAAAACCCTATGATGCTCCTTCTCACGCCGTTCGGTGGAGTCGCGTGGACACCCCCGCCATCTTCCGCGACTCCACCAGCGTCAGTCCTGGCAGACTCCTCCATAACACGTTATCCTCCAGGTGTGAGTAGAATGCTAGGAACACGTAGCACTCCGCTCAGCTTCGTGAGGCCGGATTCCCAAATCCGCCGTTCCTCACGGAGGTGGAAGAAGGTGGGCATACGCCCTGCTTCTCCGTTCTATCCTCCTGCGACGGATCGGCTGAGATGAAGGGTCGCCTTCCCTCAGCAGTTCCACCACTCCTTCTGCGAAATTACTGTCTGCCACGGGGTCTCTACATCTATTAGGGTCGGCAACGAGATGTCGCAGCCCCGCCTATTGCAATGTTGCTCTCTCCTGTGCCCAAGCCGGGCAGACTTCCAGGGTGTACTGCGACATATCTTAGTCGCTATGCAATGGTGACGTCTCTTTTCCGGGGTTGCGGCACAGATACCTCCCGAGATAGCCGTGTCCGGTGAGGATCTGCACCAGCCGGAAGGTGAGCGAGTCATGCCGACGGTCCACCTACTTCTTTAGAAGAGGACGAATCAGATGATGAATGGTACCTTCTTCTACTTCTCAAAACAAAAGCCACGCAGCAGTACAAGAGATATTAGTATATGGACGGAGTATAATTAATGAAAGAGTAGGTAGAGACACGGATAGACGCCCCTGCGGTCTAACGTCCTTTATATCTTAATGTAACGTAACTTTATATCATAGTTGATAAATTTAATACTCTGTACCGAAATTTCAGGTCTAACTAACAAGGCGATCAGTGGACTATTTCTATAAAAACAAGAGCAACACAACCTTCAAACAGTCCTAGTTGACACAGTTAGGTGGATGCATTATAATTCATTAATTAAGGGGGTGAGCAGGGATACGGATAGACCGCCTACTAGGTACCGTCCAATTTTGCAGATTGAAGGTCCCGAATTTTAGGTCTAAGTAAGTAAGAAAGGTGTAGGTAAGTATTTCTCCCAAAACAAAAGTCACGAGACCATCCTACGTCAGCCCAACAGTCCCAGATGATACAAGTAATTGGGCGCACCATAATTAATGAAAGGGTGGCGGGGTACGGATACGAATAAAGGTTCCGAAGTTTTAGGTAGTAAATGGTACCTAACTCTCTCAAAACAAAGGTCATATAGCCGTCCAACTTCCGTGCAACAGATGCAGATGACTCAGGTACCTACGTGAACGCACCATAATTAATGAAGAGGGGGAAAGGGATATGGATGAAGGTTCTGAATTTGTAGGTCTAAGTAAATGATATCTACCTAACTATTTCTCTCCAGATAAAAGTCACACAGCTATCCAACTTCCTTCCAACAGTTCCAGTTGACATAGGTAAGTGGACGTACCATAATTAATTAAGGGGGTGGGCAGGGACGCGGACCGCCCGCGCGCTACCGTCCCGGCGGGGCGCCCCGTGACGGCTTCATGACCGCAGCTTCCCGGAACGCCACTAGGCTAGGCCGTGCTTTGTTTTGATTTACTTGCCCATTACGTAGTACGTGACAGTACGTAGGTACTTTAAAAAAAAACAGCGCAGTTGATGGGAACTGCCTTGCATTCTAGTGGTTCCAGGCTCGAATTCAGCGTCTATGAGTCGACCGTGGCTACCTTCGACCACTCTAAATAAAAAAAAAATGTTCCAGCCACTGCAGCGTCTGGATGGTCACTTCACCTATCTGATGTAGGTAGGAGTTGCCACTTACAATTTGTTGAGTATTTATGTTACTCTCTACAGCACAGGTAACGATGCACGATGAGTTGAGAACCAGAATATCGTATTAAGTACCTAGTACCTTAGTGTAGAGCTAATTAAAGTTAATCATTTTTCTATTTATTTGGTAATCCATGGTTCCGTGTGGCGCCGGATTAAGAATAGCGTCACTCCATTTCCTTCCGTGGATGTCGTAGAAGGCAACTAAGGAAATCAATTACCAGGAGATGGGCAGCAGCGTCTTCCTGAGAATCCAACCGCATACTGCGATCGCCAACCCGCCTGCGAAGCGTGGCGATTATGGCAAAACCCTTCATGGTTTGAAAACCACGAAGGAGGCCTATGTCCTGCAGTGGGCGTCAAATGGCTGATGATGATGATAATCCATGGTGAACTAACAGCGTTTGAGATGACATGAAAATGTGAGTAATACAAAGCCAATTCTTTGTCCTTATAGAACCAACATAGGAAAACAAGATCCTTACCATGTTTAAAACATACAAAGAGAACGCTCGCTGCAAAATCAAGTCAAGTAATTACTAACAAATCGTTTGCTGAACAACTGAATTTCTGCACCAAATAAAAAAAAATGCGACATATAATACGTTTTGATCAAAGTCCTTCGTCTTTTTCTTCAACTATAGATTGAAGCCAACCCCAAAGCTGAGTGTAGGTCTCTTCTAATGCACGCCATTTATTTCGGCCTTGGGCTTTTCGCATACAGTCTTTCCCTGCCACTTTGACCAGATCATCAACATCAAAAGTCCATCATTCATTAATCCACAATTCAAAACAACATTGCATCATATTTTAACCGACTTCAAAAAAGGAGGAGGTTATCAATTCTTTTTTTTTTGGCTATGTTCCTCCATAACTCCGTCGAATCTTAACCGATTTCGCCAATTTTTTTGTTTGAATAGATATGATGCCCCCTTGGTCCCATTTTAATTTGGTGAAGATCTGATGAGGACTTTCAAAAATTGAGAACGGAACTCTTCAATGGAAAGCAGTGAATAAGGACTAATGGGGCCCATCCTTTAGTAATATCCGTATGTTTCATAAAATAGCGTAAACATAAACATTTACCTACAGGCACATACATTGCGTCTGGCCCCACACAAGGATACCCTGTATTGTGGGAACCAGAAACAACGGCGTCACAAACATGAAAACATCCATCAGGACCTCTCGCATGGTATGCAGATGCACTACCGCTGAAAGTAAAAGTAGTCCCAAGGTAATTTGGTGATGTTCTGGTGAAGAATTTCGGAGATGGAAATTGAGAACGTCAAATTTTAATGCAACGAATTAAGTAGGCCCAGTTTCATAAGCAGCACTGGTAGAAGTATATTTTGGGCACCGACTACAAATTATACTTCTACAATACTTACATGTATACATACTTCTAATTATTTAAATTATAACTTTTTAGTGCTGTAGTGTTTCGAAGTCGGTTTTTTTTAAATAACGATACTTGTGCATGCTTCAACGTTTACTAAGCCACTAAACCACTACCGTTCAACCGCACGATCTCTTTCGCCATAAAGTTAAAATATTGTCACTTTTTCTCTAAATACAATTGGTAAAAAAGGCGTGAAAAGTATAACATGTCGATTTCATATCATGTTTATTTTAGTAACTGGCGGGCGTCGAAGAGTCTTTACTACCACCCAACCGGATCTCAAGGAACGCATTGAGAAACAGAGGTCTAAATTAATAGAATAATTATTTATCATAATTTTATCGTCCAGTGATCCTTGAAACAAGATTTAGATTACGATCGGCTTCCGAAAGCAAGCTTCCCGGAGTCCAGACGAATTTCATAATAGTATTGAAAGGTCCGCTAGTTTATTGTATGAAAGACGTACATTTTTCAGATTCTAAATATGTACGATAAGGCGCGCGTCCTAAAAAAAACAAAACAATATCTCATAAAACATTCTAAATGGGTAAAACATTTGCCGTAATAGAGGTCAAACGAAAAAAAATGTTTTGCACATTGGAAACGGAAGTTTTGTGCAATGTATTTAATTTCGTTTATTCAATGCATTCACGAACAATTACGAAATGATACAAAAAGTTACTTAACTAGTTGATGAAAAACATGAAAAACATGTATCATGAAAAACACTAACAAAAGACACGGCTGTGGAGTTACTACTATTGTCACTGTCTGTAACAAGCAGCAGTGAGTATTCATGTATTCGTCAATGCATAAGCGGCTTATATATGTCCTACTGTATGACACAGACCTTCTATTAGATAATCACCCATGAACACCGCGGATTGACTCGTGAATGGCAATAGTAAAATGACACAGTAAAAACTTATTAATATGTTCCAGATGGTAAAGACAGACAGACGTCGCTGTCTGTCGACTTTGTCAACGTTGGCTCCCTATGGGTACATAAGATAAGATAAGATAAGAATATTCTTTATTGCACACAAGAAACAAGAGACATAAAATATGAAAGTTACAATAACTTCTGGGAGTTTCTGTTAGCAGTAACCCTAAAAAGATAAAAAAGTGCATTTGGCTGCGGCTGTACCTAAGAATCCCCCTGTGAGAGAAAATAATAAGGAAATTAACAATCATAGTAAAATAAGACTTAAACAAACGTTGGAATGAAAAAAGTACAATGGGCGGCCTTATCACTAATAGCAATTTCTTCCTTTTGATGAAAAGGTTGCCGAAGAAGAAAGAGAGACGGGTAGTTGGTAGTATACTTATAATAGATTTCTGATAAGTGATTCGCGGTCAAAGGCGAGACAGACTTTCTGTATCTATCACTAATTATATCACAGAACTGACATAATTTCTGCCTAATATACTTATAATTATACTGGTGACATATACTGTCCTACAAAAAGTTGGAAGACAGGGCAACCAGTAACGTCATCAGCATAATGTTTACACTAATTTAATAAGGTTTATTTGAAAAACTAAAAAAGAAGACCTGTCAAGAAGACGTCGTAAATATCAGATATGATTTGGAAATAGACTCGGGACTGTATAATTTATTGTTTTAATGACATAAATCCAAGGCGGCGCTGTCTGCATCGTTATTAGGCTTAGTTTTACATCAATTAAGTACAAGTTTATTAAATTATTTTTACATAATTTATTTTTTAATATAGAAATACATAGACAACAACATATAGACATATAGACGCATTCTCTAGGTTCTTCTAACTAAAGATTGAAAAATCGCCGGCTTTTTGGAATCTCCCCCCACCTAAAATGGCTAAGAGTATGAAAAGTAGGTATGCGTGCAGGTATATTGTAGACAACTTTGATGTAAAATTCCACGCTTTTGGAGTTATAACAGCAAATCTTTTGTAACGGTTATAAAAGATTTACTGTCTCAAATTAGACTAAGTTTTTAAGCTATGGAAGTGCGTTGTCACGTGGGCGTCACCTATTGCAGGCATTATACATGCTTACAAGGTGGCTCCAGATATTATGTACCGTTAACTTAAGCAGTTTACGAAAATAAAGATTTTTTTGTATTTGGTATTTGTATAATATAACAAGTTATAATATAACCTGATTAATTTTACATGTTTCATTGGTGACTGTTGCCCCATGATCTAACCATTCAAAATGATGCTCTATCGTCGTTTGTACGAAACGTAGTGTAGGGTGGCTATAAGTCCCATAATAAACTGATTTGCGTGTCCAAAGTTCTGCCCCAACGTTTATGACTCTGCACCGTGGCTAATGGGGGATTAGTCAGTGGTTTGGCTCGTGCTAATCCGTCAAAGTCATGAGCATAGGCAAATTTATCAGTGTCAAAATAACTTTACCTAAAATGTAGAGTTGGCGGGGCCCACTTTTTGGCATTTTCCATCTATAAATAAATTTGTGGACTACTCCTACCATCAGAGTCCCTGTCCACGTCTCGGCTCAGACTGGTCGAAGAATCTTGTCTTTAGATATCGTATTTGCAACGATGACATGGCACGGTAATGGTATAACATACTTGTAAATATTCGTGATTTCCGACGTATTGTTCGAAGCTGTTAATCCAAATTAAAAGTGGTAGGAAGTACCATGACGTTGAAAAATGTTTTCTAATATGTTAAATGTATAAATGAGTGTCCTCCGATATGCGTAAACAATTAAAAGAATAGTGCAGGTGGCCGGCGCCGACAATAAGATGCTTGGCCCACAGTTTTTCGATTTTTATAATTTTTCGTCCTTATATTGTTTGTCTATGCTTAAGTGAAGTAATTTTGGGTCGCTAAAGAAACATTTTTAGTGACACCATAGGTTTTAAATCATGGTTAGAATGTCCCCTTAATTTAGGTACAGTAATGTAGCTACTAAATATTTTGAAAACGAGACGCTTTGCTTGTGCTTTATGGGTCGATAAAACAAAATGTACCTGCCCCTTTATTTTCTTGCCATAACGACTTTCCGACTGGAAAATAATTAAAATAATATACGAAAATAATTATATCAATACGCAACTTTCTCACAATTAAATCGAACATAACTTGTAAAATTACAATTACTCGCACCCGAACGTTTAGGAAAGTGCTCTCAAATCTTTGTTAGCGTATTAAACTTTGACCGAATTAACTTTCAGCGCGTACGCTCGCATCGTTAAATGATCTGGTATCGCAATAAATATGTCTCTTCGGGGTGTTTTATAGGCGTGTTTGGAAACATCGCTATCCGTGTCTAATACTAATAGAGCGTGCAGTGATTTTGGGGTAGCCAGTCGGGGGCTCGGGAGCCGAAGAAGGTATCTCGCTCCCTGTGTGGCCCTGTCCATCATATTTCTCAAGTTTTTGCTATGGTAAGTAGTTTTTGCTGTTTAGTCATTCCTTAATTAGAAAACAAGATGCGTCGTGAAAAACATTATTGAAGCTTTAACACGTGCTATGGATTTTTAGTTACATTTATCTTATCTTATCTTACCTTAGAAGGTTATACATGTTTTTTGTAAAGAGCGCTAAAACTAAAAGGCTACCTTTTAGCTTTAGCGCTCGTTATAAAAAAATCAAAGGACAAAATAGTTCGCCTTTTTACTGTTTGTAAAGGTATTATTGGGCATTGTATATAGGTAAGTATTATTGTATTATTGTTGTTTGCACTTTAAAGGTTCTATACAGACAACTGAAGTGCCCACAAAGCTTGAACAACAATGTATCGGTGACAAATAAATAATCACCGCTCAACCAAAATAAATACAGCCGCTGCCAGTCACCGTTTTCATTCCCGCCAAGGGAATAGCGACTTTAATACCTTTAAGAGTAGAGTCATAAGTTGTGATATAGATGAAATGCTGAAATTGTCAATAAATAGTGGCAATTGCTACTGCAGGAGCACAAAGAAAGCCAATAAATCTAATGCAATGCAATACCACCGCATTTGTTATGCAATTAATGGAGACCTGAATAATAGACGTAATAAATAGGCGTTATGTTGTGAGAATTTGTGTACGTTGACAAGTACAGTGGGTACTGATTTGCAGTATTGTACACATACAGCTATATTTTTATTTCTGCCTCATCTTAAGTTGTGAAAGAAAAAATATCGAATCGTTTTTTACGCTTTCACCAGTTTACTTTTTGCCGATATTTTACTAAAGGACTACAAAAAAAAAATATGCGGGGCTGAGACGCCAAAAACGAAGGTAAATAATTTAATATAATAGGGCTGTTACACAAGCAGTTTCTCGCACGCGAGTGGCGATTTCTTCTAGGAAATAATATCGTCGCCTAGTGTACGCAAATGCCCCGAGCTTCGCCTCTCGAATACAATTATCGCTTCTTAAACTCTCCTATTATTGTCTTTGTTATCACCGCAGAGTTGGTCTGCGACCGCCAACCCCAAGCGTGGCGATTATGGCAAAACCCCTCATAGTTATGAAAACCACGAAGGAATGTCCTGCAGTGGGCGTCAAATGGCTGATGATGATGATGAAACTCTCCTGGCCCGCGAGCATGTGTAAACTATACGAGTTTCGCCATTCAAGAATAAGATTTTTTTGTTTAGTCTAGTAGTGTCGGCGGTGGTGTTATAATTTTTTAGCAGAAGGTGTACTTGTAATTGAAACTCTGAGATACCTGAATCTACCCGACATTTGGGAAAAACCTGCCACAAACACGAATACGAAATAGAATTATAATTATTAATTAATTATCGGAGTTTCTGCGCTATGAGGAATAAATTGTTTGACCTTGGAACATTTTCATTTTCGTTGCTACAATTTTTTTAGGGGATAGTAAATTGATGCAATGTTTTACGCATTCCCGCATTCAAATTAATTATGTAAATAAATAAAAAATTATTATTTCGTGTTATTTCTCATGACAAACACGAGCTTCATCTAAAGGCAGTTTGTTCGGTAGATTGAAGACTGGACTGAATCTATAAAGGATCTATGTTACTAAAATTGTTTTATTTTGCTTGAAATACGACGAGGTACACGTACTTACCTATTCCATACACAACATGCCACTGAGGATGTTGTTTAATTGAATAAATTTAAAAAATATATTCAGCTTAGATAAGTGCGAGCAGGTATAAGTTAAAATAAAACAGATTTTTTGTCACCTGCATAGGTTGCATGAATGCTGTTTACCTATAATGTATATTATATACATATATAAAACAACTAAAATTCATTAAATTTTTAAGAGGGGGATTAAGGTGGTTAAGACTTATGGTTACACTATTATTTTTAAAGGTATAGTCACTTCAATACGTTTTTCATTTCAAAGATATTTCAACTGCCTTTTTGAAAATTATCTATCACTTTTTAATCCTAGCTTTGCTATATTTTACAGTAGGTATAAATTAGTACATATTAACTTTTTTTTCATAAAATTGGAATGTTTTTGTTTCTCTGGAATTTTTGAAATTTAAACATCAAAGTGTTCACTAGTCTTAATTAGAGGCGACGAGATGACTCAGTGTAATTACTAAGTTTACCTTAATTTATCAACACAGATATCACAGATTAATCCGATTATTTAACATTTATAATTAACATTTATAAATTATAACAATTTCACTTAATTTATTAACTCAGATTTCACAGATAAATCCGATTATTTAACATTTATAAATAACATTTATAAATTATAACAATTTCACTTTATACTCAAACCAAAATGAGGTGGCACTTTCTAGTCAGCCATAGCATTCCGTACTGCCCTTCTCATGACAATTAAAAGATCATTAGCTTAAAATGGCTGCCCATACCTGCCTATTCATTATCCTGTCAAAACATTTCGCAGCAAACTCACCTTTTCACTGGAAATATTACTTTCGTAGGCCGACTCACAATGCTTTAAAGTGACGTCTCTATAATATTTTACTGTATCAATAGAAACATTTGTCATTGTCCATTAGATGCTTATTGTTGGGACGTAGCTGGGATGGGACCAAATAAGTAAGCTGTGGTGGCTAATTAAATATATGGCAGTAAAAGTGAAGTGAAAACAATTTCGCTTTTTACTATCTATAAAGAGGTTATGCAAAATACGTGTATATAGTTACGGTAAGATTTTCAATAGATTAATTATAGCATCATTGATATTTATGGAAAAAGTGGATGAAGAAAATAATGTAAGTAGTTATAGTCCGCCAACTTGATACACTTCGAGGCCAAATGGGTGTAAATACAACATGGCTGTGTTCGATAGCGAATATCCGAATAGGTGTTCGCACAATACAGTGTAGAAAATAAAAATCGCATTGTAATCCGGTATTGGCGCGAGATAAGGAGGCTTGTGACAAGGCAAGAATTATGTGCTCCAGCGGGCAATTTTTCTTTTTCCCGGGATTTATTCCCGTAATTTATTGCGGATCCGGCAGGACCTATCTGGGCTAACCCGCTACGCCGCCGACCAGCAATTAAGACTTTTGCGGACTGTACTAATTAAGTTTGCTAATCTAATATTGTTTATCAAAAAAGCCTGCCTTTAGCTACTTTATTTATAAACGTTGAGTCGTTTTGCAACCCTAGGTAGGTACCTACTGTAGGTTTTTGTACGGGTAACATTTTCTTTTAGACCTCCTTAAATTATTCTGTGTTTTTAAGAGTTCAAGAGCGCCTGTACCTACAGACATTCGATTAATTTTACCTATTGCACATAGCAAGGGAATATAGGGAATCGAAAAACGTAACCCAACCCGGACATTTGGCAAACGTGCCCCGCCATAAATTGCTACGATGACAAAAGTAGCTAACGGACGCGACCGGAGGAGACGAGTGGCGGCTTAATGTCCCCCACCCCCCCGCACTCGTAAATTTAGGGTTTCATAAAACCAGATCCGAGATAAGACTACGTACGTACACCCTGCTCGGATCAAATGCGGCCTGCCCGTAGCCAGCGTAGACAATAAAAATAATGCTGGCTGGCGCATCTGCACCGTAACATCAATACTGGCCACAAAAATTTGTCGTGTTTATATAAAATACGTCCTACCGATAGCGATCAGGGATTCGCTAGAAAAAGAAAAAATATGCCACTTTCACGTCAGCGTACGCACTATACGCGGCAATACGAAACCGCTCGCTCCGAGCGGCTCTGAGAAACAGTGTTGCCAGAAGGTTACTTTTTTAACCTTTTAGGTGATTTTTAACCAAGTAAGGTCCCTTCTAGGTTACACGACTCAAAAGGTTACTTTAGGTGACTTTTTGTCATCTGTCATCTGTAAGAATGATTCTTTTTACTTGAGACGAATGTAAAACAGAACGCAACACGTATTTATTTTGCAACTCCTAGCATCATTTTCGTTTCGTTGATTCATGTAGTGAGCGAAACTCCGAAAAATACATCTCTCTGTGGCACTAATGCATACCTACATAATAAAGACCAAAGCACCTCGCTTACTTAGTCGATCTTTCGTTCTCTCATTCAGGTTGTCCGTTGAATGTTTGTTTCTGATTTATTTTGTGCTTAAAACTTTTCAATTACTTTAAGATCTGCGAAAGCGTTGGCTCAAAAGAAGAGCTTGAAAACAAGGCAAGTATAAAAATAATCTTTGTACTGAGAACGTTATAGCACCTTTTTATTGGTAAGGTGACTTTTTTCAGTGTCTCCGTACTAATAAACCTTACCAATTGTAAGGTAAAAAAGTTACTTTTTTATCTCTTTGAGGTAACTTTTGACAAGACCCTGTTGGCAACACTGCTGAGAAATCCAGAAAAAAAAACAAAGTACGCTGTCAAGAGGCCAACAAAAGCGTATTATTATAATCTTAACAGTTTCTGAATTGCTCCAGTATTATGAGGCGTGTATTATGCCTTTCAGCCAGTGTAAGGGTATTTGGGCACCTTTGTGGCTCGCTATTGACAAATAAGTAAGATTTACTCTTTAAAGTAAAAATAATGTGGGATTAGGCCGGCCTAGGATTTTTTTGGGTTTGTTCTCTCGAAGAGTATGGCGCCACTGGTCGGATATTGCATTACATAGAGTGGAGGCAGCTTACGTATCGACGCGAAGCTAGTGAGGCACGCGAAAGCCTATAGCAAGTAGATCATGCAAAATCTGTATTGGAGCACAATAGACGAAAGCAACATTTGCGTAACTATCGCTTATCTGACACAACAAAGCGATTACCAACAAATGAATTGTCTTCAAAGAACATTGCTAGTATTTTTATTCAATCTCACGTACAACGGCTGGGCCGTATCTCTTGACGCATCTCACCAGAACGGGTTGTAGGCATAACTAGGTGCGGGGACATATATTTAAGGCTTCGGTAGATAGGGGTGCAATAATTTTGACAATGACTAGCAGCCTTACCCTGCGAGGCGTAGGCGCGGGGACGGCGAGGCGCGGGGCGGGCGGGGGGCAATCTGCACACTAAATCACGCTACGAATAAAATTTATGGTGCCGAGATAAAAACTCGCAGCTTTTCTCTTTTACGTTCCTTGCCCCCCCTCGCACCCGCCTGCCCCCGGCCCGCGTGGAAAATCCATAGGGATTTCCCGGAGTGTCGGCCGTGTGTGGGGTCGAGGCGATTTTGTTTTATGCTTATTGCCTATGCGATGTTTTGTTTGCTAAGTTCGCTCCGATAAGGGATAGGTACAGAAATTGTCTCGTCAGCGTAGAGCTATAAAAAAAGTGTTGTTTTCTCTTGTTATTCTATGGGTTTCTATTGCTTTGGAAACAAAATTAATCGTGTACTTAGCAGAGATACACGGATGAAGATAGATGTTTACAATGATTAGGAGAATCGCAGGCTAGAGAAATATTCGCTTAAGTTTGGAGATTCCTAAGTTTGCTTGTAATATTACTATAAACTATCTATTTACACCTAAATGCGAAAGTTTGGATATATGGATTTTTGTTTGTTACTCGCCATAAACGCTAAACGGATCTGGATGAAATTTGGCACAGAGATAAATTATAGTCTGGTAGAACACCTGCTTTATATTCAAGAGGTCGTGGGTTCGAACCCCGGCATGTACCAACGGCTTTGTTTTCTAAGTTACGGACATTTGTGAATTTGTAGTTGTAAGTGTTGCAACACCACTTAATCATAAGCAGCCTATATACGTCCCACTGTAGGGCACAGGCCTTCTCTCAGGGAGAGAGTATGGGCTTAATCACCACGCGTGCCCACCGCGGATTGGCGATTTCAAGCGCTATTCACATACTTCAGCTAATATGTGAATAGCTCAGACACTCAGGTTTTCTCACGATGTTTTCCTTCACCGTTAGCGAGCGGTATTGCTGCTTTAACTTGACAAATGCACATAACTTAGAAAACAAAGTCATAGGTACATGCCCGCAATGGGAATCGAACCTGGATCTCTTCGGATCGGAGTCCAATGTTCTACCCACTAGGCTACCACCGCTCAAAATTTGTTTTCTAAGTTATGTACATTTGTGAAGTTATAGTAGCAATACCACTTGCTAATGGTGAACGAAAACATCGTGAGCAAACCTAAAACCCACTTAGGGTTTTACATACCTCAGCGCTTGAAATTGCCAATCTACGGTATACACTCAGAAAGAAGGCCTGCAAGTGGACGTATATAGGTTGCAATATTATATTATAACTAGCAAACCAGGCAAAGGTTGTTTTGCCATCTTAATTAGCCTACGACCTATTCTAAGACCAACCAAATATATACGGTGAAGCCCTTTCGGATGAGTTCGATAACAAACACTGCGACACGAGATTTTTGTATATTAGCTTAAAGTAGGTAAATAATTATATTTCCTGAAATTATAAATTATATTTTATTAAAATTAAATAGGAAGATAGCGGGATGGTAAAAACACTTATGTAAATACACGCAACAGTGTGCAGAGGTGGGCTGAT
The DNA here is from genome assembly GCA_963969515.1 of Yponomeuta evonymella. NCBI lineage: Eukaryota > Metazoa > Arthropoda > Insecta > Lepidoptera > Yponomeutidae > Yponomeuta > Yponomeuta evonymella. The sequence continues at coordinate 15,248,701 of OZ018349.1, forward strand.
GATGGTGATGATAACAATAGTACGTAGATACAGACGCTATGCCGTGTAGCGCCGGATTAAGAATAGCGTCACTCCATTTCCTTCCGTGGATGTCGTAGAAGGCGACTAAGGAAATCACCAGGAATCGGGCAGCAGCGTCTTTCTGAGGTTCCAACCGCATACTGCGATCGCCAACCCGCCTGCCAAGCGTGGCGATTATGGCAAAACCCCTCATGGTTGTGAAAACCATGAAGGAGGCCTATGTCCTGCAGTGGGCGTCAAATGGCTGATGATGATGATGACAGACACTATTCTATTAGGTATGGCACTTATAAGCAAGGAAAAAATTAAAAAATGTGACTTGCAATACCTCCATAAAAAGTTCCTGAGTTGACCACCCTGTATATTAAGCTTCGGATTGCAAGGTGAGCAGAGTTATCGCACTTTCACTTAACGCCACTTGCAGGGAACATGCAACCTTTCTTTTCATTATTTCACCTTATTTTAGCTTTACTGTCGCACAAAATCCACACGAAACAGAAGTCCAAGAAGAGAACTTTAATAGGCTGTCCAAGTGCAAGTCGTATTCGTGCACCGAGTGTTCCATAATATCAAATTATTATACCCATTTAGCAAAAAATAGTTTTCTTTTATCCAGTTCGGGACCCTAAGTGGGAGATATACTTGGCCGCTTTTTAGGGTTCCGTACCCAAAGGGTATGGGACCCTATTAACAAGACTCCGCTGTTCGTCCGTCCGTTCGTCTGTCACCATACTGTATCTCATGAACCGTGATAGGGAGACAGTTGAAATTTTTACAGATGATGTATTTTTGTTGCCGCTATAACAACAAATACTAAAAACAGAATCGATATTAATAACGTCAACAGGTAGACGCTTGAAATATTAAAATGTTGTATAAATAATGGTACGGAACCCTTCATGCGCGAGTCCAACTCGCACTTGGCCAGTTTTTATTAGTTTTTGTAATACCATAATCACACCACGCTTAATATGTTTTGTATGTTACCGTTTTTACCACAGAGAAAAATAAAAGTTATGATGAGAATATTATGAGAATAAGTCGTTTATTGTGTGGGGATTCCACCGCTCAAGTTTAAACATGCAATCTTTAAACTTTATAATTCATCTAAAAAATAAATTGAGAGTTTTAAACTTTTCCTATATTAATAACACACGGTAAAATACCCACTGCAGGACACAGGAGTGCTTCAAACAGAAAGAGCTTAATCACTACGAGTGCCCACCGTGGATTTGCTGACAGTATGCGCTACAGGTTATAAACAAAAATGATAGTTCTGTACATTCTAAGTTTGTGATCTTCGTCTGTGAATAATAATATCGTTAACTTTATTACGGGGTTTGCTTGCTGCACTAAATAGGGAAATAAAATGCTTTACGTGTCTCCCTCGTCTAGGTAATTATTTTACTTAAATGAAATTTATTTTCAGTGGTCCAGACGTTTTTCTTTGCTATATTTCTAATTTTTAATTTGAATCCAATGTTTGTGGCGCATGTCATGTTACATTAAGCAGACGAAATAAAACTACTGTAAAACCATCAAAACAATTCACATTTCTGCCACGAAGGAGCGTTAAAAACATATTTCTTAACGAAATTAAGTTTGAAGTCTACATTGCACACATTGTTTCAATAGAGAACCATACCGTATGTGTAAAAGTCAGAATGTTGTCGGTTTGTTTGGTTGTTATAGGTGCCAAAGACACACACATCGATGTGTGGGTCTACTCTACATATTGTGGATATGTGCAGTCGACAGCACATCGACATTTAAATTTTAGTTGCAAGCTCATCCGTAACGTTACTGAATAGAGTGCATGGGTGTAAACACAGATTGAAATGTTGTCGATTGAAGAAAAATAAGAAAGTTCTAATTTGAAGGTTTGGTGGTATGTTTGGTGTTGAAAAAGGCTCAACGGATTTCGATGTTTGGCATATATGTAGAAATTTCCTATTTGTTTTTTGTCTATCTATAATCTAGATATATTTATCTCATCATCAACCCATTATGTCCCCACCGAGGGGCACGGGTCTTTTCCCTGAGGAAGGTATAGGCCATACTCCACCACGGGGGCCAAGTCCGGATTGGTGGAGGCTTGTAGACTAGTGGCTCGTCTACTGTCAGAAGTTGTCAAGCCGCCCTAAGGCCTCTGACTTGGCTTAACGACTGCCATCTATCGACGGCAGCCGGCACCAACAGCTTAACGTGCCTTGCGAAGCACGGAACCGCTCGGAAAAATGCCACTAGCGTTAGGCATAGACGGCGACCCATCCATGCACTGAACGCGCCCTGTGTTGCTTAACCTTCATGATCGTTTAAGATCACTCAGGCAGCCGGGGCTACGAGCGATTCGATATATTTATCTATTTTTAATATACTTTTAATTTAGTTTTGTTTATTTATTTACTAGTCACGGTCACTTTTTTTGCATAAGATTCAAATAAAAAGTAACTTTTATAATTGAATGATCAATCGAACTTATCTGAGGTGATAGATACCATCGAGTGCAAACTTCCATTTTAGTTGCAAAGTCGCCCGTAACGTAATTGAGTAGAGTGCACAGACGTTAAAGTTGAAGTTCTGTGGGCTTTACTTACTTTTTATTTTACGAAAATCGCGAGTAAGCGAAGCCGTAGCCAGAAGCAGGCGACTCCTTATGAATTGCGATCGTGTCGCTTATCTGCGCCGTGTAATATGGCATGTAGCTTGCGTTTTTCAACTACCCCCGATACGGCCACTTTGTGGCTCGCCCCTGTAAAACTTTCGCCATGCACTTGGAGAATTAAACCAGTGAAAATGTCTTAAGTTTTTGCAATAACATTTTATGTTTCTCAGTGGTAGAAAATTGGTTCGTAGTTACTTTATTTCTTGTAAGTCTCTAAGGTTCCACGTTTTGCGGGTATTTTAGGTTTTTTTAGATTTGATAGACATTGATTGTCAATTCAATGCTTATAAAGTTAAATAAAATTATCGTAAAATTATGGGTTGCTAAACCCGCGCGATCTTATTTCACGATCTTAGTAGGTTCGGACAGAGTGATAAATTTTTGCTACTCGGAAAGTACTTGTATCGTGTATACCGGCCATCTTAAAAAAATTGCTACTCTGATGAAAACGCCCATATTTTTTTTACTCGGACCTCGCTCTACTCGTCTGAGCTACTAAGATGAAATCGCAAGAACAAAATGGCGCCAATAGTATGAACTCCTACGTTTCGTAAAGAAAAAGTGAAGTGGCAGTGAAATGTTCATGTTTGTGGGGTTTTATGAAACTGTAGAAGTGTTGTGAAACGTATGGTGTCCATTGCCGTGACCCAAGTATTGTTTTTCTTTTCTTTCATAATTTTATTGTTGAAGTTCGACGCTGATCATATTGATTCCGCTTCTATTTATCGTAGAAGTAATTTTTTGATAATTTTTAGCACTTAGAATGACGAGCGACACCGTTAGCAACAAAACGCCTATAAACTGTTGCAATAATCTGAATTCACTAAAATGTGTGTACACTACCATCCGAGTAGCCTACAGTTTTTAAAAGATTAATCACCCTGTCCGAGCCTAATAATACGCGCTTTAAGGACGACATAGGTACTAAAGGATATCCTCAATATGTGCGCGTTTGCACGAAAAAAAGACATGTTGGAGGCATCGTAGAAATCACCGGTTTTGTCACCGTTGCAGCTGCAAATTTTCCATTCTCAGAATCACATTTAAAACCTCTCAATCCGACCTATAATCGGCGAGACCGCAAAAAATGTAAGTCCCAACGCGAGTTTCCGATTGTCTTACTTATCGCGCCCTTAATCAGTGTTTACATATTTTGGCGGCGCGATCCACGTCAAAATAATGTCCCTATTAAGAGTACAAAGCGAAGATTCAAATAGAAACCAGCAAAAAATGTCAAAAATATCGAGGAGATTACATGAGAGCAAGGCCATCTGCGGATATGGAGACCGTCTCGCGCCAGATAGCTTATCGGCTCATCTCGACTCCGAATTCTGTCGAGAAAAAGCGAGAGAAAAGGCTCCTATTTATAGCCGAAGTGCATAGAACACGGCCGCGCTGTCGAACAACGATGATTTGAATTCCCATTGTTTATGGTGGCAGACATGTGTCAAAGTTCGATTGGAATTTAAATTCGGCTCCTTTGTTATCTATTTCTTTTTGTTGAGTTGTAAACATGGCGCGGTGATGTTACAATTCCGTTCTCAGACTTCACTGATGGAAGCTTGTAGCTACGACTATTTTTTTGTTACCGCTCGAATGATACTTATTTTTCGGGACAGCCTTTTGACGTGAATAATTACGAATCATGCTCAGATATAACCAATTTAACATTCTTCATAGCTAGTCATGCACAATCGTCTTCTTGTTTTATTTCTAGAGACAACTCTACATTGACTAACAAGGTAACATCAAAGGCTTAAAAACATCTGCTAAATTAGTCGGAGGCGACTCCACTCGGGGGTAAAGCAGCGCAAAACAAACCGACATTTTGTTCTGACACTTTTCAAAATTGAAACGTGACGGTTGCAAGCGCTCTCTGCACACAGACAATGAGATGAAAAGGAAAAATGTAAACGGCCCTTTATTTTAAATAGGAGAATTGTGTGGAGAAATATTTTACATCAGGGGTTTTCAGCAAGTGAAAACAAACCTTACCCTTTTTCAACATACGACATAAAATACCTTGCGTAACAAGCAGGATATAGGCCGTTTTATAAAGGTGGTTAATTTAAAAGTGCGTTCTTGAACCCTTTCAGAGGCATTGTATCTTTGTGCGCTTTGTACGGGAGATGGTTTATCAGCGCGCTTGTATATAAGTGCTGTTTTTTCATTCCGTAATGCTTTTACATTTCAAAAGGGTTAAACCTTGTTCAGACTCGCTGTCTGCTTAGAAACGAGTGGGTGTCGGTTTAAATAGTCTATTTTTGTTCACGGAATCTTTTTAGACCTCTGTGACACGACATTTCGAGTCTTATGTTCATTTGATAGCGAAATCACACATAGGTAATTCCATTGATTTGCTCTCACTACCCAACTAGTTTTAACATGTGTATGTCTTGTTCATGAATATGCAAAAGGGGTAAATTTTCGTCACTTATTCATACATACACATAATACATACATCAGTAGACTAGGTATATAATATTATATGTCCTACTGCACAGACTTTCTCTCAGAGAGCATCTACAATTAAAATCACCGCATCAATCCTACTTCATAATATATTGTTATTTTAATTCTTTATTATTATTACAAAAAAACCTCATTGGACCAATAGGACCGTGTTACACAGAAACATTCCAACCCACAGTACCTACCTACGTAACTTGCGAGAAAAACGCTTTTATATGTATTAGATTGTGTTTTTTCGTATTCTTCTCAGACGTGTTTAATGGTATAGTGATTACAAATATAACACGTTTTATCAAAAAATGGTACGAAGCAGTCTTAAGGTACATAAAAAAGCGTTTTTAGCGCAAATTACGTATTGAGGGGTGGAATGTTTTAACAAAATACTGTCCAGTTACAAAAGTAGATGTAAGAAGTATTGTTGTTCTCATTCTCATTTTTCCAATATAATCTCTGTCTCTCTCAGAGAGAAACGCAATTCCCTGCAGTGGGACGTTTAAAGGCTTATACTAATGCTCCAAATCCTAATACATAGTATGTCACCCTACTTATGTTTCCTGAAACAAATAGGTACGATACCTAAGTTACACTAATCGTACGTACGTACGGTAGTCTAAAACTATGTTAGAGCTATGAGTGCTACCCCTTGGCCCAAAAGCGTCCCGGTAGATTTATCGCCTGGCCTCGTGTAAATCACGCCGCTTCTCCTGGCCTAATGTTGCAGTGAGTTAGCAACGACTTCGCGACACTATTTTGTGTTTCATACATTACCTATTTACAACTGTGGCTATTTTATGTTTAAGATCATTCTGTACCTACGAGAGAAAGGTTTCCTAGGTTGAAAGATAACGTTCACAGATTATATCATACTTTTACATTAGATCATTTAAAAGACATATATGTGGAGTCCCATGGGACCCCTCAGGGTTATGAAAACCACGAAGGAGGCCTATGTCATGCAGTGGGCGTCAAATGGCTGATGATGATGATGTGGATTCTGCCACTTGCCACGGCACTAACTTGCTTTACCCATTAGTTGCAGCATTCACGCGAGTAAAGAGAGAAGAAAGTTTTTGACAACTTTGTAAAAAAACACGCAAGGAAAGAAAGGTAGAGGAAGGTCAATGAGATGCGATTTTGACCAAAATTAAGAGAAGGTGGATTTCGAGACGTACTGGCGTCTTAGGAATTGGCCTGTGAATGGAGTTCTTGGAGAATACAGGACCGACCTAACGACTATTACTTGTCCAAGTCTTAAATGCAAGGATGATGAGCAAAGAATAGGTTTTGCGCATGGAAAACAGATTGTTTTATGTATATTTTTTTAGTAGGAGGCGGAACATTATATACATATCCAAGGGCGTGCTGTGAAAATGAATTCTTATTATTCTTTTAGGGAATTATTTGTAATGTAGTGTCAGCTTCATGCCTTAGTGGACCTAAAGTACGCAGGTATGATTCAAATTCTTTACATTTTTTAAATTAAATACCTATTAGCCTCTGTGCTCTACCGTCACGAATGAGACCTTCTGTCTTTTTCTATTTAGTTTGCTGAAGACACCTAATGTATCGCAAAGTTAGTTCCATTACGCGAGGTTTAATGCCTTTTAAAATACCGCTTAAGATCAAGGTGATAAGGTTGACTGTTGTTTGCACGAGTCGAGTGAGACAGATTTATAGCTACGCGATAAATCACTCGACTGCAAATCGCTAGGCGCCTTCTGTCCAACGATGTAGTTATTGCATTATTATATTATCTAGGTATCTGAATAATAGTCTGTGAATCTGATTAGCTCAGGGCTTTCCAAAAACTTTTAAGTCGCGGCGCACTTAGCACAGGTTTTGTATTTTGTGAAGGCTTGTCAAGCCCTAGACGAAACACGTTAACAATGACACTAGCAAATTAGATTACTCTTCATGGCGCGGCGGCGCAAACTTTAGGAACCACAGGCTAAGCTTATAAGTCAATAGAAAGATACCTGCATGTGCACCCACAGTTAGGCATAATTAACTTCTTTTGAAAACTCCTGTATATCCTCGTAAAAGAGTGTTTTTTATAGAATATTTTTTTTTATTCAGTAACACGTTGCTTACTGTATTATTTTGTGACAAGAAAAAACGCAATACGGATGACACCTTAATTCGTTTTTATATGTATTTTAATGTGCTTTGGGTGTCAATCTAGCTTGGAACTGGTATGCGCCAATATTGTTATTTTAAGATTGTTACCTGTTTTACATGCCTAATAAACAAAAACATAAGAAAAAGTTAAAAGCAAGGAGGTAGGTACTCGTAAGTAACTTCCAGATTTGGAACACTTACAAAAAAGAAGTTAGCGCTTAAACTTCTTTATTAATACTTTCAGATTTGTATTTATATTTTACCCAAGTCTTACTTACTGTGTATTTAGAGTACCTACCATATCTTTTTTTAAACATTTTAAAAAATTCATGCGGTAGTGTTAAATTTTTTTTGCCAAACACTGGTTTAATTCGATGTTTCTGTTTTTTAGCCTCTGTAGGCTTGGTCCAAGTCTGGACTTGGATTAATTTTCTTTATTGTGTACTTAATTAATGTTAATTGTTATATAGTAATAATGGAAAAATATTATTTAATGCTTATTTCAATTGTCTTAGTTAGGAACTAATACATAGCTAATGGGGGTTTATATTTATTTATTTATTTATTTATTTATTTTTATTTACATAAATATTGCAACATTACAGTAATTAGGTAAACCAAAGCGTTACAATATTTTAACTGAGCACTAACTATCAAACATCTTCTAGCATTCTCTTACATACCTTCATCACACTTCCAATCCCATCCGCAAACACATCACACTCTGGTGCTGGTATTATTTGACTGTAAGTAAGTTGGTACCTATAGGTAGATTGGAAAATACTTACCTAGTTTTAGTAGACTTAACGCCGGTTTTTCGTATACTAACAAGCTGTTAATCTACTGTCAACAACAGTCAGTGGTTTTTTTTTATACGCACTTTGGTAAATTGACAGCTGTTAACAGTAGATTAACAGCGTGTTAGTGTACGTGAAACTGGGGGTTAGGTACCTATCCTTAACAATATTAACAGAATACGATATAGGTACTTACTAGAATGTTATTTTAAGTAACGGCATATATAGGTATAAAGACCTCAGTGCAATGTTAGCCACATTTTAAGGCTGAAATTTTCATCATAATAGATAGCTAGGCGCTTGTGACTACAGTCAATTTATATTCAATTTAAGAAAGTAAGATCTCTCTACGAGTATTTTAATGATTCGTTAGTGCAGAAGATTTAGGTGTGCAAGCCAAACTTGCAAAGGTTTATTGCGTGAAAACTGTTTTTTTCAAAATTATTATTATTATTATTTATTTGGGAAACTTGCAGCTTACATAGTAAATGAACAGACTTAGAATAACTACACATGAGCTAAGAATAAGTTTCCGCATATAGTAACTAAGTGGCAAACATATGCAAGTGAATGAAAAATTTAAAGTAAGTTTACACCACACTTACACTACAACACTGAGGGCGCGTCGTTGAATGTTCGCAAATTAGAAAAAGAAAGTTCACCACTGGGGTATAGCTGTCTCTTAGACACTCACTGTAGGTAATAACCTACATTAACTTTTTCAGTTTTTCCACGACACGGCAGTAGGGGAGCGAGGGGCTTGTTGTAACAGTTTTCATTAAAACTAATATATCTTGAAATCTATTGATTAAATTTCTACTAAATAAAGATGGATGAATACTGTAACTCTTCCTCTACCAAATAATACCATAACTATTGGTCATTATTTTACAATAAATTATTTTCTAGAAGAAGTGCGGTGTTACAACTTACCTCGTGCTTGGGGCAAGTTGTAACATCTACCGGGGCAAGTAGTAACGACAAAAAAAACGACAATATTACCTCTAATCATTTATTCTTTGTTTTTTTTTTAAATTGACGTCTTTCTAAAGTAAGTATTACGTAATTCTTATCAAAAATCAACTCAAATACAATCAACATTTGGTGGGTTTCATTATAATTAAATTCAGTCTTCATATGAGTTACAATTAATACAAATAAAAGATATAATGTCTCCTGTAACACATCCTACATGTGCCCACATCTTACAAATGATACACTCTATCCAATCTTTGTAATAATCTTTCATACTCTTTGTAACACGTTACAACAAGCCCCGGGATTTTGTTACAACTAACCCTATGGTATGATTTTCAACATTTATCAAGATAACTATTTAAACAATTTAGCAATCAAAAAAACTGTTACATACTATCAGAGATGGATAAATTTGAATGGAAATAAGATATAGAAAATTTTAAATTAGTCGATATTAAATACGCAAACCGAAATTTTACGACAGTACAATTTTATATTACCTGGCAGAAATGAAGCACGTGCGCACTTCCGCTCACTGCGCCGGCCGGCGGGACATTGGCTATGGCAACATGATGCGGCGTGGTTTATAGGTTAAATCGAGTCAAAGAAATACGTTAATAGCGTTTAAGATCCTAGTGAAAAGGGCCTGTTACTACTTACCCCTGTTACAACAAGCCCCTCGCTCCCCTACCTAGAAAAATAGTACCTGCCTACCCATACGGTTTAGTTTGTTAAAGAATAATAGCCAGGTACTTAACATCACTTCTGTGAAATACTATAGAAAAAAGCACTTTCCCTATTTTTTTTCTGGGATCTTTCAATTTTTGTTTCTTTGTCTATAGAATTGTAAATGACCCGATCGGGCCACGGGAACGGGCGGGGTTTTTTATTGTTCTTTTGGCCTCACTCTTTTACAAACCAAGTGATTGATCCCAAGTGACGCACAAACAGCATTTCAGTTTTATTCATAGGTAGGTAGGTATACCTAGACTGTTAGATAGAACTTCTTGAATCTTTCATGAAACGATTATGTTTTAATTTTATTCAGTGAACAAACAATTTTTTCGGTGTCAAGAAATGGATACTATTTATACCTATAGTTATCTTAAATTAATAAAATTAATTAATAGCCTAGTAAGGTATTATAACTTCCAATTCCACCACACAACCATAATCAATTGACCTGGTCCCAAACTAGGATACCCCGTGCTATGGTAACCAGGCAAGGATATCACAAACACAGAAATACACTCAGATTGAGACCATTTCTACAAATGTACGGCCTGAGGAAATCGAACCCACGACCTCTGCCTTGGTAGTAAGCGCCTTAATGGCTAGTCCAACGAAGCAATCGTATTATTATGTCAGTACAAATAACTTGGTAGAAATTATTGTTTTCCGTATACTATTAACGATAATTATCAACGTTTGTTTACATGTAGACAAAATCGGATACATCTCAGATACACTCGCTGCTACAGCTACCCGCTAGGCACAGCTGAAATAGCCCCCAACGATACGACGCCTAGCTAGCTACTAATAACGCAGCGCAAAGTTCCGAGCTGTGAGAAATTTCCCAAGTTTACACAAGTGTGGCTTCAGTGCTTCAGCGGCGCGACAGATTTATGGGCGGCGAGTAAATCACGCCGCGGGACCCTCTGTCTCTGGGGCGAAGGCTGTCTTGCGCTGGGAGGCGAAGCGGAGGGAGCTTTTGAGGGAAAACCGTTGCTTTAACAAACAGTTGGTGTTGTCTTTATTTAGTTTTGTTTTCTTGAGACGCCTGTAGAAAAGTTTACTTAAAGAAAAGACAAGGAAAGTTGTAGAAATATAATGTATAATGTATAAATATGAAGGCTTGTGCCTTATCGTGAAGAGAGGGGATTGGGTTTAATTACTATCCATGCCCAGCAATTTTAAGCGCTGAGGTATGTGACACCTCAGACACTCAGGTTTATTCACGATATTTTCCCTGACGTGAAAGGAATCAGAAAAATATATTATTATTTTATGTTTTTTCACTATTAGTCACCAAACCACCTACGTACCTCTGCTTACGATAAATCTGCCATAGCTACTATCTAAATACTTAGAAAATTATATTGGTATATAATTGCCTTACTTTTATTTTTCAGTGACGTTTAAATTAAAAGGAGCGATGTAGAGATAACTCTACCCATGCAGATAAATTTATGAGATTGCCATCACTTTCTCTAGCAGCAGTCAGTGAGGCATCGGAAATACGGAGCAGAGTGACGCCTGCAGCCGCCATCATCCATAATAAATACAAAAATGCCTCCATTGTGGCGGAGACTACGATCCATCAAGCGCTTACCGCGCCGACTGAGCGCACGCACACCACCGCACACCCGCCCGCCCAAAAAGCGAAAAAGAAAATTTTAAAAGAGAAACCTCCCATTATAGGTCGCGGCCCCGCCCTCTCCGGCCGCCCGCCGCGCGCCTCCACCAATCAGCAAGCGCCGAGCCCCGAGTGCGCCGAGCCCGCGCGGAGAAGTACGAGCGCGCGCGTCCACAACAAAAAGTCACTCTACTAGTTTAGTGTCGGGTTGCGTCCCAGCGTTGTCGCTCCGTGCTCCGTGTCCGCTTGCCGACACACCGTGCGCAAGCGCAGTTAACATGGACGCTAAACACAACATCATAACAATCACGGCTTAGCCCTAATCGATCGGGATTTAGATTATCTTCGCTAATAATTTTTATATCGTCGTAAAGATAACACCGGGTCGAAGATAAGAGTGTTTCGTGTGAATTTTCCGAGCGACAGGAGGAAAATGAGCCGGGTTAAGGGATGGAGCTCGTGATCTCTGTGTGTTCTTGGCTTTCCATGACATTCTCAGTGATAAAAAGTGATAGTGCTCGAGGTTTTAGTGACCAACAACTGATTAGGACAATAAAGGTACTTACAACTTTGTTTACTAATTGGTGCAGTCTGTAAAGATGTTAAATTCATAGCAGAATTTTGATCTCAGTACTCCTGCTATCTGAAAAGGAATCAAGCTAGTTTCTTTTATTCATGTGTATTGGTTGAGCTGATTTGGCTTGTAACCTTTGATTCAACATGATTGTAACCTATCAGAAACAATGTAACATAAATTCATTTAGTAGAATTTCAACATTAAAACTTGTCTATCGCCTAAAATTGTAGATAATCAGATCAGAAGGAAAACAAAAAATATAATATTCAAATCTAGTTTCCAACAATCTTTTTTTCCAACATGCCTACCTAGATAAGAATGGAATTTTACCAGGTGTATTACCTACTATACTTCTATATTTATAGGGTTCATAATAAAATTTATGTCTGATTATGACAAACTTTTGGCATAAACAATCAGGGAAAAATTAAAAGCGAAAATAGGCTAAGCAACATTTTATTCCATGTAACGTCAGTAGCCGACGGCAACTGCTAAGTTTTGCGGATGTAACAAACCTAGTGCTAAAGATTTCAGTCATCAAAGTACTTGAAAAGTTGCTAAAAATCTTACTAAAATGTTGTGTATTAAGTGCAACAATAAGTTTAATTAAAAATTATGCAGCCAAATGTCTTAATGACTATTGGGTACAGAAATAGATGTTTTTTTTTATATCGGTAGGTATGTACTAAAAAAACTGACTAAAAACCGTACTAAAAAAAATATTGCATTGCTGTTATAAATGAAACACTAAAAAAGGTTTAATTCCAATTTAGGATTCGATGTAGGTAAAAGATCATAGGGAATCTATGTTTTAACAAAATGTTTTAATTCCGCGACAACTGTTTACAGCGCAGCAACACAATGGATTGTAAAAATGCATAAAAATACATGCATTCAAATTGTACTTAAAAACTAATTAAACTATGGACTCTATTACAAATCATTAATTCTGATTATTATTATAGACCAATAGATAGATAATACTTTATTGTACATAAAAATGTAAATTACACAGATATTTCTTAACCTTATAACCACTTGCATATAGATCTGTATTTTAATTAAAAACTTTTCGCTATCTTTGTGACTCCGGATTTTCAAATATTGAGTAAGAAGTGTTTTGGCCTCGCCGGAGCGGTATCGATTTTTCATTTTCCTTAAAAAGACATCAACGCAGGTTGAAGCTTTGAGAGACTTGAAACCACTTTTAATTTAAATGAGAATTTTCATCATTTGTTTTAAAAGGTAGCTTTTACTTTTGAAGCACAAGATAGGGTGAAGTGCTGCTGGTAGCTGAGTAAAATAGTGGCTATGTTTCTATATTTGAATATCGATAGATTGTTAGATAAACACACGATAAGCATTTTGATTCGCGTCCGTTGGATTTAAATATAACCTATGTATGCGTATATATTGTGAATTGTATATGTGTTAGTATGGATATCATTGTCATGCCACATCCTGTCAACATGACATAATCCACAACCATTTCAATATTATAATTTTGGACAGCGTTCTGTGCCCATTATTGTAAACTTATAATACATACCTAGGTATCTAAGGCGCACCATTATTAGTGTGACTTAAATTAGAGAAATAAATAATAATAAGCCTCTTTAATAAACTTTGAACATAGTATGTAGAAACAGACGACAAATCAGTATCCAATAAATTATTATGACTGGCGTTCATTTTAAAAGGCATCGATCAATCCAAACGTTTTTGAGAATGTATCAAGTGAAATACAATAACAAACAAAAAACCGGCCAAGTGCGAGTCGCCTCGCGCACAAAAGGTTCCGTACCATTATCTATTGAATAATTTAAGCACCTAGCCGTTGCCGTTATTAATATAGAGCAAAAAACGGCAAAAAAATCACGTTTGTTGTATGAGAGCCCCTCTTAAATATTTTATTTTATTTATCTTAATTATTTATTTATAAAGAGAATATACAATTAATTATTCTGTGAATACTTCAAGGGAAGACCCGTTGCTGTTATTGATAACATAACATAACATAACATAACATAAACTCACGCCTGTATCCCAGAGGGGTAGGCAGAGACCAGGGACTACCACTTGCTACGATCCTGACAGATCACTTTCGCTTCCTCAACATTCATTAGTCGTTGCATGCACGCACGCCCGTTTCGGGTACTTTTTATCTTGCCCTTTGCTAATACATCCCCTATTTGGTCCAAGATATCAAGCAACAAACGGCCAAAAATTCACGTTTGTTGTATGGGAGCCCCACTTAAATATTTATTTTATTCTGTTTATAGTATTTTTTGTTATAGCGACAACAGAAATACATCAACTGTGAAAATTTCATCTGTCTAGCTATGACGGTTCATGAGATACAGCCTGGTGACAGACAGACAGACGGACAGTGGAGTCTGAGTAATAGGGTCCCTTACCCTTTGGGTGCGGAACCCTAAAAACTAAATTTCAGTTTGTCCATCACAGATTAAAAGTTGATTTTCCTTTTTGTGTCTCTGTAGATTTATATGGACTCAACATTTTTATTGTGTGTAGTTTTATAATCTGAGGGATTATATTATTTTAAAACGTCCAAACCAGCTCAAAATGTGACAGGTGTCCATTGAACATTTTATCAGGCAGTCAATGTTCCTGCATGGTATGCATTAAATGTAAACGTTCAATATGGCATAATAATTAAGAACACTATATTGGCAAAATATTTCGGGTCATCTTTAGGTTCTTTGAAAGTCACATTACAACAGTTTAAATATTTATGTTTGTTTTTCCTTAAGAGATATTTGTTTTCGTTTACAAAATAAAACAAACTTGACCGCGGGTTAGGTTATCAGAATGATCTCGTTTCGTAGGTCTTCCTAAGATAAGGCGCGATAGGTGCCCAGTTTTGTTCGACACGGGGCCTTTTTTTTTTGTTAATTCGGGCCTGCGCTCGGAGGTCCACGAGAAATCAATTATCTTAATTGGACGCCGCAGCCTAATCTTAATAACTTGACTACGGATACCCACACGAAGTGTGAAGAGCAGTTGTTCCTTAAATGATTTAAATACGTTTATTGATTGCTTGTTAAGGGAAACTTAACCGCTGTATTTTTAACTTTATGGATAGTTTATTTAAGAACAACACTAATCAGTAAGAGCTATCATTTTAACTATTTGAGTATTTTTTTACTGTATCATACACAACATTCACACACACTTTGATACTTTTGTGGATTTTTCACAATTGTAGCTACCTGTATCCAAGCACCTACTAAAAACAATCCCAGCAAGCATTTAATGTGTTATAGTAATACTTATGCACGAAAAGTTTTAGCTTATTAACGCATCCCAGTGTCAACTGTCAATAGCCACAATGTTTACCATTGCATTCGAGTTATAGGCAATCAGCTATGATTTATGGATGTGAGCTTTCGATTTGGAGCAACCAGAGTGCGTGGTGATCCAGATCTTGATTGTATCTTTAACGAAGCTACAGTTGCACTGTATATTTCAAGCAAAAAATGTAAAATTAATGAATATATAAGACGATGATCATAAGGCTTGCTTTCGGTTTCAGAATATTTTTAAGAAAATATAGACAATTTTGTACTTGACTTTCGAAGGGAGTTTAATTGCTGTAGCAATGTTAGCTATAGAAACGTTTACAGTGCGTAAGTGCAAGCCGGTCCTCGGCCTATCAGCGATGCACGATGGACAAACTGGGTGCATGTACTCGTATCACTTGAGCTGAGACCTGTCGAGACATGCGCAAGAGCATGTAGAGTTATGATTATTTATTTTATGAAGCTTGATGGAAATAAGTTTGTTAACCAAAAGTGTATACACTTATAGGTTAATAAATTCTAAATGGTGTGTTTATTTATTTACGACAGATAACATTTAGACAAAAAATAAACATTAAATTGTCGAGATTGCATTTCGAAAATTGTGCTCAGATTACTGTGTATATGTACCTAAATAAAGTAATGTAATACCTAAATATATGTAGGTAATTATGATAATAAGATACATACATACATAAACTCATAATCGCAAATACAGTGATAAAAATCGTAATACGCTAATTTAGATTAGGTAGATTATTTTATAAATAAATGTCTTCAAGATGAAAATATGACATTTCTTATGTTGTTCTGGTTTATTATCATATAGCACATGCTCCACATAAAATTTATAAAACTAAATCAAATAGCCGTAATTCATTTAGTGTTGCCATACAACACAACGTCCAAGCTATTCCTCAGTATCAATAAAAATAAAGCTTAGGTATAAGCCTCCAATAAATCAATAAAAAACGCGTAAACAAACACGTTTAACTACGATTAAGACATAACCAGATATTTTAAATGTATTACACAATCTCAGTCTCAGAGTTGTGTGAAAATGATCTGCGAAGAAATCTAACAATTGGATTGATGAGAAGGGTGAACTCACTTTTTGATATTAACTGTTATTACAACAAATTAATTAATTTTTTTTAGTAATTTCCTTTTATAGGGTTCCGCACGCAAAGGTCAAGGGACCCTATTATTAATACACCACTGTGCGTCTGTCTGTCTGTCACCAGGCTGTATCTCATGAACCGTGATAGCTAGACGGTTGAAATTTGCACAAATTTGTATTTCTGTTGCCGCTATAACAACGAATACTAAAAAACCGGCCAAGTGCGAGTGGGACTCGCGCACGAAAGGTTTCGTACCATTATCTATACAACATGTGAATATTTCAAGTGTCTACCTGTTGCCGTTATTAATATCGGGTAGCAAATTAATGGAATCGGCATATTTGTAGCTACTGGAAAACGTTATAAGGAGACCTAAGGAGATATCTATTTTGTATTTGTATTTGTATTTATTTATTCAGAAACAATGGGCATTGTATTTGAAATATAACTTAGAAACTAATTAACTAATGCCACTTTATAACAATAACTTATAAAGTGGCATTCATTGGAAAAATGGTAGAGCAAAGGTAGACATTTTCACATGAGGGTAACCAATACTGTTACTGACAAAGATAAAAATGCTCCTATATGAGACCAACAGCAGTTTGCAGTGCAGCGGTTTAAGCTACAAGATGATATTTTGTCAACAATTCGTCACCTGATATCTCAGGCCCGATGTAATTTACATTTTTTTTTATTACTTTTTTTAGTAATCGTGGGGCTTATTGATGGCATTTATTTGGTTAGCTGTCACAACATACTCGAAAAAGGGAGCCATCTTTACCCAAACCCTTTTAGAGATATAAAAGTAGGTAGGTACTTACATGGTTAGATCCGGTTCATGAGGTAAACGATGTTACCTAAATTGAATGAATGAATGAATTGAATGAATGAATAACCATTGAATGAATGAATAACCATTTATTGCCAATAAGACAGATGTGTTACACTTATTTTAAACAAGTTCTGAAGTAGAAAAAACTTGGCAAATATTGAATACAGATAAAAGCCATCGAAAAATCAAATCAAAATGCTCAAGGTTTTCGGTAGATCAGGTGCAATAGGTATCTTTTGTGAAATCTAAGTGGTGTATAATCTTAAGTAGATAAAAATATTGGCGAAGTGACATTATGAAGTGCGCTTTCGGTACTATCAGAGTTTATCAGTAGCGTCGGAAAATCACGAAAAGGGAACGTAAGTAATTTATGATAAGTTGATATATAAATGTGATTTTACGAGTTTATCTGAAAATCGCCAGTCGATCGTGCGATTGGCAGCCAGTAGCGGTGTGGCTCAGTGATATCTGACACTATTTCAAGGAATTGATTTTAACAGTGCGCGTATCTAGGTAGTTGGCACATGAGATTTCATCTTATCAGCAACGCATGGGTAAGATTTAAAAACTATTATATTGATATATATATAATTTGGCCTTTGCTTGTATGTAATGAGACGATTTATACAGCATCCAGTGGCACCTTCACTCACACTAGATGGGTGAAGGAACCATTTTTAATTTACTTTTAATTTAATTAATAATTTACTAGCAACTACTGAAATAAAAAGATGTTATTGGGTAAGTAGGATGGTAAAAAGTATGTCTGTCAGAACTTATTCTCTGCATTACATCCTACTTAGGTTTACAATAAATACCAATTACTATGTATTTGACTTTATTTTGTTAATGATCGCCAACAAGATTTACACAACATTCGCATTGTAAATTAAATTAAATTCTAAAAAGCCATGTGCACTTTGTGCACTCTTACCTAGGTAACCACAACATGAGTTAGTAATAAGGTAAGAAAAAAATAATCCGTGTGGCGCCGGATTAAGAATATGGAGTTAACGGATTAATGGAGTGACGCTCCATTTCCTCCCGTGGTTGTCGTAGAAGGCTACTGAGGAAATAAATTACCAGGAGATGGGCAGCAGCATCTTCCTGAGATTCCAACTTCATCCTGCGATCGCCAACCTGCCTGCCAAGCGTGGCGATTATGGCAAAACCCCTCTTGGTTTTCATAACCTATTTCCTAACCATCAAGGCCTATGTCCTGCAGTGGGCGTCAAACGGCTGATGATAAACAAAAAAATATATTGTGTGGGACTGTTAATAAAAAAAGTTAATATAACATGAGTCTGGCTGCAAAATATAAGGTAGGTGTAATAAAAAAATATTAACCATGGGATTCGTATAACAAATTTCTTATTATGGCGTTAGCAGCTACAACTATAATTGAAATATTTGGTGTAAGTCGACAAGGATCGATTTTTTCATTTTAGTTACATACCTACATATTCGCCCGTGTCATTCCTGAGCCATTCCTGTCATCTATTTAATTTTATCCACTATATTCTGTACAATATTTTTTAACTATGAATGTGCTTTATGAAGTTCCTTTTGTAACGGAGATGAGCACTATGGAACAAATTTAGAAAATCGAATCAAATTTATAAGAATTTGTAGGTATGGAAGTTCGTAATTTTTGAAGTTAGAAATATGAAAATTTACATTTAGGCTATAAAAACAAAAATAAATTGTACTGCGTAGGAATCCATCCCTGGAGTAGATGATAGTTTGGTCAGGAAATGTGTTTATTTTGTGTTAGAATTATGAAAATTTGTATTTCAGCTTCCGCTTATAAACCAATAGTAAGTTGTGTTATCATTTTTGTAAAGTAACCCCTTAGAAGGTCAAATAAGGGATAAAAATGTATATGGGCACAGTTTAAGCTGTGGGTCTAGAAGCCTGGACTGACTTGGTTGGACAACATCTTTCGACAAAATTATAATCTGAACTTGCAATAACACAGATTTCGCGTAGAAGTTCCTTTTGGAAGTAAACGAGCACTAAATATAGAAATGAGCGCTAAGAAAAGAATCTTGAAGATTCATTCCTTAAAGGGGTCAAAAAGGGAAAAATATATATTTGGAAGTCCGCTCTTTTTGAAGTTACAAATATATAAGTAATCTTTAGGTTTATATTTGTAAACAAAAGTAGTCGTTTCTTCTTAGTGGCACAAATAAGAGATGAAAGGTTATATAAAATGACAGAAGAAATTTCGTAGATTGATGAAGTAAATCCCTCCCAGCTTTTAGACATGGACTCCAGCTTCATGTCGTCCGTGGTTTTATTTTATTATTGTTTGTGATTGGTACTCTTTAAACACAACGTATTTTTTTAACCTATCAAGATTTAGAGTGGTTAGCCCAATTACATGAAAAGTTTTTTGTCAAGTTGGGTGAGTATAAGTATTTTATCTACAAATGCGCCTAAATATAAGGTACAAAGGACGTTCAGTAAAGTTATCTTATCATAAGTACATAATTGATCGCTAACGATACGAAACGGTTAAGATAAAACTTTGTGGATATATGACTTTTGAAATAATGACTTGTGTGTGGGTAATAACTAGCACTGCGTATGATTTACTTATAGGTACAGTCGACAGCACATTAACCTTTACAAGCGCGCTTGAGACGTGCACTCTACTCGGTTGCGTTGCGGGCGACTTTGCAACAAAATTGTAATATTACTTAGGTATAATAAACTATTTGTAATATCTTTCACCTGGTTGTGCAATAAAGTGTGCTCTATCTCTATCTGTCTATCTAAAGATTGGCTTGCAAAACATTTTTTTCGATAGTATCAATTTGGTAAATAAAAATATAGGTAGGTTAAATGTAATAGAAATCTGGATTTGTATATTTTAAAGATACCATCGTTCTTGCCTTTTCGATAAATCAATATTTATAGTACACAGGGTTACCTCAAAATTGTCAATTCTTGAAATACTTCAAATGAAGTAAAACTTTGTTGTAGGTACAACTTTTGAAATGTTATAGATAATTTTAAATTCTTTCCTTTTTTTTATTTAGGTATGTCGTTTTACGGGTTTTCTGCCTTGTAGTGGCGCTGTTTAATGGATAGTACTTTAAACAATTTTTTTTATGTAGGTACCCTTTATACGTCCCACTGCAGGGCACCGGCCTTCTCTTAGAGAAAGTATGGGCTGAATTACCACGCGTGCCCACCGCGGATTGGCGATTTCAAGTGCAAAAATAATAGATAACAATGTTTGTTAAACATAATATTTTTCCTATGTAGAAAAATGAATGCTTCTTGTGAAGCGTTAAAATCGCGCTCTACCGCTCTAGACATTGGTAAAGCGCGAATTTAATGAAATTATGTAAATACACTGTGAATACACTTATAGAATAAAAAACTCTTCTTATACACAAACTTTCATAGGAGTGTTTCAGGAAGTGCGTATTTCAGGGGTAACCCTGTATAAAGTGCACTTATTAAACTGCTTATGGAGCTTAGGTTGAATCCTTTATTACTATGTATTATTTAATAACGGAACATACAAATTGCTTAATCGAATGATAAGAACCAATACCTAATTATTAATCATCAGCTATCACACATTAGTAATACCCAGATTAGTTACAGAGCGCGAGGTTGGTAAAGTTACGCCATGGGATAAAATTATGAGACCAATTCAGGGTTTTTGTCTTAAATCTAAGCCAAATTTTGTGTGAGTGTTTTTTACCATCAGTAAGACTTGGCTGAAGAGAATGCCGTAGAATTACGGGCAACAACCCAAGTTTTTTATTAATGGGATGACCTGTTGACTAGCGTAGAAACGTGTCATTAAATTGTATGCAGGACGTCAGTCTGTAGTATTAGTAGATAAAAGTGGGTACCTACTGAAAAGTTGGGCAAAAGCAGGTATATATTTTTTTGTGTCAAATTAAATGGCCTTAAAGTAACTCGGAAATTGTTCCGTATAATTCTTTTGACCGAAATGTTTGTTCAAATTTGACGGGTTCACTTAGTTTAATTGAAATAAAGAAATCTTATCTTTAATAATAAAAAGTCACAGTGAGCCATAGAAAAGGTAATATTAAAAAGTTTACTCCGTGCGGCATGGCCTAGGACACCCTGTATATTGACTTGTAATGAACGAACTTTACATATTACAGATATTTGTAAAATTTATTTCTAGTCATAGACTGGCGAAACGGCACATTGGTTTCACCATGTTTAGTTTTGATAAGACCAGGAAATGTCACCTAAGGAGATTTGTAAAATAATCACTGCTCATTTCCACTGAAATCATAATACTGAAAGTCTTTTCGTAAGCGGTTATCGCTTAGATATGAAAAAAGATATTGGACGGTAGACTTATCTCTGCTGACACGGGCAAAAAATGATAACAGTCTATATCACAACTGATTGTGGATATTAAAGAAAACACCGACATCGTATAATATTAATAATATTGCTTGGTAACACCTTAGAACCAAATTTTGTAATTAAGTTACATAACTCACCCAAATCAAAACTGATATTACAAATATTTGTAACTTTTTCAATTGTGAATAGAGATAAATTTCGTCCTGAGAAAGGATATAGGCTACTTTTATCCTAATCCTAATATTTAGCGCGAGCCTTACGTCAAAATTTTGGGGCAAATATAATTTGTGTCACTGGTTTTCATAGATGTAAGAATTAACTGATTATATTAACCGGGTAAATTTGAACCAGATCTGACACTTCGTAAATTTACCTACTTTACCCCAATCTAACTAAAGACAATTCAATAAAATGTTGCCTTTGACTTTAGGCCTTATCTACGGTTTAGGTGGTTGAACTCTTTGTATGTTTTTTATTTGTACCTACATGTTTATAAAACCCTATACAGTATTTTTTTTTACAAACGTCGTCTAACTGCCCATTTTTGATGCCAGTCTTTTCCCTTCTACGTGATGTCCCTAACGCATCCCTTCCCTTTCCAGATACAACCACCGAACTAGCCAACGAGCACGAGCGCGTCCCGAGAAACAAAACACGACCGGTGCGTCTCAAAACTTACCTAGACACCACAATGCGCGCCGCGAGGACTCTCAGTGTGTGCCTATAAACACGATGCATGGTTTGTGAGGGCGAGGCAGTCATGGACATGAGTGGTGAGGGGGGCGGCGGGTCGACCGCGCTCCAGCAGCGTTGGTACGAAGGCCGCGTCAACGGCAGCCCGGCCGCCGACGCCAACAGTGACGGTGATGGCTTCTTCCATTCCCCGCTGGAGGGAGGCCACCATAGCCGCGCCAGATACTACCATCAGCAGATGCACGCGCCCTACTCCTCTGCCGTCGGGTCACACGGTGAGTCCGCCCCTCCGCTTTTGGTTTTTATGGTTTCTACCCGAAGGGCGCCGAACGGGACCTTTTACTATGCCTACGACGTCTGTCTGTATTTGTTACTTTTAAAGCCTTCCCCTGGACTCTCGGATCTGCTGTTAACAGTTGTCAGTTGACTAAAGTGCATACAAAAAATACAATTGACAGTTGTTAATTGTATATTAACGAATTGTTAGTGCGAATAATCGGGAGTAAATCTCTCGAACAGTAATAGGTAGCTGGTTAAAATTTTCACTGAATATAT
Organism: Yponomeuta evonymella; assembly: GCA_963969515.1. NCBI lineage: Eukaryota > Metazoa > Arthropoda > Insecta > Lepidoptera > Yponomeutidae > Yponomeuta > Yponomeuta evonymella. The sequence continues at coordinate 15,271,580 of OZ018349.1, forward strand.
GTTATTATACAGATTGGCCAATAAATAATAAAAGAAAATTAAGGGTTGTCTCCTAACATTAAACATGCTTTTTAAGGTTTTTAGATCTGTCGCAAACATCTAAAGTGTAAAACTTGGTGTCATTATAGTGCAGTTCCTATAAAGCAACCGCTTTCTTGACTTAAAATTCTTTTAGTACAGTTTGATATGAAATATTTGTGATATAATTCGTTAATTTTTCTGTCCACACATTCCAATTAAAATTGGAAATTCATGATGGTTATTTTAGGTTTCAAATTTATTTCACTTTTCAAATTTTTTCATTCATCAGTTACATTTTTATTGTGTTGTGAATAAATAAGGATCTTCAAGATAACACTTTCAGGATGTTTAGGTGAGTATTCCTTAAGAAGGCGCCTCACGAAGCGAAACCCATACAAATGTAATTTGATTTTAATGTACAAACGATATGCTGGATCGCAATGAGACTTTCCCAATATATTTAGAGGATAAAAATCATGGTTTGATAGTGAGGACATATGAATAAATAACAAATTGGCAAGAAGGCCCAAAAGCCTTCTCATAAAAACTACTACCCATTCGCCAATTTCTTTTTAATTGATTGGCAATTCTAAACAAGATCAAACCTCTATTTGTATCCTCATAGCTTATTGACAAAGTTCCATTGTAATCCGGCATGTCGTTTGCAAATGAAAACCAAACAACGTTTGTGTAGGTATCGTTTCCTGAGGCGCCGCCCTCTAAAGTAATGGATTTGATTCTAATGAAATAAAGATAAATTCATTGCAAAATAATATCAGAACATATAGGTTATATTATTATCTCGGTTTTAAACAGGGTTTTTGTGGCATGTTCAAGGTATCATTAATCAATCTACTAATCTTGAGTTCATTATTAGAAGTACATCATGTGCTTAAATATAGTAAATATAGGAAAGGCCTTGTTTTTGACTACGCAATATTTGAATTTTTAGCAACATATTACGCATTCGCTTATCTACATGCTTTTACTAGATAATGATATCGCCGACTTAGTTTAGACTTTAAGAATATGGAAATATCTATAGGGCGACCTATAAAAGGGATAATTTATGAAACACGTCAACTAGAATTTGTCATTTAGGTACAAGAACTTTTGTGCTACAACTACGAATTTTTCTATTCAATTCCCCATTGTTATTTTTTTGTGGGTTTTACTGTTTTTTATCTTCGTAGTGAGTGGCGCTGTTTGATACGTAATAATTTACCGAAGGCCGCGACCTTGGTAGAGCGATTAAAGCTTCAATTTAACAAAGTTATGTAAAACTCACAAAGAAAAAAAAAATTTAAAACTTCTAGAACAAAGTTATAAAATACACACTTTAATTGACGTGTTTCAGGAATTGGGCACCCTGTGGATACACAATTTTATCTTCATTAAATCGCTGGATCGATCTTTGCAACTATAAATTTGAATAAATTGGACCAACAAGAAGCAACATTAATTGTTATTGATGCAATGAAGCGTGGGACATTGGGACTATTGGAAGTTAGGCTAGATGATGGCGTTCAGATATATGGTAGGTATGTTATTTTAATGTATGCTAATGATACCTGGCCAAGAACTGGATGTCATAACAATTTAATACGCTGGTCCTCTGCATCCAAAACTGTCAGCATTAAGCAAATTGCTCACTCCGAACGGTAGGCAGGGGCTGTCCACCAAACGTTATCTTTACATCAGACGATATCTCTTCAAAACGCGACAATTAATTCTTGGTGCTCGCCAGTCAAAATTGCCATTCGTGAGACGACAGCTTAGGTAAATATTCTAAGAGCCTCGTCCTAAAAAAAGGAGTTACAGAAAAAAAACATAAATCCATACTTTTTGTTTTCTTTTTGAGGTTTAAATTTTATAGCCCCCATAAAGTTTTTCATGTGGACAGGTGGCTGTTCTTTATATTTAAAGTACCCGCTCGGATGCATCTGAAACATAACCTTGACACAAAACCTTTAAGGGTTATATTGGTATGTCAGTTTTGGGTTGGTCGGAGAGGGAATGATTAGAATTTATTTAGCCGAGCGTCGGTAGTGATGTGACACTTAAGAAACTGTGTCATTTCTCGGAATCGGAACTGGGAATTGATTTCGTCGCGTTGGGGGCAGTAACGTGCATAGTTTATGTGTGTCGGACCGGCGGGACCACTCGCCGGATTTCGGCACGTTTGTAAAACTGTTATCGTGTTAGTGCTCGGTGTCACGAGGAAGCTCCTTGTCTCGTTTCGATTGTATCTCGCTTGGTAAATTCATTTGTCGGGTCCACGATGGGTCGATTACACATGGCATTAGTACTCACTTCAATTTAATATCAGGAGAGATTTCATCAATATGTTGTTGGTAATTGTCACACCATCGCAATAGTAACAATTTATTTGGAAAATACTAGAATAGGCATTAACAGTTTACGGCTTTATGAGTACTTTTGATCTTGAGCTTTTATGGCTAGCATGACAATTTTTATACAACTGGGCACGATCATCTGTCAGCAATAAAAATACAGGAGTAGGCAATTATAAAACGCGAAGGCGCATAAAACCTTGCGATGACAACGAGCATCGTTTCTACTTTGTGTGCCATTTTTATTGATGCCATTATACATAAAAGTTTAATAGACACCTACCTACAAGTTACAATGCGACAGACTCTTTAAAACACATGGAAATACGTGGAATGGACTTAGTTAAAACTGAAGTTAAAGCAGTTTTCACATAAACTTTTTAACGTTAAACAAGCAACAATGACTACGCACGACAAAGTGATTCAACATTATAAAAATTAGGTAAGTAGACATTACCGTGATTTCGATTTGTAGTGGCAAATGTTGAACCAGTTCCTTTGTTTCTGTACGAGTATTTCAATAAACCGTTGCCATGGTTACTGGGCTGAGACCCTGTAACGCGATAGGGCCTCGATTTGATGCACTCGCCTAATTTATGGTTAGGTCGAGCGATCCGTCCGTGACGCTTGGCCGCGGCGGAATTGATGGTGGATTCAACGTTATTTATTTCAATACCATTTTTAGGATTTTGGGAGCCTTTTTGTGTCTGAAATTGTCTTATTTACAATTAAAAAAACACGTGTCTTTTTGGATTTAATTAACTGGTCTAATTTACTGGTTTGTACTAGTAAGTACAAACTAAGCTGTTTGAGAACGGTCCAAAATAGAAAATTATTAGAGATAAAACGGAACAAAGCAATTGTAATATTTTAAAAATTGCAATATTGTAAGGCACAATATTGCAATTTTTAAGGGTATTTCATATTTGTATCTGCAACCAATACTCTACATATTTTTTACAATACCGGTAATTTCTAATAAATTGATGAATCAGGTGCAAATTAGACATTATTAGGTTGCGACACTTTTTCGGGGGTTCAGATGAAATTAGGGGAAATTGGGGAAAATCTGGTGTTTCCGGAGTTTTTGTTATACACGGTCAATTCTGGCTGGTTTGAAAGCCGATGTCATGTAATTAGTAATGAAAAATTTTTTAGATAAAAAATAAAAACCGACTTCGAAACACTACAGCACTAAAAAGTTAAAAATAATTGAAATAATTAGAAGTAGAAGTATTTATACATGTAGGTATTGTAGAAGTGTAATTTGGAGCCGGTGCCCAAAATATATGTGCTGGTCTTGAAACTGGGCATTGACTACAAATTATAATTCTACATTACCTACATGTATAAATGACTTCCAATTATTTAAATTATTTTTAAACTTTTAGTAGACGTAAAAAAAAATAGTTGATAAATCATGTTTTGAGTTGAGAAATCTTGTTCAAAAAAATGCGCCAACAATTAGTAACGCCTCTCCGTCTAAGAGAACAATGACCCGCGGCTCTGGATGGCTACTAGTGGTTCTAATAGATTACTGTTTGTATCGAGATATTTTCGAAAAGTGCGTTTATAAAACAAACTAGCATAATCTTTCAAACCACCCAAAATTATAGCAGTATAATACCAGTACCATTGTTGATGAGTGTGCAGGAAATCTATAGTCCTTTATTGGTACTTGTACCGGTAGAGCTTAGTAGTTCTAATACATGACTAAATGACTATAGATTTAATAAGCTATGATGATAAGTTTTCATAAATTTTGTTGTATGAGTTTTGTTGCACGTGAATGAAGTCGACCAGGTATACTTAGGTCACCCTTTTGTCTTTTTTAACCCCCCAATCTCATGATCTTTTAATTACATTTTCTTTACTACTACGAAAATATGTACTATGTGCCTTTTATCTATTTGCGTAAACGCTCGCGAAAACTAATATGGCTACATATTAATTTACTCCAATGCATGCGAACGTGTTTACAGTTTTCAAAATAATGGCCTAAAGTATTGCACATCAAACTTCACATACGTGCACTCTAACCAGTTACAATAAAGACGACCTCGCAACAAAAATCTAAAGGTTGACCTGCTGTCGACTGTACTATAAACACTACATTATTTTTAAATATAAATTAGTTTATAATTATATTTAAACTTTATTTATATTTAATTATATTTAAACTACGGCCTTTGCATCTACGTAATGAGATGAAATCATACAGCGTCTAGTAGCACCTTCACTCACACTAGATGGGTGAAAGGACCACTCGGACGCTGTAGTGCCTGGGACATTGTTTTTAGATGGAGTAGGCTTGCCCAGCACCTATACCATCCTTACAGCTTAGTCGGCCTAGCCCACAGGAAAGACAAGTTTAAATAAGTACCTAATAGAATAAAATTCAGTTAAAAGTATTAATAGATAATGTATTTAATCATATTTATATTTTAGTTATTTTTAATTTTTTCTTTGCTATTAATATTCCAATCATAAAAGTCGCACCGATTTCATTGACCCAATGGCGCGTTGTTCTTGACCTTAATATTAAAATATTAATAAAAAAAATAAACATATTAATATGGTGTAATTATTCCACACCTCATCTGCGTTTACCTAGGCAATGCAGAGCAAAAAAACATGAACAAAAACAGACGTAATTCAATCGGAACGTTTGGCGTCGTATCGTCAGCGCATCGCCAATTTCACACTTACTGAGCAATGACAATATCGGCCGCACTCGTATCGAGACATCGTCAAGCGAATCAACACCCACCCCACTTGACTTCAATGCGTATTTTCCATTGACCATGTCTCGTTGCTTATTTGATCAGCAATAAGCTGCAGTTTTTGTGCAAATGTGAAACCATATAGTTCTAAAATAATCTTTTGAGGCCATTATTTCCATGAATCGTAATAAATAAGCATGGCAATTGAGAGGCTCTCATGTAAATATCAAATCTACTTACTTCGATTAACAAAGCCGTAAACTTGCATTGATTATGAAAAGCCTACACCATTTCGCATTGCTCGTTTCTTTTCTTTTGTCTCGAGCACCGTGTACCACTCGTAAGTTCTAAAGTTTACGCACAAAGGCGCGCTTGGCAAAGGGTTGTAAATGAGATTTTTCCAATTACCAACGTTCGCCGGATAAAAGGTGAAATAAATGAATATGACGAGTGGGGGCCGGGGACATCACTAGGCTAGCTATTAAACTGGTTTTAGCATCGTTTTGCTCTAATGTTGTCTGCCGCTTGCTCCTACATAGATAGAGCGGCTCTGGCCGACTGTTGATACTTGATAATCCTGTTGTACCTTTTGCCTACTTTTGTTCTACACAGCCGCTATTACAGGACTGAAATTCAGTCAATCGCCTGACAAAATTTCCCATTTGTATTATCCTGTGCTTTTTGCAAGTAATCGCATCAGGCACAGGTATTTGTTTAAAACTGCTACGCTTTTGTCTGTAATAGTACCTATCTACGGCTTACTACGGTGATAAATCAGGCCATCTGCACACTGCGTCACCCTCAAGCTTTTACCCCAACCGTTCGCGCATGTGAGTCCCGCACGCACACATCCTTTGCTCGCGTGTACAGGTCAGTGTGTGCGTGCGTCGCGTTCCGCAGATTGGCGCAATTAGCGCGGGGGGCGGGGTCTGCGCCGGCGCAGCGACATCTCCTCCCAGCCACGCACACACAGTGCCGTACCGGGCCTAATGATGGGATCAGCAACTAGCGCCACTAACACGGCACGCCTAGCACGCGGGGCCCGTTGACCCTCATTTCCGTGTCCCCCACTCTAACTACAATGGGCATATAGTTGAATAAAAAATATGTATTTTAGTTCATAAATCATTAAACGTACAACAGAAATGAGTACTAAGCTGGCTGAAGAGAAACTACAGAGGCATTTTTTGGCGTTTACTGCGTATAAAATTGATTTTACACTAATATAATCACTTCCATAGGTCATCACTGTCGAGGTAACCTCTCTGCAGCTCCTATATTTTGTCATACTTCTATTGATGAAAAATAATAGGTACTTACTAATATATTAAAATCTATTACATTTGAATATATTTTGAAAATATCCAGCTAAGCAAGTAAATGCAAGAAGGAAATTAAGTTATCATACTAAAACTGCTAAGCCAAATAAAACAACGTATCATGATAGCTAGGTTCATGAAATACACATCAACAAATAATTCAAACTTGCTAAAACATGTGTATATTTTAAGTTACTCAACATTCAGCATTATAGGTAGTACGCACCAATGTGCTTATAAACTTTGGCCATTATTTGGGATACACTGAAGTAGAAAAGTTGAAATTATTAAATTTAAAAAATACCTACTTTTACACTTGTGCACTACTCCGTTATGTTACGAGTGACTCTGAAACAAAATTTGTAAGGTTTTTAGGTATCTATTTACTGTGGACAGTATTTCATGACAAAATAAATGGGTATCGATATCCATAACGGCAAGTGTTGAAATTAACAAATAAAACTTGTTTGTTTACGAAGAAAAAGTATCTATGTTTGTCATTGGATCATTTTTTATTATGACATGGCTGCCCAACAAACAATTGCCATGTTTTCAGTGTTAATGCACCTTCCCTTCTATTAAAACAAGTGATGAATGTTGCCACTAGAGTGAAAAGTATTTTGACATTTCTCAAAACTTTCAACCTGTGTTGACGTCTTTTTGAGAGAGATGAAAAATCAATGCCAAATTAAATTCAATATTTTCTTCATATTAGGTACATATGCATTTACTATCTGCATTTTTTGTATAGTTTTATGTTTTCTGCATTATCTAGAATAAAACGTATATACAGTTATGTAGTTAGAAATGTATATTTGAGTATCTATAAATTGAAATACACAATAGCTACACTTTGTTGCACAAAGACACCTAAATCGGCAGTCACGTATTTTCAAAAAATATTTTGAATTATAAAATTTGTATTTTAATAGGACTTAAAAAGCAGGCAGCTAGAACCAACCAACGAGGTAGGATATATTTCCATGTTCTTAGCACTATTGCAACCGACTGTACAGAGTTAGCAGCGAGCACAGTCGGGGCACGCGATGTGTCGGGCGGGCGCCCGCGCGGAAATGGAATATTGGCGGCGGATGGAACTTTCCAGACGCACCGAGGTAACTTCCCGGCTGAAATTTCGTCCAATATTTCAATGGGCACAAACGTTAAAATCTGATATTTAGGTTAAAACTAGCTGAGCTCGTCACTTTGTTCGCCTGGGGATTCGATTGTCCTGATAGGACATGTTCCATTTGTATGCAAAAAAAAAAAACAAATAGCTCAGATTTTAAAGTGTGCAGGATACATATTATATATATATATATATATTATTTATTTATTTATATATAATTTATTAATTTATTTATTATACTATAAGAACTTTTATATAAATGTAACTTAAACGTAACATGGGAATGGAAGTCATCCCAAGAAAATCATTTCAGAACAAATGACAAAACAAATGTACCTTCAAAATACAAATGAATTATTATCACTGTTAATCGAAGTAGAGTGGATTTTTTTCTTTGATTTTTTTTGAAAAAAGGCGTTTGAAACTGCCATAGGCTACATAAAACCAAAGTGATATTGCATTTGCGTGTACGCAAAACAACTGTCACTTGCATTTTCTTGAGAAAAATCTAGTACAGTAAGCTTTTTTAAAAATAAATCTCAGACTTAGCTGAGAGGATGGTATAGGTGATGGGCAAGCATGCTCTATTAACATTAAAATTATATCTCAGGCACTACAGCGTCTGTGCGGTCACTTTACTTAGCTAGTATATGTATATAGGAGTTGCCACTAGGTGCTGTATAGGTCCTCTGACGTGGATGTAAAAAAAGCCTACACAATTGTTAATATCCACTCTTACCAGCCTATGAATAGAGGCCACTGTAGGGCATAGGCAAAGGTTTTACTGTTATGAACAAGCTTTTTTGGTATTTTTATTTAATTCACTGAAAAAGTTCGATTTCTTCAAAGTTCCACAATTTTTCCTTTAATCTTTCTTTGGCTCCCAAAATCAGAAGCGGGGAGTCCAAGCGGTAAGTATAGAGTTAGAGCAATTAATGCAGTCAATCGCGTACCGTTATGCATTAGAGCGAGCGTTTGTCGGCCGTCACAATACATTTAACAGGGACTTCCTCGATGAGATTGTGATGCAACCGTGCGTCTACTCTATGACGTTACTCACTCTATGGTGAAGGGTGTTAAGTTGGCCGACCCGACCCACTGTTTGTATTTTTTGCAAGCGCAGATTTCCTAATATATGCTCTATCATGTCACATTTTAAGTCACATAGGCATAACAAAGGCCTTGCACTTATCAAAAGAAATTAGATTAAAGCTATTAAAATAGGAATCTATTTCTCGAACCTTATGTCCTTAATGATGAAGGATAACAGTATAATAGCATACTATCAATTATACAGACTCTATTTCTTCAGCTTTAACTTGAATAATGCGATCTTATTCTGTTAGAATTCTAAAGGAATCGGGCCACCATAAGAATGGTTTTTAGGGTTCCATACCCGAAAGGTGCCAAAAAGGACCCTATTACTAAGATTTCGCTGTTCGTCTATCTGTCTGGCTGTCCGTCTGTCTGTCTGTCTGTCCATCTATCTGTCTCTCGCCAGGCTGTATCTCATGCATGAACCGTGATAGCTAGGCAGTTGAAATTTTCACAGATGATGTATTTCTTTTAACGCTATAACAACGAATACTAGAAATGAAATAAAATAAATAATAAAATAAATAGGGGTCTCCCATACAACAAACGTATTTTTTTGCCGTTTTTTGCTCGATATTTATAACGGCAACAGGTAGACGCTTGAAATATTCACAGAATATTTAGTTCTATGTTCGCTTCAAAAATTAATAATTAAATTAAAATAAAATAAACATTTAAGGGGTGCTCCCATACAACAAACGTGATTATTGCGGTTTTTTTTTATCTTTGTGTCTAATGTAGTATAGATAATGGTACGGAACCCTTCGTGCGCGAGTCCGAGTCGCACTTGGCCAGTTTTTAATTGTTCTTTTCAAGGTCATAACCTAACAGGTTAAAACTATATATGGGACAAACTGACCATTGTATCTATGTCATTGATCATATTGACTTTTCTACCAAATTGAATAAACGTCATTATCTCCAATCGTGTGATTTAATATTCCGAGTTTCTATTAATTAGACGACTGTATGGTGCGGTCTACAAATATAAGCACTGGGTTACATTGTATAGAAATATCGATTGCATAAATCAGCCTTACTTTTGTACCTACGTCTTATGATCCCGTACTTCATATTCTAGCCTTGCCAAGGGAGGTCTCCGTGACTTGGTCATAGGTTCCTACCTAACAAAGTTTCGGGTTTTATAGCCGTTGTTTTCTTTACGAGTGCCGTTAAAAATTTGCTCTAATTCTAATGCCATCGATCGCAATTACCCTTAGACACGAAGGCTGACCTAATTACTTTTTAAATTACCGATCGCTCGGTAAAAATAGATTTCAATGAGGAAAAAAAGTCGTAACATCAGGGTTTCTGAATAACTATATATGCCCATGGAATTAAAAAAGCTATACACCAATACGCCCTGATATTAATAGGTAATTAATAACTAGAGTTGCTGATGTCATGGTGTACTTTAATACTGGTTCTATCTGCTACAAAATAAATAGAACCACAACTTCAGTTTTGTTTCACAATTTTTTACGTAAGCTAATTCGGAACAAGGGAACTGCTGATTGGTATTTTTTATAGGCATCGTTAAATATATCTAAGAAATACAGTGGCACAAATTTATATCAGCTTCGAGCGTTATTGCAAGAAGCCACTGGAGCTGAAACGGTCTAAGGATTGTAGAGTTCACCCCTGGGTGGTCTTGGCTTCCTCCACAATCACCTTCCGGGTATCTCGGGCCCTGGGCTCTGTCTTCCAGTTCGTGTATTTGGCAATCTTTCTGAGGTCGTCTTCAATACATAAACCAACGCTTTCTTGGCCCGCCTCTTGGTATCTTTTGTTGCAAATGAGTATAGACTTAACGGCCAAAGTTAACGAACCTAATTGTCTTCCATAGTGTAGTACTACAGACAGACAGAATCGCCATGTGCGGTGACGATCGGCGAGTGCTTTCATCTCCAAGGCCATGCTTCTGGTACAATACGGCTTATTCTATGGTCCTGCGATGTGTACACGAGTTCCCATCAAGGTTTTTTTTGTAATCGGTCATTATTAGGTTCAACAATAAAAAAGATCCCCACCGGAACCCGCTTGAGCGCACACGACGAGCAAGTTGACTAAAGAACTAATGTATTCATTTTGCTTTTATATCTTTCGCGTGATTAACTTTGATTGATTGCATCCAAATATTGACATTTGATATTAGAATCTCGCGGCTCGGTAGATACGAGAGGGATCACTGTAGATGTGACAGCAGATCGAGCCTTAAACTTTGAATACCTAGTTCTTCTCATAAAGACAATAGAGTTGAATTTAGAGAGTCAGTGACAGTTTCAGTATAAGTGAAAACTTCTCTAGTTTCTGCTCAGTTTGCATGATAATGGATAATTAAGTGTTTGCAACATATTCAAATCAGTGATTTTTCCCGCGCTTTTAGTTTTGACCTGACTGGAGAATTTTGAATAAATTAATTATTTCTATATTTTCGTAAAGAATAATTTTATATATGCCTAAATAACTTGAGTTTTGTTCCAAATAAAATTGTATTTTAAATTTTGTTTGTCAGTCGATAGCATATTACCCTTTACCTATTATTGTCATGTTGCCCGTAATATAACCAAGTAGAAATCACGCAAGTAAAGGCCGACGTGTTGATGACTATTGGTACCTCCTAAATCAACGGAAATTCGAAAATCTAACAGTTATGAAATACGAACCTTGCGGACTCTTAAATACGTACCTACTTATGCTTACCGCATTACCTAAGTCCGCAGCACTCTACCAATAGTTTTAAGTGCAATGAAACAAATACCTGAATAAATCCTCAGCAAAACGATACTCAATGGCAAAACGAAGGCTAATGAATGTCTTTGCCCAATTTAAAGATTCGTGAGGGGTCGTGTTTTCGGTCGGTTGCCATGGTGACGGTGATACGCGGCGAGCTTGATGGATGAAGGTAGCATCCGCGCGGGCATTCCTTCACTGTACAATCATATAGAAACTAATAAAGTATTTACTGTAGCACCTATCAAACTGATACAAAAATAAAAATGTGTTTGAAATAAAATACGCGATTAAAACTGGTCAGCAGCTTAAAAAAAGGGCAAGCAATTTTTGTCCCACACAAAATAACTAGAACCTTAACTAGAGTAACGTGTTTATTTTGCGTTACTTCGCAAAACCTAGTATTTACAAATTTGTATAAACGGGCTCGAACGAAACAAAACCGGTTTCTAGACGTTTGAAGATGCAATTGTCTATATTACCATAATTATGCTGTGGTGGCCCATCGATACCACAAGATGAGTCGGTGGTTTTGTCTCGATTTGTCCAACACGCCGGCGGTTGGCCGTGGCTGCGCCCGCGCATAGCTTGGGAAGAAACCCAACTATGCTCATACTCGACTGGATGCTATGACAAAAATGCGAGCCGAGAATCTCGCTCGGGTGGCATTTTAAATTAATCAGCTCTATTGGGCATTTTTTGGGCGGTAGAAAAAAAAGTTCGTTGCTAGGTTGCTTAAAGTTTCATAACATCATTAGCTGTACAAACTAAAACTAAACTTAGTTACAGCAGTGTACAGGCAGTGATTTTGGCTATTAGAAATAAAGTGAGATAGCCTATAAAAAGTAACTGAAATAAGTCAATGAAAGTACCTGAAATAAGTCAATGAAAGTACCTGAAATAAGTCAACCACCCTAAGCATTAAAGCAAATTTCTCTATAGCGAACTGTTTAAATCAAGAATACTGGCATTGGTAGGTAGTGTTATCACGAAATTTTTCGTCTTAAGCAATACCCTACGCATTATGACATGACTTTGACATTTTGATAAAAAAATCCTTTTGACATTTATCCCGCCCATGACATAGCCCGCCTATGTGCAAATGTTTTATTGATCAATAAAAAAATAACAAACAAATTATATCACTAGTAAACCCGATAGCACCTATAGATTAAATAGGCATCGCCTAATTAAACAACCTCTTAAGTGTTAAACAAAAAAACCTATATTGCGCAAGCAAAGCGTTAACTAAGGCAACGAAAAAAGTCTAGATTTTTTTCCCCCGAGAAACATTAGTGGGCTCGCGTTAACGGTGGCACTTTCTTTTAGTGGAAGCTTAAACTTAAAACATGACAGAAGGATCTACCTTTAAAGTGTCATGTGTGACTTTAAGTTGAAATAGTTTTTATTTTGTCTGCTAGTAATTCTGAAGATCCTCCCATTCACAAATAAATGGAAAATTTTAAACGTTACTACAAGATCTGAGTATTTTTCGCTAGGTCTAAGTATGTATAACGTATAGCTATATAAATTATCTTATTCACTTGTTAGTCATCATGTAATCAAAACATACAAAATAAGTTTAAGAAATACCTAAGAAAACTTCTGTTTTTTGTGTATGCGTTTTGTACACTGCCTCGCTTGCACAGAACAAGCTGGCTTGTACCTCTTCTTAAACGTCAAGGGTTAAGTTGCCATTGAAATAAAATTTTGAATGAAGAATTTTAGTTAAATGCTACTTAAGCTACACTGAGGAAAGTGGTGCAAAACGGCCTTAAACATTAAAAACCGGCCAAGTGCGAGTCGGACTCGCGCACCGAGGGTTCCGTACAAACCTGCAAGGTTTACAAAGTTCGTTCATTTGAATTTCAATTTAATACCTCTACGCGTTTATGAGGAAATGGGTAGTAAGTTTAAAATTATTAAAAAAAAATATATTATGTGATGTAACTAAAAATTTATGGTTTTCGTAATTTTTCCTTTATTTATGCTATAAGACGTTGCTTCGTACCAAATTTCAAGATTCTGAGTTCACGGGAAGCACCCTGTAGGTTTTGATTCCCTTGCAAGTGTCGAAAATTTGCGGCATAAACGGCTGTATCTTTTGATTGCGTTGGCTTAGAAGTTTGATTTTTTCACAGCTTCAAGGGACAGTAGACCTGAGTAATTGATATAAATTTCAGCTTCATACCTTCACGCGTTCCTGAGAAAAAGGGTCTTGACAGACGGACGGACGGACAGACGGACAACAAAGTGATCCTATAAGGGTTCCGTTTTTTCCTTTTGAGGTACGGAACCCTAAAAATAGAACATATTTTTCAACGGTACGTAAATACTTATGATATCCACACCGCTACTAGAAATTGAGATTCACAGTTTTGAAATCACGCATATTACTTTTAAAATATACAAAAGTAACATGTTTATTGCATTCCACAAGTTTTAGGGTTGTTACATTTTGTAACTAAGGAGTAAACTAAGTATTAAATTAAACTAATTAAATATACCGCCCCGGGACACGCCTGATCCAAAAGTTCCCATGACGCTAGCAGCGTTCCCCCGCTGCACCGCCAGGGAAATCCTCTGCATCAGGTATGCCCCGGAACGATGGTCATACCCACGACTTCTCAAGCGCCGACCGATTTCCCTTACGAAAACTCTTCCCTCATCCCCCCATACTCCCATCGTTTCCACAGCCAGGGGGACAAATAAATAATGAAGCATAAGCTGGCTATATTTCCTTACTTTTAAATGTTAAATCATTAATATTGTTGCATCTCGTTATGGAAAGAACATTCCCTTAAAATGTTGCTAACGATTTCTAAATATCTTATAGATACTGTTTTGTTCATTGCATTGAAGCTATATTGCTAGGAAACTATTGGTTGCTTGGTAGGCACTTCTGTCTCTGTCTCTGTTTGTGTTTTCGTTCCGAAGTGGAAGCCTATTTTCGCAGCACATTACCGAGGATGAATGATTTCCTGGGCCGCCATGATTTATGCTTTAGGCCAGCAGCACAGAAGCGGCTCTGGTCGACCTGAAGAATGGTTACTCGTTTGCTATTGTGGTGACCGTCATTTGTCTCTCTTTTGTGTCTGCTTCGTGTAGGTTTATAGATTTGCGGTGGCTCGTGGTTGATTATTGGCGATTAGTCTTTGGAGAGTTGGTATTGGGATTCTTTCACTAAATTGATCAGTTATGCTACTTACTTAGTATGACTAATTTGTATTTTCAAGCTGGAACGTCCTAAAAGAAGGAAAAGTGTAGGTGTAAGGTAGGTAGAAAGGTAGGGTCTGGTCTACATTTCTATCTGCAAATAAATAAGTATATGTCAAAAATGTATCGTTATTTGCCATGCTAAATATCGCCTTGAGCAGTTCACCATGTCTACTTATGGTGCTCGTATGATTAATGCAGCTCCTCGACCATACGATTCTATCTTATTATTACACATGTATCTACCTTCCTATCGCAGAGCAAACATTGTTCGCAGTCTCTATTCTGGTAAGTATGCTAATCTTTGACGTAACCACGTACGTCGGTTCCACTGACGCACGCCCCAGCTTGCTCCGAGGTCTCTGGAGCGGCTTGAATAAAAATGCCTTCCAAGTACATAGTTGGTGTCTAGTTTACAACACGCTACATGAGTACTTAGTATTTCTCCTAAGGTATATTAGGCCATCTTGCATAGAATAGGTACATGAAATATTGGTACAATTGATAAATCAAACACAAACAAGTTTGTGTTGTGTGGAAGTTATTTACTTTATTACTCTTTATCGAATTTCGGGCTGAAAATGGTGAGGGTCAAGCAGCCGTTATTCCTATATTTGGATAGATCTGGCAAAGTCGGTCTTGCTGTAAAAGTACGTACTCAGATTATCTGATCCAAAACCAAGCACAAAAAAGGCAAATACTTGAGATAATGTGCACTTTATCATTATCGATATCTCTTTCAAAAAGTTGCGGAAACGTTGCAAATCTTCCATTATGTAGTCAGTATAATTCATTGACAGATCTTGCTACAAAATGATTAATGCTAAAGCAATTTAGTACTGAAGTAAAAGTAACATCAGTAAAGCATCTGTTCTTCAGCAATTTTCTTTCTTAATCCAATGTTGCTGCTTGCTAGCTTATGATGACATATGAATTTGACACGTGCATCGATACTGCGAATCTAGTCGAGCTATTTCATCACTGCTTTAGTACCTACATAGAGCAAATCTAAAGTACCATGTATTCTGAATTTCATATGGAGTTTACTCTAACTAACGAACTAACAGCATTATGTATGATATATTTTTGAGAATATGAGAACTTTTTAAAGCGTCGATTAAAATCCCGATCCAGTAACATGGTACTTAGACAAAGACTTCCTAACTTCAACGGACTTCAAAAAATGTAGGAGATTTTCAATTCGTCCGTATTTTTTTATTGTATTTGTATTTAAAGATTTTATTAAAGAAGAAAATAACAAATAGGTTGACAGATTTGCCAAACTGCGCAGCAGTTTATCGGCAGTTATTGACTTGTATAAGTGGCATTGTTGTAAACAATCTTTTCTCTGAAACATGTTGATGGCGAATTAAATAAGTTTTATATATTACAAACACTCTTCCCTATGTGCCGTCTCCTCCTATGTATTCATAATTAAATTTTTTGTTCGTTTATGTTTAATTTAAGTTCAATTTGGTTAAGATCTGTAGATGACATCCATGAAAAAGTCCACAAACTTTTTTAATCCGTGCTAATCTTCAAGTCGCTTTTTTATGAAAAAAGTATTTATTATCATAAAGGTTAACAATAAAGTTAGGTTATTACCTACGTAAAAAAGATCAATATGCTGTGGTGTGTATATTCCCTCTATCCCAGGTTGCAGTTAACAGCGCCCGACGCGGTGCGCATGCGCATGCGCATGCGCCAAATAACCGTCATCAGCTCAGCTGCAGGTGCATTCCTCTAACGCGCACGACGCGACTTTTATTAGCTCTTTTATATATGTGAGCAGTGAGGCCTTTGTCTTTGACCTTTTATTGTTGGTTTAATAAGGTTATGTGTAATTATATTACATGGGTGCCTTCACCTAAATTTATGCTTTTTACGCGAAAAAATAATAACAATCTATTGACTGATATAAGTACCAATCTAGTCCACGGAGATAGCTTTTTATCGGTCACGTCTAACTGAATTATCTTGTTACTTACCTAGTTAACAAATTTTAAAAATATATTTTTATTTCTGTGAAATTTGAAACTCAATAATTTTACCTAAGCCAAACATGTCATTACGCAAGAGGCAAGAAGGGAGCAAGAAACTCCAATCACCCAGCCAAGTCATACGTCACGTCTTATTGATCGGCTAACTCAGTCCAGCTGATCGCGCCGATCTGTCAGCACAAAATAAATGCTAGCAGAAGTTTACATCAACCTACTATTGGGTTTTAGACTGATTGTATACGTTCGTACAAAATGAGAATAAAAATACAACTTTCAAGTATAACAAATCATGTAAGAGTTACCTCCTTCTTATTTTTGTAGGGCTATTTCCTATTGGAGGTTATTGTAGCCTGTTGGATCTGTGACGTCATGGTATGAAACAAGGCCATGGTGCTCAGCTGAAACTAGTCAGCCAGATTTTGGAGGCATTGTGTCTTCTAAGGCCAGATCTTCTACGGCCTTGAATGTGTAAGGTTAGTATTTATTTTTGCGCTTTGAATGGCCTATGTATTGATGTTTTCTTTTCTAGAAGGTCTCTAGTATTATCTCCAAACCTTTGTTCAGTTAACTGTAGAACAGTTTTGGTTCGGACTCTTACTCTCTATCCAAGAAGTAAACGTAAATGTTTTGCATTGCACCTTGTCTTCTTTTTGAGAATTTTTTATTGTAAATTATCGTTTTTTTTAGAAAATTGTCCCTCCAATTGACTATAGTGGCTTATTATAATAAGTAAATATATTTTTAATTTGAAACTGTTCTTCTTGTGTATTTATTGAGTGCTGTCAGCGGCCGAGCTGCGATATTGATTAAAATATACACTAAGTAAGTAATAATGTAGTCGCTGATTTATTGTTCAAGATTATTGTCCTACGACAAACGTCTAGAGGTGTTGGCCAGCTATTTATTCAGATTGCTGTGATGGTTTGAATGCCTTACTTGCTTAGCACAACGTAGGTATAAAACGGAGTAAAAAGTGATAAAACAATTTAGGTCCCAACTTAGAACTTCAAGCTACCCATTTACCTACACGCTAAATTTTGACTTCGATTTTTAATAACAATAGTTTTTTATTTTTATTGCAGGTTCATTTTGTTGCCTGAGGAATAATAGTTGGCTAAATTTATTTCTTGAATCGCCTTCAAGGCTCAACTTCTTTTATTCTGATACCATACCACATACAAGTTTGCGACTAACGAACGACGTGTTCTATTATTATTAGACCACTATTATTATCACGAGGCAACGAAAGTCATAGAAGCTAATCCCGTGGTGGTTCGGAGCGTTGGACGTTGTTGCCCAGTAAGTGGGATTAAGTTATAGGTTGTTGACGATCCGTGAACGGGCTTACACTGTCCGCGGCGCCAGACCCGGATTCGAGCTTCACTGAGCCGTTAATTAATACTATGAAGCATAACAGCATACATATGCTAAAGAGGTGTTTTTGCAAAAAAAAAGTGCCTTTAAAGCTATTCATTGCAATATCACATTCTGGGAATCAACACTAAGGTGAATGCTTTATCCAATCCTATCCATCAGCACGCTACTGCTGTCTGTCCTCGGCCATCCTCATTCAGATAGTACCATCAACACTGTACAGTATACTTATACTAAATAGAGGGTTATTTTTTAAATGTACTATTCTTGAAACACCTTTATTATGAATTTGTGTTTTACAACAAGTTTTGTTCTATTGAGAGCTTTCTTAGTTTGATATATTTCGAAATATCAAGGTATACCTGATTTTATTATATTTGCACTCAAAAAACAATACCAATGTCGCGGCCTGCAGTAAATTGATGCCCTGCATAGAATAATGTCCATTATATTTAAAACATGTCTATCAGACAGCGCCTATATAACAGAAACCGTAAAACCAATAAAAGAAAATCAAAAAATTCCAAGAAAAAGTTGTTCTACATGACATATTTCACAAATTCCACTCGTTAAAAGTAACCCTGTATTGAGGTGTGGCTGTATAAGAACTGATCTTTACTCGTTAACTCAGTTAATGTTTAATAGCTTTATAAATAGTGGAAGGCTCAATTACGTTATCTAAGTGAATTTATTGATTTCAGAATGTTTCTACATGAGTGAGCATATTATAGTTAGATGTTATCTTGATTTCATCGCTAACATCTATAGCACGTTTAATTAAAGTAAGAATCATTTGTTTCCTGCAGTAACATATAGGAGGATTAACTTTTGGAACTTTTAACGTCATGTCGATACATATTATGAACAATAGAGAGCCCAGTATCAAAATTCGAAATCAAAATTGCTTTAATTTTGCGATGGAATTTTTTGATGGACTGACGATCTGCTCCTTTGAACAGGAAAAGACTGGATGCAAGAAGCACAAGATGGAAGTAAATTGCGTGTATTGGAAGAAACCTACACTAAGCATTGGGTGGCTATAGACTGAAGAAGAGAAGAGGTTTAATTTCGCGCAAAAACATGGGTTTTCAGTCGCGCATTGGGTCGCAAGCTCCGTCCCTGTGGTGTATGCCCTCGTATTTTTCTCTCGATACCGTAATGCGCGAGTCACGAGCGGTTATGTAAGCAGGCTGCCGCGGCGCCGTCATTATAGGCATTATTACAGAAACACTCGGTCGCAGCGCGCACCGCGGCCATTGTCAAGATTGCGGGGTCAGCCGGACCCCGCCGAGCTAACCAACTTGTAATTTCGCTACAAACTATTCCTATGCCCAATAAATCGTACCTTGTAAAACAATTTACCCCAGAGAGATTACCAGCTTGCAAATATCAATAGTGGGACCGCGAGATCACGTTTAACGATAGATATTCGTGACCGACACATGGTTGAGCTTGAATTATGGAAATTATTCATAGGAGTCATATTTATCGTGCTCATATCGTGTCTTCTGGCTGTCATAATTAATATCTTTGTTCGTGAATATGTAGGTACCTAAGTACCTACATTACAGTAGCTGATTCAAGCGGAGTAGTACGGCCAAAGTTGGCCTACTTAGTTTGATGTATGGTTCAAGAATCAGAGTAACCGTAGAGGTTGGGGCAGAATCAATCATAGTTCGATAAAGAGAGTAAGATCGGCCAATCACGTGTGTATAGAGACAAGTGGCAGAGTGGCAATCCATCAGGCCGTAACAAGACAGCGTCGTGTAGTTTGCTCACTGCGTACCTATTACCATAACGCAGGTGTACATGCAGCTTCAACGATCTTTAAATGTTTTGCAACGGAATTAGTCCGGATTCTTATTTATCGTGATTCGTGCCGTTACTTTGCTTGTACAAAGCAATGCTGCATAGATTTGTCTCTTTTCACAATTTAAATCAGGGTCCAACTACCCGGTCTTTAGAGCAACAAATGTATCGTCACCAAACAGTGAAAGGGCTAAGGCATTTTGTTCAAGAGTCTACTGATTGAAGTTGTTGCTAGGTCGATGATGCTACCAGCTCCCAAGTACGGCCCTGTCGCGTGATATATTGGTCCTTATGACGGATATTATTGCCGCGTTAGACGATAACTTACGCGGGGGCTACGCTATTATGTGCAAATTTATTATCATATAGGTATGGGCATTTATCATTGGAATGATTTTTTGACGAAACTTGTTAGTCTACAACTTGTGAGTGGAACAAAATCCTCAAATACATAAAAAGTGGGAACAAATTTTAATATATGAAAAACTTTAAAATCGCGAAAAAAAATATAAGCTTTTCCATGCATGCCACAAAGCCGCAGATAGCAACTATAAGGAACAGTTACTAATTTTTCCTCGATTACGAAGTTTTCCTCCTAGTGAGAGTTGTTCGTATTGACTATTAGGCCCCCTGTAGGTCGAGAGGGTGAAGGTAGTCATATCGGTAAAGTAGCCGTGAGCGAAAAATATATAACCCTCATTTGGTTCCGAACATACATAATAAACTCATGCCTGTATCTCGGAGGGGTAGGCAGCTCAAACATATCCGAGAATTAACGGAGTGCCGTCTGGTGAAGGTTAAATCAAGCCAATACGAAAAATAACACGTAAATCTGCTTACTAAGCTTCTTAGCTCTAGTACACCAAAATAATGATTGTAGTATTTTAACATTTAGGATACAAAAGCGATATATTTCAAACAAACAAAGCTATATATTATGAACTTTGTGATACTAAATGTTACTAAGCACCTAGTTAGCCGTCGTAGAGAGTACACTGAACTATGCCAACTCATCGGCCCCGAGACAAATAGGAACGTCTACACAGAAAGTCCAAATTGGGTATCGCAAGAGCTGAGCTTTTTTGGTAGGCACTCGTTCACATTCATACTACAGTTCGGTTTGAGTGTTTTGGTACGGTAAACAATAATATTTCGGCCACGAAATCAAAAACCTTATTATAGCAATACCACTGAGTAACTGTGAAGGAAAACGTCGTGACGAAACCCTAGTGTCTGAGGTATATATATACCCCGACTATGAGGCTAAATGCGGAAATCTCAGGGTCTAACTACTGCGCGCGTACTACTTCGAGCACACTCTCTGTATCTAGTTACTTTGAGACAGAGATGTGGGATTGTTTTTATAAGGCAGGTTGTTTTCGTTCTATTGCGCGTACGCAGCCGGCATGGCAAGCGGCGGCAGCTTTGATCTCGTGAATCACAAGTGTACCGTGACATATCCGACGGCCGTGCATTGGCTGGGTCTCTCTGACGGACCTATGGGCTCGAAAACCTCATGGAATTCGGGCTTGACGGAGAATGGTATTTGGAGATGCTCATTGGATGTTGCTGACTTGTGAGTATGGGTTTCGGTGACTAAATATGGTTTCAGAGTAACCAACAAATTTAGGTGTCTCAAGGATGCTGCAGAGACCACTATTACTTGTTCAAAAACCTTGGTGAATCAGGTTAAGTATATATAATCGTTTCTCATGTTTAAATTAATTATTCTGCTATATTTATTTACAAATTCCAAAGTGACATAAGTACCAATCTAAATGTAGGGATATAAATTTCATTGAAACTTGAGAAGTAATTATATACCATCAGCATCTCCATATGAAGACTGTGACCACGACATTTTTTGTCAATGAATTCAATTAAAAATTCTGTTCCATTAAAAGTCCATCGGGGAGCCAGTTTCCTTCCTCGATACTCGGAACCGATTCGGTGCAGCCCATTGACAACTCTCTAAACAATGAAAATATTTATTAAAATGCAATAACAATAAAATTCGTGTCCGGACATTATTGATGTTAAGTTATTCTCAAAACGCTACTTAATGAGAAGTGATGGGTTCAGAAAAAATAAAAGTAAATATACTGTTGAGTTCTTACATGGGGTTCCAATGAGGCTCGATGCATTGCGTATGCAGCTCACGTGCTCTTGAAATTACATGTCCTGTATGCAAAGAAATTCCGTCCCCTGCCAGCGATGCAATGTAGAGAGAAACGTCATGTCATCTTGTTACACTATGGGACGTGCCAGTTAAATCTTGTTATGAAGATGTGATAGCGAATGCGCTTCCATAAAGCTAGGAGGCCGAGTGCGTATGGAAATATTGCCAAGAGGCTGATACATGCGGAAAAGATCTTGCAAAAACTCCAAGATCGTTTGTCAGTTTGCCACTTTGTAGTGCTAGCATCGTTATGTTAGTTTGTCAAACAAAACCAACTTTAAATATAATTAAGTTATTCTTAATTCATAAAATTGTTTTTGATTTATGCATTTAACCTCACGGTAGGAAGGTGCTTTTATTGGTGTCATAGAAAAGCAATAGTCGTTCCTCGAAAGCTCTTATAAATCACCGAGACACCCACGTCGCATGTGAATGTGATTGGACTTCTCAAACTTAAATCCTTCTAGATGAGCGAGCAGCCTGATTTAAATATACCTCACTTACTACCTCAAAACATCCCCCATTCTAGACCTTACTTCAGTGATATTAAGAGCTACAATCTGACACAAAATAAGTTTGTTGGTTATAGTCTACACTTACATATGGATGCTACAATAACTGCACAATAATAACCATTTAGTTTTGTAAGAGTCATCTAAGTGACTGTCAACTTGAAGGTTTAATCTCCATGAAATTCCCACGGTCTAGTCAATATGTAGACTTGTTCAACAGGAAGTTGGTTTCTTTTAGGGTGAGAGTGTTGCTTCCTAACTTTACTAATATCTCCCTGACGTCATTCAGATAATAGGTTAGATAGTGAACAAATTGGTGCCTTCCATTGATCTGCTGTTGACATGACTTTTGGCATCATGAACTGATGATAACTCTGCTACAAGAGTCCTCAGCACGGGTCAGTAAATAGGTTTTTAAAAAAGAGTATAATCACGTAGGTACAGCGATGTCATTCCGATGTAAAAACCTAACTGCAAAGTGGGTTACTCGGGGCTGCAAGTGATGTAAATTGCTTCGGCCAGATGTCGCTGCCTGTACGTAATACAGAGAAGTTTGTAAAGAGGTTCGAAATTTCGCTGATGCTTGTACTTGCCCATTAGCTCAGTTGGGAGAGCGCTGGCACGGTTAGCCAGAGGTTGCGGGTTCAAGTCCCGGCATGGGTGGAGTTTTAGCCTCTAAATAGGTTTTTAAAATTGTCCTCAGCACGGGTCAGTGCAACAAAAAGTATATAATCATGTTGGTCATAACTTATTTTTAATATCATAGGGCCGGTCTGCTTCTGCAGTTGGTAGGAAATAATTTACCGGATCCCTTATAGTTTTCCTCGATCGATTAAGCATGGATTTCGAGGCAACAGTTCTGTGCAGCGGACAACCAACTCTACATTACAGTGACGAACTCGTCGCATGGACTGGTTTCCCGCCGCGCGTCGCTCGTTGTTATTCCCGGCGTCAACTGTCAGATGACACTCGGTAGCCATCAGTGGCCGTCGTAGTAATAAGAAACCTAATTCAAAAGCATTATAATCCAATCAGAACGTATCGGCGGAGGTGACCGCCCGGGAGCCAGCTTTACAATTCGACAAACGTAGCTCGTAAAGTATTTTTGGATTGTGTTTAAAGCGAACTATGTCATCGTTGTAGGTAGACTTGAAATACTCGTTTGATTGTCTATTCAGTATTGTTCTAATGCGTTGTATGTTTTTTTGGGACTTAAATTTGCATACATTGTCATGTCAATTGGAGACGCTAATTAGCGATGAGTTTTGTCTTTGCGATGAGTTTGAGCCTTAGCTCTGGAGAAATTATCCGTGGAAAAGTGGGAAAAATTGTGTTACTTAAGCTTTCACAAATTAAGGCTTCATTAATAAGGCATCATAAGTCGTTGATGCATAAGGCATCAACGACGACAGTCTTCGGTATGTTGACAAAAGGTCCGATAGAATTTAAGGTGGTTATTCTGCTTATCAATAAAACAAAAAAGTTAAGAATAAGTTGTTTCATACTAAATTTTGATATTTATTGTAGTGCTAATAAAAAAATCATATTTTTTTCGCAAATTTTGACATAACCTATCATAAAAGTTATTTACATTGACGAGTAAATCTTAAATTTCACCGGACTTTTCTGTAACACCCTGCATAAAAGTTAAGATACACACCGTGTTACTCTCTCCCTGAGAGCAGGCTTGTGCCCTACTGTGGGACATATTATATAGACTGCTTATGTAATGTAACACCGTGTATGTTTCGGTTTATGGTACGGAGAATGAATGCGGGTTCCCAAATAATTACAATATGCGAACAAGCCGTCTCACGGTGTCACGGTCCGACAGTAACGTATTTGCAACCATTTTGGCTGCTTTATGGAGACATAAATAGGCAGTTCTTTTACAAAATTCCAAATTACTCGAATAGCTCTCATCATCTAGTTCACTATATTACCAGCTCTAGGAATTTAGGCGTGCATAATTCCCACGTTATAAATGTTTTGAATTTAAATACATTAAGCAGAAACGTTGAATTGGTAATACAAATTGAAATGCGGGCTGGTTTGTTTACAGAATAGCGAACAAATATCGGGGAACTGGGAAGTTTAAGTAATGATTGAATAAGAACAGTTACATTTAAATTTAACTAAAACACCAATAAGGAAGCAGCAATGCGAGATAAATATAACATATCTACGACAATTTGGAAAAAGGGAAGAAATAGTGAGGCACTTGATTTCAGTATAGAGCCTCACTTATCTGAGTGAAATAGGCAGGGAACATACTTGGCATCGCCAGTACTGCGATCAATAAATTAAAATTAATTCGGCGTGCGAACGGCGAGATCCGATACGCGATACCGACGCCTACATTTATCATTCGCTAACACGTCGGACATTTCACAGGGGACGTTTGCCGAGGGAATATAGTTGTTGCGGTTATGAAAACAGAGGTCACGCTGAGGCAGATGATGAAGCGCGTAATGATCCTAAGCTCCCACATAGGATTGTGGAGCTTAAGACAATGGACTTACGTTGTAAGTTGGGGTGCTTTTGTTGTAGAGGCGTCAGGACACGCGCGCAGTCGTTGCCTGCATGAGGATGCGCTGATGTCACGGTGTGCAAATAAACCTCCGCAGACTGGACGACGCTGCCCACCTGACCTTGAGGGCTCGACGGTAAACTTCTCACGATGTTAGGCCTTCTGGATTTACTGTCCCTGTCACGCTGCAGGAGTGTGGTGGAACGCCGTATCAAGTTCCACGGTGATTCTAATAGGAAAGTAAGCAACTACGTGATTCAACTATGATTCATCTTATGGAAACAATTACCTTTGAGAAAAACTTTGGCTCTCCTCGAAACTATTGTCTGATCAAAACATGTAGACATGTCTGATCAGGACATGTAGACACAATGAATATCTTGATACTTTTTTTCTAGGGGTTATCAAAGAGCATAGTTAGCTAGATCTTGGAATGCCTCACCGATTATTATGTTTAGGGTCGTTACGTCGGCAAAACTGTTACGAATTAGCTGGCATACATAATGGGGAGAGTCATATTGGTAACCGGAAGACGTCCTGTGGTGCAGCACATAATATGTACGGCTGTTACCGGTAGGGGCAATTTCGCGCCTCGGGCTCTTTCGTTCGGAGGATTACGGAGTAATGGAGGGTGCCTTTGGCTTGGCCACGCCTTGCTTTTGTGGGAAGCGAAGTAAAGGGCGGCTAAGTGGAAGTTAAGTTGATTATTTTGAGAAACTGATTGCTCACGCTTGTAAAACCCAAGGATAAGTTTTCGAGAGGAATAAATTCGTAGTTTGGTGATGGATTCTATCAATTATGTAGTACATCTACATAAACTCACGCCTGTATCGCGGAGGGCAGAGAAGCAGCAGGGCTTGCACTTGAGGTGTTATAAAGTAAATTAAATTTAAATAATTGTGTCTATGAAATGGGATGAACGCAAACTTTTCTAGTCACATTCGCGAAGACAGCTGCACCAAAAATCCTCTGCAATTTTTCTGTGACAATGTTTCACAACAAAGCGGGGAAGGGGTAGCTCGAAACCGTTACACAGAGTAAACAAGAATCTCGGGCTGGCAACATCGTCAATTTTAACAACACTTGCAGTTCCCTGTGGCGCGAAGCCTGATAAGATCGGCCGCTGCATCTGCCAGGGGTCAGGGGGAAGGGGGAGAGGTGCTGGGGGTCGGGGCCTACTTTGAGTGTACAAAATAATAGTACAACTAGCGTTTGATACAGTAGCTAGAGTGATTGGAATATAGTCGATAATAAATTGAGGAGCTGCATTGATTGGAATATAGTCGATACCACGTCGAGTAGCCAGAGTGATTGGAATATAGTCGATACTCAATCGAATAGCTAGAGCGATTGGAATATAGTCGATACTCAATCGAATAGCTAGAGTGGTTGGTCGATAATGTATCGAGTAGCTAGATTGTTTGAAATATAGTCGATACTACATCGAGTCAAGTTGTCAGAGGCTCTACATTTTATTATTTCTATTATGATGATCGTGTCTGATAAGTCTCGTATCTGATAATTATAATAACAACATCCACATGAAACCATCACTTGGTCTAGTTCCAAACTAGAGTACCTTGTGGTATGGTTACCAGACAAGGATATCACAAACATGGAAAAAACTGAAATAAAAAATAACCAACAACCGTTGTCGCTTATTTTTACTTTCAGTTTTTTATTTTTGTCTTTTTAGTGATTTTTTATGCTGATTATATATAGCCTATGACACCCGCGCAATGATGTTTTACATACATTACAAGTGAGTGGCGTAGTTAAATACAAATTAGGATCCGAGTATATTAAATTAAATATAACAGCGCCATCTAGTGACTCATCGTTGCACTACAATGTTACTTAATATCGATTTTTGTTTTTTGTTACTTTTCTGTTAGATTAATGCTATTTTAATACAGTCTATGACCTTATTTGTCAAAATCTTACCATTGGTTAAGGAGTTATGAGGGAACATAGAATCGGACATACTTACATACATATATACTTACATACATCATCATCAACCCATTATGTCCCCACCGAGGGGCACGGGTCTCTTCCCTGAGGAAGGTATAGGCCATACTCCACCACGGGGGCCAAGTCCGGATTGGTGGAGGCTTGTAGACTAGTGGCTCGTCTACTGTCAGAAGTTGACAAGCCGCGCTAAGGCCTCTCACTTGGCTTAACGACTGCCATCTATCGACGGCAGCCGGCACCAACAGCTTAACGTGCCTTGCGAAGCACGGAACCGCTCGGAAAAATGCCACTAGCGTTAGGCATAGACGGCGACCCATCCATGCACTGAACGCGCCCTGTGTTGCTTAACCTTCGTGATCGTTTAAGATCACTCAGGCAGCCGGGGCTACGAGCGATTCATACGAGCTATATACATACGAGCTAATAAACACATTACCCTCCTTTTGGGCACTGAGTCTACTAGTACAAATTGAATACGAACCTCTGTCTTGGTATTAAAACGTTTTACTACTAGATCAACAAGGCAGTAAATTGATGCCGCAGTGTTTACTGATTGCATAAATTTTCCGATTTGAGATACTTGTCAATCGTCGATTTAATCTGTAACTGCGTAGTCTTTATTGCGTTTGAAACAAGATTGTGCTAATGAATTTTTTGGCTAGTTCCGAAGTGTCAGAGTAGCCCGGGATCGGGGTTCAATTCCGGTGTTTTGTTTAGGCGCCGGCTGCGGGAGGCTAGCCATACTGTGATTGGTTTATGATTCGATACGATTTCAGTCCCACAGTGGTTGATTGATTTTTATTATTTCGCGAGGGTGATGGTGTTAATAAGTTTCAATGTTGACTGGCTTTAGAATAAGATGTATAATGGTAGCTGTGCTAATTTTAGTGGGGACTGGTTGCAGTTGAATCGTACAGGATTTTCTCTATGTGTTTAGTTTAGAAGTGTAGGTTGTCGTAGTGCGGATGATATTTGTGGTCAATAGAGAGAACAGGGACAATCACCCGAGGCCCAGTCAATACCCGTCTACCTTTTATTCCGCTTTACTTAAGTCTGAGTTTTGTATCACTTTTACTGCAGCTTGACTGTGCCACTAAACATTTATTTACCTAATCCCCGGCAGTTAAAACACGAAAATCCTCAAACAATCAGGGCTTAGTGGTACACAAGCGTCGTATCTAGTACAATGGCCAAAACAGGCAGCCCTCTAATGAATAAAAAGCCGGTGGCCAGGTAGGCCATGTGGTGAGATGGCGCGATAAGGGGAATTATTCATACGCTGCGTTATCGCTTCCATCGCCCGGTGTATTGTGAAGGCGAGGGGTGGCTGTCGCGGCCGCTGTCAAAACGCTGAATGCGTGTGTACGGGCCTTAATGTTGGTGTTCGAATTGATTATTGTTTTAAGCACTATGTAGGACAATACAAGTCCGTATAGCTGATTGATAGGGGTAATTTTGGGATGTCAGCAATTGATCTTCGACTCTGTGTCTGTAGATCGCACGAAACGTGAACTATTCGCAGCACAGGGAAAACGAGGAGTCCTATATAGTTGTTCCAACTTAATTTACACAAAAGAGACGTTATCAAGACGTTAATACAATCTGCTTCGTTTCAAATACCTTGTCTAGCCGCAAAGTCCCTGGGTTTATCTGAAAGGCTGCTCATACATGATGCCTTCGCCAATCCCAAAAAAATCGGCAGACAAGATTGTTTGTCACAAAGTTCATTCGCCCGCGTCTACCCATGGCACAGTGTAGGTACGGGTGCCCTTGTGATTGTGATAGGCATCGCGATAGAGATAATCTCGGAGTGCGATCAGCACCTGGGCCATTGTCGATGCGGGCTCTATGATCGGCTGTACCAAATGAACGGCCACGAAAATAAATTAATTGAAGTTTTATTTCTTGGCTTGAGTTGCCCGTGGTTGTGACATTCTCTCGATACTAACTCGAGTGATGCGTTAAAGTTGCATTGACGAAAAAATCAAAACAAAACTT
Organism: Yponomeuta evonymella; assembly: GCA_963969515.1. Classification (NCBI taxonomy): domain Eukaryota; kingdom Metazoa; phylum Arthropoda; class Insecta; order Lepidoptera; family Yponomeutidae; genus Yponomeuta; species Yponomeuta evonymella. Next base: position 15,300,546 of record OZ018349.1, read on the forward strand.
CACTTAAAACGTTATGTCGTATGTCATAATATTGTTTTCGATTGTTTTTTTTTTGTAAATAACAAAAAAAACTTTGGCCTTTGCATCTACGTAATGAGATTATTTATGCAGCGTCCAGTGGCACCATCACTCACACTAGATGGTTGAAGGGACCACTCGGACGCTGCAGTGCCTAGGAAATTATTTTAGATGGAGTAGGCTTGCCCAGCACCTATACCATCCTGACAGCTTAGTCGGCCTAGCACACAGGAAAGACAAGTCAATACCTGCGGAGCCAATTACGCCACGGGTTTCCTCACGATGTTTTCCTTCACAGTTAGCGTGTGGTATTGCTACTACAAATTCGCAGATGTAAGTAACTTTGAAAATAAACAAAGTCATAGCTACATGCCCGCATTGGGAATCGAACCTGGGTATCCCGCTTCCGAGTCCATTGTTCTACCCACTGGGCTACCACCGCATTAAAAAATATTAAAATAACCAACGTGTGTCACGAATTGCGTATTTTTTAGATAATCCTGTTATGCGTACAGCCATGCTCTGTGCGTACAACATTCACCGAACAATGACATGAATCTTCCCAGCTCAGTATGTCAAGTTCTGTCTGGATATGGATTAGTTAGATAAATAGTTAAATGGTTCAAGGCCAGCCCGTTTGGATTTTGTCACCGATCGTAATATTAGCGGATATTAGTGGAATATTTGCGGATAAAATAAAAAAGAGGACAATTGCGACAAGGGATTATCTTCATCATTCACCTTTTTTTAAGTACTTTACAGTGCATTGAAGTGTTTAGTACCTATCTAAGCTTAGGTTCTTATGGAAACTGAATTGTTTAATTTTTTTTTTCTTTTTTCGTCTATAGTTTCTCAAACACATTAGACATCGCGGAAGAAATATTTTTAACCTTAAACTACTGCAATTTTCGCAGTCGGATGTAAAGTAACTAATCATTACCAACCCTACGGGTTCCACCGATAATTCTCCAGTGTATTATTCCGATGAAGGGATGGGCCCCTAACACAGCACTAACCAATGGAAATCCAGTGACGAATCATTATCGTGGACACCCTCCGATGGGCGCATATTACGTTTGCTTTCACTCTGTAAAATAATAATTTCCCGTATGTTTGAAGAAGGGTGCTGGTATTAAACTATTGGTTTATTATAATGTTACCTGTGGGCCGATTTTTAAATGTTACAATAGTAGTTACTCCAATGTCAGTATACTTGCACATAACATAACATAAACTCACGCCTGTATCCCAGAGGGGTAGGCAGAGACCAGGGACTGCCACTTGCTACGATCCTGACAGATCACTTTCGCTTCCTCAACAATTATTAGTCGTTGCATGCACGCACGCCGGTTTCGGGTACTTTTTATCTTGCCCTTTGCTAATACATCCCCTATTTGGTCGAAGTATGTCCGTCTATTGATAAAGATATTTAATACTGTTCTAGGTATTCACGAGTTATCACAGTGTAGTCAACACTGGTTCTATTACGAGCGTATAATAATAATTAATGAAATTTCCAGCTGGCCTACAATTTTAATTGCCCTGTGTTATGACACGGCGCTTTTGAAACATTTCGGAAAACGCCATTCACGGTTTCCGAGCCTATTCAGTTACCACGAAATGGAGGCCATTATTTGTTTATCAAATACGCATTAGACTACAAACAAATGTAAAACATAAATTGAAGATGAAGATGTCGTGTGAAAGACCCACACTTAGATTGTTATGATATTAATTTGCCTATAAAGTAAGTGGGGACACAAAACTACCTTGAATAGGTCTTTAATGACGTCAGCCAAGGGCAGAACAAATCGCAATGTAATCACGCTTTGTTGTCGAAACATCTTCGTTAGCGCCTGTAATGGTAGCCTAACCGTTGATCTTGTAACGATATACACGGTTTCCGAATTCTTCCCAGACGATAAGGACGTCTAACTGCTCTACTTTCTCAAGCCTATATCAGCATTATATAATGCCGCGATTACGACTAATTTCCAGTAGGTAGGTTCCTACGTCTTACAAACATGAAGCAGCCTATACACGTCCCACTGTAGGGCACAGGCCTCTCAGGGAGAGAGTATGGGCTTAATCACCACGCGTGCCCACCGCGGATTGGCGATTTCAAGCGCTGAGGTATGTGAATAGCTCAGACACTCCGGTTTTCTCACGATGTTTTCCTTCACAGTTAGCGAGTGGTATTGCTACTATAAGTTTACAAATGTACATAGCTTAGAAAATAAAGTCAAAGGTACATGCCGGCACTGGGAATCGAACCTGGGTCTCTCGCTTCTGAGTCCAATGTTCTACCTACTAGGCTATCACCGCTACTTCTTACACTCGTTTCTAATTGGTGAATTTCAGCACAAGCGATGGGTATTGCAAGGATATTCTAGGTTTAATTGGCCGGCACAGCCTTTTTGTATTAAATTTGAATGGAAAACTCGCTACATTATTTTGTTGGAATAATTTTTCTCTTCCCAGTTTTAGACCCACGTGATGGTGGGTCAGCATTTCTTGCTTGATGCTTAGATCTAATATTGAAAAGAAGGAAATACCAAAGTTACTCTTTAATGTCTGTAAACAGGGCCAGGTCTGCAAAGCGTTAATCTTACACCGATTATTTAAGAAACTTTTGATATTATCATAAACGTGTTAATCTCAAGACAGAAACTTGACTGAGAGAAAATAAATCAAACGTGTAACCCTGTATGTTTTGTCTACAGGTCGGTCCCTGGGCGGCGCCAGCGGGCAGGTGTGCCGGCCGCACTTCCACACGCCGCTGCACCCGTGGCTCGAGTCCAAGGCGCTGAGCGGCGGCTGGGGTGGCGGCTTCCAGCAGGAGGGCGCGCAGGCCGACAAGCCCCTCTCCCCCGCTCAGCACCACCACCCGCATCCGCTCTTCTCCTTCCCCCCCACCCCGCCGAAGGACTCGACGCCCGACTCCGTGGCGGCGGCGGCGCTCGGCCAGCAGGACTACCAGGCCGCCGTCGCCCATGCCACCGCCATGTCCGTCGCCTTCATGCAGCAGCAGCAGGACCTCCCCTTGTGTGGTGACGTCAAGCCCATGATGGGCGCGCCCTCCAAGCAGCGGGAAGGTGCGCAGCAAGAGAACTGTCCCCAGGAGGCGAGCCAGCCCTCCGGCGAATACAATGCGCAGTACAACGCCGCCGGCGGCGACTACTACGGCTACCAGGGGAAAGGGTTTAGTGGGTCGCAGCAACAGAACAAGCCGCGCCCCAACAAGACGCGGACGAGCGCCGGTGAGTCAGGGCTAGGCCGCGCACTCTTGCACCGCTCTCGTCTCGACGCACTAACACACCTACAACTGCCCGAGCGCTTATCCGACTGGGATATATTGCACCGTCTAGGTCTGTCCCTGCCAACTAAGTACCCACAAAGTCTTTATTACAAATCTAAGATTTGCTTTCACTTGGCAAATTGAATTAATCTTTAGCAGAATCAAATATCTTGAGTGCCGTTTCAAGGCTCGTTAATCCACGAGACTACGAAACGGCTGCTATAAGTTAGCTGAGTAATTAGAATCTCAGTGCTGGATTGTCTCGTCCACAATAGCGATTTATTAATTCGATAAAGCCGATGAATATCGGGTGAATTTAATATTTCCAAATGTCATTGTCGAATAATTAGAACTGTGTAGATGTGGTCGGATAAGCGTGAGGCGTTTTCACCCGCGGGTCGCCACTGTTTGGTATATCTGTTTGTCCACGGCATCGCTGTTTAGGCTGCTGCTAACTACTCCAACTAACACGGGCTTGGGTACTTCCATGTGGCTCTTACTAACTGCGCTTGTGTTACAGATCTTATTCACATTGGTGGAGGGTGTGTAGGTACTAACTAACAAAGAACCGTTATTAATTTTCATTCCATTCGGAGCTTCAGCGTATCTTTAAAGCATTTAAATGTCTTAATTTTGATATTAAGAATAGTAAGATTTTATGTCGCGATTTTCCCACATAGGTAATTCATGGTTCTGTGTGACTAACAATAAATTTGCCTAGAAAGAGTTCGCGATGTCAGCTACCAACATGTAATGCGGGTCTTTAAGCGTTGTTTCCTAACTTGTTAAAATGCTGAATTTACTTTCCGTAAGCGTATGCGCGTCGTTAGGAATTATTTTTAGTTCCTTGAGAGCTCTTACGCCGCGACAGCTCATTGTTCGAGCAAGCTTGGGAACTAGCGGGCGCTTTTGATGCTGACCAAATAAATGTCGGTTTCTCATTCTTTAATTGCGCGTTCTATTGTTTTAACATAATTAAACAAACGTTTTAAGTAGATTTCTATTAATTCACGAGACATTACGAAATTAGAAAAGTAATGGTTCTGAAAGTACTACTCATGGCCTCGTGTCTCTATTAAAGTATTTTTGCTGTTAGTCATACTTGGAGTAATTTATTACCCAACCATGGCAAGTGATTCTCCATAAAAACGTTGCGTGGTGGTGAAATAACCCACTTCTGCACCTATTTTACCTTACCCAACTGTGGGACCTACTCGTATAGGTTTTGAATGCACTTGTAGGTACCTCTAGCCTGAGTGACCTTTTAACGCGCGTATTGTTATAGCTAACTGAATTGTACGAACATTTCGCAATGCAAAGTTGCCAGATATATTAACGTATAATACTGTAACAAAGAGTTACCCAACAGTAATTGTATTTGCGGCCCGAAGTTGCGGCTTTGTTTTATTATTATATATTGTTATTTTTGTAATAATTAACACTCTCATGGGTGATTATGACAACGGGAGGTAATCAAAATGGCCGTCACTCATTGTGCGAAGAGCTGTAGTTGCTGCTCTGCATTAAAAGATTTTGCTAAGGTGGCATCAAGTTTCGCATCGGTAGTCTGCAAATTTCTTATACAATATTTTGTAGAAGCAATTAATACTTACCTACACATTAAACGATCTCACGCGCAAAATTCGTCGTGTCATCGTCGCCTTATTACGAAAAGATTCCAGTGAGATTAAAAGCTTTCTAATCACAATAAGTGGCGGAATTTTACTTTATTGTTAGTGGTTACAATCACAAAGCAGGAATTCTTGGTTGCGTCGATCAATTTGTTTCAATGCTTAGTTAAAGAGATTCCATTGGGACGCTGACTGGAGGTAATTAATTGTGTGTTTTACAAGCGAGCGTCTCCGGAGCCAATTTACACAACGTTTACGCGTCGTTAGCCGGTTTTTGTGCTCTCCCAGCTACTTGTCGGGTAATTGTTGTAAAAACTATAATAGCTCCTAATACGCATACGTGATAGCTTGCTATTAGCTAATCAATTTGATCTACAAGCCGTAGATGTAGACGCCTCATATCGGTGCTATGTGGGAATGTATTGATGAAGTTGCTGTACAATGGTGATCCATAATTGTAGCGAATCAAGGTTTATGGTTCGTTTTCTAGGCGTCTAAGAGTAAGTAGCTAGTAGTAGGGTTCCTTATTGCTGGAAGCAATATGGTAATGCGGCGCGGCCGGATGTGGCCCATTCCATTGTTGGCTGACCTCGAGTCTGCTGCCCGGCCGCCACTCCAACAACATTTTTGCTATAAAAGAAAATGATTTTATGGAAAATTATTGTGTCTATCATTGGGTCAAGGGTTGCTTGAGGTGAAGCAATGTATTGATAATTTCACTTCGCCTAATCAAAATTAAGTTTCATTAACACCAGTCACGTCTGGAATCACAGGAACTACAACTGCAAATATTTTCCAATTGGTATGCTTATTACCATCCACATGTGCACCTCTGACCACTCTCGTACTGGGAAGAGGGAGTTATTGGACGTTATTTGCATGTGAATCACGTTGGCCACGGTAACATGTTACGAACAATTTGTTGCGCAACCAATTAGTGGCCGTAGTCTAAGTACAATCGGAGGAAAAAGGCAGAAGAGCTGATAAAAGTAACGAACGACAATACACACATTTGATGCTCGAGTGGTCAGCCAACACTTTTATTGGTTTTTAATGGTGAAACTTAAGTAGGCGACTGTACCTACGTGCTGCACGGACGGCCAGGCATGAGGAATGGAACCACCCGACACCGTTGCTCGGATGTGTTATTATTTTTGCCAGTTGCAGCCTCGCATTGTTACAATGGTGTGACAACATGCTACTTCTACTATATCATCATCATCATCAGCCACTTGACGCCCACTGCAGGACATAGGCTTCCATCATGGTTTTTAACCATGAAGGGTTACTATATGATAACAGTTAATTACAACGGGAGCGCAGTGTTACGGGTGACTCACGACTGACCCTATAGTTAGTTAAAAATATTTGGAAACTAATGAATATGTAAGTGTGCACTAACAATGTAGCTTATATACAAAACGCGTCACGGTCTACCGCCACGGACAATACGCCATTGCATTCGGGATTTGCATTTAACGTCGCACCGCATCAGCGACGCAGTTAGTCTCCGTGATTAATTAAAACTTACAGTGACGTTTACGAGGATTAGGGGGCAGCGAAAACATTAAAACTCAACGTACGACCTCTACTCTGTATTCTGCAAAGAGATTTATATCTACTGCAAAAGACCCCACCAGTACCAGTAACTTTGCTAATGCAAATCTTCAGTATCTACCTAGGAGTATTTAATCGAAAATAAATTAACCTAAAATATGAGGGGATCTTTCTTGTTTCTAAGAGTGTTTCCGTTCAAACATGGAAGTAAAAAGCCCGCTAATTGCATCGAGCGGGTGCATTTTGCTCAACTGGCTGCGTCCCCGCTGTAGAGGTAATTATGCCCGAGTTATATGGTAATGACGGATGCAAATATAACGGAGCAATAAAATGAGAAAACACAAAAGGTCTAATCAATGTAATATAGATGAGTTCACAGGAAATTCCAATGTTCTCTTCGTAAAGTCTATTGAGTTGAGGAAAATGTCTAACTCTCCTCGAATGATTTTATCTCAGTTTCAACACGGCAGTATTATTAACTCAATTGCTGAAATAACAACTATCTTTCACCTTTTCATCTACGTAATGAGATGATTTATGCAGTGTCCAGTAGCACCTTCACTCATACTAGATGAGTGAAGGGACCACTCGGACGCTGCAATGCCTGGTACATTGTTTTAGATGGATTAAGCTTGCCCAGCACCTATACCATCCTTACAGATTAGTCTGCCGAGCTCACCTGAAAGACAAGTCAGTACGTGCGGAGCCAACCAAGCGGTAGGTTTCCTCGCGATGATGCTGAAATAGTATCAATTAAATAGAATGAAAAAAAAATTGCCAGTACAAACTCTTGAAGCTCTTTTGATTGTAGGTACTACTAGACATTGGGATAGCTATTGGCTACATGGGCGTTGGTCTATTGGACATTGAAAGAATAATGAAGAGAAGCGAACCTTCTGCCCTTTTTTTCATACGTGTAAAATGGCTTCATTCCTTCAGAAACTATTGCTTGTACATGTGTACATACTTTCGGACATCGGCTCACCTGATTACGGTTAACAGCCAATTTATATCAAAAGTTTGTTTCTATGGGGTGCTGATGGATTTTAAATAGTAATAAACGTATGCAGGTATCTATTGCTGTATTTTTATGCTTCAATGAAAGATGATTGCAACTCAGTGAGGAACATACTACCCGTGTGTCTTCGCCACTCACGTTCTATAAAACCGCGGAGAAGCATCGCGAGCACGTCGGCATCCATTAAAATCATTTTCTATTTGCATACAGGCATGTAATTAAGGCGTAATAACGGTCGCTTCTGTGGCGCAACAAAGAATAAGTTTTGAACAATAATTTAATGGTGTGTATGCAAAATAGCTCCGTTCGCCGTTACGTGTTGATGGGCGCGAGAGAGCCCGTCACGGTGCGCGGGAATCAGTCCTTCATTTTAACATTAACTTGGCTACGTGTCCCACCGCAACCCTGTATTTATTCAATAAAATCGGCCTATAATTGAGCGCGGCGCGAAGGGTTGAAAGGTCACCGCAGGCACTTGACGCCACGAGACGCTTCCCATGATAAATTGCGGACGTCGCACGTAACTGTTGTAGAGATGCTGATATCGAGCTGTTTTCCCCACACTCGCGGCGTGTGAAACCTCCCCGCGTGCTTGAGCTAGCGAGGGCACTGGAGAGAGACTCGAAAAATAAAAACCGCCCACTCGGCCACGTAAATATGGCAGATGGGGATCTTTTATCGCGGTCACGTAGCGCGGCGTCACGAGCGCACGTCACTGGAAGCAATAAAGAGCGAACGCCATTCTAATTTTGAACAAACGCTCGGGAATTTTTCGCTTGCCTACTTAACCCTTTCTCCTTTTATCTCTGAGGAGATTTATGTGATTAGCCAGATTAAGCCACGCAACTTGCTGTCGCATTGTTTGCCACGTCCTGTCTCGTCTTACTGTTTCTAAATTGGATCTACCTGCTTATGTAGCCATTGGCGCTACATTGAGTTGAGTCAGATCGAACAATTAACACGAATAGTAATTAATCACTGAATAGTGTTCTGTCTAATAATACGTGTAATGTCGATATGTGAGGGGCAGGCGCGCTGTAAATCTCCGACAGACTCCCGCCTGGGGCCGCCGACTTTCACAAGAGAGCGCAATAGAGACGTTCTGAACCACTGCGTCAAGCAGAACAGGAGACACGCGAGCAATACTAGCACAATATCCTGTTATTTCCCTCCTAATAATCATTATTGGTGTTTATTTATTACAAACTTCGGAACAAATTACAGGCTTTATCCAATACAACACAAAACAACAAAAACTAAAGAGTTAACCCAAAAAGTGAGTCGTTGGGTCGATCGCAATAACTTTTCGATAAGGTCCGGGCGATTTAATTGCCGGTTGTGATCTGGTTTTACATAAAAAAGATGAATGGGTACTCCGCCGTAAGGTCGCTTAGTTTTTTGGAGTCGATACGTTTTTTCCTCCTTCGATCTTAGATCACTTTCACCTTATATCGAATGTTAATGCCATCATCTTGTATTACTGAGTTAGTTAAAAAAAAACTCTCATTATCGCCGTCAAAAAAATGTTACTGAATATGTGTAAATTTATTACAAAGACGGTTGTTATATCATAATAAAGACTTCTAAGCTGACATTGCTTAACTGATCCGTTTCAAACCAGAAAACTTAATATCTTGTTTGCTGTCAATTCCGCCCCCTCCTCACCGTAGTTACCTACCTGGTTAGCAAACGCAGTTATTAGTTGTAGTAACATGTTTTTGTTCAGTATGCGAAAGTGTAACCAACTATATTAAGCTCCTATATTCAATCTGTGTAAATCATCTGTCAGGTAATTGGGTTTAGAAAGAGCTGGTGGGCGGCGCTCACATCCCGTCTGTGAGCATCCTCTAAGGATGCTTGCTATATTAAAACATTTCGAAATTTACAAGATTAATCGCAGTCTATTTGTTAAGTAATTGAAGGAGCAATCTATAAGAATCGATTTAGCGCTCGATTCCCGGAGGATCGGTTCGTCTCGTGGGGTTTGATTTTTAATCATTGCATGATAATAGAATTTCATTCGTATAATAATGTGAACCTTTTACGCATGCCAATTAGTTACCTTTTCGCTTTCTTCTGCATAGCGGAAACTGTTGTTTGATGTAGCGCGGGTAATTACGTATTAGCATAGATTAGTTTTATAGTTTTGTTTAGGCTGTAAAAGTAAACGGCCAATGTTGCAATGACATCTGCACAGTTGTAAACCTGAGTACATTTCTACGCGTTATCGCTGGACGAAGTTGTGGGTAATGAAACTCGCGGATGTTATGATTTATGTTAAAAATCGTTTTAGTTTATCTACTACAGTATGTTGCGAAAATAATTAGCATGTACGTACATTACTTTATTGCTCTGTTCTGCTCTGTTTACTGACTCCTACGCTCTCGGCCATTTTTGTAACAACCATTTATTTTTATAGTTGCTCGCTTTATTGTTGTTGCAATCTTGGAATATTTATCTTTAATCAGATTGACGCCTTATTGACTGCAACATTTTATTATCCAATTTCTCCGAGTGATTTTAATCTAAACCATATGAATAAGCCAAAAGGATGAGAAAGTGTTGAGAAAAAACTAACACTAATTTCAACAAAATATATAATAAACAAGCAGGGAAGTTAGTTCTACTTTAAAACATCAATCTTTGAAGATATGAAAACAAATATAAGTCATAATATGATAAAAATTAAATCCTAAGCAGAGTCTACTAAGTCTCTTATAGTTATATTATAAACGTATAAGTATACCTACAACGTGCTATTGAAATAACGCAACAGCTGAAAACAGTTTCCTCAGTAGACCTATCGATAAGTTAGATCACTTTTTACTGAAAACTTTGCTAATGTAGCAAATGTTTAACTTTATATTTTTTTCTTTTTACTAGTAGTGCCCGCGACTATGTTTGCGTGGTAGAATAGTATATAGTATATGTTTATATCCACCCTGAAAGTCTGTTCTAAATACTGGTGAAAGAGTTTTTGAAATCGGATAAGTACTTTCGGAGATTACCCCTTCATACAAACTTACAATTTTTTCCTCTTTATTTATTTAAAACTTTTATTGCACTTAACTTAATTTACAATACGGTGGACTCATTTCCATAAGCGTTTTCTATCAGTCATCCGCAGGAGGTGGAAGAAAGATTGGTAGGCGTGCAAAAAGGAGAGGGGGAAAAAGAAGAAATGCAATTTAAAATATACTTATACGTATAATATTAGTATAGATATAGAAATATAGGTAGTTTAGATGTTATCTTGAAATAAATATGAACATTTGTAAGGAAAATAAAATGAAACATTTTCAACTTCAAAATCAAAACTGGTTAAGATCGCATGCTTATAATATTATAATTTTGTTTACTTAAGGGACCTCCAGGTCTATTTTTGTTTACATATACTTTTTATTTTTTCCTGTTTGACTGTTTGTGTCCTAAATAAAATAAAATAAAATAAAACTTCTTCTAATTAGAAACGGCCTACATAAGCAGCCTATATACGTCCCACTGTAGGGCACAGGCCTTCTCTCAGGGAGAGAGTATGGCCTTAATCACCACGCGTGCCCACCGCAGCTTGGCGATTTTAAGCGCTGAGGTATGTGAATAGCTCAGACACTCAGGTTTCCTCACGATGTTATCCTTTACCGTTAGCTAGTGGTATTGCTACTTTAACTTCACAAATGTACATAACATAGAAAACCAAGTCATAGATACATGCCCGGGATCGAACTGGGTATGTCGCCTCCGAGTCCATTGTTCTACCCATTAGACTACCGCCGCTTAGAAACGGCTTAAATATCACTATTAAACAAACTGATTTCGGGTGTTGCGTCATTTTACGTTTGACGTTACACGTTACATAGCTGACCTGTATAGTGCATAAGTACATTGAAAACAATTGTTAACGTTCCGTATATTAGATAAACGTATATTAACTCGAGATTAATTGCTAACAATTATTTAACAACAGTTGCGCAAAGCAAACCGTACGCTTGAGTGTAAACGAACCTTTCTCTTAATTTCCCTTTGTTTTTATTTTTTTCAACTTTCTTTGGTATTTCAAGTGGAACGCCCCGGTAAAGCACAGCGGTCATGTACTGTTTTATTAAGACAACTTAACTACAACACGGTCACATTAACTAGAGACTTGACGTTGATACAATAATGTCCAAAACAAATACAAAAATGATAGAAAACTAAGCAAATTATCGACACACGTATTGGTTACAAAGATACTGACCATACTATCGATAATTTGCTTAGTTTTCTGTAATTTTGGTATTTGTTTTGGACATTATTGTATCAACGTCAAGTCTCTAGTTAATGTGACCGTGTTGTATAGTCGCTTAACGTTTAGACATCCTGTGCTACTTGGGGAATTATTCTGATCTTATCGGGTTTAAAATAGCCATATCAGGTGTTGTAGATATTATAAACGCATAACCGCTTGTAATATTATTGTATTTTGCCGATGTTTACGATTTGGTTACGTACTATAATTTAATGTATTCGAATGAATTTGATATTGCTACAAGACTTTTATTTTATTTTACTTACTTGTATAGTTCGGTTTTATTTGTGTATAGTTAGGTAGATTAATGCATCAAAGGAGCCTATGTTTGTGTTCGTTTCTTTGCATGATTAGTTAGTGACATTTGATTGGTAATGTTTCTGAATGTGATTTTCTGTCATCTTTCCCAGCCTGCCAGGAGACAGGTAATTCACTGACTGAACACAACTTACAATTTTAATTTGTTTTTTTTTTACAACTTACACTTTAAACTAAAGGCTGCCACGAAATTGTTTTCTTTTGTTTGAACGTCGAAATGTGTTTAAGGTGTTGAATTTTTTTTCTTTGATTTATTTTTAACGGTGTTGGTTTAGACTACACTTTTCATTAGTCTTAAAACCAAAGCTTTCGCTTAAAAAAGTACATACAAATATAGACACCTACATCCAAATAAGATGCCTATTTACATTACTATTTACCCCAGTCTGCCTCTATCCTAAACAAACATTGAAAGGCTTCTTATTTTGAGCAACCTATCAAACCTCCTTTCAACAAATAATTCCTTTAGCCCACCTTCCCTCCCCTTACGTTGTCAAACTAACACTGATCCTTATCCATACAACAGAGGGTCGAGAATGCGTGAACTGCGGCGCGACCAGCACACCCCTATGGCGGCGGGACGGCACGGGACACTACCTCTGCAATGCCTGTGGACTCTACTACAAAATGAATGGACAGAACAGGCCACTAATCAAGCCCAAACGAAGATTGGTGAGTGTAAGAATCCGACCAATTTCTCCAAAATTTTAAGACAGTCTCATGATGCCTGGATACTGAGACATTAGCAAGTCTATCCATCCACGTATTGCCTGACTGATCATATGTTAATTGAGTTTGGAAGTTGATCTTTTCTGGTGTATAATAAAACCACTTCGTTACTGAGAAACATTTAAGTTTAGTTTTATGTGCATAGTTTCCTTTAGTGATACGCCAGTCTAGGTGTCGTTTAGTTAAAAAGGGCAGTAATAAAAAGGCGGGGCATGCACGTCGGAGTGCAGTTCACGTCTGAGCATTATGTGCGCCACAAATTGGGCCTTTACGAAAGTTGAGCGTTTCTACGAAAGCCTCCAAACTAGCCATCGGCGTCGTATAACATGCCCATAAATTGTCACGTGCGCAGTTTGTCTGTAGACATGAAGCAGTTGGCTGTCCGATGTCCGTTCGGGAGTCACAGAGCTACGTGTCCGCTAACGAGTGGCCCGTGCGCTCAATACAATTTACCTTAATGCCCTTCTCACAGACATTAACTAGCGGAATGGCCTGGAATATTTGCCTTTTGTTGGCCAAATTACGTAATGCGGAGCGTTATGATTTCATTCGAGCGTTCCACCTGGCGGCAGCGGCGGCTCGCCTGTTCATATATTACCAACAATGTCGTCGTCACGGCTCTTAAAATTGCATTATGTATACTCTAACAACACAAAATAGCATTTAAAATAATATAATAACGATAAAAGCAATTTGTTCTAATACCTAATTTATAAATAAGCGTGGAGTTTAGTTGTTTGATTTTGATACCCGGATGTTGTCTATCGAGCTCTAAGCTAATCGTGCACATAGGGTAAAGCGAAACCGTTAGAGTGGCATGAAATGGATTGAATTATTACTTTTATTTTCACTGTGGGAAATAGCGAACAATAAGCGCAAGCTATAATCCGTCGCGTGATCGCTAATCCTTAAAGAAAGTGCCCGCGAACTGAAAACGAGGAGCGATTCTAATGCCTTTTAGGCATAAAAGTAGAACGAATCGTCAACTTAAAGCACCGAATGTATCCATTCGAAACTAACAGTTATTATTTTGACGTCAATGTTACATGTATTGCGGCTCAAATTAATTAGAAGTTCAAACGAGTGGGTAATTAGCTCGTCCATTAAGAAACTGCGACCTTGTCCGGACAGAGCGCCGTAATTGGACAATGCACCGGCCGGCTACTTAACCTAACTAAAACAAAGAAACGTAGGTAAGTAATATTAAAATCAGATTCCATTCCTGTTCATAACAATTAGAGTAAGTAGACCAATTACCTCTAACGCACTTGACACGAATTAAAAATATGAAGTGGGAAAATTTTGACAGTACAAATAAGTTACACACGCCGTCAACCTAGTGTGCCGGCGTGTGGGCCAAACAAAATTTGCTTAATTTAAGTTTCGTCACTTAATAAACATTATCGCTCTCGCGACTGCATAGTTAGTATATAGTCACGTTTAGTTTGAGGGGAGAGAAAAAAAACTTAAGATAAGCAGGTGAATGTTTCGTATATTCACCGGTAATTACTTGACAAGTTATAAAACAATGCAATCATAGCGCAAGTTTTAATTTCAAGACACACTTAATGGAAATCGCGAATCCACGTTGGAAAAGCGTAGTGAATGTCCATACACTTTTTTCTCTAGGTATACAGGGTCTTACAAAATCTCCATATACATAAAAATTGGGGGTTCTACTCATTAATAAAAACAGTTTTTACTGTGGAAAAACTTCGAAATCATTAAAATCCCATAGGCACTGATAAATATATCGCGATTTCGTAACTTTTCGGTAAGTTTTTCCTATAGTAAGAGTTGTTTGTTTGTTTTTATGCTATGTTTTATATAGACTTCGAAAAAATTCAAATCAGCAAAGAAGTGGATGCCTAAAATCTTCAATATCTTGTAGTTAATAAAAAGCGTTGTAAATTCTATATATATCATATGAAACTTAACTTCAACCTCGCCTCCATCGATTCTCACGTACCCAGTGGCCGTGTTCAAATAAATAATAATAAATATCTCCGGCAGTAACAAGGAGCTAGGAACAAAAGCACCTGTCCCCGCCACCGGCGCGGGCGCAGGCTATAAACACACGTGAGCGTGTGCTATAAAACGCTCTATGCGTTACGACCTAACTTGCACTATACATTTCCTTTCTATGGAAACCCTGGGGCGCTATTCTGGAAAGTACTTGTACCTACAGTGCAGTAAGTAACATACTTTATGCTAATGTAAAGTGTTTTAAGAATCTTCGCCCAAGCAAAAATTACGTGCGTGTGAATTTTTGAACAATATAAAGAATATATTTTATACCGCGTTACTGTTATGATTAGCGCTAGGTGCAAGCCAACTCTTATTGTTTCAGCTCTTTTGCAACTAGATCACCCACTTTTGATTACAAGATGTGTGTCAGAATGAAAATTATATTAAAATATACTTGTCTTAATAGAAAAGACATCAACGAAGTGCGTTACACACTTTTGTATTAAAATAACATACGTAGATACTTCAGTGGGTACTATTAGAGGAATCAACTAAATAAATATTGTGAAACAATACGAGTTCATTCCCCTAAATATTACCGCAAATCTTGTATGGAGAGGTCATAGAACCCAACACTTTGGAATTGAAAAGCTAAATCTAGCGCCAAACAATGATATACACAATGATCACAATATCAATTGAACATCCTTATAAGAGCAGTGGTCCCACACTGTCTGCCGAATGACTTATGGATGATGACGTCACGTTTTAACCCGAAGCCTTTAGGACTTGTGAAAACGATACTTAAATAAAAGAACTACGATTTATCGTGAATATTTCGAATTGATTTTTTTTGCTTGCTACACCCGTAACGGAGGTTGCAAACCATTTCCATTACAGCAGTGTACAGCTGTACCTTACACAATATTTTTTATAACTGAAACTATTTCTGATTCGTACCTTTCATCTAGCTTTCATTGGTAGTTTAATCGTTTATTGCTACTGGTTACCAGCATTGGTTAACTAGTTTTTGACCGTAAAAAATTCTATTGCATTAGTTTCTTAAAAATAACGCAATAGTGTTTTTATTTTTTAAATTTGGAACAGTATTGTTGGACAGGTAAAGGAGTAGGGTCATCGATCACGGCGCACGTCGACGGTATGCGGTATTGCGGTCACGCCGGACACCGGACGACTCTTTATTTGTTGAATTCTGAATCACTGTGACGTCTGTGTGTTTATAACTTAGCGGTTTTGCGGTTAATAAGTACCAACCACATTGACTATTATATTGGATAATGATCTCACATTAATTTTAGTTCTTGGCTTTTTAAAATAGCAGTGCATAAAAAGTATTGCCAGCAAATCATGTAATTGTCATTTGTCATCGCCAGTTATTTAAAAAATGGAACACCTAAATTCCGAACCCAATATCGTCGGAATCTTTGGCTCGGTTGGTTTGATAGCACGATGCCCACTATCGTACTTTGTTACTTTTATATCATTTCAATTCAATCGGTAGCACAATGACAACCTTTGTAAATCTTCATACATTATATCGCACCATGCCCACTTTAATAATTATAAAAAGTTTTCGTTTTTTGTTCTTGACTGTACAAATCGGTGGCAATCCACGCATTTAAAGTATTGCACACTATAAAAGTGAGTATCGTGCGACAAAACAAATCTTTTATACCAATAGGCTTTGTGCGATCTCACTCACTTATGGCATTATGCTACTGATTGCATTAAAAATAATAAAAGTGACAATGTGCTATAGTGGGCATCGTGCTATCAAACCGCTCGGTCATTTAGACAGGATGGGGGAAGATTAGAACCGGCTAAAGACCAGTTGGTAGCTCTAGGCTGTATCGCATACTGCTGGCAGGAGACCGCGTAGGACAGAGAAAAGTGGCGACTTCTTGTATTGGAGGCCAAGACCCACTTCGGGTCGCTGAGCCACCGAAGAAAGTTTACAAGTAATACGCCGCGGAAAATACGCTCTTTAGTTGCACACTGTAATCCTGCCCTTAAGGCGTCACTAAAGACGGTGCAGCCAGCCTGGCCACGTCACAGACAGCCGCGTCCCGTGAGTGACACGCGGCTAGGCGGCGCCGCGGGGTGCGCGCGCATTTTTACCGTATCCCTTGCCGAGTGAACTCGAGTGTCTACCTGATGGGTGAATCGGACGGTTGCAGTACAGGTGGTATGAGGTGGTCGAGGCAGGATTGATTATTTAGGGCTGGCCGTCACCACATGGTGATGTGGTAAGAGATTATACTCGTAGCACTACGCAATAGTATTAGATTTATTCTTGTTTAAGTTTGAGTTATTGGTTTAAGTCCGTAGTTTAGTGCTCTCACGGTATAATTATTAAAATTAGAGAATAATGCCGAGTAATGTCAAATTAAATAGCGACTATTAATTGTTCCATTTCGAACAAATTCCAAGATTATTTCGTTTTTATTTTATATTTTATAAACACCCGTCGTTTTTTCCCTGCACCGTCTAAAAAGGACCCCCAGTTTTGTCATCGCCTTGATTGATATGGCAACCTTCCCTTGTTTTAGCAGTAACTCGGGTCCCCAGGTTTTTTCCTCGCCTCCCTCGTACGTTTTTATTTGGCACGTCGAAAAGGTTTGACATATCACTAAATTCTGTAAGAAAAATTACAATTCTCAGGAGTTTATACCGGTGGTCGGGCAACGGGAGGTGTTATAAATTTTCGAGCGTTTTTTCGTCTTATTCTTGAGTCACCGTTCATTGTGTAAGGGAATTGTTAGTTTTTGTGAGCACGTTATTTTATAGTTTGGAGCTCTACCTGTTCTAGGCGCCAGTGGCTGTGACATTTATAGCCAGGATATTGGGACAGCATTAATGTTGATATTAACATCAAGGAAACAAGCCCACGGGCGATCATAAATTCACATGATACAGTGCTAAGGCCTTGTTTTATATTCTTGTCAAAATATAATTCAAACATAACTTTGCTTTTTTTTTAAATAAATATCGATCTATTGCCAGGCCCGAGAAACTCGCAAAATACGTTAAACAATTAAGATTATCTTTAGTAGTGTATCTAATGAGCGTTTTGAACGAGTCGGCCAGCAGACGGTAGCCCTTCGATTATAAGAAAGGCTTGTCTACAGTAAAAAGTGTGCGCGCTAATCGAATCAAGAAGCGATGGAATAAGGAATAAACGGCGATCGATTTGAAATTAGAACGCGCGCTCGATTTCACGCGGCTCGGGCCGCGGAGAATCGATTGCGATAGGGTTGCCTGGCTTGCACAACTTGATTAATTAATTTGCTTTTATTTGACAACTTAACGTAAGATGAGATTTTCTTGTTTATTGTTATCGCAACAAAGCTCCTTTCATATTCATAGTTTTAATCATTATTTCGTTGCATGATTTTCATACAATGGAATAATTGAAGTTGAAATCGCAGCCCTAAGTTAGACAGAATACCTGACTCCGCTGACAAGCGCTCGTTTCATCGCTATGCCGACAACTTACTCAAAAAAAGGAAGCCTATTCCAGATCGATCAATCTTCATATTCCGGCAAACAATACAGTCTAAATTCTGGAAGAATACCTCACCTAAAAATGTTTTCCAGTGTGAGAATATTTTTCCTCGCAAGTCCCTTGTTAATTTCACCCTCGTCGCAGTGAACAGTTAATTTATCGGTAGCGCAGCCGCGGTTGGCAGACGGAAGACGTCCTCTTTGATTTAGAGCCTTAAATTGCGAGGCGCAGGGCTGCGAAGTGCAATGTTTCTGGGCCAACATGCCCCGTACAATCAACACTCGTGCGCTGCGTGATTTAGCGACGTCCACCGTAAAAGCACATTCTTTAAAACATGAATTATTAGGCAACAACTGTATGCTTTACGGTCAAATATTTTATTTATTTTCGGCTGCAGTCGACTATTTATATAGAATCTCCACGAGATTTCACTTGATAAAAACTAATATCCATAATTGCGCGTGCATACATCTTCGTCAGTCCGTCTACCGCAGCGTCAATTAAAAGCATTAAAATTCTAAATGGCATTAGGAGTAAGCAAACTACCTACCGTATTACGTTTTAATCTCCTGACTTATTTCAGCCTGACTGACAGACGCGTAAGTGGCTCGGGCTACCGATCGTGCTTCGTGATGCAGCACAGTACAAAACCACCAAAAGTCTATCTAATAAATAATGCTGGTGCCCATCGACTTCCTCTTGACAATTAACATAGCAGGAAACGCACGCTGTCATTAACCCGTCAGCGGGCAGCGCAGTAGCACCAACTGTTACAATGCGCCACCTAAAAGCTCTACACTACACAAATCACGGTTTACCGCACCGCCAATATAATTAGGACTCGAATGCTTTATAAATAGAAATAAATAAACGCGTGGCGAGGTGGCAGGCCACAATTACTGAGGCGTCCGCGCAGCGCTCAAATTGTTGGCTTACGTGTGCACTGTCTCTCTAACTAATGACGCGACTCCTGGTGAACGCAGCGGCACTGTTATAAGCATATTTAATAAGACCAGCCTTTCAATATTTGATATCAGCCCATATGCCTCGGGTTACGTAAACGTGTCGGGTGTGCATTTCGTCTGGAAACTTCATTTTAAACGTCTGATCGTTAATCGTTGTCTTCTTTTTGCTTTGCCATTATACGTATTGTCTATCTCAGTCTAGAGTTAAATAAAACGGTATCGGTAATTCTAAATCTCGTCTCGTGGCGAGTATTTTGTCAACGGTGTGTTGTGTCGGTTCTGTAGGCTGCCCACGCGCAAAGCGTTTACACGCCACTCGGTCGCTCCCGGCCACTTCCGCGTCTGTTTGCCTCTCCAACAAGAATACATACAGAATTTCACTACCAATTGGATTATAAATGCCAATAGGATTAAACCATCTGATTGAAGAGATTCTAATTAAACAAAAAAACGTAACGCAGAGTTCAAAGTTGAAATTCAATAATGTATTTATTGTATTGTTGAACCTTGTCCTGCCTAAATATAAGGGCTGTTGCATATGTATCGTGGCAGATCGCGGGATCACTCGGAGCGTAATTGACGCTCTCAACATTATTCACCGATGCGCGATCGAACCGATTTATACAGCGATAGCCTTATATCGCAATAATAACAAGTATTTAGATTGTGCACTTCCGCGACTCAGATGCTCTCTATTAGTTTAACAATAGGATTATACTGAATTTTGATTATTGTATCTGAGTTTTATTGCAACGTAATTACTTTCTTATAGATTTTTTTTATTTAATAAAGCGTACTGTTAAATTTAGGTAAATTTCAATAGAAATAAAAATAGTCTATGAATGAAGCTAATGAATGAGAGCTAAACTAATAGCCTGAAGCAGAGGCGAATAAAAGCAATGTTCCTGAGGATGGCTGAGAGAGAGATAAATAAACGGCTACGTATAGAGTGATCACATTGTCCCGCGACGTGTTAAAGACCGGTCCGGCGCGGACCGGGCCCAGTAACGAGCACCGTATACAATAGACCTTTTAGCGTCAACCGCGGACGGGTGTCAATCGCGACGTGTCGCGCGTCAAGACTTCTCCGTGTGTTCTAACCTTTATTAAGCTCATATGAACTATTAGATGCGATAGCCTATCGGTCATATTAGACGCACTCGGCATTATACTTAGTACCTATTGAGATTAGCATAATCGCGTGTGATAACAATAAGCCCACATACCGTGATTAAGTGAGCTAAATATGTATGGTACGATGTTTAGGTTGGAACTGAATTTATTAATTTTTAAAAGGAAATAAACAATAGACTTCTAAAAACGTGAAGCGAGTTCGATTCATAAGGAAATAAAACATACATATCCAGTGGACTGACGTGCGTCCGGCGTCACTTAGCAGCGCTGGAATGATGTGACAGGCCTCGCCGAACAAGAATTCCAAAATTAAAAATAGTATAAAAACCGTGAAACGTTTTGAATCTGTCCATTGTGTTCACGTTTTGAGAAAATTTAAATGAGCGAATGCTGGCCTCTTTCTTGTTAAACGGAATTTCGAATTCGGCGTTTAAATACATACACTTTCGCGGGTTAGCGCCATGTTTATCTGTTTTTTTATTTCGAACATTTTGCTTCCAACTTCTCGAGGGTTGTTTGGAACTTTCTCGAATAAAAAAGTCTTTACTGATCAAACAAAAATGCTCTTAAGGGTCTATGAATATTGCAACGGGACGGCGATGAGCAGGCGCAGCGATTCAAACTAAAATAGCCCTTAAATACTTACAGAGTTTGAGATACTAGCCCGTTCAGGGCTTTCTTTGCACTAGTATCTAACAATAAAAGTATTAGTTTCTATCTCTATGGCCCGTTGTAATGTGGATAGACCTTTAATTGCTCGCTAAAAAGCCTGGAGATTAATATAATGGCAGTGTCAGAGCACTTTTTTGCATGTCGGCGTGGTAGGAGAGTGCAGGGAGCAAGCATCGATTGCAGATATTTGGAGTGGCAATATGAATGTATTTATTCAGGGACGGGGCAGGGCGGGCTAACAATGCTGCGCTTGTCGCCGCCGCCACGCCACCGCTCCCTCCAGGCTCAGGGTTGCCACGGTTACTTCTTTAAATAATAAGCAAAATAGCTGCTAGGTAAATGAAAGTATATAAAGAATTCAGTACTTGCTACAAACGCTCTCAATACTCGCTGTTTCTGCGTTGAATGAACGTTAGCTGAGTTGTCTGCTTCTCGTATTTTTTTTGTTAACAAACTACTCAAGGAAAACGAAATTCTAAGGGCTCCGTATCCAAAGGGTGCCAACGCGTTGCAACGGAACCCTATTAAAATGCAATTCTTTTTGTTATTTAACCTTGTTTTGTATAGCTGGTGTCAACATCTGTCTGTATGTCTGTCTGTCTGACGTATTTTTCTCCTTAACCTTAATAGGTAGCCAGATGAAAATTTCACTGAATATGTTATTATTGCGAGTTACGCAACAAATAATAAAAATTAAGGGGACCGTATACTAGAGACGTAATTTTTTTTATTTATCTTTTTGTTTTTGCTCTATCGTAAAAACGGTAATATCTACATACAAGTATCAAACTTGGTGTGATTATAGTGCAGCCACTGTAGAAAAACACTAAATACTTTACTATTTTAGGTGCTTGCAAGCTTAGTGAATTGAAACCATTAACTCTAAAGTAGTAATTATTTATCTCAAGAGAAAACATAAAAGTTGAAAAAAAAACAAGATTAAATCCAATCCATGGTTGTGACTTTCGTTTTGCAAATTGAGAATTAGGTACTCAAATAATGGAAACAGGCCAATGTTAATCGAACCCTTACTGAATGCAAGAATACATGTCTTTTGGTGGTACCTACTTAACGCTGGATACGTGAGTTCGACTCGCCCTTGGCGGGTTATTTAATTTTTTTTCGCTACATTTCAGTGATAACCCTAATGCCCTCCAAGTGGCCGTGAATCAGGGTTGACACTGCGGCCTGGTGGTCTCTACGTCAAAGCACGCGCATGTTCGTTCTGTTCGCATGTTTTCCGACCAACTTTTTAGAATTTACATAGGTGGTGCCCATGAAACGATGAAATTACTCTAATATAAAAGTAATCCAAACGGAAAAAGTATTGAAATGGTCAACCCCTAATCAATTACCTATTAATGAAGTATTCTTCAAGCTTCCAGACACCTAAAAACGGGGCCCCCAAAAAGTGTCTTGTTAAGGTTAATTAGCAGACAATTTATAAAAACACAGCTACTCTTAATTACTAACCAATGTTTCCCATTCCCGACGCGTATGCGCTGAGACAGCGCCGCCACCGACGTCGTTCAGTGTCTTGCTCGTTTTGCGCCCGTTTGCCATTGTGTTTACCGCGTTTACCATTGTTCCAGCCCCATATAAATTGGGCTTCGACGTTCCGCGCAAGTGACAGGTATATTTGAGTCGTCGATTTCGGTCGATAATTAATCGGTATTGTTAACCCGCTGGGCCACCCTTGTTTCGCGAGCGAGAGCGTCGGGTCCGGCCTTTGTCTCGATTATGGCCTTTTAATTTGTTTAGTATTTAGCAATCCTACAACAGGGCCTACGCTCTACTACACGCGCAGAGAGTGGATGTCAGTATGGCGATGGCTGTCATCTGAGTTCTGACACTACTTCGTATTCTACTAATAATTACAATGTAATTTAAATGGTATCAATCAATTGATATAGGCCTCCTGGGCCAACGGTCTGAAGCAAATTGTTGTTAATGACTGGATGAGGATGGCCTAAGTAGGTACATAAAAAAGTGGCGTGCCTTGGGGGAGATCTGTGTCCAGCAGTGGACGACTATGGGCTAGTGGTTTGATACTATTGGAATGCAATTAGTTAGTAGGCTACAAATAGTGTCAATTAATCAACCATTACCATTCTATTGAGCAACTATGTATTTCATAGACTCGTACCTCAGGTCGATAAAACTGAGACTGCGTACTGTGGAGGATTGGTTCATATCACTGAGCGGGACCCGAATTTGATTGGTTAATCTGAGAAATTGTATGATTGCACGGATTTAAAGCGGAAACAACGCAATTTCACCGTAATAAAGCGGAGTTTCCAACACGCCAATCACACAACTATAACGTCGGGAATAGGACAGTAAACATGCGATGCCGTAAATTGAGAAGATCCTTTCATCACCATTCGATAGAGATAGCTCAATTAATGAAGCCGTTTAACGATTAATAAATTGTTGCTTCATTATAGAATTGTAGCAAAATTTACAGGTATGTGGTGAGCGCGTGCCCTAAGAAAAACTGGCATTATTATTAACAGACATAATGCAACGCTATTTCACGGTCCCTAAGCGCGTACGTTACCTTAATTAATTGGATAAATTAAATTGCACAATGCATAGTTCTTTGCTTCTCACCACACGGATGTAAAAATACTGTTAAGCCATAGAATAGTAGTAAGTTTGTGAGCGTAGCTAACAAATGCATAGCTGTTTGAATTTATAATTTTATTGGACATTTCTGACAGTTTATGTTAGTTTTCCTTCTAGACCCATTATGATATGACGCCTTTGCTCAAGAGAACTTTTTTACCTGAAAAGACGGTATAAGAATTTGGAACGCGGTTCAAAAAATGTGTGAAGCACACTTTGTGCGAAAAAAGCTACTATAACATTAAAGATGATTTTGATGACAATGATGTCTGGAATTAAAGCCAGTTCAATGCATAAGTTTTAGAACATTTATATAAATCCTGTAAATTAAGGACTTAAAAAGACTAAGTTTGGAGTTTTTTTGTCCATTTTTTCTCCAAAATGATCTAGATTTTGAAATGGACACCTAGTTTAACTTGTAACGTTCATTAAGTCACAGTTTCTGTGCTACTTTGAATAAAAAAATTTTGATTTTGATTTTGACGGAATAGAAGTACATGTGACTTACTAAAATCCATAAAGAAGTCAAGTGCAGAAAACTGTATTATAGTATCAATAAAGAACACCGTAATGCGTAACTAGAGTAATAAAAGTGTCTCCCCTATAACGATGATGCAGTAACTCAGACAGCTGCTTCTGAACAAACACTTGCTGGTATCACTTAGTGTCGCCATTACCGATTGCAACTTGCTAAATGATGGCGATAAACTAAACGTTCGCGTCTACTGTGTAGCCTACATCGGTAGCATCACACCTGCCGGCAATACGTCTCAACTTTAAAACTGAGACAAATGACCAAACCGCCTAGTAGTTCTTTTTTATATATTTTTTTCCCCTTAATATTAGCACACTATTTCGCCAAACTGTAAAGCAGTTTGTTGGCGAAGCGCTCTGTCGCTATATATTTCTTACTTATAATTACACCTACATTATTTTGAAGTGAACTCCATTGAAGGGCTAAATTATAACACATATTTTATTTGGGGCAACAAGGTCCAATATTTTTTACATTACGAAATTGATAAAAATTACAATTACCAATTAAATGAAGTTAAACTAAATTACCTTAATATTAAATTAAATAAATACTTAAATAGATAGGTGATATTTGAATACTTACTTTGTAATTTGTATACGTAGAGTCAACCAGGAACATAGTTACCAGGAGCATATATTACTAGTGTTAAATATGTAGATACCTCGTGGCGCAGCGGTAGTGCATCTGCATACCATGCGAGAGGTCCCGGGTTCGAATCCCGGCTGGGGACAAAAAAAAACCCCAGGTCTTGGATGTTTACATGTTTTTGATGTCGTTGTTTCTGGTTCCCACGACACAGGGTATCCTAGTGTGGGGCCAGAAGCAAGGTATGTGCCTATTATGTAAAAGTTTAAAGTTTAAGTTTACCTTTGCGACAAAAACGGACCCAAGTGAATTTATCAATATCCCAAGATTGATCAAGTCTCGACTGTAGGTATAAACTAAATAGATAAAGACATATATTATCTTTAACTCAACAATAAAAATAAAATAACGTTTATTTTGCTGTATCTCCCAAATAATTGGCAACAAATGCAGTATCTTACATTGATCTCAATCAAAGTCCACCTATAGAAAACTTTAAAAGCCACTGTGAGGAAACAAAAAAAAAATAAAGCCACTTTTAAACTCTTAAAACACACCTGCGTAATTCTAATGAACACGGGGGTCAATCCCGGAGCTATTGTCACGAATGTTGCTCAGTATTCGACCGCCATGATCGACGCCGTGTGCTGGAAGAAATTATTAAAGTGTACCGCTTGGCATTACGTCCGTCCGAATATCAGACCATTCCGACGTTTGGATGAAGCGACGCGTGAATGACTGCCACTGGGCTTTGCCACTCCGATCCTGCAACTAGAGTCTTATTTCATTGCTATTGGTTTATTCATAGACGGCAGAGGCCATAGTAAAACGATCTTAGATAAAGATTTAGCAATAAACTCGCTGTGGTGCTACTTAAAAGCTGCGTAACAAATTATTAAAGACTAAAGATTTCTTGTTGAGATAGAGGGTCAATGAAGATTTAACCTTGCTACTGCCTGTCCATCAAACTCATAGGTGTATGCGTGAATAATGATAATCATACATATACGAATGAGGTATTAATAGCCGCATATACGGAGGAATGTTTAAAAATAAAACGCTCAAAGTAATTGCTCGCGTTCTTGTGAAAAGATTCGTCTTTATACGCTGCTTGAACTTCCGCGGGGCATTGAAATCCAGTTTTTACAGGAATAATTACATGAAACGCTGACAATATGCATAAACAGCAACGTGTTTGTGTTTTTGATTCAAGTTTGTACCGGAGTCGGTTTTGAGAATCCGCCATTCCCCACACTTGTGAGTCGGAGTCACGAACATTTGAAACGGAGGGCAGTGTCGCCGCTCGCCGCTTCTTAGAATCCTTGATTTAATTAATGCAGAATGATCCAGTAACAGGTCCCACATAATGATCTCGTTGCCTCTTCATCGAGCCTCATCAGTTCTCGTTAAAAAATGAGGCAATAAAAGAGCTACGTAAAGGCTCAATACCATACCGAAAGCGAGTTAAAAATCTCGCGCACACCCATTGTAATAACGCATACGCTCTCAATATTAAATTTTAACAAGGTATTAATTAAAAAAACTAAAGCGAAATATGTTTTGAGAATTTTCTCAGGACGCGCTCGGCCCCCTCGCGTTATTTTATTTTTAATTTCATTTTATTCGGTGCTGGCCGGGCCGGTCGGTCCGCCCACCAGTGATTTAAAATTTTGATTTATCGGAAGCGGCGCGGACGCTTGGCGGCGGCGAGCGCCTGGCTGGCTAGCGCGTAGCCATTGCTTCGACGGTAATTATAAATATGACGCGGTGCTAAACTGTCCGAGTGCCGACCCCCTGACCCTCCGATCGTCCTTCTAGCTAACATACTTTTATAGACTTGCAATAGTTAATACATCCATTATGGGGCACTGTATTGGGTTCTACAATGAGTTTCATTAAAATATATTAGATTTGTGGCCGAAACTGTTTAAATAATGTGTTACACATAGTCTGTGCATAAAAACCAGCTTACTATAACATTAAGAATTATTTAGAAGGTAAAGATGTACGGTATTAAACAGAAGACTAATGTTAATAAGTATTTAGAGGATGATTGTGTCTAGTGTTTAACACATTCATGAGTAATAATTAATCAAGTAGATCAAAGTTGTTAGTTTCACAATTCACACAATCGATGAATTGTGAAACTAACAACTTTGATCTACTTGAATATATTTTTTGAAGCAAAGCTTTACTCCCATAGGATATTTGAGGCTAGCCAACTAGACAGTCTGATAGTAATAAAGGTATTATATTAGCATGTTATATTGAGCAGATTGGTGGAGTAGCAGGGGCAGCAGCTGCGTACATTGGCCACGAATTTACGACTTCCGCGGCCCTACGCAGCTTTGCCGCGGAGCCCCGCGTCTTGATCGCATACAGTTTTGTAATACACCTGTTTAGTTGATTAATCACTTTGCATTTAGTATTTGGACCACAATAAATTGCTACATTGTCCGAAAAATAGTATATTTAAGGGGCTCCATGTGGCCAATTAGCGTCACCAATGTAAAACAAAAAAAAAAATCTTCTTTTACAGATCGTATTTGCAAAAACTGTCTGTAGGTACAATCTCTCAATCCTGTTAATGTTGATTTTTAAGGACCACGATAGTGAACGTAGGATTAGAGACCTGGGACTAGATAACATTTATGCCAAAAACGGCCGTTTGTGGCGTTAATGCTATCTAGTCCCAGGTCCGTGATCTTACGTTCTCTGTCGTGGTTCCTAAAGAGCCCCTTAAGTGTATTTAATATTCGTAAATTTATCTTTCTCAGACTTCTTTATGCCTATCGGTTACTTTCATATAACTCCTGCGGTTCATCATCAGCCATTTGACGCCCACTGTATCACATAGGCCTCCTGCATGGTTTTCATAACCATGAGGGGTTTTGCCATAGCAAGCGTGGCAGGCGGGTTGGCGATCGCAGTATGCGTTTGGAATCTCAAGAAGACGCTGCTGCCCGTCTCCTGGTAGTTGATTTCCTTACTCGCCTTCTACGACATCCACGGAAGGAAATGGAGGTCCTGCGGTTGACTGGTAGAAAATGGCTGTAGCATTAAGTCCGCCGCATTGCCATTGTATTGATTACATATATTCTATGATATTCTTAGCGCTTGACTTTGCCAATTCGCGGTGGACATGCGTGGCGATAAAGCTTATACTCTCTCTCTCTAAGAGAAGGCCCGTGGCCTGCAGTGGGACGTATATAGGGTGATTAAAAAAATTCATAATAATATACTCAATAACTTGTTAAACTTTTAGATGTGATTTGATCACATCTAACATCATCATCATCATCGTAATCATCGTAACACTTAATTGCACAGAACTGAGAATGTTCTGTGCTTAATTGTTGGTATCCAATAACTTAGAACGCTTTAGTCGAAACAATTTTATATTAAGGCTGGGTTCTTCGACATTACCCCTGAATCAGGTTTCTTAAAATACATTTTACTCTCTAATTGTTAGTATGTAAAATCTGAAAAAAAGCATTTCAATGTCCTATTAAGTCCTATTATTATTTTTAGAATTTTTTAAACGTCATAGCATTAAAAAAATCGCGAACATCAGTCTAGATTATCAGTCGATATGGTTTTATTTCAGCTGTACTGAGTTTTGGATAATAAAAAATATACCAATATGAATGACACTGATGTGTTAGTCACGTCGTTCGCCAAAATTATATTAATAGGATTTGTATTTCTGTAATTTCAAAAACGCCTTCCTTACCCCGAACTATTCGGTCGCGCAGCGCAATAAGTCCCGTACAAATATGTACAAAAGAATAGTTCTATTGTACATTAGTTAAGTTCTACCTTTTCAGTCTCATTAGCGAAAAATAGGATTAGGATAAGCTACAACGATCGTTTTACACATTACGGCATATAAGTACGAATTAAGATAGGATCTCGGTCATAAATCATGTGCGTACCAACCGGCTACATCAAATTTTCGGTCATCGCGCGCACCCGAGCCGCAGCACTTCTGCCGGTCCCATTCAATGCAAATTCCCCCGATATCAAACGCGAGTTAAGGAGAATTACCAACAGTTAGTCGCCTCCCGGACATAATTTCTGAGTTTGTTTTTTGCAATTTCACTGCCTTTTCTTTTCTACTCACACGCGCCTGTTTACTTCTGCCTGTAGGTATATACGTTACATTGCATAAACTCACGCCTGTATCCCGGTGGGGTAGGTAGAGATCACGGTTTGCTACAACAACGCTCCTAACAAGCCTATTTCGCTCCATCAACATTCATTTGTCGCTGTGTGCATGGACGCCGGTTTCGGGTGCTTTTATCTTGTTCTGCGCTAATATGTCACCTGGTGGAAGTATGTCCACCTGGAATTGATGTATGTCCATTACCGGCTCTTCCACCCACATTTGGTCATTATATTTCTTTCGTCAACTGAAGGTACCAACGAACCTTTCTACATTACGCTACCAATCGCAGCATCTACTTGCTTTGGTATTATTATCTTTTTTTTTTTTTTTGCTGTGTTTATCTTATAACAAATTACAGACGACGTTTCTTCAGTATCGATAAATTAGACCACTACCAATAGCAAAAAAAAGATAAATTATTCTTATTATTAGAGCAACTTTTTTGCACGGCATTCAAAAAAATGTAACTTGAAACTTTTGCTTATTGGAAGTGGTTTATTTGTTATAGATACTGAAGAAACTGTTTTCAGGTTTTGCGTTATTTTTTATATATGGTATAAATAAATAAATAATAACTTCCACACAACACAATTACTTGTCCAGGCCCCAAACTGGGATACCCTGTAGTATGGAAAGCAGGCAAGGACATCGCAAACATGGAAATACACCCAGACTGAGGCCCTATTATATTAGTATAATCATCATTAATTAATCATCAACACCAATTCACTGCTGCTAACAGTTTCAACCCATTTTTAAAACCAAACTCTTTTAAACACGGATTCTAAAGTGCTTTAATCTAACGAAAGTAACGTTTATACTTCTAGTTACTAAGTATTAAAATTTCAAGTATTTATTCTCATTGTCGCTCAAATTCCCACTTTGCTCATAATGGATAGCATTTGTGCAATATAATGGATTTGTAAAGTGAGTCTACAGGATCTTAGCCTCGTCTCGATGACACGACTATGATGCATATTGCATGCCTCTACCAAGTTATGATAATAATTAAAACGATACATTTTAATACTTGTTGCCTTGGTGGTAAGAGTCAACAGAGTTTTAAAATGAATTGGTGGTTTGTAGGCGCTAGGCGCAAGCCCTACGATCCATCATACGACGTGATGCGCCCGCGCATTCTGTCGCATTAATATTTGCACAAACGGCTTCAACTGGAAGATAATGATGTGTATGGGATGATTTAGTGGCTTTAAAAGCTACTTTAAACTTTTACTTTAAAGTAAATTCCATATTACAATCACATCTCACATGCATATCTATAATACATTCAGACCCCCCAGTGGGTAAACAGCGTACTAACAGGCAACAACTTCTTCGTCTGAAAATAATTCTGATACTTTGACACAAGTTTTAAACATGACATAA
The DNA here is from genome assembly GCA_963969515.1 of Yponomeuta evonymella. NCBI lineage: Eukaryota > Metazoa > Arthropoda > Insecta > Lepidoptera > Yponomeutidae > Yponomeuta > Yponomeuta evonymella. The sequence continues at coordinate 15,330,970 of OZ018349.1, forward strand.
AGTAGCTGGTAGTTGAACATCAATTCCAAATACTTTCAGTGATAGAGTTATCATTCTCTGTCTCGACTTTCAAACAACGTCTTACTTTCTATTCGTAAAAACATTCCAGTGTTTGCCCGCATTGCGCCGTGGCATCATCCATCAACTTCTGCCTGAACTAATTAGAGATGTATTTCAAGTAAAAGTCTGCATTTTATATTGCGACTGCGCGGGCGATGCAACAATGCTACGGCGCATGCAGTTCACCGAGCGTGAGCGTTTAGCTCGGAACGCAAGTGCTAATAACACCATCTATGTAATACTGTCGAAGTGGACAGTTATTCTGAAAGAATTTCGCTATTAGCAATTACGCTGACCGTCACGGCAGTTTCGATTACGGCTCGAAATACATTGCGATACAATCTGATCTCTTAGAGACGTTAGACAAGACAAGCGCTTATTTGTTTAGTTATCCTGAATCGTGTTCGACCTTAAACCAGAAGCGATAGAGCTTAGTTTAGGTGGTTGGCGTGAACGGGCGGTTTGTGTAGAGTTCGTAACAGGGTATAGAAGCGGCAGGCGGTTTGATGTGTCAATCTGGCCGCTCAGCGATCGGTATCGTTCGATAGCTCCTATTGGGCAACCGCCACGCTTTGTTATCCTAACGGATTTATGAAATTCGACGGCCCATGAACGCGACCATAGACGTTCAATAATAAATAACGCGGTCAAACTTTCCTTTGAGTAATTGGTGCTTGAGCAACACTCAAAGACAAGGCAGCAAACCAAAATAATGCTGAGATTTAAACTCTATCTTGTTGAATGTATCTGCCAAGTTGACGAGAGAACTGTGGAAGAGAAAAAAATTCTATCAAAAATCGTAGGTCATACCTCATCTTCATCCCAGGTCGTCTTCACATGCGTACAAAAATACTAATAAAAAAAACGTAAGTCACACATCATGTAAGTAGACAATATCAACATCTATTATACGAGTTTTTACAAACTGCTAATTAAACAAACGAAGCCTAAAGTAGTCACGTTTTAACAAGGCGGTTGACCGTCCAAAGCTAAGTTTCCACGAAGAAGTCTCGAAGCGTAGACAAACAAATTGCGAAGTTAAAATGAATGGGCTAAAATGAATTTCGCACGGACCCCATTTCCCTCTGTTTCATGGCGAAGGCACACAGGCAGCACCGCTACGCTCCGCACACAAATAAATCGTACAGCCCGACTAAAGCAACTGGAGACCTCGTGAAAACTCCTCCGTTTTCAATTCTTTTTCTTATGGAATCTAATCTAATACCTACAATGCGACGTAACCTTGTAACAAGATGATTATTAAAATAACGATGTTGCATAATAAGGGTAGGCAAATTTGAAGATATTATGTGAAAAACTTTAACATCATAACACGTGTAAGTTGATTATCGTCTTGTCATTGCGACATTGTCATTCAAAATAGCTTAGCAAAAAAATGCATGCTTAAAATGTTTAATGCGTACGGTGACTAGCCATGGACTCCATGACCAGACTTGAAACTAATTAGTTTTCGCTTCTAATTGAAATATTTCAGACAAGTTCAAATACATTCAGGTCGGGTTTGTAAAGCGAATTTCCCAACATGGCTTCCGCGGTTCAAGCGGCCAATGGCAGGAGGGCGCGGGCGGCGCGGCGGGCGCGCGCGGGCGGGGGCGATGCATCTTCGAACGAAAATTTGAAAAATTTACGAGCTCTTTCAGCCAGTGTTCTTTATTTTATCGACATCGTTATAAGGCGCCTCGAGAGGGTTAGATAGCTAATCGTTTTGATGTTCGGTAGAACAAGTTTTATGTCTGTTGTGTCGTACGAAATTATGTAATCTTCCGGACGATCCATATCGTCATTTCCCATAAATATTTGGTGTAACTACGAGTACGATGTTTAATTTATTAGAAATTAGGATATGAGAGTGAAGCCCTTCTCAAAACATTTAATCGTAGTAAAAAGGAATGATAATCAAAGTTTAGAGAACCCCAGTCTTAGCTACAGAACTCTCCACCCATATACGTGCCCGCGGACGAACCCTTTACATTTGAAACCAACACAAGCCTCTCTCGGTGCTGAAACTACGCGCGTGTGAGTGAACACGATGAAAATCTTTATTTTCACGCTCTATCTCTCTTTATCTAATCGCCCCGACCAGATAAGGACGGAACTCCGGAAAAACTGGTGCGGGGCGAGAGGTAAAGGCTACATCGATTCTGCGCTTTCACTGCTAGGGGCCGTGTAAACCTTTAAAAATAGGTACCGCTGCCGCACGATTGTCATCTCTAACCATATACAGACAAGAGGGAAATTTCAGTGAGCTGTAATCTCGGGTAAATGGATTGCCTCCCCCTTGGGGTTCTCGTAGTGGGATCTAGATGGCGTAGATACGCAGATACGAGTCGCTGTGTGCGCGGGGAATGTTGTACGATACGAGGAACTATGAGGTATGAGCTATGTGAGCGCTTGTGTGTGTGGAAGCGCATAAGTTTGTGCTTTCCGGCTAGAGGTGTGTGTATAGGCATATCAAAGCAGTTTTCGGGTAGGTTAAATTTTGCCTGTGTTGCGAATACGCGAGGGGATGAGTCCATCCCTTTTTGTAATATTATTTTATGTTTGAACAGAGATAGGCAGATAGATTAGGCGGGTGGCGGTGGAGGCTGTGATTTGATTAGATTAAAAGGTGTTTGCAGGAGGGTCGGCCCGATAAGCGCGATTGGACCGGAGGGGAGGATGGTATTATGGAAATATGTTTTTAATGTGGGTGCTTTATTGAATTAGCTGGGAGTTCGTGCGAAGTGATGCGCAATTAATTCGCCTGATGTATTCAAAGCCGATAATTAACCGAATGTTTGCTGGTTTGTTAACATTAACGGCTGGTTTACTTTTGCTACGAAACAATAATTTTTTATCAACTATTATTCGGTAAAGATTAAAAGTAGAACCGTGAATTTATACTCAAGTTGGAAAACGCAAGGGATCACTTGACAAGAACACACGTCCATTAGGAGAAGGACCCTCAAATTTAGTACGAACGAGCAACAAAAGCGATGTTTTTACTCCTAGTTCTGTAACAATGAAGGCCACTGGGCTCTCGAGGACACGGCGCACGGCCTTTGAATTCACACAACACTGAAAATTAAAGTACCTACGTACCGCCATTATCTGCCGAATATATCCTGAACGCTACGTACCATCACGTTGATTGTCCCGAGTTTTTTATCTCAAACAATGCCGGCGTGCGAGTGACATGTTTATTTTTCTGTTTTTTGAGTCATCTCTTTACTGTACACTATCGATCCGACTATGGAATGCTGTTGACAGTGAAATGGGTTTGATAATTAATAAAACTCTTCTGTGGGAATACAGAAGGTTTGTAGATGCATCGGTCGATAATATAACTCAAACAGAAAACTGTCGAGTTGTTTAGATTTTTTATTTTATTTTCACCCTTAGTGAGTATAGATCGACCTCTCTTTACCAGTTAATAAATTACCTTAGTTTCCTTGAGCTTATGTTTTTATTAAAAATTCGTCAAATATACACGTTTAAGAAGAAATTGTTCATGTCAATGACGTTCGCACTTGGCAACTTATTTTGATTTAGCCGGTTTTGTTGCGCGTGTGAGATTTAAGAAAAAATTGAGCAATATGAAAGCTAAGTTCAATTTAACAAGAGCATGTTAATCAAAAAGCTGACTTTAGTGATTTAATCTGATAATCTTACAAAAAAAAGCAAAAATAATAAAAGTTAAGGTGGAAAGCTATTTGCAATTAATGTGGATTTTACATAAGCAAATATCCAGTAAGTGAATAGAATTTTAAAACTATTGTGCATTTCTATTTGGCCTTCCTACATTATATTATTTTATGTAAATTTGTTCGTAAATTCTGAAGAGACAGCAAATTAAACAGCAAATAAATCAACCGTAATAGTGTATTGGTTTTAAAAGGCATAATTACACACCACACATTAAGCTATAAATTAAAACACATTTAAAGAAGAAATAGAACAGTTCATATACAATAAGTAAGCAATAATTTTGGAACGAAGTACTGTATGTACTTAACTTACTTGGTAGATCAGGCTCCGAGGGCGAACACAACAAAAAAGGGGCCGGGCTAGTAAACGTTATCTGCCTATATACCTACACTGCCTGAGCCCCCTACCTAGCTCAAAACAATATGGCATCTTGACCAATTACAAACAATATCCGGTCAAACAGAAGTCTTTCAGAAGTTTTTCTTTTCTTTCATTTCATTTCAAATATTATGTAGTATTATTATTTATCTTAATTGTCTAATGTAGGGTTAATATTATTATTTATCGTTACCGATAAAGATAACACTTTTTGTTTAACATTGGAAATATATAGGTAATGGTATCAGACAGATGATATTGATCAATAAATTAAACTTCAATTATATACCTTAAATTGTTGGTTCTCAAATGTAAATAATGTAAACACGATTGAATAAAGCATACATTTTAAATTAAAGTAAGTTTCATAGTTGAAAATCATAAATAAATCAGTGATTTGATCGATATTCTGTCCCGCGCGCGGGTTATAAGTCTAAAAGCTCTCCATAAAAAGTGACCCGAATAAGTCCGCCTATAAAATTTACGGCCCTTTCCAGTCATTTCAGCGCTTGAGGAGCGAAAGTAATTCGCCTATAAAATTACGAGTAAACAGGCGTTTTTCCGCGGGAAATAAAAGTGGCCCCCTTTCCTTTTGGAGCGCTTGACTTCTGTAATCGGCTTAGCTGCCCCCTCGTCAATTCTCTGATTTGCGGCCGCCCGACGGATGAGGCCGAAGCTATAACTCGATGAGAAATCTCATCTCCGCAGATTATAAAATTGGTTCAGGGTAATTAAGTCGTAAAGTTCTGGATCGATACAATGACTGGTGTCACTGATGCCTAAGGTTGAATCGATCGGTGGGAAGAGTTCGATGTAGCTAATACGTACAACTCTAATCTTATTCCGGCATACAAAGGAGCTGCCATGACGCGGCCAAATTCGGCGCAAACCATTTAATATTTAGATATTCCAATATGCAGTTAGTACTGGCAAGTACAAATGTTGTTTGTATATTACTTAAATGTAGAGCTTTAAGAAATCCGCAAGCAACTCTACCAAGTTTGAATTCCACTAGTCTTGATCAGGAATCCAACCCAATCACTTTATTATCAAACCCACTATTTCTTTAGTTGGGTCAGTTTTGGACACGATTGTACGTTGTCTCTAGTCAGTTACAAAATTAAATCCGACGAATCGGTGCAGTCACGATAGTCTATGGTATATTAGCTGACTATAGCTAGTTACCGCAGCCAAACATCTCAGCTTCGACTTTGAAACGAAGTACCTACTCGTATATTGTGTTCGATAAATGACATGACAAATTAATGGATTTATTATTATTTGAGATGGATCTTTTGGACGAAATGCATTTTTAATTGAGTGAGGCACTTTTGTGGACTCAGTGAGACGGCCACCGCATGTTATGTGGATGTTTTTTGTTTGATTGACGGGTTGTAATGGGCAGGTGTGTAGAGTCGATCGCTACTTCGCTTTTTCACTTTGACCATCGGGGTCCCATCGACTTTTTGTCTTTCGACCGTTTCCATTTGCATCTTGCCGGGGTATTTATTGCGGTTGTTTCCGTGCACACTAAAATGTACTGACTAAAAGCTTAGTTTGTCTGTAAAACGTCTTCTGTCGACCTTTTGTTTGCTAGCAGCGTAATTTACACGAACTCGATATTTTTATATAAGATCACTGTTATAGTTATGCTTTCTAAGAACGTGTTGTTTTTATTCCAACGCATGTTTGTACGTCTAATCACAGGGCTTCCAAAAGTACCAGGTCAAGCTGTTATATTGTTTTCGTTACTCATATTGCTTTGTTAAAAAAAATCGTGCTAAGAAAGTTTGACCTGAGATTTCTGCGCTTAGTTTCATAATTGGGCTATTGTACGCAGGAAGCACTAAGGTATGTGAATACTTCATACACTAGGATTTTCTCACGATGTTTCTCTTCACCGCTAGCGAGTGGTATCGCTACTACAAATTCACAAGTGTACGTAACGTAGAACACAAAGTGATACATACCGTTGGTACATGCCGGGATTCGAACCCACGACCTTCCAAGTGGGAAGCGAGCGCTAGTAACCTAAGCAAGCAAACGTCACAGTTGCACTAACAGTTTTTCTCTCTCCAGTCGTTACAGAGTGCGGCGCGACGTGCGGGCACGTCGTGCGCCAACTGCAAGACAACCACCACGACGCTCTGGCGGCGCAACCAGAATGGTGAACCAGTCTGCAACGCTTGCGGACTCTACTATAAGCTGCATAATGTGAGTACCTGCACCTTACTCCTCTTTTTTAGATACAGTCGACACTAGGTCAACCTTTACATTTGCGCTGCGAAGTCACCCGTAACTAGGGCTTGTAATATTCGCCCATTTATATTATTCGAATATTGCGAATAGTACTTAACCCAATTATTCAAATAAATCTAGTGAATATTGGCTATTTTATGAAGAAAGTTATTTTTATTTCCTTCTAAGATCTTAATTTTGTAGTTTTTGGAAGGCCTCACTAAACATAGTAGTATACTTTTACTTCGTTAAATTAAAAAAAATAAAGATAAAAAATTCAACTGTATTTTTTTTATTTTCAAATAAAACCGTTGTGGCTAGCCTAAATACGAAAAATCCTTTAACTACGATAGAACCTAGACTGTTCTGAAATGGTCACAAAGACGCCAAATCAAATATTTGACTTCAATTTTGCAAAAACGTGTCAGAAAATAAGTTATTTAACAATTTTGTTGGCAGTACTCTTTAATTTTATCCATACCGCTGGCGGTAGCGTTGAAAATAGTTCGAAAATGCAAATTTATTCTGTATTCCAAATATTCGAATCATCATCATCAGCCATTTGACGTCCACTGCAGGACATAGGCCTCCCTCATGGTTTTTAAGCATCAAGGGTTTTGCCATAATCGCCACGCTTGGATCGATCGCCACGATCGCAGTATGCGGTTGGAATCTCAGGAAGAGGCTGCTGCCCGTCTCCTGGTAATTGATTTTCTTAGTCGCCTCCTACGACATAATTATGTGTGGCGCCGGATTAAGAATAGCGTCACTCCATTTCTTTCCGTGGATGTCATAGAATATTTGAATACTAAAGTCCAAATTATTTGAATAGTAAACCAGGCGAATATTCGAATAAAAACATACCCACGTTTTCGAATAAAAGCTCTACCAAATTTTCGAATAAAAGTCCAAGCCCTATTCGTAACTTAATTGGGTAGGCGCGTGTAAAGGTTGATGTGCTGTCGACTGTGTACATCTCCGCTGATGGAGGCCATCGGCTCTTCAAGTTTCTCTCTTCTTGTTGCCAAATAGTCATTGTAGTGAAAACTTCTTTAGGCCCACTTTGCTCTCTTTCTGAACAGAAAAAAACACTGATCCAGAATAAACCAGGTGATATAAAATTGAAAACTTCTTTAGGCGCACTGTACGCTGTTTCTAAATAGTAAACAAAACTGAACCAGAACAAACCAGGTGATACAGAATTGAAAACTTCTTCAGGCGCTATTTCTTACTTTACGCTCTTTTAGAACAGAGAATGATTCTGAACTGCCACGCTCAGGCCAGTGACGCTCAATTGCGCATACTCGACTCCAGTCGCCATATAAATCTGTTTTTATATTAAATCATATATGTTCTCACTTTTGTCGTGTGATCACACACGTCCTTTTTTACATACATAGGAAAACTTGCTCCATTTTCTCAAATTTACTTTTAATTGCATTCAACTAAAATTTTTCCCACAAAATTCCAGTTAAACGCAACTTTGGTGAAATTTAAGAAGTAATTCAAGTCGCCTTTGTATACATTTCACGATTCAAACGAGCCCAGACTTCTTAGCGTGTCGATGGCAAAACAAATTTTATTAAGATCTTTATTAAACAGTTGCGGCCCAGATTTGCAAGTGCACAAAGCTCATTATTCCTGCTTTAATTTCAGTACGGCTTAAAAGAAACACGCACATAATTAAGTCTAAAGTATGTAGTAAAAACATATGTCAGAGACAGTGAGCTGACGCTGTTCGTTAAATGACGTTTACACTAAGCGCTATATCTCTAAATTACCCAGAGCCCCGCTCTTACAAAGAGCTCCAGAGCCTTTAGGAGGTATAGAATATTTGAAGACGTATTCTGAAGTTAACTTTGAATGGTAATCTAAGAAGAATCGTAATAAAATAATCACAACCGACTCAACTGGTAATGACTTCCAACCCTCCACCACCAGTAACTCAGCGTAGGTAATACGACAACAATTCAAAATGAATGGAATAGTTCTAGCCCTCTTTTCCTGAATAAATATGAGTAGGGCTGCCTGTCTATAGTCGCCACAAAATATTTGCAACAGAAGCTTTGTTTGAATAAATATAATAGCTTCAAGCAATACTCTAGTTTTAGTTGTAGGTAGAAGAAACTGTAAGCAGCATTTGTTACGTAAAGAACTAGGTACCCCAAAAGGGAGATTTGCACTCGTGATGACAAATTAAAAAAATCATAGAACGTAACTTTCCAGAACTTCTAATTGCATTTTGTATATTTTACACAGTGATAGTTAAAAACATAGATGTCTAACTAGAGCTAAAAAATTACCCCACGTTCAATTATGGTACTTGTCAATTGCGTTACCAATCGGAGCGAATTCAGTGTTACCCCGCAAAATATCTATGCACCTGCCACCGTCAGAGCGCCATCTTGCGACGACGTAGGTATTTTGACGAGTTACATCAATGGTTTGACATTTTGTATACAACCAATCATCAGTTACGCTGTGATAAATGACATAAGTGTCCTAGTAAGGTATGGCCCAATCAACATTCACGTCGTCACGCATGGCGCACAAAATGAACCAATCACAGAGTCCTTTACTCTACAGCACGGCCTGCGCTCATTTCATTGGTAGACTAATAGAGTCTGAGGCCGTTTTTGAGTGTGAATTGTGTAGGAAGAAATATCTACTTCTATGGTTTTTTATTCGTATTATAGATTTTACATTTATACTTATAGAAACTTGTAATTTGGCGTTTTAAACGTTTTACTTTTCCATTTATTATTGGATTTTTGTAAACGTCATTGGCATTCTTAGAATTTCTTGTCTAGACTGTACGCTATTATTTTCTGCTTTATTTTAGTAACAAAAAATACATAATCTCACACCTGTATCCCAGAGGGGTAGGCAGAGTTCAGGGTCTACCACTTGCCAAGATCACACCGGTTTCGGATACTTTTTATCATGCCCTGCATCCCCTATTTTCTTAAAATATTTTAGTACATACAAAAAAACATCTGCGGCCATGTTATTCTGTGCTCCGGGACACGCTCCCTCGGGGATGAAACGACATTGACAGTATCTTGGTGACAGATAACTTGGGGTCTGAGCCTACACACATCGCGGCACCCTCGAGACCCGGCTAATATGCGATAAAACTCGCAGGACGATTGTCTCGCTTGAATTACCGTCTTTGGTGTGTACAGTTTGGCTTTTAAAATTGAACAGATTTACTTACAGGGTGTGACAAAAATAATGGATTACCAGGAAACCGTATCTTTAGTAGGTATCGATAATTAGCACTTCTATCAAACAATTTTAAATTTGCACTTTATTGCTATTTCTTATACTTACCTACTAACTAACTTGAAATGCGGTCAAAATGATTTAAAAAAAAAAAATTTAATTTTAAGCTTAACTTATTGGATGTGGTCAAGATATTAATAGTTTCATTCTTTCCGCCCCACCCTATGGACATAAAAATTGAAAAGGAAATTAGATATGGTAGGTGTAAATATCTCTTTATCAATGTATCCTACACATCCCATAGATTATGAGTATATTAGTATCAAAAGAAAAGTTTGTCTCTACTCTCGACACAATTTTGCTCATTTGAACATCATCATCATCATCAGCCATTTGACGCCCATCGCAGGACATAGGCCTCCCTTATGGTTTTCCAAGCTTCCCGGTCTTGTGCCGTCCGCATCCAGCGACTCCTCGCCACCGTAACCAGGCCGTCAGACCATTTGGTGTGTGGGTATTCCCCCGCTGCGTCGTCCGGTCCGCGGTCGCCAGGTCAGAACGTTTTCGCCCCAACGCCCATCAGTTCTCCGAGCTATGTGCCCAGCCCACTGCCATTTCAACTGAGCAATTTTTGGAGCTATATCAGTAACTCGGGTTCTTCTGCGGATCTCCTCATTCCTGATTCGATCACGCAGTGAAACTCCTAACATAGCTCTCTCCATTGCTGGTTGGGCGACCTTGAGCCTTCTTATGAGGCCTACAGTCAGCGACCAAGTCTCACATCCATAAGACATCACTGGTAACACATATTGGTTATACACCTTTGTCTTGAGATACTGAGGTATTTTGGATGCGATAATGACTCATTTGAACGCTACACAATAACGTACCAAAAACCACCTGAGTTTTGTTTTATAAAAAGCTTTGACTATCTGAAAAGCTCAAAGACTACAGAAAGGGACATTTTTCTCACGCCACTCGCAACTCACAACCCCATTCCGGATAAAACAAAAGAAAAACTCCTCGAGAGTGATCGAATGCATTTAGAGAAAACAAAACGGCTAAGTTACGACGGCGCAACTCAAAACGCTTAACACAGAACGCCGCCCTTCGCTCAAGGCACTTGAGATATTTTTTCTGTGAAATGTATACTTTATTGCCCTTTTCAAGTATCCGACAACAATACTGTTTGCTGTAATTATTCGGAAGCAGTCACAATGGAGCGAGAGAATGCTACTTCAGTAGAAAGAATAATGACAGCGCCACAACGGGAGCAGTCAAGAATTGTCGAGGGCTGGCTGTGTCCGCCTCCTCATGCATATTTACATTGTGCAGCAGCTTGCTACCGTTGTACCTCTGGTTTTAAGTTTCAAGTGTGCCATTGATATGCATTAATATTCCGCTATTGCATGTAAATATATTGTTGCTATGTTCATGTTGGATTTATTCCGCGGATATAGCGAGGCTTGCGCGTTGCACTCTACGATGACCTCGTCCTCGTATGAATATAGAGCTCAGAGTCACTTTTGGAGTTTTAACCATGAAAAATATTTCGATAGCTACAGAAAACTATTGTTGTATATTAGAAGTGGAACAAACTCATCCAGGCACAACAGTGCATACTCAGCGAGTACATTTCTATTTTTAGTATCCAAATTGTTGCCACATCTAGTGATATTTTTTTGTACCGGGTACCATCATTATGATCGATTTCACTAAAAAAATGCAATTCATACAACAATACAAGAGCTTATTTGTTATTTACCAACGACACATCATCTCCTACGGCGGATGGTCTTGATACTTTAACAAAGTATCAAGTTTTAAAGTTACTCTCAGATAATAACGCATTGTTGAAATAATAAAGTACTAAAACTTTCGAACTTTTGGTACTACATATAGAATAGACACACTCACTTTTGTAGATCCCTCTTCGTCACACTGAAAGTCGCGATTTTTAACATAGTATAAGTATCAAAATTAGCCAACGGCACTATAAAGCAGTTTATTCAAGTATGTTTACTTAAAATATTTCCTTCGAGTTCTCGATGTGATTGTTCGTGGAGTGGCTACAAATGTCCATTGTGCCTCAAATTGGCCCCTGAGCTTACTATTGCCCCTATTATCTTGTAGGTACAAGGATCTTGTTCTTTTACTCCAACTACATTTAGAGGGCTCACATCTTTTGTTGTTATTGTTTCTACTAACAACATATTGGTTGAAAATGTTTCTGATACACGTTCGTTTGATTTGATTGATATGGGAAAGACTGCATGTTGTGGTGACTTGAAAATCACAAACTAACTTACCCAATATTAAGCCAAAGGCAAAAAGAAATACCGTTGAAGCTCATGATTGGGCAATTTTGTGACAAATAACGATCCCAATGGAATTACCACTTAAAGTAACCAATTGAATTCAATCGAAAATAAATTATTTATTTGGCCATGCACAATAGCAAGTTAATAGGATTACTATGGCGCGGTGCGTGGGTTCGATTCCCAGTTGTACCCGATCCAACCGCAACTTAACAAAGCGTGTTGTCCGTCTGTTCTCAAAAGGTTTTTGTGAATTTGTTTATTTAATTTATCACGCTCGTTATACGTTACTTCCTCTGCTATAGTCGATTAGCTTTTTATGAGGCTACTTCTTTTTTTTTGCCGTAGTTTGAGGTTTTGACGAAAGTCCTTTGTTGCGGCGTATCTAATATAATAATAATTTGTTTTGTTTCAATGACGAGGCAATCTATTCTATCAAGAATACATAGTGTGAAGCTGCTCAACGTGAGAGATGCCCATAAAACTGGTGCTAAGAACTAATAGCTCAACGCATTTGGGAACTCTACACTGATTTCGTTAAGTGCCTTCCACACAAAAGTATTGTATTACCAGTCCACATTGAGAACTAGAAAGAGAGAGAACATAATAACAGTTCAAATGATACATTTGGAATACAATGGAACGATCAATTCAATTTTTGAATCGAGAACGCTCTTCTAGTTTCGTTTTTTTTTTTTCGGCTAAAGTGCTGTTTTGTTCAGCCAACATCCGAGGGAATTTGACAGTCACTGTTTTTTCTTATGTTTTTCTTTTATGTGATCCGTCTGGTTTGAAGGAGCTTACGGCTTACGGGAGGGAGTACCGTCGACAGCAAAACAATTTTTACATTTTCTTTGCAAAGTCGCCCGTAACGTAACGTTGAACAGAGTACATTCATTTAATGATCGACGTAGGTACATAAACATAAACATTTACATACAGGCACATACATTGCTTCTGGCCCCACTCTAGAATACCCTGTGTCGTGGGAACCAGAAACAGCGACATCACAAACATGTAAACATCCAAGACCTGGGGTTTTTTTCTGTTTTTTGTTCCCAGCCGGGATTTGAACCCGGGACCTCTCGCATGGTAGGCAGATGCGCTACCGCTACACCACAGAGGTCGTCAAACACCCAATATAAGTAGCTATGTAGGTATCTATCTAAATAGAATTGAAAGTCACTTTCGACCTCTTGCTTTACCTAGAGATACAAATTTTCTAATTAAGCAATTAGAGGCAAGGCAACGGAGTGGCATCGTTCAAATAAAAAATAACAATAAATAATTCTAACAATGCTAGTTGACTGTTGAGTCAAGCATTAACTGGCGTGTAAGATAAAAAAAGAAAATGCTTAATTTACTCATTACATATGCGACTGGCCAATGGCCAAACGTGGCAGTACACTTGGTCCAACGTTATAATGACATCAATTTGAATATTCAACATTGAACAGCTATCCCATTTACATAAGTTCGGCAGCCCGTTGAAATTGTGGCAATGTTAATGTCCTTTATTACCATTCATTGTTTATCCGAATTTGTGTTGGCTGAAATTAGTGCTAAATTTCCTAGACGTACAAATTATACCTATTCCACTGGTTACATGCAGCAGAGGTATATTGATTTTCAAACAGTGAATTTCCTTTTCCGTTATCGATCAAGAAAGAACTGATTTCGCCAAAATCATAATCACAAAAATAAATGATTAACAATAGAAAAAGTTTTATAAAAGCGGGTGTTTGGGCAGTAGGCTAGAAAGATTTTATCTGTTGGTAATACTCGTACAAAAAAAATGGCGCCCACCGGAAGAGTCCGCGCCGCCGGACAACTTTTTTCTTTTTTGTTTTAAATGGGCTTTTCCCGCCTTTGTTGGACCGGAAATGCATTGCGTAGAGAAATTCCCCACATTTTCAAATCGTAGTGTGTCTCGGGTTACCTCTGAAACGCGCAATTCGTGAAATCCGTCAGAAGTGTTAACATCGTAGTGAGCAATTATAGTAATTTCCGTAATAAATTCTGGCCTAACTTGCTCAAAGCTAAGATCGCTTTTGTTTCTGTTCCGAAAACCAGTTCATCTGATTACTTTACATACGTTCCAAATATTAGCCTGCACAATTTCAACACTGACGTTCGACTTCCTTTGGACTGACCGAGCAAAAAAACTAGTTCATTTTTGCTAGCTCCGTTTTAGTAGCAAGTAACATATTAACACGAATGTATCACGTCGGCCGATGAGATAGCGCTGATGATCACAGATCGCAGATCTGGCTGCGTGCCACTGTATCGCGACATCTCGCGTTCAAAATACACCCCGGGGCCTTGCGAGATGTTCAAACATACGAGCTGAGGTAAAAAGAGGAGATCTATGCTTTGGAATTTTTAAGTGTATTTTCCAGTAACTTCGTACAAGAGCTGTTTCAAATCGTGCTTGAATGATTCGTCATCAGCACTGACATGTTAGCAAAGAAGACAAAGAGCAACATAATTAATTCACAGTGTATCAAGCGCATTAGTGTGCTACGCTCGATTGCGCGCGCGGCCCGCGGGTTTCGGCCGTTACCCCTCCGCCGAACATCTGTAAACATCTTGCCGATAACCATCTGACGTTTGACACAAAGCGCGGTTGCGGGAGATACTATCTCTAAACTATCTCTGCCTCACCCCCTCCCTCCCGCTCTCCCTCAGGCCCTCCCACTTCCGCCTGTGCGCCGTCTAATTATTTATTTATGGCAGGCTATCACACAATCGATGCGCACGAGTGACTACGCTGCACAATTTACGCCAGTACGAATTTAGAAGCCAAGGAGACGAGCTCTTATCAGGCAGGTGATCTGGTGACGCTCACTCTAGAATCCGAGCGTTTATTTGCTTCTTAGAATTGTAGCGATGGCAAATGATGGTTTCTGATGATCTTCTGATTAACCTTCAATAAGATTGTACTATTTTAAAAAACTTACAAAGTAGAGCAAACTGACATAGACAACATACAAAATGTTGGCTAGGAACCGCTTTACGTTTAGCCGCAACCGTCGCCTTAAAATTTCAACAAATAATTGGTCAAGAGCGAGGACGAGCGCACGACCTAAAGGATTATGCAGCAGATTTTTTTTCTCGTTTATTTTAAATTAATACCATGTTTCTCTACTACTCTAAGATCTATGTAAATACCTTTATTGTAGGTTTTTACTTACTTTAAGTGCAAACATGTGGAAACTATTCATACCTGAAAAGTCATAAATGTATGTTGAGACGGACAGGTGTAAACGAACAAAATGTATAAAGAGTTACTCATTTGATTACGATACCCTAAAAGTACACTTACTTATTAAGAATTCTTATGACATCTCACTCACACGGCAAAGTGGTTGGCTCAAGGTGTAATTTGATTGAAAGCACCAAAAAACTCATATAATCATATAATAAGTGGTGGAATAATTACAAGGGACTTAGAGGCAGGTGCTTTCGAGTTATGAGTGCTCGCACGCGCCCGACGCTGGTCGGCAGCATTCGTGTCTTCAAATTGGGTTTAGTGTTTTTGGGCCTTTTAAAATGACACTAATAATTTTGATGCCCGCAAAGTTAACACTCAACTCTACTATAAACGAAGATAAACGACACAGCTAGACTTTGTTCAGAATTCATTGATAAAGTGAGCTAATTGCAAAAGTTCACAGTTTTGAGATCAATCTTAAAAAATATATTTTCACACCAAGTTGAAATTAAGGCAATCGGCTCGAGGACCATCGTATTTCATCGTAGGGTTGTGTTGTGGTGGCGCATACGAATTTATCGATAATCGAGAAGTTGTTAAAGTTCGTGTCGACGTCGAAAGTAACAGCTACTCGTTGGCGGCCGTATATGAATTAGTGTAGCCTGGTAGCCAGCAGAGATTTAGTGCAGACGCGGGTCCACTCTAATTGGACCGGGTCTGACGCCACGGGCGCGAAACATTTAAATTTATTGTTTTTCATAATTGTTTTTGAGGTGTGAGCTGCTGTGAAGCGCTCGCCACATATACCATCTTCATTAGAATACGCCGTCTCATAAAAGTGAACTAGTAGAGCTCCTCGTCAGTTATACGTATGCTGTGCTTTGAAATTACTACTTAGCTCCTTAATTCACAAATAATTTTCTATGTAATTTAAATTGAGTAATTTCAGAGGTTGCATACTTGTTAGTGGTTTATTGCATAAAGGTTTTGTCTTTGGAAACTTTGTAATTTCGCATATTTGGCAATGTTTCTACTTAAAATAACCTGTAACAATCATTTTCAATAGTTTCCAACCTCACTGATGAAATCTCTTTAAATTTATCTCAAAATTTTTAGGGTTTCGTACCCAAAGGGTAAGGGACCCTATTACTAAGACTCTGCTGTCCATCCGTACGTCCGTCCGTTCGTCTGTCACCAGGCTGTATCTCATGAATTGTGATAGTTGAAATTTGCACAAATGATGTATTTTTGTTGCCGCTATAAAACATCAAATACTAAAAGCAGAATAAAATAAATATTTAAGGTGGGCTCCCATACAATAAACGTGATTTTTTTTGTCGTTTTTTGCTCGATATTAGTAACGGTTGTATAGATAATGGTAGACCTCATCGGCGGACCTCATCCAAGTGGCAGGAAGGCGCTGGATGCAGGCCGCTTCCAACCGGTCTTTTTGGAAATCCGTGGAGGAGGCCTATGTCCAGCAGTGGACTTCTTGTGGCTGAATGATGATGATGAGATAATGGTACGGAACCCATCGTGCATGGGTCCGACTCGCACTGGTCCTATTTTTTTTAAATAAGATAACCCCTTTGTTCAATAACGATCATATTAAAAAATCTATAAAGTTAACTATAAAATTGACGTTTTAACTTGAATTAATTAGATTTCAAAAATTACTTTTAAAGAAGCATGAATCTTTTAGATCTTCTCAATTTATTATTTGCGAAGTACCTACTACTTATTGCTGGAGTTCCGTGAGTAAAATTTAATAGTGTCAGTCACAAATGAAATGTTAAAATAATAACAGCGCTGGTCTGGTCCTATAAATCGAGTGTGTCGATAAATTTGGCGGGTGTATAAATCGTCGTTTCAATTATCCCCCGGAGTAGCAGCTGTCGGCGCAGCGCGGGAAGACCGCGTGCGTATTTATTTTAATCGCGCACACTCATCAAACGTCTTCGGCTGTGACTTATCGATATTTCGTACGGTACATCCTTTTACTTCCGGAGACTCATCCACAGTTTCTCGTACACTAACATGCTGTGAATCTACTGTTAACAGCTGTCAATTGAACAAAGTGCATACAAAAAAAACTGTAGATAGTAGTAGATTAACAGTAGATTAACAGCTTGTTAGTGCAGGAGAAATCGGGGGTTACTGCGATACCGAGGTCATGAATTTAAACTGATTTCAAACATTGGGAAAGTGCTGCAGGACAGTTGGTACAGTGGGGCGCTGGCGCCTCAGCGCCGCTGAACGCACGATTGCGGCGTGCGCTAACTGCGCGGAACTAATTCACTAACATCTTAAAAAGAACCGCTCATTTTTTGTCATTAGAGCCGTCAACGAAGACGTATTTTTGATTAAAGGGCAAACCGTCTCCGGTTTTTTCATAACAGCACCCCTTTACTGGCAATAACGAGTAATAGTTGGTTGCTTTTCAGTGAGCCAGTGAAACTGATATAATAATTAGGATTTTATTTTAGTGCCGGCTGCTATGTTACGAGACGTCACAAAAAAGACCAGCTCCGAACTCTCGACGCAAAATTGGCAAACTTCTTTTACAATTGCGTGCGCTGCATTTAAGAATTTAGCTTACATGTGCCTTTAGTTTCGAAGGCACTTTAAAGCTTTAATAAACATAACTCTATTTCCAATAACTGAAACGTTTACGTATCAGACATATTGCATTTAATTGCAATTTGGAACAGAACAAATTCGAAAGTAGAGAGGCATTTAATTGACCCTTTAATTTTCTTACCCTGAAACGAAAACACAATGCCTCTTTCACAGACCTACATCGTCATGATTTTCTCTGTCTCTCATATTTCACAATATTCATAAGACCTAAGGAGTAATTGCTTTTTTTCTTCTCTTTTACCGATGTTTAGGCGATTCCCCGGACTCGCGTGTGGCGGCCACCGATGTCGTTCGCGCCCAATTGAAGTCGCTTCTTTATTTTCTCGGCATGCAACATCTCGCCCATCTCCAGCCAGTGACCTTTTTAATTGCGACTTGAATATCTTCCCTTCGTCTTAACTCAGTGCTTTTCTTGAAAACCTGTGTCAGGGTCGATTGTTTGCTTGTTATATCTCAAGCCAGAGATCATGTTTTGCCTCTTGCCACGATCCCGAAAAACCGCTTTCGCTTGTTTTTTTTACTATTTTTGTACAAGATTATTTTCAGATTGATATTATTTATATACAATTTCTAAGAATAATAGAAATTCCAACTTCTCAACTTCTCTCTCTTCAACTCATAAAAGAAATTCCAGAAATTTTTAAAACATAACGTTCGCTCGCGCAACGCCATCTATTTTAAACTTAAAATAAATATTATCCCACGGGAACGCATTAACAGTATATCAAGTATGTTATGTCTCAATTCAGTTCTCAATTCTTTGTCTATCTGTACGCCAAGTTTCATGTAAATTCGTTCAACCGTTAAATTATCGAAATCCGTAATCCCCGGATCTTTCGTATGTAAGTGAATCCGAAATTAAGTTAATAATTTAAGGAAATGCAAATGACACATTCCAAGCGAAGTTTCAGGAATTGCGTACTTTAAAACTAACCCTAGCTATTTTAGGTAGCCGTTTTTTTCCGGCTAGTTGCGCTATCAAATGCGTCTCATAATTGTAAATTGAAAAATGCAGCCTAATCTAGCTTGGTAAAAATCTGATTGATTTTTACCAAACTAGATACAACAATCAACCTTTGCTAGATACAACAATCAACCTCTACAACAATCAACCTTTGCGTGAGTGCACTTCACTCACTTTACGTTACGGGTTGTGGTGTTTTCGTCCTATTTTATTTGTTGTCATCTGTACGAACGTAATATATAGTGAGCGATCCTATTATTTGCAGTCGCGTTACAGCGCTTTTCACATTAGGTTTTCTCAGCTGTGCATATTCTATCTAATGTGCAAATGCCAGTGTCTTGTCTCGCGTTAATTATAATGAGCTAGAAATGCTAGAATCACTAGAATGGATACAAATAAAACTTGCGGTGGCAGAAAAAAGAAATAAAAGTCGTCGGCACGCTATTCCAAGGTGTCTGTGTCTATTCCGCCTCGAGCGACATGTATGAAATTCAATTTGTTCTGACACACACACTCGTTACCCCTAATGAATGCGGTCAAAGAAAACGCCTAGCCCTAAGTCGTAGGCAATGAAAATGCCACAAACAATTACGACCTTTAAGTATTTACTAACTTTACTACGGACATATTTATCCTTAATCGTTTTGACTGTTTGCTTATTGATGGAACTTTGTGTGTCAGTCAGCTGCTTTTGGTCAAGTACGTTTTTGATATTAAGTAGGTATAGCAACTCAAACATACGGAGGAGCAAGATAATGTAGAAAAATAGAATAGAATAGAATAATTTATTGAAATCTGGTTGAACAAAATAAAGTTTTCAAAAATACTGTTTACATAATAAAAGAGGGACTTACACGATTGCAACATATCGGCTGTTAACAATTTTGATGTAACTGTGGTCCCCCCACACTAGGCCGAGCCTGTATCGTGGGGGCCGAGAAGCGATTTCTAGATTTGTGATTTTTAGCCGTTACAACGCTACTTAATATATATATATATATATATATATATATATATATATACCTTATATACCTTACCGTTAGATACCTTAGATATATATATATATATATATATATATATATATATATATATATATATCTAAGGTATCTAACGTATTTAATAAAACATAATAACTTTTCGAGTACAAATACTAAAAAATAGATAGATAGAGAACACTTTATTGCAAAACAGAAGTTATTTACTGGGTCTTTTTTAATATCTTAGACTTAACAGTTTTCAACTCACCAACTGGATAGAAAAAACCGCATGAGAGGCTTGTTTAAAAATTAACAATTTTATTCTGCATGTAATAAGTTGTTAAAGTTAATTATTAACTTTCCTAAGTGAACGTAGAATTATTTTATATATGTCAAGAAAAAGGTGGGACGTTTAGTAATAACGTTTTATAGGTTATTGTTTTGGAATAAGTCTCATTACATATGTTACAATAATTGTCAAATCTACATAAAAACGGTTATTAACTAACGAAGTCTCTACAGCGACTAGGCATTCATGACAAACTAATAATACCTGATAGACTGACATTAAAAGCCCGATAAAACTTGATATATTTATTTCATTTAATAAATGGTAAAACAATAAAAGTAATGTTATTCTCAAATCCCCCTTTAACATTTTTCACAAAGAATTACAAATTGCAGAAGTTGTTTTGTCAGCTTTCCGAGCAATGCTGCTTAACTGATTAGATTCAAATCTAATCAGTTAAGCAGCATTGCTCAGAAAGCTGAATTTCAAAAAATAAAATATTTACCTATAGATTGGGTTGACCCGAGTTTTGCTGTCATCGCTAGTACCTAGCCTAGGTACCTACTAATCATTATGCGATGTTTAATTTCTGTTACTATTTACTGTATAGTAATGAGATACGCATAGAAATAATATTCTACTCAATAGAAATAATATTATACTCAATAGAATATTATTTCTAAGCTCGCGATGACAGCAAAACTCGGGTCAACCCAATAAATTTTTTTTCCAAAGTGACCTAGGAACGTATATATGCATTTCTTTAACAAGGCATCGTTAATGCACGCTTATTACGTTCATTAGGGCAGTATTGACAATAATTTGCAATTAAGCCTCCGGCAAAAACAGCACAACACCGCATAATGGCGCTATATGTTACAATAGAGCTATTATCTCGCAGTTTTTGCCCGATAATTGTTGTATAACTTTTCCTCGCGGTTAATTACCGCTAATTCGTAACTTTTGTCAATATTCATGAGGCGGGCTCATTTATACTACAGTTTTTCTTTACGCAGCAAGGTATAGCTGCGTATAGCCATTAATAAATTAGTGCAGTATTTGCTATTATTACAGAGCTAAGATGTACTGTGAATAATCTTATATGATTTAGCGAATTATTGTTCTCTAACTGCCAACTGTCTCACCGTAACTTTATAAAACCGACTTCTTTATCCTACTCTCTCTCTTATGTTACTTGTAACAAGAACTGTCTGGTCCCTGTATATTTTTCGAGCACAGCTTGTGTCTTCCTTTAATTAACTGAATCATAAATAAAGCTTTCCCGAGTGTCGGAAAAATTAAGAGCGCGGTCGCCTTTGTGCACAACATTTTCCATGACTGCATTATGGAGCCTGTTATTTTCCCATTTGAACGGTTTTATGTCTGTATGCAGCTGATGTAGCTGATAGGGAGGTATTCACCGCATCACAGACATAACAGAAGCATCAGGTTTATTTATATTTGTTAAGTTATGCGTGCTTACTGATATTCCATATGAACTTCCTCTGGCGTTACTGCAGACTAGCGAAAGCACAAGGGTGTTTCAAAGTAGAATAAATTTAAATCCGGTGCCATTTTCTCGGCAAGCTCCTAAGAACTCACGAGTCATATACTACTCACTTTGTCTTTCTGATAGTATTTACTCTCGTGGAGCTATTCACGCCATCCCGTCAGAAAGATAGTGCATCTAGAAACGTAACGCAATTATTTACACGCACTCGCACGCGCATTACGCACTAATTTTCACGGATTGAGCCCTACGGCACGATGAAGACGTCAAGCTAACCTCTACTTACACGACATGTGCTTCCGAGAAACGTTTACGGTTATACTCTTAAACAGTCGACAGCAACTTTACCTTTACATATAATACAAATAATCACGTCAACGTAACCCAATCACTTGTCCTGACCCTATATTATGCGCAACGAATCCTGAGCGATTCCAATCGTCGTTCGTTAGCCGTTAGTCGTAAATCGTTAGACGGTTGAAATCGTTTAGGATTTGGTGCGCATAATTAAGTCCCTACTCCCAAACCAGGATATTCTGTTCTATGGTAACCAGGCAAGGTCATGGCAGGCATCACAAATTTGGAAATACACTCAGACTGAGGCCATCTGTACGAATCAAGTAGTATGGCGGCCTCCAGTGGAAATCGAACCCGCCATCTCTGTTTTAGTAGTCAAGCATGTTAACCGCTAGACCGACGAGGTTGTCGTATATCGACGTAGTCGTGGATATTTGTTGCATATGCCCGCAAACTGTGTAGTGCACACTGTTTGGTGTGCTTGTATGTGTGTACCAAAAAGTTTATATGTTGTTAAATAAATTAGGTATAAGAAATAACAAACTGATTCAAAGATAAAAATCAAACGGGGCGTTCACGAAATGCTTCTTTATCGCAGACACGCACTTTTAGTGACAAAATTCCTCCATATTGTAACCGCTAGGAGGCAAATAAAGTGGGGTTATTGCAGCAACTTGATAAAGCCGTAATTTTAGCATAAACTAAGCATCTTGATGCTGAAACTAAGGTAGAGCACACATTGGAAATTAATATGACTTTTCAACACGTCACCTTCTTAGTTCCAGTAGGGACAAATAGCGTATTCACCGTCTTAAAATTTGTTTTTTAATTTCCGGTCCAATTACTTATCCAATTTTAATCTCTACGTCTAACCCGGTACAGAAAATGTAACACACGTTGATACTCACGTATTGGTAGGTATTTGATGGACTTTTCCGAGTGATGACAAAAATATGCACTGAGGAAAGTGTTCGTTCAAACGTTTACGCCTGCACTTTTTATTGAAATGAACATTTTGACAGGCATTAGGCAGCGTTTCTTCAAAGTTGCAGCTTACATTTCCTCTGCTCTATGGAAGAAAATTTTAATAAAGGAATTGTTCAGACTGAAATGCAACAATAACTTATTGTTAAACAAAGTAAGTATAAAGTATATTCAATAAGGTGGCACATAAAGTTTCCCAGACGGTTAATGGGGTAGTTCGCGTGACACTTACACATTACCGCGGCTCTGCTCGCGTTCTCGTTATAATGTGTCGTATGAAAACTTGCTAACTATCGCTTCAGTGAAGGCAACAATCTCTCAACTGTTTATTTACAACGCCAAAGTATTTTAAACATTTATCAATTAATGTTTTACTTCTGCCCTTTTGTAAAGCACTGAAACTTGGACTTTTAGGGTTGGCAAGACAATTACCCCTACTCGGATTTCAGTAAAGGTTACATTCAACAAAACTGAAGTATTTAGCTCATATTGCGTATTGCACAACTGTATAATCAAACAAAGAGGTGTATTCTCCCTGACTTTCTAAACGTAGGCTTAATATCTACAGCTTTCAATACGTACATCCTAACTAACCCTATAACCTAAGCAGAATAGCTTCGCACATACAGTAGGGCTGGCTATGTAGGTAATTTACTAGACATAATGTTCAGTTATTAAGCAATTTCAGTACCAACATGGCGTACATAGCTAACTTATGTCATGCGACTCTGTATATGTGATTGTTAGAGGAGTACAGCCTCTATTATGTTCGTTGACGCACAGAAAATATAGGAAACTAGAAGGACAGTCTACCTACGAAAAGATACTACACACGCTTGGATAGGAATTTGATAGATATTATTAACTTGTTATTTAACCACTGACCATTTACCCGCTATTTAGAAGCGTTACACTTTATCTGATAAGTGATAATTAATACAGTATAGGTATAGAGAGGTTGGGGACGTTCCTCCACGCAAGTTATGAAATTTAAGCATATTTATTGTATTAGGTATATAGATTTTTTTGTTCTACCCGATAGGATTTGCGATATTTTCAGCAGCAGTCAAATAATTAACTCATTTCATCAAATCCTAAGTTGTTCTTCTGTTCAAATAATATTGTGGCTTACCATAGGGTATATTACCGTCCATTACAGCAGTATGAATGATACGTTAGTCCTCACAAGGTATTGTTTGATTTGCATGCAAATTCCGTTCTTAAAGCCAGTAGTTAGATCCTTAGAAAGATAATAATTTTTCTTAGAAGGAAATCTTAATGTGATTGCTACCAATTTAATTCACGTCTATTCAAATGGTACCTCGTACCTATACTACATAACACTAATACTAATTTAATGTCATTCTTAATACTAAGCGGTTTTTAGAAAAAACCCAAATATAATTTTGTTTCCACCTTTCCTGCGGAGGTTGATAGCAGTAGCTATTTAATGATAACAATAAAATCCATACAAAGCAAACACTTGTTTTGGTCCCGTACTAGGTAACCAGATAAGATATCACAAACATGGAAATACCAGACTGTGGTCATTTGTACAAAGTATGGCAGCCCCCAGCAGGATCGAACGACCTATGTCTTGGTATTAAAGCGAATCACCGCTAGACCAACGAGGCGAGCGCGACGTGCAGAGCGCATTTTGTTCATTTGGGATACCAGACCAGACACCAATGCATTTTAAACAACTTGCGTCTAAAAGATCAGTGTCGTTGCCACCCAGAACCAACCAATGCCAGCATCTTAGAAGCCATTCATCACTCCCTCAGTTCCAGAAAAGGCTCTGTCCTGACCCAATTTCCTGCGCTCAAGCAATTCGCAAGCTAAATCTGTCACATCTGCAGCCAGTATTAATGCATTTTATATTGGCACAATTGGTGCACTGCCGACGGCGCGGTATGCGCAATGTGTGGGCAGTTCGCGGTAAGACATTAGGGCCATCGGGAATTGGCACGCACTACGCAGTGACACTACCGCTCTAATAATATAACATAAGCAGCCTATTATATGTCCATCAGATTGCTGGCATCGACTGGATGAGGATGGCTGAGGACAGAAATAAGTGGCGGGCCTCGGGGAGGTCTATGTCCAGCAATGTTGAATACAGGCTGATTGATTGATATGCCCCACTGCAAGGCGCAGGCCTTCTCTCAAAAAGAGTAGAGGCTTAGTCACCACGCATGCCCACCGCGGATTGGCGCTGAGTTTTGTAAACACATCAGACAATCAAGTTTTCACTCAAGGATGTTCTACGCTGTTGAAAAGTGGTATTGCTACTACAAAAAAAAACTAAAAAAAACAGACTTCACGAATGCGAGGCCAACGTTCTACCATTGCGCTACCATACAATCGCCACTCTAATGGCATACTTAAAGTTTTCCTTGCTTACTCCTACAGTCGCGGGATAAATCTTGTGAAAGCGATAGGTCTCACCGCATCTACTGCGAAGTTGAGTTCCTAACGAAATAGTCACATAGCCATTAGTCACTTTCCAACAAATGATTTAGCGAGTACATCACAACATCGATGATTAACAACACGCTAGCCACAGAAAAAAAACCAATAAATTATTTCTGTAATCATCTATATCGAATGAGCTTTGATAGTATTTCAAATTTTTTTTTTGACATTCAGTTAAATATAGATGAAAATAAATATATCTACGATGATTATTGCCCAGAAGACGGTTTGAAAGAAGATAGCGCAGGCCTCGGAGGTTGCAGTTCGGCTGTTGAGCCCGAATTAATGAATGAATTGATTACATCGAGAGGAGTGTGTTTACTGTACAGTCAAAAGAACATCAACTATCATGATGTATTCTATTCACTTGCATTACGAGTAATTTTGCAACAAAAATGTAAAGGCTGATCTGCTATCAACTGTGCATAGAAGATTCAGATGCGTGAGTGACCCACCACTTAGTACTGTTATGATGCTTAGAGTCTAGACAGCCGGTAGTCCTGAAGGGTCGCAATGTCTTGTTGACAATTTAATTGTGTCTCTATCTGTGAAATCACATGGGAAACTTTAAGAGAAAGAACGATTGTATTTTCATAAGGAAAAGACATGAAGCTATTTCATGATGTTCTTAAAATTGTTACTTGTTATTATTCAGAATAAATATCACTTGGTGTTCACTGATCGCATCCCACTTTTATAGTACCTACTATACATTTTATGTGAAAGTTTGTATTCTTAAATGTTTTGTTTTTGTTTGCAATTGAATTGGAGAACGAAGTCGCTGTTACGCGAGCATCCGAAGCGCCAGTGAAATCGTGCATCTAAGGCACAAGCACACGCCGCCGGGATACCGGGAAGGCAATGAATAACGCATTGTCCGACGGTCCGTCCGCCCGCGCCGTGACGCACCGTTCTCGGTACCGCCGGCCGCCGTACACACGTTGACCGAGAATGTTGACCTCCGAATTAATTAGGGGTAACATGTTCACTTGTGCCCGGGATGACAGCTAACATGGGGACCATTAGAGCGGGCACCCGGCGTCTTCAACTCCACATTCCATACGGGTAGTGTCTGAAGAGAGAAGTATCCTCTGAAGTTTCTCCAACTCTACATTGAGAACACATTTGTTGTAATAATACGTCACGGCACAAAAATAAAGTCATAGGTAACATAAAATTAAACGAACAAAAGTACTTACATGTTGCCTAAGGTGTGTCTATGTTGCGACAAATGGCAGCTTACTCAGTACTGTGCTGATGGCGTGAACCTTCAGCGCTGATTTTCAGTCAGTACCCGCGGTAGCTCATAATTGTCACTTAAACGTGAATCATCTCTCCTTTAGAAAATAAATTTCACGAAACGGAACGGCACTTGGTGGAGAATCCATAAAACGGCCCAAGCATAGCCACTTAAAGTCAAAAGCATGACCCTTTTGCCGGCAACGGAGTCGAACAGCAGAAGACGTTGTTCGGTGCAGTTCAGACGGAGCGTCCAAAACGGGCGTCGGACGCATCACAGCGGTAATTAGGATGCACCGTATGTAAGTTTTACGAATGTCGGCGCCGCGGCTTCACCGAACAGCTGCATATTTTTTTGCACAACTCTATTGTGCCTTGTGCACTTTATGGCCGCGGTCGTCTTTATACCGCTTAGTTAGCATGCTAACTGGCTGCGGCGGCTTTTTTATAACTCTAAATGTCATGTCAAAGCAATAAAGAGGGAACACTATTATAAGTGTAGCCATGAATTGCGAAAGCTATATAAAGATGATTAAGGAAGCGTTTTTTTATTTTACGACTGCGGAGGTCTCGGTCGGAATGTTACGGTACTTAGACAATCGTGCTTAATGAGAGTCGGTAAGCCGTAAGTGGGGCTGCCTTTTGACCGTGACTTCCTTCAAAATCTTTAAGCCTATTAAGATTGTCCTGCCTATTCTTAAATTTAACCATGATTTTAAAAACCTATTTAACCATGATGCCAACAAGTAAGTCATAAACTTGATTGTCCTTTATAAAACAACAAATTATTTTAGTACTATGTTATGTTTTATGTTACTGTAGGTAACTGTATTTTTTCCATAAAAGCTTTGCCCGTCATTTCGCGTATAGTTCCGACAAAAAGTATATTTTGTTACTATCGGTACGCCATTCAAATCCGTACAGCCGGTTAAACTAATTACATGACAAATATACAAACTTTTACATCAACGGGGTGTAACAAAATACCCATACATGAGTCAAATCCCAAGTAAAACCATGCGAACAACTTTACTGTGAGGAAAACTTCGAAATCACTAAATAAACGAACCGTTCCTTAATAAACTTATCATCTGCGGAATTAAAATGTATAGAAAGTTTCCCCGTACCAAAATTTGCTCTTATTGACTAGAAGAACCCTAATTTGCAGAGCAACATACATAAGGATAGGGATTTGTTAACATACACCATGTATGTTATTAGTAGGATTTAAGAGACCGACTCTTGTTGTCTTGGTAACTGTGATAATAAAGGCAAATTCCAATTGCTGCAGGTGAACCGGCCCCTGACTATGAAGAAGGAGGGCATCCAGACGCGCAACCGCAAGCTGTCGAGCAAGAGCAAGAAGAAGAAGGGCGGCATGGGCATGGGTGGCGGCGCGTGCGCACTGTCGCTGGGCGGCGTTATGGGCGACATGATCAAGCCGCTCGGCGACGCTAGCAAAGGCTTCGGCGGCGGCGGTTTCCCTTCGGCTATGGACTTTGGTGAGTCATGAGTCACTGGACTAATGTAGCACTTCTTCTTCTTATCATGTCGGTTACCGTGGTGAAAGGATTAGCACTAAAAATCAAGGTGATCAATGATGGCGTGATCAAGCCGCTCGGCGATGCTAGCAAGGCTTCGGCGGTGGCGGTTTCCCTTCCGCTATAGACTTTGGTAAGTCATGAGTCACTGGACTAATGTAGCACTTCGTCTTGTTATCGTGTCGGTTACCGTGGTGAAAGGATTAGCAGTAAAAATCAAGGTGATCAATGATGGCGTGATCAAGCCGCTCGGCGACGCCAGCAAGGCTTCGGTGGCGGCGGTGTCCCTTCCGCTATGGACTTGGTGAGTCGAGAGGCACTAGACTAGAGTAACACTTAAAATTAAGCGGCGGCGGCTTCTCTTTCGCTACGGATTTCAGTAAGTCGAGAGTAACTGAACTAGTGTAGCACTAAAAACCAAGTTGTTATTATATAGACAAATTTATTAGGAAGCATTTCAGCATGAATAGCCAGGTTGCAATAAGCTCCAAAATAAGCAGATTGAAATAACTATATTGGTAGCACGTGCCGAAGTAGGTACCGAGGAAGAACTGGTGTAATAAAACAGTGCTGTAGTCGAGACAAATCGACGAAAGTGATTAGATTTAATTTTTCTGTTAAAATTGTACCTACCCACAATTTGACTTCAGTTGTCCCATAAAAGGCCCTTTCGAGAAAATCAAATTCACACAGTGTCCTTCGCCACACTTTTCAAGCTATCTTTGTATCACAGTAGAGATGCATCTAATAATCATTATAACATCTTCGTATTTGTATCTAACATGACTGTTTAAATCTAAAATGACAGTAATGAACTTTGACCTCTTGAGATAGAGGATCTTTTTTGAATGACTTTTAAATACAAACAAAGACATGTAATTACAAATTGCACACCAATTGCTAAATGCCAAACATCAACATGTTTTGAGCTGGGGGTCGCAGATGCGGATCGCAGGGGGTGGAAAGAAGTGGCGTGCCTAACGTTATGGCCACTAAGACCTATTATGTGACGGCTTTCCTAGAAGTCGATAATGCCCATCTGAAACCATTTAGCCAGATTTTCTGTGGCCTTATTTTTTCCCTGCAGGATAGGAGATCGTATTTATTCCTGAAACTTTAATAGACATCCCAAATCTATTTGTAAGTTAATTTTCATCAACATCCTTTTCACACAACACAATCGCCTGTCCTAGTGCCAAACTAGGATGCAATTAGGATGCCCTGTGCTACGGTAGACAAGCAAGAACATCACAAACATGAAAATACATCCAGACTGAGGCCATTTGCACAGATCGAGTACGGCAGCCTCCAGCGGAAATCAAACCCACAACCTCTGGTTTGGTAGTCGAGCGCATTACCGCTAGACCAACGAGGCTGTAAAACTTTCACTTTTATATTATTTGTAGGGCCAATCAATCAATCAGTCAGCCCGTATTCTTCCACTGCTGGACATAGGCCTTCCCCAGCGCACCGCACTTCTTTATTTCCCCGGCTATTCTCATCCAGCTGCTGCCAGCAATCTGCCTTTGGAGCCGAATTATGCGCACTAAAGCCTGAAGTTTGCGTTTGCAATTAGTATGGAATTTAACAATTAGACATTAGGATTACGACAGGATTTGATGCGCGTAATATAGAGGCTGATCGTTGGACCAGCGAGCTGGCGGGTGTCCTACACTGCGTTTGACAGTGGGTCGGACCATAATCATGAATTAATATCGGTTTCCCGATTGTCCACAGGCCAGCACCAAGTGGGGCTGGTGCACCCGGCCGCGGCGCACATGTCGCACTGGTACGGGGCGCCGCACCAGGGCTTCGCCCCGCCGCCCGCCTCGCACAACCCCTACCATCACCACCATCTGGCGCAGCTCAACTCTATGGTGAGTCTACTGTTCTGTTGTTGAGCTATGGATCTGGAGGAGGGCCTTTTGGGCCTGGCTTTTTGTTGAGTTATATAAACGGCTTAAAGTTTTTATCACTTCTTAATTTTTTTGCGATGTTCTATAAATTTTGTGCTTCTAATTTAATATTTTCTAAATATATAATTTTACAGTTTCATGGTGCATCCAATATAGCAGGAGATTTTTTTGCGATTCGGCTCTACAAAGCTAATTGCCCTTGAGCCCTAAGGAAGCTTGCATATACCTAGTATTTTGACATTCAACGAACTGAGTGTTTACTTTACTTAGAAATAAATTTATTTATTTTTCTTAAGATGCTTCTCCATATTTTCAAGTTTGCAATTAACTTCTGTGATAATATTGTCAACATTTTCATATGATAAAAATGAGAAGAGTTATACAAGGTGTTGAGTTGTAAAGTAACGACCGACTCAGGGTACTTTCTACTCATTAATACGAACAACTTTTACTATAGGACCAACTCTAAAATCTTTAAAAAAAATTAGCTGTTCCATACATTTTGTTTAGTATGGCACAGCTGTTTTTTTTTTCGTGATTTCGCGGTCGACCCGATAGAAAAAGTTGTTAGTAAGTATCCTGAGTCGTGCGTTACTTTACAAATGAACACGTTGTATATATGTTATCATCACAATTCATTTCACACATCTATGCATCTGATATGCAAACCTAACGAGGTGTCAGGTCAGATTTGGTCCAGTTTTGATAAAACTGACTTACTAAGTTTTCTGCTACCTATTACAATAACTGTTTTCATATTTTTACTTCAACAATCAACAGTTACTCTGGTTTTCATGCGTCTTCTCCGTTTAATGTTTGAGATCATTAGTGGGCAACATGTAGCGTTATCAGAGCGTTCTATCGGCTGACCTTCCCCTAATGTGTCTTTGTTTTCTTTTGCAGACTGGCTGGAGAAGTGAGTACACGTGATAAGTCTACCAAACTCGGGCCTACTGTAAGGATAATGATAACTAAATAATATGGATCTAGCTGCGCCTGAACAGTGGCAGTTTGCTCGCAATATAAGGACTAGAGGACGCAGACGTCAGTTTGCTGTGATTTCGACTAAGACCACTTCAACCTTTGAAACACATCACATAATGTATAAGACTGTTGAAAAGAATTGACTTGTTTATACATTACGTCCTGGATAACATGGATAAATACAAAGTGACTGTTGTAAAGCAGCAACTCTACTAAACTAAAACCTTTGTCCCAGTTATATTCCAATGAGAAAGACTTTTCCGAGATTGATTCTCTACAAGTATTAACTAAAGTGTTTTACACAAAACATTACGAAGTAACTAGCGAAATTGTACAGTATTATAATAGTAGTTAAGGTCGGTAAAGACTTAGAGCGATTATGTTTAAGTATCAAAGTATTGTTCAAACAAAATAATGTGTATTTTGTACATATCTTTATTAATTTATATTCTGTTCCTGTATAGTTTGTTTTCGTTTTGTAATTTAACTAGCGGCCGGCCGGTTTATAGGAATTGTGATGTGTTCAGAGAGTATTCGAGGCAAGTTCTAGAGTTTTGTACATTTTATTAGATTTAATTGATATTGAAAATTGAAATGCAATAGCTATTTATGTAATTAGTGTAAACCATGATGTGTAAATAATAGCAGGTTTATTGAGTAGCGTTTTGAAGATATATTTCTGTTTATATTTGCAACAGATGATGAACAGAAAACACTGGTCACTAAATTGAAACAAAACATAAAACCTAACAGTGTATACAATTTAATTGAATCAAGTTTTGTTTAACATGTAGGTAACTAAAGTTATAATTATTAAATCAGTGGCCATAAAATAAACAAAATTAAATCAGAAAAATGAAAGTATTTACCTACCATAGGGCAAAATCAAATCGGGTAATTAGTAGAACAAAAAGTCAATAAGTAGAACAAAAAGCAAGAAGAAATATATGATTACAGTAATACAGTTGCTCAAATTAAATATTACCCCTCAAATATCATGTCATTATCATTCAGTCAAATGTACATAGTAAAATATTATGTAAAAGAAAGTATGTATCTATTTAAAAGAAAAATCATAACTAATAACTTAAAACTGTGTTAATAGTGATCACTACAAGACAGCCTATTACAATATCCTGTACCTAAACTTTTTAGTTTTTAATACAAACATTGTGAAGTTGTGTATTTTAATGAAATTGTGAATAAATTATCAATATTGATATTACTGGCTGTGTTTTTACTCCGAAGTTACCCACAAGTTACCTTAATGGTCCCGGAAGTAACCAAATCTAAAACAAAATCAACTTCGGGGCTGCATAAGCTGCGATCTATTCCTAATAATCATCATCATTATTCTAAGAGTGGGACTTTTGTCGGTGCGTTATCACCTCCCTTCACCGCCTGGTAAGTCCAACTGCTTTTTAATAGCCGGAGGTCATAGGTTTCGATTCCCACTGGGGCCCGCCGCACATTCGTACACATGGCCTCTGTCTGGATGTATTTCCATGTTTGTGATGTCCTTGCCTGGTTACCAAAGTACCTACAGGGTATCCTAGTTTGGGACCAGGACAAGTGATTGTGTGGTGTGGAAGTTATTGTTATTTGGTCAATACAGCTTCTCCGCCACCTTCCTCTACCTTTCTTTTCTTTATATGACGTTCTTTATAAAACTGTCGTGATATAACAAGTGTCCCACCATCTCCCTGTTCTTATTTCGATCATCCCCAGATCATTTCTCAGAACAGTCGGACACCCTTAAATTAGAAATCAATCCAATTGACCGGCCAATGCATCGCATCTCATATCGCTCAGCCACCGTAAGTCACCGGATCAATTCCGGCATTCTACATAAAAACGTCCGAAAGTGCGCCTTATCTCGTGGCAAATTGAAAGTGCACCGGCCCGTGAGATTGTGACGCAACGGGACGCGGACCAGACATATGCCGCGGGATTTAGAGAGAGACCCAGAGAGTCCCCTTTGCCTAGACATTGGCTTCGTTCGTCTTTTGTCAACTTCCAGTGTACAACCTACTATACTCTAGCTAGATTTTAGATAATACAAGGAACGGAGAGGGTGAGGGGGGAGACTGGGGGAGCTGGCCCTGAAAAGCTATGGTCTGCCGCACGGAATCCCAATGCATTGTATATAGTAACCCAACATCCTAGGGTGGGCACTTTACTATTTTATACAGGCGTGGACTCGGCTTTTGGTTACGCTCAGAAGTACCCAGACAAAAATCAAGCCTACGCCCGCCATGTTACATAGTCGTACAGAAATAAAAATAAAACTACACAACAAAACTACATGTAGTAGAAAAAACTGTGATATATCATCTATCAATTTGAATTATTATGGCTAACTTAGGTAAAACACTCTTTACTGAAAGGAACACAAGAAACAAATACATAGATACCCATAGTACGTACAATTAGTCATTCATCGTCTCTACCAAACCTTTATGTGATAACTTATCGTACGTTTCAAGAGGAGATACGATGCCGCGCTTCTGTCTATAGGTATTCACGTATGGCCCTATTCAATTTTAATCGCATCCCAGAAGAATGGCCATCGGATGAAACGCTCCCCAGGGATTTACTAGAACTTACTTAATAAGATCGCTTTTATTTGCGGTTTACTGCAGCGGGATTGCAAGGGTGTCATTGTTGGTGTACCAGCCAATGTTTGCGATTGATCTTTTTAACGTTTGGAGGAAGTATCTTTTGCGGTTGAGCGAGCATGCCATCACGTGTGCGAGATGGGGACTTAATTGCATAATCCGTAAACAAAAACGTGCAAAATCCCCGCGCTATGGGAGTTCAATGGGGCCAGACTAACATAAAAAACCGGACTAATGCGAAAACGATCCGCGCCATGGGGTTCCGAGCAAACGATTAGAAACCTAACTTTTCAATTGAAAAAAGTATGTTCTCCCAATCAGACCAACTCCAAAGATGGCTTTATAATCTTTTTTTCTGACATAACTACAAACAATTTTCGAATATATTTTGTTACTTTAATTGCCATCATTCATGATTCTATGTCAACGGGAAGTGCCTCAGTGCTTATGATAGTAAGTTTTATCGTATGAAAAAATGTAATAAAAAATATCATCTTTTGATTGCGTTGACCTAGTAGCTTGAATAACTTATTGAATACTTGAATATTAATTTTCACTTCATCGCTTAGAAAACTGTTCCTGAGAAAAAAATTTTTGGCAGACAAACGTACTGACAGACCGACTGATGGACAGATGAAGACTGAAGGACGGATGGACGGACGGACAGACGGACCGATATACGGACAACAAAGTAATGCTATAAGGGTTCCATTTTTACTTTTACATTACGGAACCCTAGAAACAAGGGATTTAAGAGAATCCTACGAATTTTCGAGTAAGTATTTCGAGTGAAGGCTGTATAGGCATAAGTCACGGGCGTGCACTGTCCGGTGATATATTCACCGCTAGCGCGGGAAAAAATGTCGCGCGAAAAAAAGTGCGCCATCACTCCAGAGAATTTATTGCTCACTGCTGCGGCGCGGAATATTCGAGGCTACACCTACACCGTGGAATGTCCGAGAGGTACCCCCCGAGGTGACGAAACCTCGCGACATACTAAATTACGTTTGCTGCAGAATTTACAATAACTTCTTTACTTTACCTACCCGTATTGTCAATAACATCATTTACACTGCCTTGCATATATGTAAGCATATCTTCGCTTAACAAACAACACCGCTTGAGTCGAAATTTTACGGTTTTGACTTTAAAATTCCATTTGGTGCAGATTTTAAGCACGAATCGATCAACCTGTAAATTCAAGCTTTCAGACTAAACAGCAGCCTCTATTCAAGAAATAACACCCCTCAAATATTATTTTTATGGAACACCGCAGAAACCAAACATATTTTTACCTCTCCTGAACTTAGGGAAAAATTACTAGTGCATTCAGGGCCGTATTATCCATAACTCGACTGCCTAGGGGCCCCACACCGACTAGGGGCCCCGCGTTAGATTTTTTTAAATGTTTCTTCAATTGATAATGAAATATTTCTTTTTTGTATTTCCTTGAAATATTGCATAATAATACTTAAGTGAAAAAATTAAAAAAATATTGTTTTTCAGTTTTCAAAACGACATATCAAATTTTCAAATTTGTACAGAGAGTAAAAGATTTCAAGTCAGATTTCTTGAAACATAGATTTCTTGAAACATACATGCACTTCAAAACAATAGATGAAAACGAAACCCTTATAGTTTCTCCATGTCCGTCTATCTGTCTGTCTGTCTGCCTGTCCGCGGTTTAGCACAGACAACAAGGGTTAGAAAGTTGAAATTTGGCTCAAATATACATATTCATCATGTCGGCAAAACGGTAGAAAAACCTTAAAAAAATAATTTTTTTGATTAACCTCCCTTACACCTAAACTAGGGAAGTAATTTTTTTACTCACCTACACCATAGTGTGGAGTATCATTAGATTTATCTACTCTGATACTATAATACAAAGATTATAAAACTGAAAACAAAACTCTTATGACAAACATTACGAATAGGCCAAAAATTAAAATAAAAAGTTTTATTACGATACAGGTCTTGTATGGACACCTGTATCATAATATAACTTTTTAATCATAACGACACACCTATACATACAATCTCCAGCTGGACCAAGAAGGTTGAAAATCTATTTTAAAAAAAAAAGGTTTCTATGAACGTGTCCGCGGCGACGCAACACGCATGCGCAATCGATGTTTGCGCCTTGGCGCCAACATTTTACATTTAAAAAAACTTTTCAATATTTAAACAAAGGTTATTTCTGTTTGTAAAATAAATTAGTTAACAGTATTGAAAATAACAGAAATGAGGTCAACATTAACATACCCTCTCCGAGTACCTCCAATAACGCTTCCTGTCCGGTTCAAATTAAATTTCATAATTGTAATATTCAGATCATCAATAAATATTACAAGTAAAAATAAATTTGTTGATATTCAGCGTTTTATTTGCAATATTATTTTATGTATTATAGTATGAGAGTAGATAAAGTAGTGTATGACGCTGTACATAATTTGGTCTTATAACACCTGTGTGATACTATAAAAAAACTCGCCTTTGACTCGTTTTCGTACTTTTCGTACTTCGTACAAATTTTATTGAAAATTACTTTGATGAAGTTATATCGTTCTCTGCAGCAGGTAATCAACCCCTCCTACGGTACTCTACACTACGTGTGGCCCGATACACACTTGCCCGATTTTTATCATGATTTTTAAAAATTCAACCCCTTGGAGAACCCCCAACTAACAACTTCATTAAAGCAATTCAATGGTATTTGTACGAAGTTTTTTTTATAAATTGGTACACCATTACTCAAAATTTGTAATACTTACTTAGCCGTGATAGTTTTCTGTTTAAGTTTATTATATGTGCTATTTCTTTCAAATATTCCACGTTTCTAAAATAAACCATTTAGCCAGGAAGGAAAATTTACGATTTAAAGCGCAGTATTTAACAAACGGGTCCCTGAATCGAAAAATGGTTTATCTACACCCACAATATTCTTAAACCACAAATTTGACAATCCCATAACATTTTATTTTGCCACTTTATTGGCGTGTTTAATAAGCTAAATATATTTTAGGAATTAGAAAAGGGTAAAAGGGGCCTGAGACGAGCGTTGCTTAGGGGCCTCGGCGTGGTTAATCCGGCCCTGAGTGCGATTTTGTTTGCGATGTTTAGTTTCCATGTAAAGTAGTTTCCAGTTATGCTGACGTGAACAATAAAATAATAGTAATAAATTCCACACAACACAATCACTTGTCCTGGTCCCAAACTGGGATACCCTGTACCCAAACTAAGATGGACCCGGACCCTGTACTATGGTAACCAAGCAAGGACATCACAGAGATGAAAATACACCCAGACTGAGGTCATTTGTACAAATATACGGCGGCCTCTAGTGGGAATCGAACCCACGACCTCCGGCACGACAATCAGTCACGGTACCGCTAGACCAACGTGGCAAGTATAAGCAGAAACAGCATACATTTTCTTATCGCGAAAACGCTCAAGACAGATTCCTCAGTCTAAGCTTCGCCATGTTGCTGCAACTTCTCTTGGTCTAAACAAATGACAGTCGCAAGTCTCCTAAAGGTCGTCCAATATGGGATCCCTTATTCTCAAGTGTCCGAAACAATAACGGCCAAAATCCTTTGAGGACATCTAGTCATAGTGTCCAGTGACTCGTGAGTAAGGGATCGTCGACTTAGAGCAGCTGCATCCTTCTTGATCCGTGAATCAATCTCGGACTTACAAAACTGGCAAACTTATCTGTGCCTTAACCTCGAGCAAAAATAAACTCTATTTTCAAGGGTGAGATGTCAATGGTAAGAGAACTGATGGAAAAGGAATATTTTGGTCGTCTTTACTTTGCGCTTATCTAGCTGACCCTAGCCACTAGGTTTGGATTCGAATGTCACGACACATTAGGTGCACGCTCGAGGAAATTTTAATACCTATTTTTGCATTTTAGGCAGACAAGTTCGAACTTTGAGGTTCGAACCTTGAACATCCAAAGTGTTTTATTAACGCCGTGTTTCTCGTACCTCCACTGACAGTCTACTAATCTATTGAAAACAGCTGTCAGTTTACCAAAGTGCATACAAAAAAATCACTGACAGCTATTAACAGTAGGTTACCAGATTGTTATGCACGAGAAACCAGGGATTAGTCTGCCAAATAAACAAATTAGTATGCAAAAGCCTTTATTATAAACTTAATTTTATATTCACACTTACATACCGTACGTATTAGTTGTTATTAAGTAATCATGATAATTTATTTATTTCTCAGTCGTTGTACGTATTGTCTTAGGTGGTATTGCATACAGGGTAATAGCTAAAGTGCGCAATTTGTAAGACACTTACCCCCAGTTTCTTGTACACTAACACCCTGTTAATCCACTCTTAACAGCTGTCAATTGACCAAAGTGCATACAAAAAAACCACTGACAGCTCTTAACAGTAGATTAACAGCCTGTTAGTGTACGAGAAATCGGAGGTTAGAGTTGGTGTTTGGCAACAACTGTTGTTCTACGAGTTTTTTGTCAGATTTTTATTTTTCAAAATAGTAGGCTCTATACATTTAAATTAGTGGTCCACCAATGTAACAGCGTACCAAAACCCTGTATACATAAGACACACTGTCAGAGTGCTGCACGATCTTTCACAAACTATTCTCTACATAAACTTAACATTGAATATCAGTTAAATATCCTATTAAACTAAAATAAAGCATATAAACTATGTTTATTATGGCAATAATATTAGCTTTTAAGGAACAAGCCAAACAATGAACCCTTGGAAAGAAGCGATTCGCTGGGCAATACGGTCAAGTGGAAAAATAAGTAATATCGGTCCGCAATCCCCACATTATTCTTCAAGTTACTATCCCTTTGAGCAAAGTGATAGGATTTAGGTACGAAAGTGATTTCTTCCGCTTTATTCAACTGTAAACGATTCTTTACCCTTTTGTGGCACCAAAGATTATGGCATCGAATGCTTTTGACTTTAGAACCCAAAAGTATTTATGCTAATTTAGATAACCACTGAAAATGCAGCATCTTTTAAAGTTATTTATAATACACTGCGGAAAGTAAGTTACTACGAATAAGTGCCACAGACACAGAAAACTTATTTTTCAATGCAATTGCTCGTAAAGCGTTCTTTTTTATGTAAATACATTGTGCGGAAAGGGATCCTTTAGAGCTACGCTCGTGTTTTCACTCTGTGGCACTTATTCGTAATAACCTACGTATATAATAAATAACTATTAAACGGTAGTGCTTAGAATGGTGCTAGAACAAGTTATATAATTTGAATTATACATCGGAGAGTTCAGTTCCCGGAAACTACCAGAGTTCGTAGATAACCGATTAGAGGTTGTTAATTCGATTCGTGAAAAAAAAACCTTTGCATCTACGTAATGAGATGATTCATGTATTTACAACATGGACGAATTTAAGTTACAAGGTGACAGAACGTGCATCTAGACAGGAGCACGATACATTACATTTAGACGTACTTGCTGTTGAAACACTTGTGACATGACAGCTAATACACTTTTGCATTTTGAAATTTGAACCGTTTTTTTTTATTAGACATAAGTTGATTTCAAGTTGGTGCAGATATTTAAAGTTAAATCGCTAATTTAAGTTTCGATTTCTATTTTTATCGTTCACTATCCTGTTCGATATTATTCGTATTTTTTCCGATTTAACCAGAGCCTAGAGTCTTACAAACATAGATGTTATTAGTCTCTACTTGGTAGTGTAC
The DNA here is from genome assembly GCA_963969515.1 of Yponomeuta evonymella. Classification (NCBI taxonomy): domain Eukaryota; kingdom Metazoa; phylum Arthropoda; class Insecta; order Lepidoptera; family Yponomeutidae; genus Yponomeuta; species Yponomeuta evonymella. The sequence continues at coordinate 15,370,262 of OZ018349.1, forward strand.
TAAGCAATAGCAGTATAATGTAATTCCAATGGTAGTGCAATGTCATTCCCACTCAAATTAAATAGGCATCTCTCGCGAACAAGATCGAATCATGCGAGGCGTCGAGTTAATTTGTTTGGTTTATACCATTAGAATGCGATTGGTTACTGAGTATGAAACAACCTTATTTTCTCTGTTCTGTGGAAACAACCATTACTGTAGAAATATGATTCTATTGAATAACTATGCATTTTAGAGATACGCCCACCACTTCTTGGTACCTGACAAATACTTATATATAAAAAAAAACCTATTTAGAGGCTAAAAATTCCACCCATGGCGGGACTTGAACCCGCGACCTCTGGCTCACCATGCCAGAGGTCGCGGGTTCAAGTCCCGGAATGGGTGGAATTTTTAGCCTCTAAATAGGTTTTTATAATTGTCCTCAGCTCGGTTTAGTGCAACAAAAAGAATATATACTTATATATATTAAAATTTTATTCAAATGTGCAACAGTTCCGGTTTTCAATGTGACAACATAGTGAATGAAGACGATCGATAGATTTTTAATCAAGCATATCTTACTAATGGTTGGAGTTTTTTACAATGGTGTATTTTACTCGTAAGTAAAGTACTATTTATTGATAGCATCCAACGCTACCTCGGTGACATGAATACTGTGCTGCCGACGCGACATAAATGTCGTAACTTACACGTCTTATAATTCCTTATTTATGTACACGGCTCATCATAATAAACAAAATGTGTTGGTATCCAATGCCTGTACCCACCATGTAAGAACCTACAGAAAGTAAACTCAACAAACTGGTAATCCAATGTAGCTAACATACAAGGTTTTGAATAAGGTGCGGTCAACAGTCATAAAGCTACCAAAAAAAGTTTTAATTGAAGACTACAAATGGGCGGATGAAGCGAGCTGCACTCTCACTGAAATAATTCTCTCAAGCGGGTTGCTCATAGCAAATGATAAGGGTCATCCATGGCCATAAGTAGACGTATTTAGGTCCAAATAGGTCCTATATGTATATATATATAAATAGGTCCTATAAGTCTTAGGACCCATTGTCATCGGAGCAGTGTATGTTATCGCTTTTCTTTACAAAAACTGAGATTTATTCGGTATCGCACGGTAATTTAAAGAAAGGGACTTAATAACTATTTGCCTCTCTCTCACACGATATAGACGGCCATTTTGCTTGAGCGAGAGGTAAATAGTTAATTAATTTAAGAAAGGGACTAATCAATTAGTGTTATGAATTGTTTTCGACTGTCAGAAGTCCCATGTATGCCAAGGGGGTTAAGGACGAAGTGGACCTTGTGCACCTCATTTTTGACGTAGCCCTGTAACTTAATAACGTTGGCGTCCACCTGCCCACCGCGGCCTCCCTCACACATTAATATTATAATGTATACACAGGAACGACCCTTAATGCATTCGGCAGACGAACTGCTGTAATTATAATTCGGTGTTGGACGTATTGAATATTAAAGCTAGTGCTTTAGAAAATAAATTGTTAACAGAAGTGCAAGAACCTGTTAACAAATGGATAAACGTGCTTACTGGCAGTCGAAGGTCACATTTTAATTAATTTTGGAAAGCTCAGTTCCCATACACCGTGTTGCAGAAAGGTCCAGTGAACTTAAGGGGATCATTTTATTGTACCAATCAATACAAACAATTTTTACTTAGCTCGACTCTGAGATTAAATTACCTTCACCGGATCTTTCTGTTTGTAATATCCTTACCAGGTCAACATAGCACAGGGTATCCTCGTTTGGGACCAGGACAAGTGAATGTCTTGTGTGAAATTTATTTAATATAAATACATTTATCTTACAAGTTTTTCTTTGGGGAAAATTCGGCCCAGCAAACACGTCAAGCAATGCTTAATTTACAGATGCATATTTTTAAATTTTAAACTTTTATGAATTTGTCAAATGAGAAAACTATGTCATTCGTCAGCGATGAGCTTCCGACAATAATGTCGATCTCTAATCACTTTATAAGTGGGACTATTAAACGGAGCACATATTATTATAGTACTTTGTGCAGGTGATTGTCGTTAAATGTATATCAAACAAGGCCAATCCGTCTTTCTGTCGCGTTATTTTGTGATAAAGCAAGGAGTATTGGGGCGGCGGGTACCTCTTTTTGTGCTGGTTTATGCTAATTGTCTCGTAACGGACTTTCGAAGTGCGAACCGCGTGTGGTTCGGCAGGTGAAACAGCAAAAACAATATTGTCATATCAAAACTATGCAACTTGATGGACAGCCGCGCTCGTTACGATACTGTAATGGGCCAAAATGTTCTTACATTCATTATTACTTATTGTATTTTGATAAACATGTCTTAGAAGCCGTCTACGTAGATGAAGTTGTCTTGAAATTTTTCTGATGGTGGGTAAGCGAATGGTAATGTCAGACGTAGATGGCAAGGGAGGTAAGAGATGAAGGTAAAGGCTCAGCAATACTCATACAGCAATGGGCAGCGGTGAGCTGATGATGATGAATATTAAAGGAAAGTCATCTCACCTGCTTCGACTAACCATCGAATGAGTAAATTGCTACTAGTTCTGTCGCCCGAGCCTGCACGGTATCAAGATTCAAAATACAGTGAGAGAACCACAGATGTCTCAATGATACAACACTAGACTCACCTGTCAAATATTTTCAAGTAAGACCCCACAAACCAGCCTTTGATTGAAGCTGTCCTGTCCATCAATAATCGAAACTGAAGTCTAAACTTTTTTCGTCTTTAAGTGCCATACTATCTCGATTTGCAATCAATCTTGTGAGTATACTTTAAGTATATTTTTATATATATAGACATTTTTCAATATAGTTTCTTGGCCTAAGGATGTATAACTTAAACCAAAGAATAATGAAGGAACTATTTTATTAGGTAAATATAACATTTTTTTACGATGACTAATTATACGCGCGTCAGGGCCGGGTGAAAAGTAAAGTTATATGATGACTTTATGACCGCCCTTGGGAGGTGAAGTAGAAAAACCATCGAAGGCACAATAAAGAAAAAATTCGATATTCCACTTTAATTCTTTATTTATAGTCGAAATAATCCAATATTTGACAGTAGCAATAAATATATAACTTAGCCTATTGTTAGTATTTAATGTCTAGCCGTGATTTGGTACGTCTCATTAAGATCCAAACCAGTGGATTATCCAGCCGTGATATTGATCAGTAAACTTCTTTTACACAATGATAACAATACATTATACAAATGTATAATGATACATTATAGAAATGTATAATGATCAATTATACATTATGTAGAAGTGTCCGACATGACCCAATATGGTCAGACGATATTGTTGAGTCGGCAGAAGGTACGTGGATGCGGAAAGCAAGGTACCGTTAGATATAGAATTTGGGGGAAAGGCCTATACCCAGCAGTTGGTAGCGGTCCGCTGATGATGAACATGACGATGATGATGAAATTGTGGTGCTTAGTTAAAACCCCGAACTACTAATTTAAATTTCAAAGAATTTGATAAATTTGATACAAAGTGGGCCATTACTAACAGGTTGCAAGACGAGAGTTAAACACTTCATTCTTCTAAGGGCCAATTTTTCAATAGTCAAATAAAATTAACTGGAGAACAAATTGCATGCTATCACTGTCTAAATCATACGACACGACAGTGACAACATCAGTTTTATTCTCCAGTTAACTGTTATCTGACTATTGAAAAATCCGGTCTAATTAAAATTTCTCAACTTCTCAGTGACTTTTTTTGGCAGTCTCTACCGTAACTCATTTTGACCGTCTCTACCGCATAGGCCTTTTGTATCTTACTATTTGGTGTGGTTTCTGACGAGCTGTAAAACTACGAGTGGTTGTAAACCAAAACTCTTCAGCTGTCCTGTTAATGTGTGAGTGTATAACCTGTGGGTACTTGCCTGTTGGGTGTCTAGACACGTGACATCAACGGTCACCTTTTTGTGAGGTATCCCGAAGAATAACCATTCGGTCGACGTATATTATTATCTGGCTTGGCCTATTGGCATTGTCCTATAAAAATATTTCTTCCTTCATCCTCTCCGTATGATCTAACCAACCTTAGTTGGGTTTTTCGCCTATGGTCAATTGGTCGTTTGGCTCGTTTGGTCGAACATGTGGTTTTCCAAAGTCGTGATTCGTCAAAACGTTTTCGTCAAAGGTGCTTTTGGGCAAAGATGAGCTTTGCTAAAGACGCGATTCGGTATATAATATATATACCGAATTATGCTTCTATAAATAAGAACAAAAAAGTCAAGGGCTCCTATCCCCGAATACTTGCTAAAATGTTGGCCTTTGGCAGAATCACCGTTCAAAGGGACCTTTGACAAAAACGGTGTTTTGACGAATCGTACTTTTGACAAACGCAATTCTACCAATGGCACTTTTGACAAACATAGTTTGAACAAAGGCATCTTTGACCAACAGGGTATTTGGACGAATCGCACCCTTGAGCATAGGCGGAAAACCCCCTTAGTTGGAACCATAATCCAAAGTAAAAATCAAAATAAGCTTGAATAAATTAAATTTCTTTAACTATCTGAGTTATAGCTAAAAATGTAAAACATTCTGAACATAGGCATTTTAATAAAAGTTTATTCTGCGCGTAGGAGCATAGAATTTTAGAATTCAATGGTAGGAGCTTGAGCTATTTAAGCTATTTTGCGAGATGCTCCCCTCACGCATGCCATCCGCACTCTAAACTGCATTTCGGAAATCATTGACCTTTTTAATTGTACTCTGAATTAATTTACAAAAGCCGCACTTTTTATTTTATGTTACAGTTAAAATCTTCGCAGAGTAATTTTTTTATGATTGACATTTTATTTTAATGAACTCTATGAATTAATAATATTTTTATGACTTTAGGTATTTTATTGAATTTGTTTTTGTATGTTTTTTATTGTAGTTTGTAATTTTGAAAATTTATAATTTAATTTATACAATATGTATTTTGTACTTCACTATCGCAACAGGCCACCCTGTAATGATAGTTGTAAGTTTTATGAAATAAATAATAATAAAAATATTTGTCGCCTTGTTGAATCATGTATACCTTAAGATATTTATGGCTGACTGAACGGCCTTATTAATAGCTTTTTGCAACAACCCTTCCTTCCAACTCTGCCTAACCACAGGTATGGAAAGCACCTGTATACAAAGCTGCGCTGGTTTTACGGGCCGGCATTTATTGACCTGATTGCGAGCCCGCTATCTGGGATGGATTACGGCAGAACGACGTGTTCTACACTTCAACGTATAATGAGAATGCCATGACCTATAAATGGTGCATTTCCCACCACATACTGCGATCGCCAACCCGCCTGCCATGCGTGGCGATTATGGGAAAACCCCTCATGTTTATGAAAACCATGAGGGAGGCCTGTGTCCTGTGCATTGGGCGTCACATGACTGATGATGATGATGATTATAGTGCATTTAACGCATTTTAAATTAAGTTTCCACATCCTTACATCCAAAAATGGGGATTTTTGCTGTTCAATACGTCAAATTTTACTATAAATCAGTTTTGCATACAAAGCGGTTAAAAATTCTAATTCAGTCAAAGCAAAATCCACTCTTTAGAGTAGGATGACAAGCAATTTCATCATGGGTTATGAGTGTGTAATAAATATGAGCCCTTAAATAAGTGTCATTTGGAGCGCTTTGCCCACAACAGCTTTACAGTTTTGGCGAAAAAAATTTAGATGTATTTTTTTACTGCTTAAATAGATTCTCAAACCCAAAGATCATACTCGATTGCGAAGTACTATTATTATTACACTTTATTGCACACGAAACATTTAACAAGACATTACATAAGGTATAACATGTACAAACGCGAGCTTATCTCTGTAAGAGATTTTGTTCCAGCAAACTGTAAAAAACGGGTGTATATACCTATGTATACAAAATAAACTACAAAATCCTAAATAACGTACTCCTAACCTAACTACTTAATAGTACTCTTAACTGAACGCGGATGTCGCAATATGAGGCGCACGACCTTGAGCAAACCACATTAGTTTAAGGTTGTTATAGTCAAGTCCTGTCTACTAGCTATAATATAATCACTGTAAACCTTGCATGGCAATAAATGATCATTCTTTCTTTCTTTCTTTTTTTTAAGAAAAGCATAATAATTTATGTTTACTACTATTCCAAAGACAGGCATTTCTGTAATAGTTCTGTTGTACTTGTTTTATCGCTCCGCTGTCAGTTCACAACCCTCCTTTCCGGCGGGCGCTGGAGGCCGTCTCACCACGCACAAGCATTGGGCGTTAATAGAAAATTAAAAATAGAACAGCCCCTTAGCCCGGACGTGATGGTAAGGTGTTCTGAATTCAACAAAGTATCAAACCGTTGCTAGAAAACTTGTCAATATTCTTGTAAGAACCCTCATTTGACAAGTAGGTATTTAAAAAGGTACTTGGCTGGTTGCTATTTCAGCAAAAAATAGAATAGAGAGATACTTAGTAATGTTCTTGTGAAAAACGCAACCTTTTGGGCGCAACTTTTAGAGCAACCTAATAAATATTTTTTTTTAATCAAAGAGTTACACGAAATAGATCCACCAATGGACTTACTTATAGAAACAGTAAATTAAAAAAATAGAATAAAAAATTAACACTCATGTCCAATGCTGTTTCATGTCATCAACAAAAATTCATTAGTTCGAAAGTCACAAAAAATGTGCTAAGCTTTGTGTTAAAGTCAGACATGGAAAGAAGAAACCTTCCGAGCAGGTGTTTGCAAGTAACCTGAAGCACGATATTTGCACTGTCAATCATTTATGTGCAGTTTTATGGATTACAGGATAATTGATAATTAATTTTTACTTTGATAAAAATTGATTGATGTTGTCTCGAGCAAATTTATGCAGCAGTTTCACTTAACCACAATTTAACATTTTATTGAGTATAAGTATATATGTTTCGCATTTCTTTTTCCGACGAACGATATTAAAGATCATTAAAACTTTTTAGGTAAGTCTATAAAGAGTAAAGACACTAGTGTTTTCTAATCAGATGGCTTCAAATAACCGTTTGATTCCTCGTGACAGATGCAGAGTACACATAGGAATACACAGAAGCCTTCAAATATCTGTGCTCACAACTATATTCGACAGCCATCAACATTTGCATTGTTGTTGCTATGACACCCGTTATGTAACAGAATGTACACAGTATCGTACCCAATGAATAGGTAACACGCTAAGGGCAGTCGACATCATACTTTTCATCATATTTTGATTGTAAAGTCGCCCATAACATAACTGAGTAAAAGTCAAAGTCAAAAATTTTATTCACTATAAAAACAAAATGTTTACTTACCTAATGAACATCAAAGCTGTTAGTTTCACATTTAGTTTCATTTTTAGTTTTTCATTTACGAAGGAGAAGCAAAGAACAAACATTTCTTCTTTTCAAAAGAGGTTTACTTAAAATTAAAAACAGGTTTGGTTTAAAGTCCAAAGACGTAAAGACTGATATTTTGTCGAAGTAGTAAATCATGAAATCACCAACGCAGAACTCTGCAGAAAAACGATAGAAAAGAAAGTAACGATGCTTGAGTGACGTTGGATAGGGCGAGGACATCCAATAACCACCCATCCAAAATTGCTCTACAATGGTGCCCCATTGGAACGAGAAAGACGTCCTAAAACCACTTAGAGACTTTCAGTTCAGGAAGCCACCCGAGACAAATATGGATGAGCTTGAACTGAAGGCGCAAAATCAGCCGCTATAAAAGTCTGTTTTAAGAATCCTTTGTCCCTAATGAGGGATATAACAGGAAGTGATGATGATAGGCCGTAAATTTCAAATTGTAACTGCTTATTAGTAATTTTGTGGCATTTGCATTTTTTTCTCTACTTTAATGAAACATTCCGATGCAAAAATAGCGAGGCAGGACTAAAACGCCGATTCATTTTCTTAGTCGCGTGGATTAATAAAACATTAACATTAAAAGTAAAGTGAGCCTTTCGTATTACCCGATTTAGCTATGCCCAGTAGCAGATACAATCCGCTTCTATCACGTCACGAGACACGCGAATCACTCGATGTTTTTGCTAATTTTGTAAACGGATCTCATGTGTCAGCTAGTAGCTTCCATAATAACCGCCTGTCATAGATTTTAATTAAAATTTGTAGGAAGTTGGTTATAAAAACAATCGATCAGACAGCATCATTTACAGGTTTAGAAATAACCCATTACGTTACGTACTCACAATTTGAAATTTCATCTGCAAAATTCCAATTTGTTCTACAAACAAAACACAAGAAATTCTTGCAAATTAATTGGACTTGTTTTAAATAAATGTACTGTTCAATATATATTAGTATTTTAATAACTTTCAATATCACTTAAAACGAACAGTAAAAATTCTGTTATTAATTGTATTGTAGTCCTTGAGACAGTTATAGAGCACCTTGTTTTAAACAAATACCACCTGATCGATTTTGTTACTTGCACCTTGTGCTCCCAATGGAAATGGTTGGGACTATCTTTCCCTTTTACTCACGTGTCCTTTTATTGAAATTGATGATTTCTGTCTCTATCCAACAGGGGTCAAGCTGCAGCGATTATAAAGGAGTGGTTGGTGTAAAACAGTGACAGCTAAGCCGCGGGCGATTTAGTTTTAACGGACTTTCGTATCGGATTATCGTACACACATCTGATTATTGCAAGTAGAGTGCATCTAGCGCGCACTAGGTGGAATAAGCTGCAGGACTTACGTTAATAGATAATGTACAGATACGATGACACTTTAGTGTTTGTTGCACGTTAAGTATTTATTTGTTCGTTATTGGACACTTTGTCATAGTTTTTATCGGGCAGCTTTCTGAGCAATCCGAAATAAAGTAAAAGAAAGTAAAAATTATTTATTACCAAATGAATTACGTTACATGCATGTGGATTAATAATGATTAATTATAGGACAAGAAGTTTTTGTAATTTACTGTTCCACGACTTTAATTTTTTTTTATCAATAAATGCTCGTCTTGCAAAGTTGCAAGACGAGCGAGCGTTAAAATGGCCTGTGTAGACATTCTACAGGGTGAAACAGGGGATTTGTTTGTCTATATAAAAACTCCGAAAACTTCAAATATAAATAATAAGTTATTTAATGTGGCTTTGGTGGGGTATAAAAATAAAAAGGGTAAATGATTAGTGAATCCAAATTCGAAAAAACAAAATTGCTGTTCCATAAATTTTAATTGGTAACTTCTTTAGTATTGTAGTTTTATTTGCTATTTTGAGTTGTCAGCATAGTACTATTACTATGGTTCGTATGGTATGAATAACTATTTGATCGTTATAACGAAGAACCTTATCCAAAGCTTTTTCCCGTTTTACATTTAATTAAACTATGTATGAATGTGAATAAACTTCACGAAAGTCCAGGAAGAAAGTTCCAAAATTAAAGTACTTAATTGTAAATGACAGATTCCACGTTTTCGGTATTAAAAAAATATTTAAAATGTCAGCAAGACTTAGTTTCTTTTTAAATAAGCCCGCATTTGTATACACTTACATGTTAAAATTTTAACTTTTTAATTTTTGTGCAATAAATAAATTTCTAATCGTAATAAAATTCACTTGAAAGCAAAAAACGAAAGGGTCACTAACGAAATTATCTCAATATAAGTAAGGATCCTTCTTTAATAAGACATGAATGTTTTTATATAAAAAAATTAAATAAAGGTACTGTATTATTAATTTAAATTCCAAACCAACATTTCGAAACCGGCGTGCGTGCATGTTGCGGAAGCGAAAGTGATCTATCAGGATCGTGGCTAGTGGCAGTCCCTGGTCTCTGCCTACCCTTCTGGGATACAAGTATGAGTTTATGTGTGTATGTATGTGTGTATTTAAATTCCGGATCCACTTACATATAATTTAGTCGGTAGACTCAGACAAGCTTTTTTATTATCATACATTTATATCACTTATGTAATAATAACTAAATACTACTACCGTTAATACTACTTACGAAGACCTGTGCTTTGCAGTGGGACGTATATGCCGCATAAAAAAAAATGATTTTTTTATATATTTATTATTAATTTTACTATATTAGCATTCTTCATTGCTGAGATATCAAGGGTTTTGTCAATGACCCTTATTCATTGCTGTCGAGTGTCACCAACGAATTAAATAAACATGATTTTTTTGGGTAAACACCGTTCAGCTCCTTTAGCATATAATGCTAACAACATGCATGCATTTTCAATTCGCCTATTCCGTGTTCGTCTTAACGAGATTGGAAGCGAGCGCGCACTAAAACGCGATGTGTTCGAGCCGTTCGCATTTTGAATTGTTTCACCTCATTACGGCACGAATCTTGAGCCTTTTGTCTCGTAGTCTTAATCGTTAAGCTATTTTACACCTTAACAAGTAAAATGCAGAGTTTAGTTTAAAGGTACGCAAAGAGATGCGCCTGGGATAGACGTGAGCCAAATTAGACTCAAAATGTTTAACGTGAAATATCTGAATTGCTTGGATTTTAAAAGCCATCCTGATCATCTGGCACCTTGTTAAAATGTATGTTATAACTGAGGGTAAAAGGTTTAGATTCCCTTGATTCAACAAATATTCCAATGTGTGAAGACACGCGTAGTGGCCCGACGCACGCCTCGGTGTATGCGACAATTTTCTCATTGAAATACTGAAGCCAATGCCATTCGTTTTGCTTTATGTCACCAATTAAAATAGTTTATTTAGAAAATAAAAGTTTCTAAGATTTTTAATGTTAAAAGAGGCTTGATGAGTAATATCGAGATGTAAAAATGAGGGCATTTTTGGATACGTCACAGTGAGGGACGTGCGATACCGACGGCTTGTTCTCTTGTAATAACTAGTACCTAATCTCTAATAAAAATCAATTTGATCTATAGTTGTAAATATTCTACAATAAGATAAGAATATTCTTTATTTTATATCTTTATCTATATTTAAAGTTACAATAAAAAAGTACAATGGGCGGCCTTATTAAAATAACAATAATTATAACTTACAATAATAACTTAGTCTCATTTAAAACGTCAAGTAGTTATTCTTTGTGTGAAAGGTTTTGCTAACATTTCTTTTTCAAAAAATAAATTTAAAATCTCAGAGGTGGTGGCCCAAAGGTAGAATGCTGACCTCACATTTGAGAGGTCGTGAGGTCGAATCCCGACTTCTACCAAGGACTTTGTTTTCTAAGTTATGTAACTTTGATGTAACAATGAATTTGTAGTAGCAATGCCACTTGGTAATTGTGAAGGAAAACATCGTGAGGAAACCCTAGTGTCTGAGTTATTTACACACCTTAGCGCTTGCTACGTACAATGGCCCAAAATCATTGGTACATGCCAGGATTCGAACCCACGACCTCTTGACTGAGAAGCCAGCGTTCTACCGCTCTGCTACCACTGCTCTGTGTCCATATACATTAGCGCTTCAAATCGCCAATCTTCGCTGAGCTATATATATATATATACTATATCCCATATATATATACCTAGGTTTTAAGTTTAAAATGTTAGATTAGCATAGTTTAAGTGGTCTTTCAGTTTGTCAGTTTGTTTACATATTGTCCTGAATTGTGTGTATGCTTTAGTTGACAAACTTCGGCACTGTTAAGGCTTTTCTATTTTTTATTGATTGTTTGTTACCTGTGTCAAATACAAATGAACTTGAAAAAGTCTAAAACTGGATTGATAAAAATTTAATTCGTATATTTACGAGGACATAAGACGGCCAACAATTTGTAAAACGTCGTTAAAGTGCGAGATATTTTTTATATTTTGTTCATCTTACTTTTAATTGACCACAAACCTCTGTCCTTTTCGTTAATTAATTGAGAAGTTTCAGTTAGACCATGTAAAAATTTGCATAAACAAAACGTTGAGGGAAAATAATAAAAAAACTCGATCTCGAACTCTCGCGCACATGGCTCAAAGAGGAATAAAAAGAACTATTTTAAGCGTTCGATCTGCGCGCGCGTCGACGCAATTAAAGGGTTCCGAGAATCGAACCGGAGCCTCTAGCTCCGGGACACCACGAGAACCCATGAACATATCCACCGGAAGGTTAGAACTACCCAAAATATGTACTCGTACAGACAAATCAAATAATAGTTTAAATAAATTATAGTTGAAAAAAACCAAAAACACAATTTTGTTCGTAGTGCACATACAATAGAAAGTCATGTCTGGTTTGCATAACCACATTTAAAAGGTCGTGGGTTCGACCCTGTTGTGTCCGCATGTAACAATTAACGCATGTGTCCGCATGTAACCACTTTCTTGTCTAATTTCGTACAATTGTGAAAACATCGTGAGGAAATCTGAGTACCTAAGATGTTCACATACTTCAGCGCTTGAAATCACCAATCTACGATGGGCACGCGGGGTGATTAAGCCCATCTCCGAGAAGAAGGCCTGTGCCCTGCAGTTTAGTGCACTTAAGCCGCATTATATGTCCATGCTACTACTAAAATACTAACTGTTGAATAGTGCCCTCATGAGACGACAATCCCGGTTGCAGCATCAGGTTATATCTGTAATTTTAGCGTACGTCATCAGAACTGAATAAGCATGCAAAATTTCAAAGTAATTTACAGGAAGTGGTTCAGATTTGACTTGCAAGATTTGAAATCATCATCAGCATCAGCGATTTGACGCCCACTGCAGGACATATGCCTAGCTCATGGTTTTCCAAGCTTCCCGGTCTTGTGCCGCCCGTATCTAGCCCGGGCACCCCGCCACCGTAACCAGGTCATCAGACCATCACCTTGTAGGGGACCTGTCCACGCCGCGTCGTCCAATCCGCGGTCGCCTGGTCAGATTTGAAATAAAAATACTAAAATGACAAAAATAGAAACAGGGAGAACACACCTAGTACTAAGTAAGCAGGACACACGTACTTGTATAATACGTAATAGTCGTACGTATCATCATCATCACGATCATCAGACATTTGACGCTCACTGCAGGACATAGGCCTCCCTCATGGTTTTCCAAGCTTGCCGGTCCCGTACGTATAGTCGTAATTATTATACTAACGAAACGTTACACGTACATATTTTCAGGTTTTCAGTAAATCAATCAGCCCGTATTCGCCCACTGCTGGACATAGATCTCCCTTGAGGCACGCCACTTTTATTTTGCACTCGGTCATCCTCATCCAACTCCTGCCGGGAGCTCGCCTCAGATTGTCGGTCCAGCGAGCTGGTGCGCGTCCTACCTACGCTACGTTTGCCAGTTCCACCCCACCCCATCGACCATGGGGTAAGTTATTTATTAAACAACAGGCAAAACATTCAATACTTAAATACAGTTTACTTAATATTCATAGATTCTATTTATATGTGGTTTTAGATTAGTCGATTAATATTTTAATAATTTGTGTGATTTTTCTAGTTTAATTTTAGTACGTTAAAGAGGTAAGGAGAGGTATGCGTTAGGGTACAGAAGTGTGCATCGTACGCTGCACACGCAGCGGGCCATATCTCACGCGTGGTATCTGGCATCATCGCGATACGCTAACAATGCCCGGACCACTAAACAAGGTGTTTACGATACAGATTCCGATCGGGGCTCGAACCCTGCCGAATTCCCATACGCGAATAAATTATAAAAGCAGAGAAATAAGAAAGCAGGACTGTGGAGCTAAATAAATGTTAGGTATAGAACGACAGATTCAGAAAGGCTGCTATGACGTATATCATCCGTCTCGCACATTCTAACATATTCAATTATTGTAAAATAATGAGTTGTAGTGCTTAAGAAAGTTTTAGTTCAATAATTAATATGGTTTCAATTTGATATGCAACTAATATGACCAATAGATTATTTCTATTATATGTCTATGATGGCACTAGACAATAAAATTACTGATATATTTTTATACGGATATTTTAACCGTCTAATAAAACCCGTGACGGCAATCGATCAGGGAGTTCAAGCGTCTCACGCCAGAGACATGTTTTCATCTAAGTTGTATTTTATTGAGTTTAAACATAAACTTGAGTAAGTAAGGGAATGATTGACTACCCAGAATTGTTATCATTAAGATCTTAAGACTTAAGACACTTTTAAGTTTACCCAATTTCATCATAAAGACAAAGCTCAGCTTTAGGGAAGTAAGTGTCAAAGCGGAAACTCGATCACTAATTTTTTTATAGACCTGAACTAGCAGTGAAACATATTTCAGTAGAAATCATACCAACATGGTGCTAACCTTCTATTCTATTCGTATGGTGGCCTCGTCTGTCTCCATCCTTTAATTGGCCCATGTTGCAGTCGAAACAAAAAAGTCACATTAGTTAGGTATTCCGAGAATTGCGTCTACACTTATTAGGTATTAAAATGTGTATTGTCATGTGTATAGTCATTTTACCAAGAAGTGGACTTTCTATATGGCGTACGTAGTTGATAATGATAAAATAAGAATATTCTTTATTTCACATAGTGGAAAACCATTACAGAGACAACAGTTACAAAAGAAGAGGTACAATTGGCGTCCATCCGCTTTGTTTTTGCAAAATCGTTTTGCAAAAGACAATAATTATATGTTACTTTTTATTGGTGGCGCTAGTGCATGTCGTAAAAACATTAAAAAGTAGTCAAACTTCAAGAGATAACGGAAGTCAGTATTAAATTCTTGGTATGCGAAATTGTTGGTAATGTGAAATATAAGTTATTTAGTTTACTAAAAAGATTCATGACAAGTCTTTCAATAATATTGTCCATGTCTCCAGTATATTTCTATACTATACGTACATTTTTTTTTAATCCTTGAACATGGGAAGCGGTGGTAGCAGAGCGGTAGAACGCCGGCTTCTCGTTCGGGAGATCGTGGGTTCGAATCCTGGCATGTACCAATGACTTTATTTTCTAAGTTACGTACATTTGTGAAGTTGTAGTAGCAATACCACTCGCTAACCGTGAGGGAAAACATCGTGAGGAAACCCTAGCATCTGAGGTATTTACATACCTTTGCGCCTGCTAAGCACAATGACCCAACTAAGAGGTAAGTGTGGAAATTTCAGGTCTAACTACTAACATCCTTGAACATAACTAATTATATTAAACGTAGCATTTACATATTTACAATGCATCCATACCACGTACGAAAAATTCAAATATTATTTTTAAGTTAACATATATACATACACTCACGTCTGTATCTAGGAGGGGTAGGCAGAGACCAGGGTTTGGCACCTGCCACGATCCTAACAAACCTCTTTCGCTTAATCAATGTTCATTAGTCGCTGCATGCAAGCACACCGGTTTTGGGTACTTTTTATCTTGCCCTTTGCTAATACATTTCCTATTTGGTATGTCCGCCTGGGACGTCTTTTTTATTTTATACATTTTGTCACTTGTTACATATAATATCGTGATATCCTGGACCTGATGCACCGTTATATATATATTTTTATAATTTTACATGCTTGCTGACTTTTGCGTTGACTATACCTTCATTTTGACTCAACTTCGTTCGTCAAAATCGATCTAAATATAATTCCAACTATTCAATATGAAATAAAGTTGATTTAGAGCATTTATGTTATGTTGTGTGAGATACATACTACGAAATACTACGCAGGGCCATAAGCTACGACACGTGCTACGAGCTCGTAGCAAGTAATCTATGCTACGAATCGTGTAAATCTTTTTTTCTTGATAGTTAACAATTTGTGATAATTGTTATTATCAGTAAAGAATTGTGTGAAAAACCACTTATTATGTAGGTGAATTTAAATATTTATGTGAGCCAATATTTAATAAATATTAACTTTTTTTTTAGATAATATTTGTTAGTATAGTGGATAAGAAATAATAGAAACAAGCTAAATAAATAAATAAAAATAATAATGTTACTAATTACACTATACAGTAATATAATGTCAATGGGTACTTAGAGGATACTTGTGTATGGTGTTCAAGAGTAATTTTATGATTACGTGTTTAGGGTTCCGTACCTCAAAAGGAAAAACGACAAAATTATAAACGGAACAAAGTGATTTTTTGTCCGTCCGGCCGTCCGCCCGTCTGTCTATCTGTCAAGACCCTTAATCCTGGGAACGTGTGGAAGTATCAAGTTGGAATTAAAGCCATATACTTTAGTCTATAGTTTATTAAAGCTGTGAAAAAACCAAACTTCTAAGTTAACGTACAAAAAAGTTACAGCCGTTTATGCCGCAAAGAAAACGTATATTTCAACACTTCCCTTAAGTGTCCCTTAAAATTTCCCTTCCCTTAAAATCAAAATTTACAGGGTACTTTTCGTTGACTTAGATCTATGAAATTTAGCAAGCAGTATTGTCTTATACTATAAATACAAGAAACAATCTGAAAACTATACATTTCTAATTAGATCATAAAAAGAAATATCTTTGAAGTTCGGGAAAAGCTCGGAATAAACTGCGAGACTCCTGAACTATTTATAACCTACCTACAAATTTGTACGGAACCCATGGTGCCCGAGACCGACTCGCACTTGGCCGATTTTTTTAACAGTTTCTTATCGACATTAATCTTAAAAAAATCTTGACGTCCAGTTTTACCATGAATAAAGAAAATTATTACGTATACGAACATCTAACACACTTTAGAAAAGTATAAGTACTATTACAGGTCGAAAATCAAACTAGATCACCCTGTACTACGATGGAATAAAAAGGGGTTAAAGTATGAAATTGCCGTTTTATTGCAATAGGTTCTTTGAATTGACATAGAATCTTCATGGTTTGAGGTTTTCGAATGAAACTTTTTTCAAATGGTTTCTATGATGTTCTTTTTTTTAAAAAATGAGAAACATTTGAATATCGACTTTCAATTGTTTTTGTTATTCAATTTAGACAAGAAAGATGGATACTGCGAAAATTTAAGTGATTTTTGAATACGAGTTCCGACGCAGAACTAACGCGGCAGAAACAGCCCGCAATATCAATGCTGCGTTTGGAGAGGGGTCTACTAATGAACGCACCGTGCGATTTTGGTTCAAACGCTTTCGTGATGGAAATTTCGACTTAAAGAACGAGCCACGAGGAAGACCGCCCACACAGGTGAATAACGATGAATTAAGAGAGATAGTGGAAGCCGACCCTAGTCAAACTACCCAGGAATTAGCGGCATGGTTTAACGTTACCTTACCCACAATATTGACTCACTTGCGTCAAATCAATAAAATAAAAAAATACGAAAAATGGGTGCCTCATGATTCGAGTGGTTTTTCGCAGTATCCATCTTTCTTGTCTAAATTGAATAATAAAAACAATTGAAAGTCGATATTCAAATGTTTCACATTTTTTAAAAAAAAAACATCATAGAAACCATTTGAAAAAAGTTTCATTCGAAAACCTCAAACCATGAAGATTCTATGTCAATTCAAAGAACCTATTGCAATAAAACGGCAATTTCATACTTTAACCCCTAATATTAACTTTGAATTGACAAGAAACGTGATGTTCTAAAACAAAATTAGTTTTTTTGCTCTATAGTAAAAACGGTAATACATAAAAGCGTCAAACTTATTTGATTATAGTGAAATCACTCTAAATTTAAACCAAACAAAATTTTGTGTGCGATTTCACGGATTCCAGTGACCCTTAGATTTTCACGCGGATCCAAAGAGGAAAAATATGTAATTACAAAACGAGTGGCGGATCCAGTCGAGGGGTGCGCACTAAACATGATTACTCGTACCGCACCCCCGCACCCTTCCAGCCCCCGAGCCCCGAAAATGAGGCTAAACGACCCATTCGCCTGTGATTTGTTGGCAGTATGCTTCAGATTTGGAAACAGAATTTTTCAGAAGTGGTTTTTTTTTGTTGCCTGCCTTGTTAATGTTCGCTTAACGAGTTTAGCGCAAGCAGGCCGCAGTTGGGGTTTTATTTTGGTTTAAATTGCGTTATGTTAATTAGACTGAACTATTTCTTCGATCAAATGTAAGTTAGGTAGAGTATCACATGATGGGTCCGAAGAGTAAAATATCTTTGGGACCCATCCGAATCCTGCAAAATTTTTGTTTAGGTTTTATCAAGTGATTGTGTTGTGTGGAAGTTAATGGTGCAATAGTTCGGCAATACATTTAGCAATATATTAAATAAGGCTGAAATCTGCCAACTTTTTCTAATCTGGAGCTCAAAATTAGGGTTCTACTTCTAGTAAAATTTCAAAATTCAACTTTTTATACTTATATATTTCAATAGATGTGGCTTGATGTGTTTCCGTTTTCGTGCATATTTTATCACGCTGTCATCACACTATAAAGGATGAGTATCTTCACCCACCATGATACTCATATTATACCATGTCATGTTACTCATCTGTTGTGTGAGCAATAAATAAAATAAAATAAATACTGCTGTCTTTTCGTCTAACATACTTCAATCGCTCAAGTCAAAATTATACAACCAGTGTGTGTTACCAGTGATGACTTATGGCACTGAAACGTGGTCTCTCACTATGGGCCTCATAAGAAGGCTCAAGGTCACGCAACGAGCTATGGAAAGGGCTATGCTCGGAATTTCTCTACGAGATCGAATCAGAAATGATGAGATCCGTAGACAAACGAAAGTCGTCGACATAGCCCAGCGGATTAGTAAGTTGAAGTGGCAGTGGGCGGTGCACATAGCACGCAGAACTGATGGCCGATGGGGCCGAAAAGTTCTCGAATGGAGACCACATATCGGCAAGCGCAGCGTAGGACGACCAGCCACAAGGTGGACAGATGACCTCATCCAAGTGGCAGGACGGCGCTGGATGCAGGCCGCTTCCAACCGGTTTTTTTGGAAATTCATGGAGGAGGCCTATGTCCAGCAGTGGACTTCTTGTGGCTGAATGATGAATGATGATGAAATACTGCTAAGTTTGATCACACTGATCACGAGGTTTATTCATCGGTCCTATGTAGCAAAATAATATTACTTGATAACCGTGTGGTTATTACACAGTGATACTCAGCTCAGCTTGCGGGATAATGAACTAACAAGGAATAGTAAATTTAACAACTGAATAATTTTTGTACACGTAGCATATAAAATTACATTTTATCGAAATGATAATATTTGTACATTATATTTTTAATGAAAACGAGCTCTCTTCAAGATGTTTCTTCTGAGAAGTGGTGAAAACGGTTCTATATACGTGCACAAAATACGTTGCAAAACCCCGAAACCACTTTACTCAAAGAACTTGTAAACTTACAAGTTAAGAGTAAACTTGTAAGTTTACTAGTTCTCTCTACTTTTTACTCTCCCTTCTTACTCTTTACTTTTCTGTAAAGGTACTTTAAAAAAATCAAATGCATAAACAAAAATATCATAATAATGTTGCCGATTTGAGCTAAATAAAACTGCTGTACAAAACACGTATTTTTTATCTTGTATTTTCTTGATTGGGTCAATGCAAGGTGCATCGTTGTGGTGGTCCTTGTTCTTTTTTCGTCTTCTTGAGTGCCGTTTTAAAGTGTATTTCACGTCTCTCTAGTCTTGGCAATATTAAGAGAAGTTCTATCCAGGTTCACTTCATCACCTTAGCCTGGGCAAAGACTAACCGACGCGTAGGTTGGTCTTAGAAATAAAAAAAGTGACGTCGCGATGTCAGTTTTGTTTTTCTATGCCGTTCTCCGCCAGATATGTAATTAATCCTGCCACGCCAAACACTCCACCTCTTACAATTATTCGCAACAATACAGGCGAGTAAATCAACGTGCAACTCGTTAATCCAGGGCCGGCGCGGGCGCCAAGCGGGGGCGGAGCGGACGCCCTACAGCCGCCCGCGTATAAACAACTCAACTACAACATTTAATTATCGCCTTTATTAAACCAGACATGCTGCACGATAACACTACAGATATACATTGCAATAAGATTCAGTTAGAATCGATTATCCGTAGGTGTAAACCATTCGCACGAGGGCTGCCGCTTGCGATCTCCGAGATTGCAGTTTTCTCGTAATGATGTTATAAAAGTGTATCATCGCATTTTATTAGCTTCATTTTATCAGTCTATTGCAATTTAGTCTCGTTGGCTCAGATACACAAAGTCGATCTTTTGGTGTAGTCTCATGATCACGCTTTAC
The DNA here is from genome assembly GCA_963969515.1 of Yponomeuta evonymella. Classification (NCBI taxonomy): domain Eukaryota; kingdom Metazoa; phylum Arthropoda; class Insecta; order Lepidoptera; family Yponomeutidae; genus Yponomeuta; species Yponomeuta evonymella. Next base: position 15,390,366 of record OZ018349.1, read on the forward strand.
AATGTAAGAACATTAGAACTCTTTTGAAGTAAAACTTTCGTAAGCACTACTCATTTATTAACTTAATCATTGGTTTTGCCTCTTTTCAGGTCGGACTCTTCAGACTAAATTCGAGTAAGCGATTCTGGAATTAATTGAATAATTAGAACTCTTGTAATTTTGAAAATACAGTGTTGGAAAAACATCTGGTTGAACTTAAGGGGATTATTTAAAAGTTCTTAAGAACTATTTTTTCAACTTTTCTGCAACAACCCCTGTTTCTTAACTTTATATCTCCTTTGTACTTACTCTCTTTGGCTAATGTATTTACAACAGCCCGCAATTAACAAACAAACATACATTATAGATAAACTCATGGCTGTATCCCGGAGGGGTGGGCAGAGAGCGGTGTTTGCCACTTGCTATGATCTTGACAAACCTCGGCCTCTCCAGACTGTAAATAAATGAAGAAGAAGAAGAAGAATGACATTTATTATACCAACAAGATACATCACAGAAACAAAATAAGCAGATAAGTAACATGATATGCATAACAACAGAAAGAAAACTAAATACACAACAGACAAAACGAATAAAGAAAACAGGAAAATAGATCTAGTCTGTGGTGTATCTGAGTTGCCACAAAAGGCCAAAAATCAGGTATAAAGGGGGCCATTCCCGATGTTCCACCTTAATACGTCCATTATTATTTACCAATCTAACTAAACTGAACATAGAATTTGGCGTTAGAAGTGCGCAAAGCAAATCAGGGCCGGCGGCGCAGTCTGGTCCATTTATCGGCGCAGGCGCTCCCCGCCCCGCGCCCCACGCCCCCGCTTCAGGGTATCGACGCAACACGACGCTCACCACGCCTTGTGCAGGAGCGTATCCCACGCACAAAAGTCGATGTTTGACTTGTCCTTATAAAGTAGGTTGGTTCCGTGAACAAAATACTATGAACTAGTGATAAGTACACTTTTTGGTCTTTTGCAACTACTTGAGACATAATTTTCCTATTTCTTAAGTACCTATGATCTAGTTGTTCAGATATCAAATTATCTGCTCAATTTACTCACGAATCAACTTTTTTGTAGTTCTGCAATAGATGACCCAAGTTGATAAACCAAATATTTAAGATAAGCCAAATATTTTGGCTATCGCGAGTCCGTCCCTTCGTTGTTGCCGCGCGAAGTTAAAGGCGCGTGAAATACCGTGTTCGATCGTATTGGGTCGACCATATCGCGCCTATTGTAATGAGATGTTATTTATTGTAACAGACAATCCCATAACTAATCACCGCGGACATGTTCGCTTAGGAGATAAGCTAGAAAGAATTACGCGGAGCATTCGGGTATAACTTATTTGCTAGTAGAAATAACGTCTATTGTTATGACTAGAAGTGTAAGGAAAGTCTAAAATAAAATTCATAGAAGTAGATGTTAGCACGAAATTCGATACTTGGGTCCTGTCATTGCCGACTTGTCATAACTAAATAACTAAAATTCTACAAACAAAATTCGATTTAAATGGTACTTAAATTAAGTGCAAGTCGGCCTCAACGAATCCAGGAAACGGGCTATCGGTATGCCAAACACAATCGAGATTAGTCTTAAGAAATTGCTAGTGAAGTGGAAAACAGATCTTTTTTTTAACTACAGCGTGGTGGCTAGACTGCGACTTCCCTTTATAGGGTCACTAACACAGGAAGCCGGGTTAGGCTAAAGCAGTGATTCCTTAAGTTGGGGGTTCCACAAAATTACATTTGTCATTGAATCGTTGGATAATATTTTTTGGATAAATATTATTTTGGTGAAGCGCAAATATGTAGAGACACACTTTATGAACTGTATGACACCAAATTCATACAGCACATCAAAAATACTCTAAATTATTTAAGGCCGTCTGCCACAAAGCTAAATGTGATTATATAAAGAATAAAATCTTACAATCACCGAATAAATGTGGACAATAATAAATAGAGAAACGGGTAAAGACCGAGATATTTCGCTTAAGATTGATGACAAAATAATAACGACAAATGAAGATATCGCTGCAGCATTTCAACAGTTCTTCACTAATGTTCCAACCGTGACTACAGCTCCGTTAGACTCGTCACTTGATCGTGCAGCAACATTATTAAAAGACCATGTCTCCTCGTGCGAACACGATTTCTCATTTAATTACATTGAGCCCCATAACGTTGCTAAAAAATTTAAATGATTGAATCTTAAAAAAACCGAGGACTTGCGGGGTATGTTAGTAAAAATTGTTAGTTCAGTGATCCATGTCCTAACTTTGCCGTTAGCAAAAATGTTCAATAAATGTGTAGATGAGGGAGTATTTCCGGACCTCATGAAATATAGTAGACAAGTACCCTTATTTAAAAGCGGTGATAAACACGATCCAACCAATTTTAGGCCCGTCTCAGTACTACCAGTATTAAGTAAAATATTTGAGAAGATCATCTTAGATCAATTACTTACGCATTTCAATAGTTACCAACTCTTTCATAGCCAGCAATTCGGTTTTACTAAAGGGCGGAATACAACAGGCGTTACGTTACTTAAACATATTTTCAGCGCGTGGGAGGATCGCAAGGATGCAGTCGGCATATTTTGTGATTTATCAAAAGCATTTGATTGTGTAGACCACAAAACGCTACTCCTAAAGTTAAAACATTACGGAATAAAGGGTGCAGGTTTAGATCTTTTAGAAGGAAGGGTCCAAAAAGCAGACGTAAATCGTATTAAATCCTCGGGTTTACTTGTAAAAATAGGATTCCCGCATCGATCCCGATCTATGTTATGGCCGTTCCTTTTCCTAGTCTAAATAAATGATTTATCGTTTATGGTACAAAAAATGTCTGAGATAGTGTTATTTGCTGATGACACGTCACTTATTTTTAAAATAAGGAGACAAGAAAATAATCTTGACGATGCAAATAATGCTCTCTTGCAAGCACTAGATTGGTTCACAGCAAATAATCTGCTGCTAAATTCCAAAAAGACAAAATTTATAAGTTTTCCTTACCTAACGTAAGAATAGTTGAGAACAACATAGTTGGACATGAAAAACTAGAATTTGTCGATGATACTGTATTTCTGGGCATCACAATCGATGCAATGGGGTCCACATATTGTAAAATTAGCACACAGACTTAGCTCTGCAGCATATGCAGTGAAAAGAACTAGGGAACTCACTGACGTTGCAACTGCTAGGGTTGTTTATTTTAGTTACTTCCATCGTATTATGTCCTACGGTATACTACTATGTGGCCGGGCAGCAGACATTGAGACTATCTTCATCTTGCAGAAGAGAGCCATCCGATTTATTTACAAGTTAGGTAGTAGGGATTCGCTAAGAGATTTCTTTAAAGAAACCAACATCTTAACAGTTGCATGTCAATACATTTATGAAAATATTATGTACGTTAGAAAAAATATCAAAGATTTCGAAAATGTTGGTGGCCACCATAATATTAATACTAGAAATAAACATAAATTGTCATTTCCACGATTTAGACTTGCAAAAGTTAATACATCCTTTATGGGGCACTGTATAAGGTTCCACAACAAAATTCCTCAAGATATTTTAGAGATTAAGAAGATTAGAGTTACCTCCAACGCGGTTTAAAAAATGTGTTAAGCACATTCTGTACAAAAAGGCTTACTATAACATCAAGGATTATTTAGAAGACAAAGATGTTTGGCATTAAACAGTAGATTAATATTAATTACAGGTCGGTAGTAACTAGTGTTCAACACATTCATGAGTAATATTTTAAGTTGAAAACTCTGTTAATTAAGTTAAAAAGTGTTTTAAAAAGAATAAATGTGGAGTTTCTTTGTTAGATTCTTCTCCACATAATCCATTAATTGTGAAACTAACAACTTTGACGTTCATTAAGTAAATATTCTGTTTTTATAATGAATAAAAATATTTGAATTGAATTGAATTGTGAATTTAGCCCCAAACATAATGCACGGGTGCGACGTGGCGGATTGCGGGGAAGTCACATTAGGTACGTCTTACACCTGCGCCCGCACCACCGTCATTGTTAATTTTATTTAGGAATATTTTTTGTTTTTTTTTTATAGTCCATACCTAACTACATCCAAAAATATAAACAATAATATTTTAATAGAATTAAAATAGTAATATTTCTTTATATGGGGTTCGATACAATAAAAGAGATTTTTCGATTGTTCAAGTTTAGGAACTGCTGTGCTAGCATCTGAAGCATTTTCAGGCGTGAGAACCACAAGTCAATGCCCCGCTTGAAAACCCCGCTCGATCTACGGCCGTACACTCGGCTGTTGAATGAGCGCCATCAATAATTACAACCGGGCGCAAACCGGCGCGCGCGCACGCCCCCGCCGATAATGCTAACGAGCTGCGCTATCGACCATCGCGCACAATGCGCGCTCGATGGTGCTACAAATATTAATATTGGTTATTTTAGTCGTTTATCTGCCATGCAGATGTGCGTCAAAACATTCCAAACACACAGTTGCCTCAGCTACTCTATAAGTTGGACATTCTACAACAGGTGGAGTTACAGTGGTAGAATCTCAAATTGCAATGAACTTTCACTAGATTATCGTTACATCTATAAGTACGTAGGTAGTGTATGAAAAGAGAGTATCAATAACCACTTAAAACTAAAAATATTTAACGGGAAGCCTGTCTATCTTGTAAGTTGCTTGTTATGTTCTTTCTAAAGCTTATTAGTTCTGTGGCTAGAGGGCGCGAGAAGTGCCCCGATGGCTTTTCATCTACGATCTTTATAAATAGCTGTTGTAATCGACATTAACACCTCGAGGCTGTACAAACTCTGCAAAGCAGACGGGGAAACGAAGATTCGCGGTAAAAAAGGTAAATTTTCACATAAAAACGAATATTCAAGTTTGTGCTACTATTTTTACTACTATTAAAATACTTAATAACGAGTAGGTAAGCATGTAAGTATTGAAATAACGTCAATGAAATAAAAAGTAACACACTTCGTGTGGGAACTCCTGATCGTGACTTGCTTGTAGGTACAATGTCGAGGCATATGACGCAACAAATTATTTTCAACACCGTAATTTACAAATTTCACTAAAGTGATAGATTAAACCTTAAAATAGGAATTTGCCACGTAATGTGGTAGAGCTTAATCTTATTTATTTTGAAAATAATTGCTTTTCGGATCATGACCCACCATGTTTCAAACCAAGAAATGTTCGTCTTATGTCCGGTACCAAAAAAGCTAAAAAAACAATTAAATGACAAGTGATTAAAGGTAAGAAGAAAAGAATCGTCAGTAATATCTGGTAAATATCTTAAAAAGAAAGTTATTTTCATGGTCCTAACTGACATTAAATGTAGTTACTATGAAACCTGCGAAAAAATCTACATTACAGCGGAATGTAGGCATATTACAGTCGGTACAGTCGACAACAGGTTGAACATTACAATTTTGTTGTAAAATAGTAACTTCACTGAATATAGTACATATATTACATGTATTAAGGTCCATGTGCTATCGACTGCACAGCACAAGCCTTCGCTCGGAGACAAACAGCCAGACATGATGATGGGAAAGGTTCGCTTTGCTACTATATTCCCCTTGCGAGAAGGTTAATATCCGATTTTGATTGACGACTAAACGTTCCAGACCGATCGCCCTATAAACAACAAACACAGAAAGGCAATACTCATTCACAAAACCTATTATGTTAATTTAAAACACATCGGAGGACCGATAAGATCGGGGCTCGTTCACACCACACCTCCCGAAACAATAGTTAATAAGATGATTTATATCGATCGGCGATATGTTGCCCCGACACGTCTCTACACCGCTTTAGCACAATCTCGACTTCCCATCGAGTGCTATATCGAACGATACCGCGATGTAACTCGTCTATCGCGGCTTAGTTTACCCACAGAAGAATTGTTCGAAAACGTGTGAAAAACTACGCGAGAGTATACTTACACGATGTAAGTACCTTAGTTACTTTAGACTGATTTCAGCACTTTCGCTAAGCCAACTCTTTGTTGCATTGCATTAATAAATTCAATCCTTGACATTGAATCTGTATTTCTGTCCATTCTCAAGTTGTGGCTAAGCCTTATATCTGTTGTATCCTCAGCGTTTAACTGTTTAGTTATTATCGCTACGTAACTGGATTAAACTAGAATTTACACGTGTAAGCGACTTGTATTGGAGCCGCTGTTGATAGAATCGTTCGTTTCTGCGGAATCACCGCAGGTTACTTGTGGAACGTTTTGGGTGTAGGACCTCGCGGCAGCTGACGAGTTACCGCCCAGAATCGGGCAATTAATTCGGTAAGAGTTGGTTATTTAGTGGCCAGCAGCGGGCACATTGCCGCAGCATGACGCGGGGTTTCTTGGCCCACTATCCGCGTGTTATTATAAAATAATGAGACTCGCGCCGCCCGCTGAGCGCCACAATTGCCCTGCTTAGCGGCGGATACACCACGCCGCCGTTTAGCTATTTTAATTTTTAGTTTGTCTACTAACGGTCGCTGTTGTGTGAGGAAACCAATCGCTATTTAGCTATTGTGTGCTTCGGGTGACCTAGTGCCAGTAAATCCTGAGTATTTGCTTGTATCGTCATATCCGCATCGTAACAATTCTCTTTGGATAAGATAACATTGCGAGAAGGTATGCCCTGCATTGCGATTGTGTAGGCTGCTTACGTTATGTTCCTGAAAAACTACCAGAGTGGTTCTGTGATTAGTTTTGATGTCGTTCAGCTATGAAACCTATGATATATACCTACTACCAGGAAGCAGTCGAGCGCACGATAGATGTATCAGCGACAATTGGCGATTCTCGTTCCTTTGATTCTTTAACCAACTCTGCCTTTTTCTCATAAAATTACAATGTATAATAAGTATCATTATTCGCAGAGCTTAATGGAAAATTAGAGAAAAAATTGCAACCAATTGAATAAGATAAAATATTTATGAGGGTGGGCGCCGCCAGAAAATGTAAACTTGGATTATCTTACTGCAAATAAATATTTTTTTTAATTTTTTTTTATTTTTATGCTTTAAGCAAACATTGCCATGAGGACCATAATGGCGACCGGGCGTTACGTCGGCAATGACGTGTTTTCCCGGGACTTAGTGGTGGAGAGTGTGGAGGAGTTCGTGTTCCATCTGTCACGCATTATGTTTTACTGTGCTAACAACGGGCCGCACCAGCATCAACACCTCCACCACATCGCACCAAACTACGACCGGTCAGACGTAGGTAGGACGTCCGTAGCCGCGGGAACTTTTAGAGCTATTAAGCTCCGACAGCTCGGAGCTCCTGTCACTAATACAAGCCATGATGGCAATGTGACCCAGGGGCGATAGCCCCCGGAGAAAACGCTCAAGGCAAGAGGCTCAGCCTTATATCCCGCACAACCTGCTCGCTTCGCTAGCAGCTGCAGACCACCCGATTGCTGCTGTTGCGATTGCAAAGTTATCCCTAGAGTAAAAGTTATTTGTATTGAATAGAACCCCCCCATTTTCGATTATATATGGGGCTTTGTTACACCCTGTATAATCCTGAAGTAGGGTTTGAAGTCTGACCATATATAAGTAATTTGTTATGTCTTTTTCAATCAAACGCCAAGTTTAAATTTCCCCACGCTCTGGCACACTGCGCAAGCGCACGCAGCGGCGACATGTGGCGGGGCGGTTGGCTATCGCGCATCTTCACGCGTCGGCGCGCCCGGCGCATGCGTGAGGGAGTGCACAGTTAGGTACCCGCAATTAATATGTACCTGCGAAATTACAGACCCACACTACCGATGTTTTGAAAGCTATTCTATGTAACACAGGAAAAATATAAACCACCGCGAGAATTCGTAACGCTCTGCCATGCAGCTGCATGAGCTATATATCCTGATCCTATCCCATGGGTGCCTACATCCGTTTTAATTGGTCAATAATAAAAAATCATAGGCCTTTTGCAAGCTATCCTATGTTACACAGAAAAAAATATAAACCACCATGCGAATTTGTGAGGCTCTACCCTACTGCAGCATAAGCTAGGTCCTATAATAGTCCCATGGGTACTTACGTCCCTTTTGTTTCGTCGATAATTAAAAAACATGGACTTTTTCAAAGCTATTCTATTCGTGAGCCTCTACTACGCTGCAGCATGAGTTAGGTCCTATTTTATAATAGGGATTGGTCGATGATTAAAAAAACACAGGCGTCTAGCTCCTAACCACTTAGCGTCGTTCTTCATCCAAAACCGCGAACGTGACTTTTATCAAATTTTACAGGAGACATTAAAAACTTTAGAAATTATACCGTCGTACAGACGCAAATTTCGAAATTAATGGATTTTAGGCTGACATATTTCAAGCTAATTTAAAAACCATTATTTCGAATTTTTGGTATGTGTGAGACGGTATGGTTTCTAAAGTTTTTAGTGTCTCCTGTAAACTTTTATAAAAGTCACGTTCGCGGTTTTGGATGCCGAACGACGATAGATAGGTGAAGTGACTACCTAAGTAGTCACTTTACTTATCTAGCGTACTACAGCGTGTAAACGCTGTAGTACCTGAGACATATTTTTTAGATAGAGCAAGCTGGCCAAGCACCTCTAGGAGCCCATGCTTACAGCTCAGTCGGCTTTACCCACGTTAAAGACAGTGACAATATAGCCAACTAATGTAAAGGAATAAATCAGCTTTGTCTTATATCTCCAATACCCATTTCGAAGAACTTCACTCATCACGAGAACATAAAGCCGGAACTTCAGATTTTGAAAGTCATGCAGTCAAAATCTTTAGTGCCCCCTGGGTCTAGCAGCTGCTTGATTGCTGACTGAGACTCACTGTTTGCCATGTTAGTGGTATCCTTTTCTTGATTCTGTATGGGCACACACGTGTAGGATCAGAAAAAAGTGATTGTGTTATGTGGATGTTATAAAAAACCTTATTAGCGTGATCAAACAGCTAAAGAAGAGGGTTCCCTGACCAGACTAAAGTCAACAAACGGTCCTCATTGGCCGACATTCCAACTACTTTAGCTGTAACAAAGCAACCGACGAATGTGAACTGTAATCAATGCTGCGCCGGCGTCTGCGCAGCTTAACTAACCGGAAAATGTGATCTATTCATGCTATAGAGTGTGCGGTCATTGTCGTCCAGCACGATTGAATAAAAATGTTTACTCGGGCCTTTTTATAGACAAGTTAGAGAAAGGGAGCTTCTTTGAATTGAAAATTTTCAGCTTACAGAATTTCACAATTTTGTCAGAATATCCCTACTCTGAGTATCAGAGCTAAAATTGGACGTACGATTCCGACAAAATTACAAGTAAAGGTAACCGAAATAACATGTTTAAAGTGAGCTTATATTGAAAAACCGGCAAAGTGCGAGACGGACTCGCGCACGAACGGTTCCGTATCATCAAAAGACGCTTGAAATATTCAAATGTTGTATAGATTATGGTACGGAAGCCTTCGTGCGCGAGTCGGACTCGCACTTGGCCGGTTTTTTTCTCGTCTATCCCATAGTGTGGGGTACCGTTGGATTGGTCGTTTAAAAATATAGCACGTGTAGAAAAACCATTTTTTGATTCAGGAATCCGTTAACAAAATATTAAACTTCAAAGCGCAAATTTTTGTTAAAGTGGAAATCACGGTAAATCGAGAACGGTGCTTCGTAGGGAAAAAAGTTTTGATACCTTTTTTGTCGAAAATTTTACGATGTACAGACTTGGTTCATACATTTTTCCTGTATCTCTCACCGTTTTAGAGATATACGCAAAAAACGAAAAGTTGTGACCTTTGAAGTCTGATAACACACAAGAGCGATGAATGGGGACTTTTTAAATAGTATTTGTAATATTTCATTGAGACGTAGAAAAAATCCAGCTTGTCGGGAATTAGTGCAAACTCAGCGCTTTTTTTCGTCTATTTTGACTGGACTATTAGTTACAGGATTCATCATAGCTCTCTATACTATGGCTTGGGCTTCATAGCTCCTTATACTCTTACACAATGTCGCGAGCACAGCTAGTGTTAGTAAAAAGAAGATTTCGGATCACAATTTCAGAAAGCGAGCTCGTTATCGGGTCCACAGTTCTCTGTGTACTATAATATAATAATGCAGCCTATATACGTCCCACTGTAGGGCACAGGCCTTCTCTCAGAGAGAGAGAGAGAGTATGTTCTTAATCACCACGCGTGCCCACCGCGGATGTACTATACTATGTCAATTTAAATTGCTTTCATAAAAACAATATATGACTTACAGAACATTTCAGGAGTCTCCTTTAAAGCAAACATTTACCTGTACTAGGAGGCTCCGCTCTTTCTATGTATGAAGTGTGCTTATTAAATATCTGAATAATCTCTCCTTGCACAAGGGATACCAGCAGCGCCACGCGCGTCGTCCCGCGCGTTTACTGCTGCGTCAGCGTCGCCTCTTTAACTCGGCCCAGCGGCGATTGTTCGGAATAACGACGCATTGTGCCCGCAAATGCACCGCGAGATACTTAATTACTTTTCATTAGACAATAACTGCAAGAGTTGCCAGTTGCCCAATGCCCAACCTGGGGCGTAGAGTCACCATGCAGCGCTGTCATTCCCAAAGATATTGTTTTAAATCAACAGAACGATGTAGATGTATCTTTTCAAGCACATTTAATTCATTTTAATATGTTGCGAACCAGATATTTAACGTCATTATAACGTGAAGTTTGCTCCAAACAACGTATCTAATTTATAACCTGACGCTGATTAGTAAATACTTTCATTACGATATATGGCAAACGAGGTTTGCCACGCTAAGAAGAATATACTCGTATAACCACGTATAATCAAACAAGACATTCAAAGCTTCTAATGTGCTTTTAAGCAAAAATCTTATGAAATCTCATGATTGTTTAAGCATTCCACAAAAAATTACAATCAAAATTTCAAGTCCGCATCAATTATGGCTACATTAACCATCGCAGCGGGAGCGACACATGTGCGTTGCTAATTTCTTATTCTTCACCGAAGCAAAGGTCAAAACATTACTATATCCACTATAGTGAAACCAAAAACAATGACTCTGTAACTAATACCAAATTTTATACACATCAATAAATTGTGCAATCACCATTGTTACAATCTGATTTAACTTTATTAAATATTACGAATATTTGAATGGAGAATTTGCACTAAAAATGTTTTAATAGAATGGGAAAGGGCACGTTAAAAGATAAATAAACGTTGTATTTTTTTTCTCTACGACTAATACTTTTTGTAATATGACCAGTTGAAACGTCAATATAGTCACGTGGTACTAAAACGCGCCATACAAATCGACCTTAGACTATGACGTCACTCCCTAACGTAACGCCTTATATGTATGAAGCGTTTATCAATATTTGAGTTATCTCGTAAAATAATGTTTTTATGCATGTACCCTTATAAGAAAACGTTCAGAATTCAATGACAAAACGAAATCTAATAAGTTTTATGTTATTAGAGTAACTATATATTTCGCATATTTTGTTACCCCGAAAACCCCGAAAAAAATATTTATATTGTTTCCTAGATTTTAACATGATTTCTATGGTATAAAAGCAATGTCACTCCAATCTGAGTTAGATGCAGTTCCCTATTGTACAAATAGTCTCAATCTCGGCGTTATTGCCGTAGCTCGAGAACAGTTTCCATAGAATTTTCCATTTCTAGTTTGACATGGAATAACAACATCTGACGAAGTCGGTCATTTCATAATTCTCATAGATGCTGTCTTTGATGTTTTCATTCCATTGGCGCATCAAGTTTGACAATCGTAACATTTGTCAAGTTGAAATATTAGTTCCTGTTTAGTATATATATATATATATATATATCTCAAAGATGCTGCTAAAGCAGCGGCAGAATTGAATTCAATAGTTAGCATTCAATAGTAAGCCCAGACATCGATTGCCCGGTGAGCAGAGGGGCCCACAAAGGCCGGCCAGTAGGTAGGTTTACACCGTATTTTAATTAATTGTTATGGCGCCAGTCAAGACGAGGCTTTGTGGCACGCCCTGGCTATGGCGGGTTAACACGAAACCGAGGACGTAACAATTTAACTTAGATGTGACACAATTACTGCTTATCGGTTAGACAGATAAATGGATGTTGTTCAATTGTTTTTTTAATACGCAAAGTATTTTGGATCTAGTATAGTTTATCAGTCTTATTTACAAAAATTCAGTTCCACTAAAACACTCTTAAGAAGGAGTTAAAGCCAGTTTATAGAAGCATTTCCTCTTATAAACCTGCTTTAACTCCGTTTTAGGAGTTTTTTAATGGAATCAACTTTTTAAAAATAAGACCTTAAAATACTCAAGTCATCATTAAGTCATCAAAATACAAGTCATCATTAAGAAATATTTATTTTATATCAGTCAGCTAGACTGCCCGGTCAGCTAATATAACGTTGTTTTGCCATATTAATTAGCCTAGGACCTAGGACCTATTCTCAGACCTACCAAATATACACAAAAAAATTCATAAAAATCGATGAAGTCGTTTCGGAGGAGTTCGATAACAAACACTGTGACACAAGATTTTTTTACAGGTATTAGATTTATTTATTTAAATAAATAAATATTTAATATCGGAATACGAGATTACGGTTTCCCAAAGTGCCCCTATTGCTATGACTACATAATAAACCTTATTAATTACTTACATAAGTAGTTCAACAAAAGTCTTGATATGTTGGACCTCTTTAAGAAAACCAAATGGCGAGTATCCTACAAGTAGGTATGTAAGCTCCTCTTACAAATGGCAAATGTTGTAATTAAGCCCAGAGCCTGTCACGTGTACAAAAAAAATTTCGAAAAAACGGAACATTAAATAAATAAATAACTTCCACACAACACAATCAATTGTCCTGGTCCCAAATGTGCTATGGTAACCGGGCAAGGCATGGAAATCACAAACATGGAAAGGCATGGCAATGGACTGAGGCCATTTATACAAATGTACGGCCCTCAGTGGGAATCGAAACCACGACCTTCGGTATGGTAATCAGACGTGATACTGCTACACCAACGAGAATGTCGAACAAAAAAATTCAAAGCTCGAAAAATCTAATTGTTAAAATGCCAAACTCTAATTGATTTGTGTCATAAATTGCGGATTTTTTGAGTAACCTATCATCAACCCATTATGTCCCCACCGAGGGGCACGGGTCTCTTCCCTGAGGAACCTATGAATACCTTTTATTTTATATTAAAGATTTGGCTTGGATTCGATAGGTAAAGACGACGTCACGTGACTCTCCTCTTTCCATCACCTACCCTATAAACAAAAGTTGTATTGTAACCCGTCCGCCGTTCAAAACGTCTTGGAATAAAGCTCTAGGGGTGTAATTAAACCGTGCCTCCGTGGGTTCATTAGTATGTAAATAGAGCAGACGTAACGCGCCGCAAACACGACCGAGCGGAATGCCGCTATTGAGCTATCAGCCCCACAAACGATGATGCTAATGTCGGTACCTACCTATCACAAAGTTCCTAGAGATACTTACTTGGATGTATGTTTATATTCTTTTTGTTGCACTAACCCGTGCTCGGGACAATTTAAAAAACCTATTTAGAGGCAAAAGATTCCACCCATGCCGGGACTTGAACCCGCGACGTCTGGCTAACCGTGCCAGCGCGCTATGACACATACTGTCATTTAATTTTATTTTGCTTTTGTCTACACCAAAGAGTAGTACATATTACCAAAGGAGGTACACGTAAAAAGCCGTTGATAGAAATCGTTAAAAACGGAAAGAAATAAGCAAGTTGTTTGAACGTTTTTAGGTGATTCATTACTAGTGAATTCAAGAAATAAAATAATATCAATCCCTATTATCAAGTTTTTGTCTTTGGTAGTGCTTAAAACGAATATTGTTTACACCCAGAGATATCCTGAATTAAATTAAATATATAGCGTGATTTTGAAATCGTTAGAAAGTTTTTGAGGAAATATTCTTTTTATGGCGATAAACAGTATTAGTAATTCTTTAACAGTAATGGTAAAACATATTTTTAATTATTCGTGATTTTCGACCCTTGGTTTGAAACTGTAAATCCAAATTGAGAGTTGTAGGAAGTTTCGTAACGTCAAAAAATGTTTTCTGTTGTGTTATGGGTATACAAGTGAGAGAACAATTGAGTTGGCCGGCGCCGACCATAAGACGTTCGATCAATAGATTTTTTTCGATTTTTGTTACTTTCACCCTGATATTATTGTTTATGCTTGAATGTAATTTCAGGTAAGTGCTTTTTTTTTTCAAAAGTAGCACCATATGTTTCTAAATCATGGTTAGAATGCCGTTTAGTTTGTCTAATATGTGTAACGATGTATAATACATAATAACGATGTCGCTTATATTACAAGAGTTTTGCAACTCCGGCATTTTTGGTCTTATTTATAAAATACACGATTGTACTTATTATACATTACTCCTTAGAGGCAGTTTAAATCCCGTTTTTAGAACTAAGACTGTAACAGTCTTATTTATAAAAATACAATTTCTCTAAAACAGTCCTCAGCAGGGGACGATGATGCTAGTCGCGCGTTTTAAATGTCAAAAGTCGCGACTTTTCATTACATGAATTGCCAATTGGGTATTTGATAAAATATCAAATGAGTTACTTTTAAAACGGAATTTTGTATGAAAATACTGGCTTATGATGTCACATTTGAGAGCACTCTTTTTATGTTCTAATCTGTTTAAAAATTGTAATAACACGTAATTGAGCAAAAGAGATACATTTTCCGAGATATTTTGTAATTTTTGTTTTAATCGAGCATATGAAATAATTTATTGTTGATCTTGTCAAATACCGAATTTCTGACATTTTGGCATGGCAGTGCCATCGTACTACCCTTGCTGAGTGTTTTAAAGAATCACGTCTTTGTCTAGTGGCGAATAAGTGTAACAAAAGTATGTCAAATATTATACGTGCATTGAAATGACTACAGAAGTATTATTTAGCTAAGAGTGAGTTTCGTCCAAAATATCATTGGTATAGGTAGCTATGTTAAAACATTATGAAAACAGTGTGTATCATGGTGTGAATAAACGATGAACAACAACAATGCACCTCGCAAAATAGCGATGAAAGGAGTCAAAATGGCAACAAAGGACATGGACATCGCGCGAGGGTCGAAAATATTGTTCACGAAATACATTTTACGAAATTACTCTAAAAGTCGATGTCGATGCTTATATCAGTTTGAGGATGTTTTTGAGGTAGGTTGAAAAGTGTTGCATAATTACATAAACTCACGCCTTTATACCGGAGAGGGAGGAATCTAATATACAAAAATCTCATGTCACGGTGTTTGTTATCGAACGGCTTCACAGATTTTATGATTTTTTTTGTGTATATTTGGTAGCTGAGAATAGGTCCTAAGCCAATTAATATGTCAAAAGAACGTTTGCCGAGTCAGCTAGTATTATATAATTTTCAGCGGGCAACGAAAGCGGGAGGTTTCGTGAAAAATTAGAATTACGTTTGACGGAGCGCAGTGGATCAGAAAGTCATTGTTGCGCGATACGACCGATCCGATGAGTGGTCCATAACGCGGAGAAATAAAATGCTCTGTCAGTTTTAATGCGGAAAATTTTTGCATTTTGTTTTGATAAAATAATAAAAATTACTTCCACACAATCACTTGTAATGGTCCCAGACTAGGACACTCTGTGCTGTGGTTACCATGCAAGGACAACACAAATATGAAAATACACCTAGACTGAAGCTATTTTTACAAATTTACGGTAGCCCCCAGTGGGGATCGAACCCACGACCTCCCTCAGGCATGGTAATCAGACGTTATACCGCTAGACCAACGAGGCAGCATTCGCAGTCGTTTCATCATGACGACATAAATTTACTGTTTCTTCATCGATGAGTACAAAATCCAGTACTACGAGTAAAGCGCTTTTTTTTACAAAAACTGATATTGGTCTCCTATTCTTCGCACCCAATTTTGGAAGACCGCGAGAAATGTGTTATTTACGTCTAGCCATTCAATCAGGTTTGGAAGCAGGCTTCGGGTAAATTTCGATCGATTGGGTTTGAAATTACGTAGATAAGCGTTTATTTCATTTGCGTGCATTGATTACAAAAATGACAGTCTAATTGCTAATGACTTTTGGAGTAAAATGGCCTGACTAAAAATCTGTTAATCTACTGTTAACAGACAGTTGGCCAAAGTAAATACAAAACAAACAACTGACAGGTCTGTTTACTTTTATTTAATTTTTATTTAATTTATTATAGAGCACCAACAGAATTCATATACAGCAGTACATTAACGGATTGATAGTTTACGAGAAACCTTGGGTAACATTATGATTTCGCGCAGAGTAGCTGGTCGGCTGATGAGAGTAGGTATAATAGATACCTACAGAAATTTGGCAGACGAATAGACATAAAAACGGCAAAAAAATCACGTTTTTTGTATGGGAGCCCCCCTTAAATATTTATTTTATTCTGTTTTTAGTATTTTTTGTTATAACGGCAACAGAAATACATCATCTGTGAAAATTTCAACTGTCTAACTATCACGGTTCATGAGACAGAGGCATATGACAGGCGGACCGACGACGGACGGACGCGGAGTCTTAGTAATAGGGTCCCCTACACTTTGGGTACGGAACCCTAAAAATCATAGAAGCTTAATTAAACATTCTGGTGCATCGTAGATCAAACTACTTTTTTCTGTTTGTTGACAAAAAAAACATATTTCTGTTGCAGTATTAGTTATAAAGAGTGTTAAAAACCCCACACAGGTACTTCCGAAAATGGGTTTTCTACTTTGAATGGTCATAACTTAAGTGCGAAACGCTGTTATTTTTAGATATTTTGAAGTTTTCATCATACTGAAAATTGTCCGTATTGACGACTAGAACTCCACATTTTCGGACATATTCGGGGAATTTGTTGCATCATGTTTTCTTTCTTTCATTCGATATGTCGCATGGGTCTCAAAGAAAGTCGTTACTAGGAAACTACTTATTTAGTCCCGTTGTTATTTTATTCAGCCGTGTGTGAAGCAAAACTGACATAGAAAACTTTCAATGTTATACGTCAGCTTACCATAATAATGCAGTCTATACAAGTGTACGTCCCACGGAAGGCACAGGCCTTCTATCGGAGAGAGAGTATGGGCTTAATCACCACGCGTGCCCACCGTGGGTTGGCTATTTCAAACGCTAAATTACGTAAGGTCGGTATATCAGGTTTCCTCATGACGTTTTCCTTCACCATCAGTGAGTGGTTGTGCTACTTGCTACAAATCGTTGCCATGGCACACAGCAATTTAGCAAACGACTTTTGTTATCCGATATTTATTTACAAAATTCTCTGTACTATCATTTCTATGTTATCAGTGTTTCGGTTCCACGTGGCGTGGCCGATTGTTAATTGACTTCTGACTGAAGTTTCGTTTAGTCATCGCTCCAGTTTTGTGCTTTTGGCGCCTATCCACTGCCCTCCACATGTTTTTTACATTCGAGATCAATTATGATTCGAACAAAATCCAATAGCTGTTGCTGTTGAAACGGACGAATGGATATAATATTATTGAAGCACACGCATGAGTTAGGACAGCCTTTGTGTTATGAAAAACGTGCTGGCGGCGGCGTTGGTCAACACAAATCACAATCTATCATCTCTATAGCCTTTGTTACGAACACAAAAACCAATTTCAGGAAATTGCTAAATTAGATTCGTGCGAAAGTAGCGTTTATGATAATTTCGAGCCTTCCTTTAATTAAGCAAGTATTTCAATTCTAATTGGACATGCATTTTGAGCATGCGTGTACGCACATCCTTTGCGGCGAGCGTAAAAAATCGATTTGAATGCAAATAACGGCGAAAATTACACGAAACGCGGTCGATTTTCACTTTCGCATGTGCGATGGCATCGGCCGACCGTTCGTTATCTGGCTATCGGGCAGTTGGCAAAAAACTAGCGTCGCATCCCCGTTGCGGAACCGACTAATGTCGGCCGATCGCGTCCAAAGATATGGATTTTGATAAATACGGACGCGGGCCATAACAAATTATGCGACGCAGCACTACAAGGCCCGAGCTGCTGCCAAATGTAGCGTTCTCACGCGAAATGCATGTCTCAGCATTTCGTTAATCACAATGCCCGCAATCTAAATGTTGAAGTCTGCTCTAACAGAACTATTTCAAGCATTCTGTGTGCTTATTAGCAACTCTATCTTGTACCTGTCGCTCGTGTAATTTTTCATAGCAGCTGTATGACGACTTTATTTATACCATTCCGTGAATTTCTCACATTGTTAATTCCTATTATTCGTCGGAGCATTCTTGAGCAATTATCTTTAATATTTGTATACAACTCAATCTATAGACATAAATTCTGTAACAAGTACTGCAGTAGTTGTCTAATAGCCAGGTGGTGAGAGCATATCATTAGCGCTGGCGTGGTGTGATGGGAGGGCATGAGGAAGGCAAGCGGGAGCCAGCCTGCGCCGACGCATCGGGGCGAGCAGAAGACGATGCAATCACTGCACCACTAGCTACCGTTGGCAAACAAATAAACATAGTCGTGGTTTTTGAAGCCACCGCTTAGAAAGAATGTTTAACTTGGCTTAGCCGTTTGTCAGAAGCTACGGCTCTATCACCAATTTACCTAATAAGTTTAACAAGCATAAGCTGCCTACATACGTCCCACTGCAGGGCACGGCCCTCTCAGAGACAGTATGGGCTTTGAAGTTTAATCACCACGCGTGTATGAGTATGAGTATGAGTATTTTATTTGCTAAAGCATGGTAATTACAAATTATGTGGGTGGTAACTTAAAATTATGGCACAAGCATGCTCTACCCGTCAGGGTGCGCAAATATTATTTTTGTTTTTAAAAAAAAAAAAGTTTGTTGAGCTAAATTAGTAGGTAGGTACAAAAATATGTAACATAAATCTTTGCATAGTAATAACAATAAACCCAACGGGGATTGGTGATTTCAGGTGCTAAGATATGTGAACACGTCAGACACTCGGGTTTCTTCACGATGTTTTCCTACGCCGTTAGCGAATGGGATTGCTATTACAAATTCACAAATTTACGTAACTTAGAAAATAAAGTCATTGGTACATGCAATTCTTCACTAATTTGGTTAAACTCCAAAGCACGCAATATAATGCAAAGTGACGTCAGACAAATTCCAATAAGTATCCACGGAAGTTCAAACATGAGGTAAAAATATGACTCGAAGAGAAGAGTCTAAATTATGAGTATTTTTGGCAGTTTCTCTTCGACATAATCTATAGTTTCTGAAACTGGTAACCTGTTATTAGATTTTGGGTCCCTTTTATTGTATCACGGTGTTGTGATACCTACAATAACTAAAATTATTGCGTTTAGGAGTGGTAGCAAATGTGTTATTACAATTTGTCTTATACATCACTGCAAAGGACAAACTGTGTGCATTTGGATAGATTGAAGGAGAAAATCTACACCGAAATGACTGTTAACAGACTGATAACATGTCAAGACGGTGAAGTAGAACCTTCGTGCGCTTTTGTTCCGCCGACGCTACATGGCAAAAAGCTTCCTCAGTCCGTGTGATGCTATCCGCCGCATACGTAACTAGCTTGATTAATTAAAACAATCATAAATTTAATTGCGCCGCCAACTTATCGTCTCGCGAAGGGAAATTGCAAAAACTTTCATGTCGAGTCATTATAATAAACGAGACTGGAAAAGAGAATATTCACAGCAAACAATGATTCTTCAAAAAGCGTGAACAATTTGCCAACGTACTAGTTTTTCCTCGCACCTTTGTTCACTTGGTTTGTCAGTGTACAGGGTTAACAAAATCACCCTATTTTTCCGAAAAGGGGACTTCTGTTACTTCGCAAAAGATTTTGAAATTGTGAAAAAAATATCACCTACCTACTAAAAAACCTACGGTGTATAAATTATGGGACAACAGATAAATCTTTTCGTGATTTCGCAGTGAAGCCTTCCTTTTCGGAAGATGGGGAATTTTGTTACACCCCATGTATCTAAAATAATCGCAGTTACCTATCACAATTTCACTGTCTAAGATTTTCTAAGCTACCAAGGTAGGTATAGTTTACACCGAAGTTTAAGTAAAAAACCAAGAAAACCTACTTACCTAATTTGATATTAGTGAGACATTTTCTTGCTGTTTTCTTGGACACAACCTTATTAAATTGACTCTTAAAATATTTTAAATACCAGAGCGAAATTCACCAGAGCGAAACCTGGCTCATACCGGATAATTCCATAGGCAGAAAATGACTACGTTATTTTCAATCTAAGGCTTTCGTTGCGGACTCTTCCGACTAAAATTCAAGTAATTGATTCCGGAATTAAGTCAATAACTACGTTTTTTCCTTCAAAGTTACACCATTTTAGTCTATAACACTGCTGTCCATTTGTTCTAAACGTTATTTAAGGCTAGGTTCTCCAAGCACATTGATTTGTATGGGATTTATTGCGCTGTACGAGCGAATAGTGGGGGGGAAAGTAGGCACTTTTGAAATTACAGAAATACAAATACTATTAATAGAATTTTGACGCCCGACGTCACTAACACATTCAGTGATAGTCATTTTGGTACATTTTTTATTACCCAAAACTCAATACAGCTCAAATAAAACCATATCTAGCGACAATTTAGACTCATGTTCGCGATTTTCTTTATGCTATTAAAATTACGACCCACGGCCCTAGATACGACATTCATTAAAAAGATTTTTTTTCAGATTTAAAGTACTAAGTGGGTAGAACATTGGACCAGGTTCGATTCCCAGTGCGGGCACGTACCTATGACTTTATTTTCTAAGTTATGTATATTTGTGAAGTACAAGTATGTAGCAATACCACACTCTGACGGTAAAGGAAAACATCTTGAGGAAACCTGAGTGTCTGAGCTATTTGCATACCTCAGCGCTTGAAATCGCCAATCCGTGGTGGGCATGCGTGGTAAGCCCATACTCTCTCTCTCTGAGATAAGGCCTGTGCCTTACGGGACGTAAATAGGCTGTTTATGAAAGTACTAAGCAGAGAGAGTAAAATGTATTTTAATTACCTGCTGATTAAACACCTGATTGAGGTAAACACCTGATTTAGGGGTAGTGTCAGAGATTCCAGCGTTAAGGGCACAAGATATACAAGGTTACCTAAAAATTTGCTAAAAACCCTGAAACAGTTGGATTTCGATTTAGGCTGGAATCCTCAGACAGTCGGATCAGTTGGAGTTTATCATTTCCAATATCCTTTATCATTTACGATTTTTTTTATCAACTTCATTCCAATTTTCAATATATTTTGACAAATAATGCCGGGGCTACGACATTGGTAGAACGAGTAAAACGGGAATTTAGTAAAATTATGAAGCCTGATATTTTGATAAATATAAGTCTGAGAAAAATCTCATACAATAAAAGGTCTTTAGAACTCAAACTCTAATTAGGGTATTTCAGGAACTGTCAATTTTTTTCTTAAGCTGTATATTTATAAGAGCAACGTAGACACGTAACTATGAAGCTCGCCATAGATGATGCAGTCGACAGCACATCATTTTTTACATGCATCCACTCTAATCGGATTAATTTACGGCCGAAGTTGTAACAAAAATTTAACGGTTGAGATGTAGATTGTAGTAGTTTAGGTACATAGCTTTATAACAATCGCTCAGTCCCTTTAATCTTATAGCTTTTTAAAGCAAGAAGTTCTATGGTAGACTTGTATGACATAACGAACAAAACCGGTGGAAAACGTGAAAACCCAAACTTTCTTTTTTTTTTGATAATTTTGTTCATGCATAAGTATTTATTTGCTCTACTTAGTGCAAAAGCCCTCTCTGCTATGTTTAACAGGCTCAGTTATGACCGCTTAGGCGCTAAGCAAGGCAATATTGTACCTTCCAATTTAGTGATTCAAAAAACCCTTCCTCCGCTCTGAGCAAGTTGGTGCAAAAAGCATCACACTGCCAGATGTCAGCGAGCCATCACAACCTGCAGGTGTGAAGAGAGGGTATAGTGAGTGACATTATCGTACTAATAGCCAGGCAATTACACACCACGTCAAGTCGCTGTGCTATTTTTTTTTTTCATTAAAAATATTTCTGCCACTTCAAGTAAAAGCCTTCAATACTAACCGTTGTAATAATTCAATTAATAAAAGGAAAAATGCGTTAACAAGTATCTGCGTAGTTTCAAACCTGCACAAAGTAATAAGCGTAGGAGAGCAGTTTCTAATCTACGGAAACTACTATATTTTACTGATTGACGTGTCAAGAAGACACTGACAACACTAAATTGAAGCAACATCCAAACTTTGCGTTTTTATAACTGTTTCTCGTTACGAGGTTTGGACTCAACGTCTTATAGCACAACTAAAGGGAAAAATCCGAAAAATTAAAATTGTGTTACATCACAAAAACATATTTCTGCTACTTGGATGCCAACGAGGAGCTGCTAGATAAACTCGAACGACTCCAAAACTTGGGTATCCGGTTCATATACGGTTTACGCAAGTTTGATCATGTATCCAGCTTTCGACATGAGTTAAATTGGCTCCCAATTCGTCTTCGCCGGAATGCACATATCCTTTCTCTTCTCTACAAAATCCTGCACAGCCCATCTACAAAATCCTGCATATCCTCTTTACTTAAAAGAGCGTTTCCAACTATTGCGCTCTGGAGTGAGACCTGTAAGATCAATAAACTCTCATCTTCTTCACATTCCTGTCCACAATACTGGGGCTTATGGGGATTCCTTCACAGTGCACTCAGCCAGGCTGTGGAATGCACTGCCGCAGAGTATTCGTACTAGCCCATCATTTAGTATTTTCAAAAAACGGTTGAAAGAGCATTACCTATCAATATCTTAACTCCCTGATAAGTAGGTTGTCATTAGGTATGTATTTTAAGTAAGTACGTATTTTCCTTTCATTGTTTATGTAGTTTATTCTTTTCATTATTGTCATATATATATATACGAAAATAATGAAAAGAATATATATATATGTATATTGTATTTTTGGGTAGGTATTTTGTTATTTGTGTAAATATGTATGTAGTATATTATTCCTGTACTCTATTCTTGTGTTTGCAATAAAATATAATAATATTTAAAAACAATCAGGACTCGATTACTGTGATAGACGAACTAGTTAGATATCTTACATTACATGAAAAAATACTAATTACGTAGGTACTTCCAAGTTTCTACGGAACCCTGCAAAATATTAAGCTTAATAGCGCAATTTTTTGTTAGAGTAGAACGTCCTCAGGCTACTTGGCTGTTAGGCTTTACAAGTTAACAATTAATAGTCGACCAACTTAGAAAAGGAAACCTTCACACAAATCCCATTGAAAAACTACTTTGGAGAACTTGTTAGTTGTGTAAAAACGGTAGTTTTATTAAAATAAAATCCTAATATCAATCAAACAACCCTGGAACCCTACACTGCGCGTAGCCCGACCAGCACTTAACCGTTTTTTTTTTTATTTAATACTTCAAATAATGGTCTGTAAAGAGACCACTTTTTTGTCGTACTCAAATGAAATTTGAAATAAAATCATTTATTAATTCTCTGCTTTTCGGTTTCTGTTTTCGTTGGTTTAGTATTTTGTTAAAAAGTTTTTATAAGTAATTGACAAACAGTACAACTAAAATTAATATAGATTGAGTGAAAAGCCACTCGCTACGTAAAACCATGTCACCTGCTCGCGTTGTTTATGAAACGTTACACAAAACACTATAAGAAATATTTTGTAAAGCAAAAAACAAAATTTTCGTATATGTGTTCTTTTATACTCACTATCAGAAATGAGACAATCCGCCAAAGAACCAAGGTGACTGATATAGCCTATATATAGGATTATCAAGCTGAAGTGGCAGTGGGCTGGTCACATATGCCGAGGAACCGATGGTCGAGGTTCTTGCAAAGGTTCTCGAGCCAAAGGACCACGAGCTGGCAAGCGTAGCGTGGGACGCCCACCGGCTTACTGGGCCGACGATTTGAGGCAGACCGCTGACAGTGGCTGGTTGAGGATGGCTGAGGATAGAGGGAAGTGGCGTGCCTTGGGGGAGACCTATGTCCAGCAGTGGACGAATACGGGCTGATTGATTGATTGATACACACTATACTTAGTTCCTCTTCTGCCTTCTATAAATATTATGGTTGCAATCTTAAATTGTGGAATCAATCATATTTATGGAAGTTTATTATTGTATGTTACAAATCACTGATCACTGTAGTTTGCTTTAAAATCGAGTAACTTTGCAATGTACCTACCACATCTACCTTTCTGTAATTGTGCAATAAAATCTAAAATCTAAATCTAAAATCTCCTTTTTTTGTTCTACCCCTCTTCGCCAGTCACTCTAAGACTAAATATTTACTGTACAGAAAGCTTTCTTATTTTCGTAATTGGAGCAATAAATTATTAAAATAATAATAAACAGTCATGACCCGGATTTGCTTATACTGCGATTTTTCCTATTCCAAAAATAATTCGAACGCTTTTCTTCAATATGCTCCTTCTGCCGTGTTCGTTTGCGGTTTCATCCCCTTTAGTTCAATGTTTTCAAATTTGTGTAATGAATGAAATGTCTATAAAATTATCGAATACGCGTGATGACAGTTTGATTACGGATGGATGCCAATTGTCTTTACCGCAACGCGACCGCAGACCGATCGTGTTGTTTGTGATTAAATGTTTAACTCTACATAAATGATCCAAATCGTTGTCGACCCCTGTTATCTTATAAATTGTATCCAGAGAAGGATAATACCTACACTTACAGTTTATTATATTAGGAGTTTTATGTGATACCTGAGCAAATGTAGAAAAACTTTTCAGAAAATTACTAGATATATTGCATACTCTTTTATGAGATACTAGCTGACTCAGCAAACGTTGTTTTGCCATATTAATTAACCTACGACCTATTCTCAGATCTACCAAATTATACACAAAAAAATCATGAAAATCGGTGAAACCGTTTCGGAGAAGTTCGATAACAAACACGAGATTTTTAAATTTAGATAATGACCAGACGAACTGCGCCGACTCGGATGACTCAGATGGAAATCTCTAGAGCCAATGAATCTGCGAATCAGGGTGAAACCTGGTCGGACCCTTCCGACAAAATTACAAATGAGTGAATTCGGATTCCTTGTATATAACAAGGAATGATTTATTAGACATTATTTATAAATATTCAGCACATTTCATCACATTCAATTTAACTCTCTTTAGAGACTATTCTTGCCTTCATAACAAAAGTTTTGCATTATACAAGAAACCATCAAGATTTCAGAGGCCATTAGTTTCCACACCAGTCTTAGAGCATGCGTCCACTAACCGCGCTGGCCGCTCACGGCGCTCCACGCTGGCATAACTCATTTGCACGTTCTCCGGCCCTCTTTATTATATTTCAACTATTTCGATAACAACAGCACAAAATCTAATTTACGATCGTGTGGAAATGCATTTTAAGCGTTTAGGCTCGAGGCACCAAACACAAAATGTACAAAAGGTATAATGAAGACAAAGCAAGGTAGCAGAATTTGCGCATCCTACTTCCTACTAATATTATACGGTGAAAGTTTGTGAAGATGTTTGGAGATTTGGATGTTTGGATATTTGTTTACTCAATCACGCAAAAACGGCTGAACATAAAACTTGGCGTACAGATAGACAAAGACCTGAATTGAGACATAGCATACTTGATATCCTGGTAATGCGTTACCGCGGGATCATATTTATTTTAAGTTTAAAGTAGATGGCGTTATGCGAGCGAACGTTGTATTTAAAAAATAGATGGTGTTGTACATGAATCGTATAAACAGATTCTGTGGCGGTACGAAGTTCGCCGGGATAGCTAGTAGGTACTCAATAAATTGAAAGAGAATAATAATAACTTCCACACAACACAATCACTTGCTCTGGTCCCAAACTAGATTACCCAGTGCTAGAGTAACCAGGCATGGTATCACAAACATGGAAATGCACCCAGACTGAGACTGAATATAACTCGATTTGCAATGTTACCTGTTGTTAGGACACCATATCACAGTATAAACTGTGACCATAGCATCTTTCCTTTATCGCGTTACCATTATAATAGTTCTGTTTTGATCGTTATACTAGTTTTATCACTCCACATAGCGTTTGCGATGCAGGACCTGAAAGCTATATTCACTATGCTCAAATAAAGTAGTTTCATAGTAGGTAAGGAGAGAAGGAACAATAGCGTCAAGATAGATTTGAAATTAAATTTATTAAATTAGATATTCACTTAATGATGCATGCCTATCAGCTACTTTCATTCACCCCCTGCGGTAGCATTAAGCATTAAGTCCACCGAATTGCTATTTATTAATTACCCCTACCCTAAAGGAATATTAGAGTTCGAGTTGCACCGTAATACCTAAGGCGTCTTCTATTTCTCCATATTCGATGCATTCTTTGGTTCAGGTTAGGCTTGGAGCGAAACACATGCCGTGTCTCGGCTAATCTCACGTGATCTCGTCCGTTCCCGGTTCTTTCTCCTCAAACATCTGGCTATTTTCGAAAGTCTATAGATTTATACTGTTTTACCTCTTTTATTGCAAATTACGTGAGCTTAAACAATTTGTGGAGTACTAGTACATGGGTGGGTTGTGTCAAATGATAAGATAATTTGTAATTATATAATTACGTCAAGACTTAGATAATTTCATCTACCATCAGCTCCGTTATCCACAGTTAATTTTATATTTTTATGTGTCTTTTAGAGACCGGTTGTGCTTGTTTCGCATATAACTAAAGGTAATAGGCATGTGTCCACTAAGAATAAATCGGATAGATGAAAGTTTTTAAATAGGATATATGATATGCAGATGAGAAAAAACAAAACTATTTATCATAAATTGTACAGATTATTATTATTTCTAGAAAAGAAATTCGGAAAAAATTGGCATTAAGTGACGAAACATTGAACACCAATCAGAAAATATTACGTCGCTTCTTGGCATACATCGTTGTTGTTGTTGACGTTTACTTATAATTGAATGGAAAAAAAATAAAATAAAATTTAAACTGTTTATTTAAAAAATTACAGAAATAAATAATTGATCTAGCTCTGGAAGCCGAATCTTAAATATTTGATTATAGTGCTTCCAGAGGTTGCTCTATATTAAAGGTGAATCATATAAATAAACCAGATACTCTTACTCATACTTACACATATATTTTAAATAAAAGTGAAGGCGTGCAGAAGAACACTGTATACATGCAAGTGATTATTTTACATTATAAGAAAAAAAGTATTTTCGTTTTTGATACAGTTATTATTTTAAGCCTACTCCATCTAAAAAACAATGTCCCAGGCACTGCAGCGTCCGAGTGATCCCTTCACCCATCTAGTGTGAGTGATGGTGCCATTGGACGCTGCATAAATCATCTCATTACGCAGATGCAAAAGTTTATTTTATTGAACGCATATTGAAACTTATTTAGTGAAAGACAAAGACGGTTTTAGGAAAGCCAATAGCAATAATTGACCCAGAATTGACGCCGTTATGCTTGGTAGATTTTTGCACCAAATAGTGACTTTTGCTCATCAGAATTCCGTAATATCAAAACTTCGATGAAAGTATAAACAAGTGTAAAATATTAATTATAAACTGAAATAGCAATATTTCAGTTTTGTGAACTATTGTGTAAATACTCTTGTATTAAAATAATTTTGAGGCTAGAATTACGGAATCCAAGCAAAGTCTAAATTAAGAAATCTTAATTTCAGGTCTTCGCGAGCTTCATAATATGGGGACGACGCATACTCTCTCGCATACTGTTGAGCAAATTTAATCAGTTTTCTTTTACTGTTAGATTACAAAGATTATGTTGGGTGAAACACTTATATTAAAATTTGTTGATAAAAAACCGGCCAAGTGCGTGTCGGGCCACGCGCAGTGTAGGGTTCCGTAGAAAGAGGGGTTTTTTATCTGCTTTGTAGAACTAACAACTTCATCAAAGTGAATGGATTTTGTACAAAATTTTCCTTTTATGAGTTGGTTGCCTTTTACTCGTTAACTTGTAAAGCCTACTTAATTGCGATAGTTTTCTTTTAATTTATTATAGGTGCTACCATGAGGGAGGCCTATGTTCTGCAGTAGGCGTCAAATGGTTGATGATGATGATGATATGTGCTACTGCCCTGAATGTTTTCACGTGTCTACAATCAACTGTTTAGGAGAGGAGGGGGAAGCCCTACTCTGAAAAAAATTGCGCTTTAAAGCGCTTATATTTCGCAAACTGAACCCTAAATCGAAAAATGGTCTTCCTACACCCACGATATTTTTAAACGCCCAATTCAACGAAATGTAGGTGAAAAAAAAATGCATCCCTAATTTAGGTGTGGGGGAGGTAGGTACCCTAAAAAAATGTTTTAGAGATTTTATTCTACCGTTTTGTCGGCGTAATAAATATGCATATCTATTTCAGCTTTCTAGTACTTGTAGTCTCTGAGCTAACAGACGCAAGCCGCGGACAGACAGGCAGACAGACAGCCAGACGGACGGACATGGCGAATCTATAATGTTCCTTGTCGAATACGGAACCTTAAAAATGAGATCCGCAAGTGTTAGCCACTTTTTTCACATTTGCTGATTATGTGAAACATCAGTAGGTATATAAATAATTTGTTTAGTGTTTTTATGCTTGGGCTTTCATACTGGGGCACCATACACCATACGAGGATTTCATTTTTAATTAAAGAAAACAGTAGCAAAGTAACAATCGCCTATTGACTCAGTTTTAGTTTACCACCTTGTGACGTCACGACGGTCTTGAGCGTTTTTGTTGGAAATTTAAAATGATTTTTTAAAATCCAAAATACTTATTGAAAATATTAGATTTTTTTTAAATAACACGTTTTTGGGGTATAATACACATCAATGTAAACCAATAAACCATTCTAAACCAATTTTCCAAATTTTGTCCATTAATATTAGGGGTTAAAGTATGAAATTGCCGTTTTATTGCAATAGGTTCTTTGAATTGACATAGAATCTTCATGGTTTGAGGTTTTCGAATGAAACTTTTTTCAAATGGTTTCTATGATGTTTTTTTTTTTTTAAATGTGAAATATTTGAATATCGACTTTCAATTGTTTTTGTTATTCAATTTAGACAAGAAAGATGGATACTGCGAAAATGATTATGAGGCACCCATTTTTCGTATTTTTTTATTTTATTGATTTGACGCAAGTGAGTCAATATTGTGGGTAAGGTAACGTTAAACCATGCCGCTAATTCCTGGGTAGTTTGACTAGGGTCGGCTTCCACTATCTCTCTTAATTCATCGTTATTCACCTGTGTGGGCGGTCTTCCTTGTGGCTCGTTCTTTAAGTCGAAATTTCCATCACGAAACCGTTTAAACCAAAATCGCACGGTGCGTTCATTAGTAGACCCCTCTCCAAACGCAGCATTGATATTGCGGGCTGTTTCTGCCGCGTTAGTTCCGCGTCGGAACTCGTATTAAAAAATCACTCGAATTTTCGCAGTATCCATCTTTCTTGTCTAAATTGAATAACAAAAACAATTGAAAGTCGATATTCAAATGTTTCACATTTTTTAAAAAAAGAACATGATAGAAACCATTTGAAAAAAGTTTCATTCGAAAACCTCAAACCATGAAGATTCTATGTCAATTCAAAGAACCTATTGCAATAAAACGGCAATTTCATACTTTAACCCCTATTATAAGTCAACAACACAAAACAACTACTATTCAAAAAATTTGTAAATATTAAAATTAACTACAATTGCCAAACGTTTCCAGAGATGAGTAAGGGCCTGACACTTACATTTTCACATAATAATCAAATTATCAGCAAGCATGCATAGATACTCTCTCTCCCTGAGAGAAGGTCTGTGGGCTACAGTGGGACGTATACAGGCTGCTTATGATGCATACATACATATATAAACTAACGCCTGTATTTCGGAGGGGTACGCAGAGACCAGGGCTTGCCACAGAGTTTATCGCCAGCATACGTAAAATTTATATAGATACATAAATATTACATTTATTATGACAGCAACAGTGATAAAAATATATATCTATCCAAAAGATACTTTCCGTTGTCCAAAATTGTCCTGTGGAATTTTTTATCGTTTTCCGCAGTTGCATATGCACAATGCACATTACACCTTCTAGATTATATGATATTAATAATGAAAAATCATTTTGATTACAGCCAAAGCCAAATTATTTTAATCTAATTAACGTAACAAATTATTTTATTAAAATTAGAAAATTGAGTTATTTTAAATTAATCAAATCAACTTAAATTATTTTTTATTAAACATTGAACTGGGCATCCTCACTATTTGAGAAAACTTTGTCTATGTACTGAACATTTATTTTGTTATTTTGTTGTTGTATTAATTTTACTTCAACCTAGACGTGTACGCAGGGCCGGACGGTCTAGGGCCTTTCATCGGCTAAGGACACCGCGCCCTGCGACGTTTCTTTTTACTGAAAAAGGCCTCGGTCGAGTTAATCCGGCCCTGTGTGTAAGTAAAGTAGTGAAACAAATAACGCCTACAAAACTCAATAATTTAAAAAATGTTAATGCAGTCGCCTAGCTGCGATTCGATCGCGACTCGCGGATGATGCATAGCGCTGGTCCCGTGATACATTAGCGACGGCCTCGATGAGCGATAGCTGAGATAGCCGACCGCTCTGCGCGAATGTGTGGACAGAGGCTTTACTGGAGAAGAAGCTATGCTAAACGGAAAATTGCGACAACTGTTTGTTTGTTGCAACAAAAAAAAATAACATAAATAAAACTTAAGTAATAACAGGCATCATGTGATAAAAATTACCTACGTACAAAGGCGGACTTATTTCAAGAGAAATTTCTTCCAGTCAAACCAAGCCAAGGTAATTGATCATTTGATCAAACCATAAAAAAACGTGCTACCCAGGCTGGGTAACACGATGGCGCGAGTCACCCGTTTTGTGGTGCTGAAATGAGAGAATTTCAGGAACGTCTTAGAATACGGGTGTTAAAATATTTTTCATTACTTCACCGAGACGCAAACGGAATAAAATTTTATGAAATGTAACAATAAAGTATCGGGGGTTTCACTCGCGTTGGGCAGATTACAATGGACTATAACCAAACAACGTTGTCACACATCGTCATTTATTTAACCGAAGCAAAAAAAAAATTGTTTGCTTCTTTCACCGACTCCACCTCGTATCACTTTCACCAGTTCCACGCACAGATAAGTTGATATCCCAACACACTCCTGTGCTATCCAGGCTTCACCCTTCCATACATACAGGTACACAAAAGCATAGCTCATTGCTAGGCAAGAACACAACTTCTGGCCATCTCCAATTTGTGACAATGTTACGATGAACGATAGCTGGTCCACTATCGCAATTGCCTGCACCAGGTGAATCAATGAGGCTCACTCGCTAAATAGCTAGCCAATTGATCACGCTTCCAATTACTCTTTGAGCTTTTAATAAACACGTAGGTAATGGAAATATACTGTTAGGTATCGCCTACGGAAAGGCTTATAAAGTATACAATAACGTATTCATTCACCCCATCATAATGCAGCCTATACGTCCGCCTTCCCTCAGAGAGAGAGAGAGTATGGGCTTAATCACCGCTCGCTCAGACACTCAGCTTTCCTCGCGATGTTTACCTTCACAGTTAGCGAGTGGTATTGCTACTAAAACTTCACAAATGTACGTATCTTAGAAAACAAAGTCATTGGTAGGTACATGCCGGGATTTGAACCCACGACCTCCCGAATGAGAAGCCGGTGTTTTACCGCTCCGCTACCACCGCTCAAGTAGGTACTACTATCATAATAATTATAATGACACATCAAATCTCTGAAGAGTGTCATATGGCATGGCAGTCCCGTGTGAAATGTGCTTCTCTATGCAAGGTAAATTAGAGAAATAAATCAAACTGGCAGCGCACAATCAACGATTTAAACGAGAACCAACCACTGAAGTAGACCACCACGACGGAACACAAAGCATTGATATTTCCTCATCTATCAATGGAGCTCGTCATCTCACGACGCAGTCAAATCCGAGCATTAGTATGGGGCGCGGGCGCAGCGCCTGAGATTTGTCGAGATTGAGGCCATTTTTCCTCCAAATTGCAGGCTTTGTTATGCAAAGCGCGCAGGCGCCGTGTGCGGCCGCACAATCGCCCATTTGTGCGCCGCGCTCGTGTGACACCGGCCTTATCGCGCATCGCGCCCGCCGCCGCCGCATTTTTACAATGCGCCCATAGCCTCTGATTAGAATATTTCATCAGTCGTGAGACTGTCTCATCACTGGTACCTACGGCGTACCCATAGACTACTAAAGCGTAATTCGTAGGTACCATTGTCAGTCTAGCTCTTAAGTCTTGTTTATACGCAGCCAGTATCACTGGCAGCCAACACTGGCTTGGTATTGGCTTTGTATAAACAGTTTTTCATGCCAAGGCAGCGCTGGCCGACAGCGCTGGCGAGAATAGAAATCCCGTTTATTTTTCAAGCCAGTGCGCCCGCTAACCCCTCAACCCCCTCGCCAGCCATGTGCGTTTGTTTTCGTTTAGAATTTCTGCAACACGATGCAGGCTGACTAGCTTCATCTAACTAATCAAACAACACGAGCCTCGCCAGCGGTGGCTTGTCTGTAGGACTAACGCCAGCGCACTGGCTTCGTATAAACCATACTTTACTCATGTTTTAATTACTTGAGCTGTCGCGGGTCGAACAATGGCCGAGGAGACGCCCGCCCATCTTTATGACAATCTAGGGAACTTCTCAGACACTTTAAGTAACTGTAAAATTTATGTTATTCCCTGGTAATTATGGGGAATTCATGGCAATCTTTATTTTATATCAGGAAGCCTGGGTAACTAAGATGGTATTGGCACTGTTTATTTTGTTCTGAGGATTCGGTTTCACGCGTTTCAAAACTGTCCATCTGAGATCGAGAAAACAAATTTGGTTTTGTAAAAAATGCCAAATCTATGAAAGAATCCCAGGCAGTAACCGTCCCAGAGCCACTTCAACTATGTAGAAGTTTCCACTAGAAGCTAAATAAATCAACTAGCATAATGAAACGTAAATTGCTAAGTTACTTTACGTTAGGTAATTTTAGTATTATCCTCAAAAAACGTAAAGATAAACATTAAACAATCTATAAAATAGACTGATATCTACAATGCTACTGTCTACGGATGGCATTATCTTGTATGCCATACTTACATAGTGTCTTTAATGGTTTTTCTTGCGCTTTTTATTTGCATGTGTTTATTCTTTGTATTTTCGCCACTATTTTGTGCAGCGAATATACGTGTACTTCCCACAGACTTTCTCAGAGAGAGAGAGAGAGAGATAGTATGGGTTTAACCTCCTCAGTCAGGACTGAGGTCGTTAATAACATGCATGCCCATCGCGGATTGGCGATTTTAAGCGCTGAGGTTTGTGAACACCTGAAGTACTCAGGATTCCTCACGATGTTTTCCTTTACAGTTAGCGGGTGCTATTGCTACTACAAATTCACAAATATACGTAATTTGAAAAACAAAGTCATTGTCCATGCGGACCCATCGAGCGGATTTTCAATAAATAACATTTCATTTCATTATTTTTAGCATGTTGACTATAATTCTAAAGGTATAGTACAGTAGGAAGACTGAATTCTAATAAATTAAACCAGTTAGCTTAAAATTGTGTCTATTTGGGACTTGCAAGACATCGTTTCAGAACCGAAGCTACGTTGATCTCTTTTTCAATGAAATCCCATGAATCATACTTCCTCCATTTTATCCACAGAACACAAAAATAAGGAGAAGTGTTATAATGGCCCGTTTGCTAGAAAACCGATGTCGCCACTTACTCACACAGCTACAGTTTCCTCATAATCTCTATTTGATTACAACATAAACAACCGGCTCACGATTCGCTGTTAACACAAATGAAACAGCCAATGAGAAGAGCAGCACAACATCAGGGATGGGAAAGAAAAAGTACATTATCGATTATACTTTAAAAAAATTGTACATCGTACAAAAATTTTTTTGTACATTATGTCGATTTTTTTCTTGCCATCTATACCGTCTATACCTAAATAGTAACTAATTATTTCTTTATGTCGCGTAGTCTGTAACTACTTTATTTCGTTGAAGTAATCCTTTGCAAAAGGCTGCCTAAGGTTTTATTTTTACAGGCTTTGCCTACCAATGTGTTAATTCCTAAATATGTCAGTTTTGTTCATACCTACCTATCGTATAATTCGTGAATTCCGTTTCATCGTAAATTCTAATCATACAAATATTCTAAATGTCAAAGTTTAGAGACCATTTGCTGATAAACCTTAGGCTTGAATTATACAGAAACTGCGTAGGTATGTAAGGTAAAGGGACAGCGCAAGCATCTTGCCACTTCAAAACGTTTTCATACCTACAAAATGTAGGTATGAAAACCTACATAGGCGACGAAACGACGTTGGCTGTGCCGCGCCGCTTGAATATAATTCAAAACATATCGCCTACATAATTTTTGTTTGAAGCGGCAAGATGCCTGCGCCTTGCCTTCACCTTCCGCGCGTTTTTGTATAGCGCACACTTTAAAAAATCTAGAACTACGTATTTTAACTCGTGAATTAATGAGCGTGACTGTAGATGTTTCTGAGTTTGGATTGAAATTTTCATTGCCTTGGTGGGTGATAACTGTGATGGGAACACAAAAAACATTCTTAATAATATCACATAAATAATAATATTTTTATTAACTTGTGAAAAATACATTAGGTAGTATGTCGAAATTTCTATCACGAAAGCGTTTAAACCAAAATCGCACGGTGCGTTCATTAGTAGACCCCTCTCCAAACGCAGCATTGATATTGCGGGCTGTTTCTGCCGCGTTACTTCCGCGTCGGAACTCGTATTCAAAAATCACTCGAATTTTCGCAGTATCCATCTTTCTTGTCTAAATTGAATAACAAAAACAATTGAAAGTCGATATTCAAATGTTTCACATTTTTTAAAAAAAGAACATCATAGAAACTATTTGAAAAAAGTTTCATTCGAAAACCTCAAACCATGAAGATTCTATGTCAATTCAAAGAACCTATTGCAATAAAACGGCAATTTCATACTTTAACCCCTAATACGTGGTCAAAACTAAGCCTGTTCATATTACGACCAAATCTGCAACTAAAATAAAAGCTTCCTTAGCAACTGAAGTCCACGTGGACGGAGTCGCGGACAATAGCTACCTAGTCGTACATTATAATTGGTCCTAGTAATTTTGGAAGTCTGGACGAACGAGTGTAAATGCGACGAAAGTATCGATACTTAATCAGTCTGGAAAGAAAGCAACTACCCCATCACTATGACTCCCGCTGACACCTACTGGTGACTTTGACAGTTCACGGCAAATACATGCGGCCGTACCACGAAACATCGCAATTCATCGCATAGAACAATAGTCAGTTTCGCGAGACGGTTCATTGCGGGCTTGCTTTTCCATGTTAGAAAACCTCCACGAAAATTCTACATAAAAACAGCAGTGGAGTAAACCCGACGATATAAATACGTCTCATTTATGTTCTTAGTACTGGAATGCATATTGCACAGGAAAATTATTATAATTATGATTTTTCGTAGTTTAAAGATGGATATAGTGAGTAAAATAGGCTTACCGGTGAAAAGACACTGCACTGTTATTTGAATAGCATGTATCACAGCGATTTCTGTAGGTAATCAGGCATTTTTCACATATGTTACGGTGATAGCGGGCGCGAGGCGATTGACGGCCATATTTAAAAGTTTCGCCGAGGTTAGCCCAACCGGGCTAACGTTGATCGACAGTGCCACGCCCATAAGGCACTTCTCCTTCTTTTTGTGTTCTGAGATTTTATCACTCAGACCACGCTTGCACTGATACAGATTATGTCCTGACGATTCTAATCTTTACCGGAGTATACTTAGTCAGAATTATTATTCTACGCTGGTGCTTTACTAAGCCATGCTTTTCACCTAATGAATATGTAAGGAAAATGAGAGGGAGGTAGCAGCTGGAGGCTATTATAGCGCACTTCCTCTATTTAATGCTTCGAGATAAATGTATCAAAGTACTAGATGTTCTTATGTATTGTTTTTTTTTCTCCGATGCCTGCACTTGCCCATTAGTTCAGAACACTCGAACTTTCGCAGTATTCATCTTGCTTGTCTAAATTGAATAACAAAAACAATTGAAAGTCGATATTCAAATGTTTCACATTTTTTAAAAAAAGAACATCATAGAAACCATTTGAAAAAAGTTTCATTCGAAAACCTCAAACCATGAAGATTCTATGTCAATTCAAAGAACCTATTGCAATAAAACGGCAATTTCATACTTTAACCCCTATTATTGTCACCCTAGGGGTAAAGGTAACTTATTTAGTCCCGAGACGGGTTTAATAGTTCGAGTCTTTAACTCTTTAACCCGAAGTAAACACTGCTTTTCATCACTAATATAAGAAAAGTAAAAATAAAATCATGAATTAGTTAAAGAAAAAACTAGTTAATTTTATTTTCTTTAAATAATACTTAACCTTATGTTATTTCAATTTTACATCGCGCTGTAATTGAGTAACTGCATAAAAACTTGCATGGTTTAACAGAAATGTGAAAATAGAACTAGCTTTCTTCTGCATCCCGCTGTACAAAGACTAATATGCTCTAAAAAACTAAAGACGACTTGTTTATTCGTAAAATTATAAAGCAAAACATTTATTTTAAGGAACACGAGTTAAAGTTGAAAACTTATATTTTAAAGAACATTTAAATACCTATACCTACCCATTCTGGAAATTTCAAAACTTCTCTTGCGCAATGATACAAAGCTTCCTTTCTACGATAGGCTCTACAATGCCAGAGGTTTTCTTTTCACAGCGGATACTAAGAATTATGAAAACTATTGTTAGAAATTTAAATATCTATTGCCATTGTGACATCGTCATCAATTTGCAGCTAAATGCAGATAACCATCGTAAAGTAATTAAGTTACACTGAAGTCGCTGTAAGCTCGTGTCCTCAATGGCAAGTAGGATTCTTT
This sequence comes from Yponomeuta evonymella, assembly GCA_963969515.1. Classification (NCBI taxonomy): domain Eukaryota; kingdom Metazoa; phylum Arthropoda; class Insecta; order Lepidoptera; family Yponomeutidae; genus Yponomeuta; species Yponomeuta evonymella. The sequence continues at coordinate 15,427,503 of OZ018349.1, forward strand.
TCAATGGCGCATTGCTACATAGATACTAGACGTTTTCCATAATTGTTATCTGTTTTTTACAGAATTTGCATGCGGCCTCCAACAAAACAATGCTTCGGAGCCCCGCAGTGGGTAACTCTGAGAATTAACCGCGAGGGAGCAGCAAACCACTCGAATACAATAAACAATACAAAACGTCACCGAACAAAAACAAACTAGAAACTGCAGCACAACATGAAGAATAGGAAAATTGCTTTTGTTTAAAAAATCTATTTGTTCGTGTCTCGAGATGAGAACGTCGGCGGCGGCGGCGCTCGTGGCCAATCAGCGGCCTCGACTAGCCCGCCCCCGCCGCCTCGACCAATCGTCGCCCACCGCACCGACGCAAGAGCAGTTTCCTTTTTTAAAGTTCAACCTCAACTTCCATCCGATTTTCCGCCCGGACTTCTTAACTTACGCATGGAAAAAATCCAGTGATTTATTTATTAAGACACAGCTTTTTGCCAGGTTTAAATTATGATGTTGATGATGTTGCCCGAAGACGCACGTTATGAAGGATCTCCCGCTTGTATATCGCTGAATAATTCACCGTTTTTACGTAGTTCCCAACGGCTTCGTACTGCATCTGTATTGTAATTTGATTGAATTTTTATTGAGCAGGTACGTGTGTACAATAGCAATAGTGATGCAAGATTAATCTAGGGTGGTACGTGATTTGCGATTCTACATAGAGTTGCACGGCCTTTCGCACATTGGTAATCAAGTGCAGCTTATATCGATTCATATTGCACACAGAATACATATTCCACGATCAATCGTAGCCGCTATTCAAGTTTTTCTTTCTACAAGGCACACGATATTCTAGTTTCATACATTTGCTAAGGCCTTGGCCGGCCGTTACATGGAAAAAATGTGCAGTTACTGTCCCGTTATCACACTTATAATGAGAAACCGTCTATTCAAGAACATCTAAGTAGGTACTTTCAATGTACTCGTTAATGCTGCACGCCACGGTGTCTATCATACACAAAAAAATGTACCTATACAACGTGTTACAAAAATAACGCAAAACTTTAAAATAATTTCTTCATTACTAAATTAAATTCATAATTTACAAAACTTTTGCTCATAGGCAGTATGAGCGAAAGTTTCATAATCTCCCTTTTTCACATAATAAGTATTGAAAATTATCGCGGTCAATTTGTATAACTAAGACTATGAGTAATAAAATTGAGATCTTCATGCTTTGTTTTGTGTCGATTCAATAACAAGTTGTATAGGTACCTACCAAATGTAAACTGTAGGAGCAATGATCTCATCGTCATAGATCGTATCAAAAATATTACCTACCGATCAATATAGGTAATTTATTTAGTTAAATTGCTCGCGGCTCGTGCCAGCAACAGTTGAGCAATGTAGAGCAACATTTTATTCCAGTCGTGGGAGGATCTAAGGTCTCTTTTGATACGTTATTTTATCAAAATAATTTAGCACTGTGATAAAGATTGGGCCGCTTATTGATAATGACTGTCGAACAAAAACTCACATGATGTCAAGTACTATAATTAAATTGCAAGAATGTCTTCAAAATGCTATACCATTGATGAATTAGCGATCTAACCGCTATCATAAATAAGCACACTTCGAAAACACATATCATTTGCCTAATTAGATTGGGCGTTAAATCGCCCAACAACCATTTATAATCAGTTCATTTAAAAATAATGCGGCATAAAAAAACTCGTCAAAGATATTGTCAGGAGATAGCGCGCATCGTCTGTTCGCGGCCCGAGCTCGAAAAGACCTAAAAAGATTCACTCGAGGCGATCCGTGACTCTTCTTTTTATTTTTATTATTTTTAATTCATATTATCGTACGGCTATCCCCTTTAATTTTGTTTTTAAGTATGGCCCACGGAATGCTGGCAGCTACGTTTATGGATATTCGGAATTCCGTGCCGTATAGTCCACAGGGCGATTTCGTTTTATGTATATGCACCAGGACGGGTTCTGGCGCAGGTGCGACTGTAATTGTGACAGATGTACTTCACTTTATACATAACTGTTCTACACAACGCAGCCGAAAATCTCCTTTATTCTCCTTAGTACCTTAATAGCTCTATGCTAAGGGCTGTTAAGGCGAGCGATTGTGCTCATCAATATGATGAGGGAGGCGATGGTGCTGCGCGCAGTGAAGTGCACCAGCAGAGCTGGGCCCCGCCTCGCCTCGCAGTCTCCGGGCGGAGCACTGGGAAGTCTTTTTCTTCGCACTTCGCTCGAACAGCGCCATAAGTTACTGCAGTTAGTTAGCGGCGTCCGTGAAGTCGCTATTGAGACTAACAATCGAATTTTCAAATGAACAAAAGAACAACCCCAGCTTGAAAATGCAAGATAGAGTGGTTGACTGTCTTGAGATAAGGAAACCCCAATATAGTAGGGAATTTTTCATTCTACATGGCAAGACTTATAATAGATAATGGTTCCAAAATTAACTTTAAGTTCTAATATGACATGGCTAAGCCTAAAATAAAACGTATAATTGTAGGTAATCATTAGATACATTTTATAGTCTGATACCTAAGTGGGTAATGATTGTTGCAAAGCAAACGTCGGATTTTTACGCAAAAATCATCTCAAGACGACTCCACAGACCTCGCGCGCTATAATAACAAAACAAAAACCCGCGAATAAGGCGCTCTCGTAAAATATTGGTAATGTAATGTTAACGAGATTGCGCTTATGTAAAGATGCAATAGTTTGCATTTAATAAGGGCTAGTACATAGAACGGTGCGCGTGGCCGAGGGCGAGATGGATCGCGCGATACCCGCATCGCTCGCTTACAGGATGAAATTATTGTTGGAAAACTCGGCTCGTGCGCCGGCCGCTGATGCCGGGACGACAGCCCTTCCTTCAATAAGAATCCGAGAAAGCGCTGCTTTAGAGATAAATCTACTAGATACAGGCGACGTTCCTTCCCCGTTGCTTGTACAAGATGCTATCCTGGAATGCAAAATTTTGAATAAAATTCTCAGTAAAGTTTCGGTGGGCCGGAGGGTAGGGGCGGGCCGCGCCACCTGTACGTGAATATATCCTACAGCGGCGGATGATATACGCGCCGGTGTCCAGTGCCACACGATCCGATATTTATGTGATCACAGACCAATGTATGTAATTACAATGTTCATATTCACGGCTGGACTTAACGCCTAGCTGTGAATATGGACACTTGAACTTTACCGCCATCTGTCTTGCGGTTTGCGGGATATGCCTCTAAGCCCTATGGTAGACTCATATGTCATTTTAAGTATTGAACATTCTGCGTCTAAAACGATGAAGGCAACAAACCATTTTCGTGATCCGGGAGTCTACGAGGCAATATACCGCCCACGGGGCTGGTCTTTCATCAAAAATAATTTCAGTGGAGCCAGCCTCCAGAACCCATATTCAAGAATGATTTTCAAACTTACGTATTATAGTAATTTGAATAAGGGTAGCAAAAAGTAATAAGACAAGTCAAGTCGCGGCGGCGCGAGCGCGTCGCGAACAATGAACATACTCATAAATAAATAAATAGGACCGAATTTAATAACAAGCCCGACCTGACTAATGGCCCCCAGGAGGCAGTGTTACATATATTATAAAATACCCATCGATTTTATAAGTTTTACGCAACTTTCTTAACGTTGTATTAAAACGTTTAAACACTATAATTTGAGGAGGATCCGAGGTGCTCCACAGATATATTTTTATGGAAATCGAACGACCGGAGCCAGTCTGTCTCGGTGTTAAAAAGCACAAAACATCAACCGTACTTACAACCTGATCAGATTATTATCGTGGGATTAAGATGATAATCCTTGCAAGTTCAGTGATCTATGCCACTTAGAGGCAAATACCGTGGACTAAAACGTGAAGTCATTAATGCAACCTCAGAATAAACCGAGTACGAAACGAGTTTTCTGATCGAGCACATTGACATTCCCAGAAGCGACAAATGCAATGTTAATATTGAACAATAAAGCATGATTAAATCCCTGAGCAATTGTGAGCAGTGCTCGAGGAAAAACAGTCTGAATGCACGTAATACCACTCATGGGAGTGGTCACCCAGTCCTGGAATACATCACGTGTCGCACTTGACGCCGCCAGTGACGAATCTTAAAAACAGGAAAAACGACCAATAGCATTCCGCTCTTGAATAATTGCCTCTTCTTTTTTGCGTCATCGATGCGTGTGACGAAATTGACAGCTTCCTGCGAACCCTCTCGCGAGCGCGCTTGCAGGTTCCGAATGTGACGCCTTGGTATGCCACCATAGCGAGAGAGCTTTACAGTAATGTCGCTGCCGACGCACTCGATGTATCACAGAGTTCGATAGCAATCAAGAGATATAAACTATAGACATGTCCGTAGAAAGTCGAACCTTTGGCGACATTCCAGAGGCATTCCGCATCTAGAGTGATCGCGTGAAATAGGGGCCGCATCTGTGTTTTTCAAAGACATACCAGCGCAGAGCGCGGGGCGAGTATGTCGTCGGTGAAGTCTTTATCCGTCGCGGCGCGGACTATGTCTTTGGTGTGCGAAGCCGCGATCTAGATCGCCGTGCGGCTGCGGCGCCGGCTTGCAGCTCGCACGTAGCCGCGCGCGGCACGATGCTATCGTAAAAACGTTGTCCGCGCGACAATTGCTAACACAGGCGCCAAACAACAACGCGAATTATTCAAGGGCCCTCTCACGGCATCCGCAGGGCCACTCTATGTCCCGCGCCGCCGTCGCCGCGCGCGTATGACCTCGCTTCATCCCGGACATGCTCAGCATTCCTCCGACAAAATAATATTTTTCTCAACTCTTATTAGATCTAGCTAACAGCTAATAAAGACTAACCTAACCATTCTATTTCCCGCTACCAATAGATCAATTCAAGATTCTGAAATCACAGAAACTTGTAAGAACTACGGAGACAGTAGAATCCAACTGCAACCCACGCACGTTTCACTCGGAAAGAGCATTAAAGCAAGTAAGCCACAAGCAGGTAAACGTAGAGCTATTCTACGCTATAGAGTCGACTACGTGGAGACATGCAGAATGGCCTCGCCTCGAGTGCGAGAAGATGCTGGTCCGTTTCCAAGAAGAGAGGCGTGGGGCGGAGCGGCGCGCCGTCACGTGCTGCGCATCTGATAGCGGCGGGCGCGCCGCGCCGCATCCAGCGCGCTGGGAATGTTCACAGGTTAGCTACGCACGCAACTGCCTAGCATGGAGACGTTGCTCCAAATATAAACAAGACGACATTACCATATACGAATAAAAATCAAACAAACCAAAAGATTATAGCGCTATGAATAACTGTGTGCCAAAATATGAGTTGAGATTCGTGAAAAAGCGCCGGTTGGGGCATCGAATTCATATGGCGGAGACCGCCGGGCGCGCCGCGACACACCGCGCATTCCCGCTTTTTTTTCCTGTCACCAGCGGACGTATTTATTGCAACACTGATGGCTCGATGGCCGCGATCCAGGACCCCTCGATTCGAGATTTGACAACGATCCTCTCAGGACCGCGATACCGAGCCTCCTATTGTATCTGCGGTTTTGTTTTTTCGTTTGATACTCGTCGCCAAATTTAATAGGAGGTAGCTTCACCTTGTCATACGAATAAATCGCTTTGTATTCATTGTATCTAACAAAATATCTAAGCATGGCTTTTTAGATTTTTTTACAGAAATTGACTCCTTGTGTTTACTGTTTTAAGCAATCCTTAATTAGTTGTGTGAGAGTTGAGTTGTAACTAGCGTTGTGTCCTACATGGTGACAGATCTAAAGATGGTTTTGACTAGGTAGTACAGTATGTTTGCGCAACTAGAAAGTGTAGCTACAGGAAACGAACCTCGCACCCAGAAGCGCGCCACCCACTGAACCACTGAACCGTAACTTCCAAAGACCACCGATTCGATATGAATAAATTGCATAAATATTTATCGGCACGCATTATGCCGCGGCCCTATGGAGCGCCAAAACGAATGCCACGGCGGACTTACAACATTCCCGCCAGCCATAATTGTTTTTGCAACTTGTTCGGGAATCTTATCGAACAAAAGGGCACACCGTTAGTGCTATTTCTGATGAAATGAAATTAGTTCTTGTGAGTATGTATTAGAGATACTTTAATGCTCACAGCGCCACCAGAATATTAAGTCAATGCCACAAACTTGTGTGAGACTTTTTCAATGTGTCCGACAATAATTATTGCTGACAATATGGAGAAAGATCACAGAAATTATTAGTAATGAATATCCCTCTAACCTGTCCTATGATAAACTGAACACAAGAGAATTGTCACAAGCTCCAACAGTAAAGGAACTACGCAATGCATCAGGCATGTATTGGTACATGGGCATTATTGTAAATCAAAGGTCTGGTCTATCCATCGGTGCTGACATAGTAAAAACAAACAAGTGGTCTGACTAGCTGTTTGCTGAGGATATCAGCGAAATCTTTCCCGTGCATATCACGTTGGAACCGAGTGTCTGGCTAAATATTGAACAAATCCTAGTGTTAGTGTCTCTCATCACTCCTTCTGGGACAAGGGCAATGGGTTACTTTGTATTTTTATCTTACTATCTAAAAGCAGAGAAGAGCATGTGCAACCCTTACTCTGTACGAGTGACGATAATGATGATGGATGGTGATTGAAAGATAGAAGAGTTGCTTGATGATAGATAGATAGATACAGAACACTTTATTGCAAAACCAGACAAATAGAATTACAATTATGATTTCTTACATCTAAGTAATGTTATTCAATTGGCAGTCTTATCGCTTAGAGAGATCTCTTCCAGAAAACCTTGGGATAGTGTGGATTGCAGAAAAAATATAGTCGTATAATAATATAAATGATCATGTATTTTATTACTGATTTAACGATGATACTAATCATATTTTGCTTACGGCAAGGTTTGAATTAACAGGTTTAAATATACAAAGGAAACAGTCTTCATGTTTTGCGTTACGTCAATATCACGTATGTACCTACGAAAATTAGAATGCTTTTGTGATGCTTTTGCTACAGAACAGGAACATCTCGGTGGAAAGTTGGTAACCCATAAAGGTTTTGCAAGTAGCACGATATGCCCAGCATGGGCTACATAGATAGGTTGTTTGTCTACAGCCACTGCTTCAGCATACAAAGCCGTATAGGTACCATCCCATGCTCATGGTTTACTCGGTTCGTTTTACGACGGTCCTGAGAAGACGTCCTGCTGCTCTCGCGGATCCGGCGCGGGCGCACAAATTTACGAGCGCCCCCGAACCGGCCCGAAGCCTACAACACGAGATTCCGTCCGGCGATCGCTCCAGCCGTGTTATTTCAACAAAATACGTGATTTATACCAAACTAGCTTTTACCCGCAGCCCCGTTTGTGTGGCACCGTGTGTGCGGTAAATACAACCACACCCCCGAAATGCTCTTCGATCAATGGACTATACCTAACTTCAATAGTGAAACCTTATGTCAATTCGCCTCAAGTATATGAGATCCTATAAACAGACAGACAGATGTCGAATTTGGCAAAGGGTCCCATATAAAGGCACTTTAAAAGTTATGGATCAAAAATAATACTGAAAAATAAAATAGGGCGATTACCTATTGTATAAATTCTTTGCTTTGCAAAGTAGTAAAGCAAAAAAATGATAAAATAATCGCCCTAATGAAAAATACATCCAACTAAAAGTAATTCCCACTGTCATAAAATAATAAACCTAAACTCTTTAATTTCTAATATAAAATAAACTTCAATGTCTGACGCGCTTTGTTTCACAAGAGAATGTAGTTTTAAATTTAATGTGTTCTTTAATTTCAGGTAAGTTTAACATTTGCAAAATGGTGTTGTATCATGATTCTGAAACAGAATGGTTCCGGGTTCGGTAGCAACAATTCATTTTAAAGTTAGTATACACGGTTATTTTCAGTTACCGTATATTTTAAACTGCCTTTAAAGATATCTTTCGACAATTAAGTATGTCTAAATATCCTTCAAGAGTTATTACTACTATTTTGTTTTCTAGTGTGTACAATAAAGTGTTCTAATCTAATCTAATCTTATTATGTCTAAATATCCTTCAAGAGTTATTACTACTATTTTGTTTTCTAGTGTGTACAATAAAGTGTACTAATCTAATCTAATCTTAATTCTAAAACGTGCAATTCATGAAACATCCCAATTGTGTTTTTGTGTTACAACAACTTTTGTTTTATAAGTTTTGTCTTAGTTTCATATACTGCTCAACACAATTAGGGGAATAAGATTTAAAAGTGGAGTAAAACTTGTTGCTCAGATTTTACATTATAACTGGCCACAAAATTTTAAAGTGACATCCTTCATGAAAATTAAAAACAAAAGAACATCCTCAAAATATAGAAAATTCAATGACGTCACTTTGTTTGGAGGTGCACATAGAGTCTTGGCCACCATATTAAGAACTGCTAACAAAAACGCTGATGATCTTTTGTTTTTTTTATTTTCATGAACCATGTCACTTTGATATTTGGTGAGCAGTTATAATTAAAAATAAATAACTTTTTTATTCTACTTCGAAATCTTATTCCCCTAATTGTTTTGAAAAGTATATTTTTCGAAATATCAGGGTTTACATAATTTAATAAGAGCGCTTTACGCACTCTACCAATGTCGCAGCCTTCTGTAAATCATTGTCCTTCATAGAGGAATGTCTAATCTATGTAACGGTTTAAATAATTATTTATGGAACAACGCTACTGCAACGCAGAAAAACAGCGAAAATAAAAAAAATAAAAAATTTGTAGATGAACAGTTGTTATTGACAGACTCTAACCTATTTAAAAATAACCATGTATAAACAGACAGACAGCCAGATTCACGTCGAACTCTACAATCATGGAGAAGAGAAGAGAAGGGAAGACGGTGCACACTGAAAGGTATTCAGGCATTTGCCATGCTATTATATATTTTCTGACGGTCGTAATAAATAGTTGGAAACTGAGAAATGTTGGATAGGCGCCGCTACTACTACAGTGAATGCTGAAACAGGGTTTTTTTTCACACACTTACACATTTGTCATGCGTATTAAACCGTGGTTTCGCTTTACAAAAACCACTGTTTTCTCAAGCTATATCAAACCTCGGGAAAGTTTATTCAAATCTTTTTTGTAATTGTCTTGTCAATCTGAGGAAATTTAGATAGGTATTTAGCTTTCTGATAAGTCAAAACGAAGGCTATAAGAGTAGGTACCCAAGGATAAAAGCAAATCTTATGTTAAAGTCTACAAGGCCTAAGTAATATGTGCCATACCTTTGCAAATACTCTAAGTGCAATAAAAGTATCAAGCAGTTGTAGATTACCTGTTGCCACTTGTGTTAATTGCACAAAAGGATTTTGCAGAGTGGCAGACGCTAAAGACAACGTTTGCTTGTTTTACCTTACCAGTCAAGCAACTAGGGTCCAGGAGGTTCACAAAGGCCTCTCTCTTACAACACAAATAAATATTCCTTTTATTCCAATTTGTCAGCTAAGCCACTCTCAGCGGCGACTTATCTCCGTATTCCACGGTAAGCTCCCGCCAAAACAATATGGCTGTTTAAAAAACGTGGATGAATACGGCATTTATCATCGTTGATTAAATACCATTGTTTTGTATCGGCAGACGGCGGGGCGCGCGCTGCTCGTTTTGTGCTGCGCGGTGCGCCCGTGTCTCGCATTGTAGCCGCGGAGACAATAAGTCTGTTAAATTGGCCCCCTATACTCGTTATATTATGTGCCAGCACAACTTTTATATTTTAGGTCCACCGATGCAAACTCATGCTTCACGGCCAATTGTTTTGTATTTTTGCGCCTAATATATGGTTTAAGAGTTGTGATATTCAGAAATAATTCTGTTTGTAAGGAATTTAAAATCTGTTTTTTGAATATAGCAAATTGAAAAACCTATTTAGAGGCTAAAAATTCCACCCATGCCGGGACTTGAACCCGCGACCTCTGGCTCAACGTGCCAGCCTCCCCCAACTGAGCTAATGGGCAAGTCAAGCATCGATGAAATTTCGAGCCTCTTTACAAACTTCTCTGTATTACGTACAGGCAGCGACATCAGGCCGAAGTGATTTACATCATTTGCAGCCCCGAGCAACCCACTTTGCAGAGGTTTATACATCGGAATGATATCGCTGTACCCACATGATTATATTCTTTTTGTTGCACTAACCCGTGCTGAGGACAATTTTAAAAACCTATTTAGAGGCTAAAAATTCCACCCATGCCGGGACTTGAACCCGCGACCTCTGGCTCACCGTGCCAGCGCTCTCCCAACTGAGCTAATGGGCAAGTGCAAGCATCGATGAAATTTCGAGCCTCTTTACAAACTTCTCTGTAAGTTTTTAAATTGTTTTTAGATAGTCCTGTATGTATACGGAATCGCACTTGCCCGGTTTTTTTTTATATCTGCACGTTCTTCGCTACCGCTCATTACGACGTGCAAAACCTCCAGCAATCATTACCGAAACAAATGAGAGAATATGACATAAATTATGATTATACGCGATGCACTGATTTATTTATTAAAATATGAATATCTGTCATAGCAGACTCCCAATTAGGGTCCAGTCCGATTCGTTACGACGGACATAATTAATTTTAATAAATTAATTACAAAAATTAAAGAACTAACCTGATCACGACCATGCCGTCGTATTGAGCGAACGTTTCATAAAAAAGGGAATGCCGCTTTGGTAATAAAAATGTAGCCCAGACAAATATGTACGTGCGGACAACGGGCTGGAAAAACTGGAGCCGCGCGGTCGAGTATTAACATCGCTAATTAATTTATTTATTTTATTACCATCAATTAATCGTTCATTCGCGGCCATCGCTACGCCCGAATAGTTTTTCCGAGTAGCTACACAGTGCAGCTCACAATTACCATACAAGACTAGTGTTAAAATGTTATTACAGTCGTCGCAAGTCGACTGACGGATTTTCTGGGAAAAACTTGAAGGTGCCGACGGACAGAAAAAGGCACTGCCGCGCCGGCCGTATATCTTCGGCTTTGCCTAGAAACGAACGAGAGTAGAAGAAGTATGGGTAAAGCGAACAACCCAGGCAAAGCAGATATCTTTCACAACTTAAAAATGCCTGTTTGTTTGTTACACTTTATTGCACAATAAAAAACGTTAACAAAAATAAAACTTAAATAACAGGCTTGTGATAAAAAAAATTGTGCAAAGGCGGACTTATATACTTGTGGAATGCAATAAATTATTCAGTACCATTGAGTATTTCAAAAGAGATTTCTTCCAGCCAGCCTAGAAATTTTTAAATGTTAAATGCGGGGTCGGGCAGATAAAGCGGAAAGAAAACCTATTGCTACCTAGATTTCAATATAAAATACGACTTACTAATATACATACTTACACGAATGTCTACATAAATTTAATAATGAAAGAAATGTATACCTTATTTAAACGTAAATATATACACTAAACAATAATAAACATGCATATAAATATATTACACAGACTACTAAGAAATGCTTACCTGAGTAACATAATATTATTATAGATTAGAAAAAAAGTGCTCTTTAAATTTTCTTCGGAACTGATACGCAGTTGGATTATGTTGGACTATGAAGTCCTCTCTCTGCCCTTCAGCAGTAAACAGAGCTAGCCCAAAGTCACTCGTCGCTTGAGAAAAATTATAAAAAAAATATTAGTCACGATATTTTAACGTCCGTTTTTTCATAATTATTCATGTGCATGTGGTGGTACTCGTATTGTTTTGTCTTACTAAAAGTTTTTTTCGGATATCGTTTCTGGATTTAATTCTATGTGAGCTTAAGTTCAACAACTATCTATTGGGCGATGATAACACGGACAAAGAAAATATAATACTAAAAGTAAGAAATCTAAGGACCGAGATAATGATGTAAGCAGGTATACGTGCTATTTTTGTGGAAAAGATTACATTGGAGAAGGTTGAAATCAATAAGCTGATCTGGCTGATGATTGGATCAAGTGCAATTCCTGCAAGCAATGGAGTCACGGCTGAAAAAACGGCATATTTCTTTGTGAAAACTGGTCTTATTACTGATTGGTTATATTCTTTATTAATAATTCATCTTTATTTATATTATTAAGTTGTTCTATTCTGCATTAATTGTTCATAAAGTAACCGTGTGTTCACTTTGCCCTATGGTCCTATCCACTTTACTCGGTGGGTTGGGTAAAGCGAATAGCGATACCAGTTGCAATATGATTAATAATAAGAAGTGAAGTATTTATTGATGTAACATATTTTCAAAATACTGATTCATACTTAGTCATTATTTTATTTCTGTGCCAATCGTTTCTTTTGCCATAGACCACCAAATGTCAAGGTGTTCGTTTTCCCGTACTTCCCCTACCACCTCAATTGTCTATTTGCATTGCAAAGAAAATCACCAGTAGAAACACATTATTGATTAGCATTTTCAAGCAATACCTTAGAATAAATGATGCAACACGAACGCCCACTACATTTCTTACAAAAGCGATAATTCCTTTTAGTCTAGGAATTCTATGGAATGAAAGAAGTGGACGAGCGAAGAAGTTTCATTTATAAATTACTTATAATTTATAAGCATGAGTCCTCTAGAGGAGTCAATGAACGGAAACCGAAAAATAGTCCCCGATAAAGCGAATACGGAAAATGTAGAGCCAGAAGCTTTTGGCGAGCGCGATGAGTGGCAAAATGTAGATTGTTATACATAAATGCTTAGCATAAAATACTCGAATTTGATCTGCTCATCAAGGTCGTCGTTTAGCATGATTAGCATAAACATGTCGCTGGAGACACAGCGGAGAGCCCGCTTTATTACGCCACTTTATGCCTTATGTAATACATCGGCAGTTTCTTGCGCGAGCCTGCCTAACGATTAGAGCACACGGCGTTCCGTTCAGCCGTTTATGGATCATATACCCCGGTTTATGTCGGCGGCTTTAGATACCACTTTATCGATGTATTTTAGATTAGCTTTTTGGCGAGCGAATGTCATAAGGAGGTTTTAATGCGCAATAAAATTAGAATGCGATGCTTGGTTAGCTCGTTTTCTAGTAAATATAGCGCAATAACGTCCCAATGTTTGATAGTTGAGTTGGATTAATTGATACTTTAGTACTTAGCTGCGATGAAGATGTTGTGTGTCCCAATATAGTTTTCCAAACTTTATTAGTAGGTAGGTAGGTAGGTATATATTATTTTGTACGCCATAAAGTCTTTGAAATGAGACAACAACTGAGTGTCAGTGCAGTTATGATGTTTTCATATAATAAAAATTGATTTTATAGCCCAATACGGGATGTGTGGGGATCGTGAGAGCGCCCCCCGGGTGGCGCTGGCGCAGGCCGGGGCTCCGGTAGCGCCGCGCCCCCCGCCGGCCGCCGCCACACTTTAGACCCCATTACCGATGCATGCTAATTAGAAAGCAAACCTGTCAAATGAATTTTAAGCTCTACAGCCCGATTGTTTAGTTAGCCCAACCTTTTAATCCACGGCAGTCGTCTTAGTGAACATTATTCAATCTACCGTACTCAAACGTTTACGTCCAATAAAATATGCACGGCATTCCAACCTTAACGATGTCTTGGCTTTTTTTAATCCACTTGGAATCTCTAAATTCTAACCTCTAGTTACTGAGACAAAACCGATCCACGTCCGATAGTGTTTATTTTTTTGCTACGGGCCCTAAAAGCAACATAACTATCTATCATATTTGAAACATCGACAGATAGATCGGGCGGGCGACGGGCTCGCACCGTCCGTCGATGAGTGACGATAAGCTAATGGTCCAGATAGCGCGGCCAGCTACCGAATCTGATACGACACGGTAGCGCCGAGATACCTTCACTCACACGTCCACTAGCCTACTTTGTTTATTGAATTCCATTCTAATTATCGTTGACTTTCGATTTAACGTCAGACAAGTACAGCCTCTACGGCAAGGTACGGCAATCGTTTCTAGGAAGTCGGCAGCACTCGTAGAGCGTAAGTAGATAAAGCGGCTATAAATTTTTATTTATAATAATAATATTTAATATTATTATTAAATGACGTGTTGTCATGAATTTGACAATGTCCCTGGGTTCTGGGAAGCGCGAGGCGAGGGCGAGGCGAGGCGTGGTGCGTCTCGTTACCGACCGGGTGACCGCGGCCATCCGTCACTGCTTTTCACTTATAATGATGTTAAAAATGTTACCTAACAGCCGTTCGTGTCCACCCATTGTACCACTGCTCAATACCCAAACAATACAAAAAGATATCCTCTTAAAAAATGACTCCCAATTTATCTGAAGAAAAAAACCCCGATTTCCCATGACACCAGCCTGGGCGTTCCGTTTATTTGTGTTCGGACGCCATCCTTCTTTATGTTTTTATGTTGTTTTTACGTTTATGGCTTTGACATTTGGGAGTCGGGTCACTTATTAAATTAGCCTTTGTATTTAAATGAACAATTAATTATGGTGCATTGCTTGCTGCTGCTCTCGTTCGAGGGCTGGAGGTACTTTTTTACAATCGAAAAAAGGTCACCCTGCAGTAACAAAACCATTTCATTGCTGATTGTAACTTTTTTTCTACAAATATATTTAAACCCGTTAGACAAAATTTTTTGCCTGATATAAAGCTGCAATGTCTACCATAAAGGTTATACGTAATATCCCCATATATTTTCACGACCACTCCCATAACCTACAAAACTCTTTCGACCACAATGAATAACGGTTGAACTTTTCAAGTTCATCAAATATCAGGTTCCCACAGCCTGTGCATACTTCATTAGTAACAATACCTACCGGTTGGGGACAACAATCACGTAACTGATGTCGGACATTAATCCTAATGTAGAGATTGCCTCCGAAACGGCCTAAACGTCGTTTAATCTCAACAAAAATATTTCAATGCGCCCAATAAGACTATGAAACGAGATGAAAAAAGCACGCCCGAATGCACGGCCGAATGGACGCCCGTAAGCTATGCCGATGAGTATGACTTCTGAGAAGACTCGTCTACTGGCCTGTCGCACTGTCATATCACGACTGTTGTAGTGATGGCTAAAATAATATATATTATGAATTTGTTTTGTCGATACGTACAATAGAACACGGAACCCTACTTGCGAATTTTGCAAATAAAAAATGAAGTAAGGAAAGAAAGCAAAGTAACATTTTCTTAAAACAACAAGAATTTTCATTTTCAATTTATCTAATAGCACGTACCTAACTATCATCTTTCGTTCTTTTGAATTGTCCACGCAACAAGAACTAAGTTTAATCTTTTCATCCATACTACATTTTGCTTAATCCTTTCCATACATTCCTCTCTTTTCATTTAATGTTTTCTTTGCATTCCAACTTAATTTTATCGACAAGACTCTCACGTCGTCCTCCAGCCATCACTAGATCGAGCCGGTGCGCACACGACAGACGATCACTCATGCGCCAGATGCTGCATGATAAGCCAGCAGTAGCCGCTCATTAATCTACTACAGGCCATCCCCACTCCTGCGCCGCACGCCTGGAACCCACCAATTAACTGGACATACCTATGACTTTGGAGAGTCGGCCATGTAGAATTCAACGAATCTTTAGAACAGTTATCTGCAGGCATTCAATAAGCGAGGCTCTTAATCAGGTTTTTTTTTGTATCGGAAAGTCTGATGAGACAAGTGGATGCTATGTAAATGTTGTCTTCAGATTTGACGTGTCTTATGAGATAGGATCTGGGCCCAAATTTACCTGGAAGACTTCTGCATTACGCATGATTATAGGTACGATTTTTACTTCAGTTACAATCGGTTTATCAAGAAACATTAAAGAAGAACTTTATAGCTGCGACTTGGTCGGGTAACTTGACTCCACAAGAAACACAAATTCGATACCTGAAGATTGGAAGCAGCCGCTTCCCAAAATTCATTAATAGATTAAAGAAAAATGTAGCCAACGTCCATTTAAATCCATCTGCGACAGCCATTTTGTTTAATTTAGGTAATTTACCGTTTGGGCGTAGGACCCATGGACCCAGTGGAGTCGTGCTTTACTCGCTCAATCTGTTCTCGGAAATCGTAAGCGAGCATCGTGCCCAGCCTCGCCCGTACATATCATCCCACTTTCTACGTATACACACCGGCTCATGAGACTCCGCATTTTACATAGAGGTTTATGTTTTATGCATAAGTTACAACACGCTACATTGTTCATCATTGTACGTTTCGCAATGTCGAACCGAGGGGTATTTTTAAATAGCTTCAATTACACATTGTTAAAATAAGGGTGTAAGGTAGTCACGCTAAGCGGGTCCAAATAGCCGTTCGGACTATGTCAACGGTCTTGCCACCAAAAGAAAGTATCGGCAAAACAGTGGACGTAATAAGCGGATAGGTACCTTCTTTCCTAGCTTTCTTAATACCTCTCTATGACCGATGTATAGGTGTATCAATCGCTCGGCACAGTACCGAGTTGAAGTCCATTTTCCCGTCGTTAAGAAGTGCTAAGCGGAGGCGGGCGCAGACAGCTTATTAATATCCTAGTGCGGTCAAAAGTTAATCGCGTTTAAGTCGTACGCATCGCCCACGAAGATCCATCACAATCGTCATTATTCACACACAAATTATGTAATTTCAATAAATGTAGCTTATTGAATAGTGATGAGCGTCGGTAGGCTGGCTCGGACGCCCCGCCGCGCACTCAGCGACCTCACCCGCATTCCACTCACTGCTCTACCAGTACGCGTCAGCTCCTCAACCATCCACTAACCCCATAAAGAGAACCACATATTATCGACTCTATACTTTATCTGTATTGTACACGAAACACTGCGGCGAGCACATGAACCAGTGAAGTGGTGTTTATAAAACAATCAGCGCAATAAACTGTTCGATCCTAATTGTAATGGTGAGGACTTGAAGAGTGTTATCAGAAATATATACATATATATGTGTTTTGTTTGGATAAATGATGTCAGAGGTCGTGGCGAGTGTTAATTAATATCCTTTTAATGAGTAAATGTTTTGTTAAGCACACATCATTTCATCATTTAACTTTTCAAAAACTTCAGATCTTTCAACCAACATTCTTTCTCACTCTGAGCTCTTTTTTGAGATCTATAGGCAGGGCATTAGTCAAAGTATGAGAGTGCTTCTGAAACTATAGATGCTACGATTTATGCTCTAAGCCCTTGAAAGAGTCTCCTTCAAAATGCGGTCTACTTGCGTTTAGGCCTAACTTGAAGGCATTGTGGTAGATGCTGTACTTATCGCCCAATGGTTAAACGGTACCAATAATTTATCATTATAACTAAAGAAAGGAACACAATAGGGAAGCATGAAGCGGGCTCATGTCCATAATTGATTTATAGGCAAATATTAAATCTGTTCTCAGAGTTGGCACCTCGCCCCTAAATGAGTAATGGCCCTTACTAATGTTGTTTGAGGTTTTGTTACTCCTCTTACAAAACGTCGTGTACCAGCTCATTGATTGACAAACAGAAGATCAGACGCTATACCAACAATATTTCCAAATCCAAATGGATTACATAACCCACACATCATTCTCAGTTTTATTTGAATTCCATCCCAAAATTCCGAGTGGAAATCTCAGCAAAATGTCCAAGTTAAGCATCAGGCGAGTTATCAAGTCACCATATACAAAACTGAGGATGTTATCGATAATGATCACGGGCACGACGAGCCTCTAAAAGTCCATTTTTTGTGGGTTGACATCGCGCTAATAATACTCATGAGAAAAATGCGCCGGACCCGCGCCCCGCGCCTGCACCCGGTTTCATCCTCCTTTTGTTTTTAATTTCTGCCTCAGTGGCACCGATTTAATTGGGCTCAGCTCGGAGCAGAGCACCTTCGTATTTCACCTCAGCTCGCTTCATTTGAATATTTAAAGCATTTCGGCTGCCAGTCGCATTATTTTCTTTATTTACACATATTTATATATTTATTTTGGCCCCGGTGTCATTTATTTGGTGACGTGACTTACCGAGCTCGTCCTTCCCAGTATCGACATAGTTAACGCGTCCAGTCCCCGCGCGTTCCATTTAAAAGTTTCGGCTTGTTCCCGGGTCTGAGTTGTTTTTGTCGTTAAAGTGGTCAGCGGGGCAGCGCGGCGCAGGCGCAGGCGTGTGGCGGTGCTCTTCGTTGTTTTCTCGCCAATCTTATCTGGGACAAGATTGCTCGTTTTTAAATGAAGTTATATCGCCCCGATTGAAGACCGAAGCACAGAGGCGAGGCGAATTTTTAATTAGTTTCCGAATATAGGGAATTCTAAGAAGGAATGCAAGATTCATGTAGCGAGTGTGCACCGTTTTCTTAATTGAGACGTGGGGCTCGTAAGTCGTAGCCAAGTGGTGGCGATCGCTGCGGGACGACACTCTATATTTTGTACACACAAAAATATATTATATATTGTAATAATCGTTATAAAGATTTTTCTCTACAACTAATACTTTCGTAATATAGCCTGCCGGACAGTAATTCCTGTCATGTACCTAGTACAAAAACGCTTCATACAAATCGGGCGAAAGCTGTGGCGTACAAGTTGCTAGTGTAACCCCCAGTTTCTCGTACACTAACAAGCTGTTAATTTAATGTTAACTGCTGTCAGTGGTTTTTTTTATGCACTTTGGCCAATTGACAGCTGTTAACAGTAGATTAACAGCGTGTTAGTGTACGAGAAACTGGGGGTAAGTATACTGTATGAAGCATTTATTAATATTTGAGTTATCTCGTAATATACTAATGTTTTATGTGTTCACCTCTATTAGAATTCAGTGGGAAAAGTAAATCTAATAAGTTTTTCATTATTGAGTAACTTGCTATATCGCATTTTTTTTAATCTGTAAGAACCCAAAATCTTTAGATTTTATTTTTTAATCTTTCTGTGTCCTATATGGTACAAACACACCGTCACTCCAATCTAATTTGGAGGCATGTTGCCCATTACTATGTCTCCAGCCTCGTTGACTGAATATTTATGATTGTGTTTTATGGTGTTTTCTGGCTTTTCAATGCTAAAGATCACACTCCACAAAATAACAATCCGAATCTAAAGAAGAGAAATATATTCAACATATAACCACAAATTGTTATAGTTAATCAATCGCAACAAGGGCCACTACATTGAACCCGATGTTATCAGGCTCCCGCGCAATGAAGTCCCGGCAGACCTTCGCAGCGTCTTCCAGCAAGTCGCCAGGAGTAGTCCTACCGTGGCTTATTGGGAACGCCTTTCTTCCGTCCAGCTCATACAGCTGACCGTCCTTGTGGACAAACGTTACAAAATGATTATTCATCACACCATCCGCGTCACGTTCGAACTCTGTATCGCCCAGGCCCACGACATCCCTGTAAACGTCGAAGATGGCCTTGGTACCTTCAAGGAGGGCACCTCTAGCGCTAGCGTCGAGTTGCTTTGCGTCCTCGATGTATTTCTTGAGAAGCCCGTCGGAGAGCTCGATCTGCGGGACGTTGTTTGCGACGCTGTGCACAAGCGCCACGGTACCGCACACGTTGCTGACGACTTGCTTCAGGTGGAACACATCCTTAGGGATCGGCTCACCCTTATTTAGGAGCTCGATTTCCTGCTTGGTGCGATGCTCCTCATAGCTCTCAGAAAGCGGGAAGAGCAGCACGACGGCTAGCACGGGCCTTGGGACCCACGCCAAGGGCTCACCTTCCAAGGCTATCACGTCAACCATGCGCCACTTGCTGGAGACGCCGAGCTTCTGCAGAAACTTGGTCATGGTCTCGGGGTTGGACTCCATCGGTAAAGCAGTCGCCATCGCTTGTCGGTTCTTTTTTATTTCGTAAATTTCGCTTTGACTACTTCGTGAAGCTGTACTGTCAATCATAGACTGTCAATATTATTCTTTTCATTTGTCGTTTCTTTAAATATTTCAAATAGAGTGCAAGTCCGGTAAAAAGTTCCCATCTCTCAAAAGAAGGAGGGTTAATACGAGAAATGTGGGGAAAGAAAAGAAGTGGATTTTTTCTGCATGTAATATAAAATCAAACTGACAATTCCACAGATCACTAAAAGCAGCATTACATGCTCAAATTGGCAAACAACCTACAGGTGATAAGGAACCAGATTATATCAGCACTCTCATTATTGGCACATTCGAAACTATAATTGTTATTAATTACCTACTCAGGAAGCGCAGGTGTTTACACGAAAAGAAACCTATTTCATTTTTATATCCGACTAACAATGCGGTTACAGTCATTACTCGCCGTTTCGTGGAACGTTTATTTTTATTCAAAGACTTTTACAACTTAATACGATGTAATTGATAAATTGAAACTATTTAACGATAGCTTCATGATACCTACTTATATGATATTCCAATAGTGCTATTAAAATATTCAACCACAACTTCTAAGACCTAATGAAAAACTGTACTGGAATTATTAAAATGGAAACATCGGTCCTATATCGATCTAGATCAGGTAGGTAATTAATTTTTATTTATTTTATTTTTATATCTCAGGGGTATCAGCCGGCGAGCAGCGAGCCTAATTAATAATAGTGCTAATACTTAAATACAATAAATAGAGCCAATAACAGATACTCACACTTATATAATAAATAATAATAAAAGCGGGAAGCCAAACGTAAAAGCTGGACAAACAAAAAGTAACATACGTGTTTATAGTTTTAAAATCATGGGGCTTTTTTATAAGAAGTACCTAGGTGTGGGTGGGGGGATGTGTGTGTGTGTGTGTGTGTGTGTGCGCGCGTGGGTGCGTGCGTGCGTGCGTGCGTGCGTGCGTGCGTGCGTGCGTGCGTGCGTGCGTGCGTGTGTGTGTGTCTGTATTGAATGTGGAAAGGAGAGGGGAGAGAGGATTCAATGACAATTTGAGTTGCTAAGGATCCTTTTTATATCAGATTTAAAGGATACCTTGGAACCGCAGAACGGATCTGATGATGAGGAAAATCTTAATATATTTATTAATTTGTGACAGTGTCACTTTAGTTTGTAAGAAATTGTTCATTAGAAACATACACGGTCTTATTTATAACAGCGCGATTCCTTAAAACTCTCCTCAGAGGCAGTTTAAATAGTCTGTGGTTAAAGGAAAGGCGTAGGTAACCACAAATTATTGAAACTGCCTCTGAAGAATCGTGTTTTTATAAATAAGACCGATAATGTTTGATATAAATAAAAATATAAGCGCGTTTCATCTCTTTATACTTGCTCTGTAGCCAAAATCACAATGAAATCAGTGTAAACAGTGAGGCGCTGTTAGAGGATATTCAAGGATATTTTGTTATATTCAATAAACGTATTAATAAGTACGTAATACCGTCATATACAAAAAGAGCCACGCCACGCTGTCCTCATATTTCTCACATTCGGGGGTTCGTAGGTTCGAACTTTGAGTACTTACCAATTTTTGTTTCTTTGTGAATTTGTAGTAGCAATACCACTCGCGGAGGAAAACATCGTGAGGAAACACATCTCAGCGTTTGCTAAGTAAAATAACCCAACTACGAGGCTAAGTGCGGAAATCTCAGGCAGGTCTACCGTCATATAGTGTTAGTTTTTTTTTTATCAAAAACTGGTTGCACCGTTGACAGTACGTCAACCTTTACATACGTGCACTCTAATTAGTAACGTTCAGAGCGACTTTGCAACAAAAATGATAAGATTAACCGGCAGTCGACTGACTGTACTAATCGTTTATGTTCATAAAGACTAGAAACCGGAAAGTGAAACTTCACTAAATATTTTATTTATTAAGCACAATACGTTCCCTTACGAAATGACTAGCTTTTAATTTTTGTCAATGTAGGTGACACATGTAAGTATAAGAAATTAACAAAGACAAAAAGTGTGAACCTTATCTTTGATTTCTACTCTTCTAGGGCGAAATATAAGATTTATTGTTTTTTTCTCACGAAACGAAAACTGCATCATGAAATTTTCTTACATAATCTGTGGTCCATCCAAAATCATACAACGGCGATAAGTATGTAACAAGACATCGTGACAGTGCGTGACTTCAAGGTAGAGCGTATCATTAACACGTCCGTCAGAGTTTGTCAAAGATCCTCTCACCGTCCATTAGAGGCTTGGGCGTGGCCGCTGGAAGTCTTTGGAACTTTGCCACAAGGCAGCGTGATCGGTAGAGACACGTCCGAAGATGCGGTAGAACGTAATATCATAAAAGAAATAACAGTTCCGCAACATGTAGAGATAAATGTAAACTAAACCTGGTCAATACACTGACACTGAAAGAATATTACGTAGATTAACATGTAGAGAACACTACGTTAGCATATTTCCGGTAGCTAACCGTCTTCAGTATCAATCAATTAAACCACTTCCAATAAGTAAAAGTTTAAAAATGTTAAATGCATTCTTATTACAAATTGAATGCATCAAAAAAAATTAGATTTTTTACTTTTGCGTCATAAGCAGCCTATATACGTCCCACTGTAGGGCACAGGCCTTATCTCAGAGAGAGCGTTGGGCTTAATCACCACGCGTGCCCACCGCGGGTTGGCGATTTCAAGCGCTGAGGTATGTGAATAGCTCAGACACTCAGGATTCCTCACGGTATTGCTACTATTACTTCACAAATGTACATAAATTAGAAAACAACGTTATAGGTACATGCCCGCACTGGGAATCGAACCTGGGTCTCCCGCTTCCGAGTCCAATTTCCTACCCACTAGGCTACCACCGCCCACTTTTGCTTATCGAAGTGGTTTAATTTATGGACATTGAAGAAACGGATTTTTTTTGTTATGCGTTATTTCAACAACTCGTTGTTTATGCCTACTTATTCGCATTAATTAGGTAAGTATATCTATAAATCAACAGGGCGATATTACAAAAAAAACCTATACTTAGCTACTAACTTCACGCAATTTTACAGTGCATAACACAGAACAAATTTTGTCCTGTGGTGCATAACATCGATTTTCTGATAGCACTGATACATAACGTTTACTATGGGGACAACTTTAAAATTGCGAACAATATCAAATATTCTTCTTCTTTTTCTTGCAGTCCTAGTCTCTCCACTTCTAGAGGTTGGCCGTCAGCTCTGCCTATTCCTTTCTTCTCATCAAATGTTACACATTTCAAATGCCACGCCCGAAAGTCTCCATACTAAAAGTTGTTCGTATTCACGAATAAGATTCGTGTTCGGAAGATAACGGGGTTGTAACACACCCAGTACGATTCGCCATTTCAGCTTCCAGAATATTATTACAAGTATTTCAATTTTTTTTATTGATTGAATATGCTACATTCAATTCGAACGTTCAGAGAAAACGTTACTTTGGATGTTGTTAGAAAATGGCGATTTTCATATCTCCGGATGCGTCACCTGCAGCCTACCTCATATGCGTAGGGGCGGCGCTGTGTCTACAAGAGTTGACTACCCTCAATTACGGGCTAATAGCGCTTATTATTTAGAAATTCGCTGCGTAAATACAATAATCAATAGCGATTCGCCCGACAACACGGCATGGCCCGGACACCTTGTCGTAACAAAGGAAGGGTTATGAATGAGTTTGAAGAAAGCTATCTTCGTATTCTTCACCTTTACATTTTCGTAGCAAAATCGCCCGCACCGTATACAAGGTGTATCTTCAAAGTACAGGTGTCACATAAAAACTTTAGTTCGTGGTGAGCTTGGAAATTGGGAAACAAAAAAATCCTATCACTATTGGTTATTGGACAATAGCTGAATCGCATAGAAAGATTTTGCCTATTGACAAGCAGAACCGCTCGTTTTTGAGACACATAAGAGGATATTGATACACCCTCTACACGTCGGGTAAAGTGCACGACGTGCTGGCGTCTGTATATTCCAACTAAAGTTACAAATTACCTAAAAGGTAACTTATAACTTTAGATTGTTTCGTTGAACCCAGGTTATACATGACAAGATAAAAAATAAAACTAAGACGTAGACGATTTCAAATTTATATATATTCATTCATTTACAAATAGATTAATGTAGATTCCATTGAGACCTTGCTCCTTCACTGACTAATTTATTTCTGCACAAAGCTATGGCTCTTCCTAAATCGCTGCTAAAAATCCATACTTTCATACAGTTATAAGAATAGTTTGTCACAAAAAACGTATTCAATTACTTTTTTTGCATTGAACGTGTTGCGTCAGTTTAGAGGAGCCTGCAGCTACATTCTAAGAACTACACATTTTGTACTGAATTTATTACATTACTCAATCGTCATCTTCATTCGGATCAATTTCATTAGTTTAAATCCTGTTAGCATTAATATAGGTAGATTAAATAGAAATATAATAAAATCGAATAATAACTAAAGCTAGTAGAATAGAATAATTCAATAACAATATAGATACAACAAAGAATGGTTACGTTTATCGTGTTATTAAACAAAAATAAGAATTTGGTAATCTTCAAACAGTCTTTACACGTACTATATTCAAAAATTTCAGTTATATTAACTATGTGGGCATGTTTTTCAGAGTCTTCATCTTCAATAAAAACGACGGATCGTTCATACATACATATATTGTAAAATCATTTCATTCACTTACACCCACATTAAACATACCTTATAATGAATATATTCGGAGCATGACTGTTACAAAAACGCCTTCGCTGAATGTACAAGGATTTTATAAAACAGCACATTAAAAAACTGTACCGCTATTCGAAGCCTACTTAATAATATGACTCAAATTAAACGAGTCATATTATATGAGAGCAGCGTTCTTGGTTTCCCTACCTGTGGCGGTTACCTATGTCTGTCACTTTCACTACTCCCTCCTGTCTACCTATCTCTTTCACACCTGGCAGCCGCTGTCACGATGACGTTTAAAATGTCACTTTGATGCATAAAAGAAGTATCGTGAGCGGACGTTCCTCATTGGCGTCTTGATTCCCGACCTGTGCGGACGAAACTACACTGCGTGTCGGTGAGATTTTCAATTTATTTTTCCTAACGGTTCACACCGTTCGTTTTTAATTTATATTTCTACCTATAATCTGTGTCAAAAATTCGATTCTGTTTTTCTATAAAAATCCAGTATGGATAGTGATCATAATTTCCCGGTTAGTGGAAAAAAGCGTAAAACATTTGAGAGTCCCGAAATGTCACCATCAAAACGAAGACGGGAGTCTGACGAATTGCTAAAAAACCTTGCCGCACAAGTAAATAGCATACAACAGTTTCTATCGCAACGATTTACACAATCTCCCACAGAAATTGATGATGACGTTTTGGATATTATGGGATCCCCTCTTAACCCCGACCTCTTGGAGGACCCTGGTCAATGTCCTATTGCAACCACTTTGCCACAAACAGAGCCAAATCCAGGGGGAAACTTACCTTCCGAATATTGCATAGCACAACCCAATGTTAGTGCAGAGAATCTTCAGACTACTATTCAATCTGAGAACAGTTCATACAAACTCCCAGTAAGTACAGTCTTAAAAGAACCCTCGGTACCCAAATCTTTGCCAGATCATCTTGAAAAGCTGAAATTACTTCAACACTTTGAGTCAGAAAACTGGTCCCAAGTCAGGTACTCGGACGTTCAAAAGAAATACAGTTCTACCCCCGGGTTCATAGAATTGAGCTCTAATGATGAAATAAAACCATACGATACCTTTTCTAACATCAGCCACACAGAACGCGGATTCTCCGCTATCACACTTGCTTTGATGAAACAGAATGAAGCTTTTGAACAAGGTTTTCATGATTTTATTACCTGGATAACATCCGTAGAAATGGTCGACAGTAACACAATTCAATCTAAAATCGTAGAATTGTTTTCTCAAGGCGAGTATCAGAGAATCTCAAGCGATTTACTCCAAATGGCATGCGGACATCGTGCTGATATGGTTCAACAAAGAAGGGATTGCATTTTGAAATCGGTTAAAGATAAATTTGTTAAGGAGTCCCTACGCAAGATTCCTCCTTCTTGCGATTATTTATTTCAAGCAGACCTAATGACATCTGCGATTGAAAAGAATGGTGGTATGACCAAGATATTTTGGCCTGTGAAATCAGAGTCCAACCGCCCTAAAAAGACTGTTCATTATGAACGTCAACACAAAACATTACCCACGCAGGGTAATCCATCCCATTATCCGCTGGCGCACAGTGGACCGGGCCCAAGTCAAACGCCTGCGCAAGGCTATAATGTTCAAATGCCCTATCCGTATATTACACCTACGCAAGGTGGATTTGTCAACCGCCCTATGGCAAGTTTTCAACAGCCTACACATAGCAAAACATTTCGGCCCAGAGCTCCAAAATTGTCCGAGGAAGGAAATCGACCCAGATTCCGGGCGTTCAATCCCGAGAATACCCGAGGTCGTAATAAGAGGAGATTCTGACTCCCATTTCAAAGCGGGCCAACTAAAACATCTATCCTACAGATGGGAGTCGATGGGTGCAAGTTCAGTAATCCTAAAAATAATAAATGGATATCGAATTCCATTCCTGTGCAAACCCCCGCTCTTATTACCTTGCCTAGAAAACCACCCTCTCCAAACAAACTTTTCGAGAGAAATGAATACGACCCTACACCAGTTAATGACAATGGGAGTTATAGAACATGCGCCTCTAACACCAAGTTTTGTGTCTCCAATGTTCCTTGTTCCAAAACCGGATCATACGCAACGGCCTATATTCAACCTTCGCAATCTGAACAGATACGTGCATCTGGACAAGTTCAGACTTGTCAACATCCAAAAAATTCCCAGCTTTTTACAACCATGCGATTGGATGGCCAAAATAGACTTGTCAAACGCGTACTTCCATGTGCCTGTATCTCCAGCTCATCGATGTTTCCTGAGAATAATCTTTCAAAACAATCTTTTCCAAATGACATGTCTACCCTTCGGACTATCATCTGCCCCAAAGGTATTTGCAACACTGACCAATTGGGTAGCACAAATTCTAAGACAAATGGGCGTTCGCCTCATTGTTTATCTGGACGATTTTCTGGTGGTCCACCAGCATTACGATCAGCTTTGTTGTCAGGTCCAAATGACCGTTTCCTTGTTAACTCACCTAGGATGGACAGTAAATTTTTCCAAATCCGTACTGATACCTCAGAAAATCATACAATTTCTAGGTTTAATGTGGAATCCATCTACAAACGAAAAATGGCTCCCAGAAGACAAATGTCAGCTGCTTTCTCACAAGATCTTGGCAATAAGCAAAAAGAAGTCTGCCAACTTAAAAGAAATGCAGTCTCTTGTAGGACTGATGAACTTTGCCAGTTTTTGTGTCCCAAGGGGCCGGCTAAACCACAGAGCCCTGCTATGTTTTTGCCAAAGTCTTCGCGATATGCCACCTCGCAAGAAATTTCCTATTCCGACGGAAGCCCTAACAGAATTAAATTGGTGGCTAAGAAATATCAAACTGCGTTCGTTAATTCATCCACCTCCTGTGTCCCATTATCTGACGACAGATGCCTCAGGAACGGGCTGGGGAGCTCAATTAGGCAATCAAATGATAACCGGTACTTGGTCAGCAGCAGAAAGCCACTTGCATTCGAACTTAAAGGAAATGTTAGCCATCCTCAAAGCGCTACAGAACCGCGCAGGTCTGTTACAGCACTCAACAGTATCAGTGCAATCCGACAATCGAACTGTACTTTCTTACTTGCGAAACGAGGGGGGGACGAAATCAAAGCTTCTCCTTCAATTATCGCAACAAGTATTCGACCTTCTAGACCAAAACAATATACGCCTGTCCCTTCATTACCTACCGGGTCGATACAATGCAGAAGCAGACCACCTTTCTCGAAAGAAGAAAATTCCAGAATGGCACCTTCTACCACAGTTGACTCAAAGAGTATTTTTGAAGTGGGGACAACCAACAATAGATTTATTCGCCTCGCAAAGGGCCCATGTGGTACCTCGCTATGTGAGCCTGGATTTACTAGACAGAGAAGCGGAATTCCACGATGCTTTGAGCCGCACATGGAACTATCATCTAGCATGGGTGTTCCCACCCCCTTTTTTAATTCCTCGGGTATTGACACACATGAACACGGCGAAAGGTCAGTTTCTCCTTGTGGTTCCCAAATGGGAACAAGCGTTTTGGCGACCGGATCTCTTACAACGAGCAGTAGCTCCTCCGTTCACAGTATTCAACCTAGAAAAAGTACTGATAGACACAACAACAAACCAACCTCCACCGAACATTCAGAACATGTCGATAGAAATCTGGAAATGTGGGGGTGGAGTGAAGCACTAAAAGACTGGTCTCCTGAGCAAATACATTTATTACATTCTGGATGGCGTACATCTTCAAGAAATGCCTACAAATCTGCATGGCGTCGATGGTGCTTCTGGGCAGAAGAACACACGGTATCTCCATCATCTCCGAGTGGATCAGATCTGGCCAGGTTCCTTTCAGATTTATACCAGAAACATAACTTTTCTCGCAATACGATTTTATTTTATAAGTCCGTCGTTTCTACACTTTGTGATCCGAATAAACCTGTAAGGCTTAGCTCCCATCCTTTAGTACAGCAAATATTAAAAGCAATTTCTATCAAAATGCCAAAAACAGACAAACCACCGATTTGGGACGTTGATCACCTCTCGTCTTGGCTTTCTAATACTTTTAATGAAAACTTTACTATGTATGAGTGTTCTAGACGAACTGCCTGTATACTACTTTTATGCTCTGGTAGAAGAGTACATGATTTAACGTTACTAGATATAGATTCAGATCATTATTGTGAACAAAATAATATTGTAACCTTTTGGCCATGTTTTGGTTCCAAAACCGACAATGCTGATTACCGTCAATCCGGTTGGCGACTTAGCTCAAATTTGGAATCTCCAGCTTTAGATCCAGTTTTTTGGGTGAAATCTTTGATTGAAATATCAAAATGTAGAAGAAGTAAATGTAAAATTAATAAATTGTTTTTGACAATATGTGGCCAACCTAAAGCTGCCTCTAAAACTACTATAGCAAATTGGATTAAGTCTCTCCTTGGAGAGGCAGGAATAAAGGCAAGTCCAGGTAGCGTAAGACCGGCTGTGGCCTCAAAAAATTGGATCCAAAGCTTCCCTTTAGATGATATTTTAAAAAGAGGTAATTGGCGTTCTCCAAATACCTTCCTAAAGTTTTATAATAGAGCTGTAAGGAACACATCTGCTACACAATCAAGTTCCAGATTATTTACTCCAGTGTGAAATGTTTTGGTGTCCTATAGAAGATTTTATTTTGGTATTAAGATATTAATTTTAGATTAATAATAAATAAAGAAGACTTAACTTTTTAGTTATGTTAATCATACATAAATATGTCTACCTATCATATGATTAAGAATAAAATAATTATAATTATGATAAATGCATACATACCTTGTTTTCATTTTATAAAAATGAACACAATACATACCTGATATATTTTCAGTCAAATTGGCGTCTTTCACACCAGGCGATAACAAACATGTCTCATATAATATGACTCGTTTAATTTGAGTCATATTATTAAGTAGGCTTCGAATAGCGGTACAGTTTTTTAATAACAGCGTTTTAACAATAAAACGCAAATTAAAATAACTTACCATATTCGAAGCCTACCAATTTAATTCTGCCAGGTGTACATAATGAGACCAATGAGGAACGTCCGCTCACGATACTTCTTTTATGCATCAAAGTGACATTTTAAACGTCATCGTGACAGCGGCTGCCAGGTGTGAAAGAGATAGGTAGACAGGAGGGAGTAGTGAAAGTGACAGACATAGGTAACCGCCACAGGTAGGGAAACCAAGAACGCTGCTCTCATATAATATGACTCGTTTAATTTGAGTCATATTATTAAGTAGGCTTCGAATATGGTAAGTTATTTTAATTTGCGTTTTATTGTTAAAACGCTGTTAATAGACAAAAACGTGAATGAATAAAAGTTCTGATATATTGTGTTGGCTTACAAATATTTCAACATAGGCTACAGCTACGTTCTATGGATGTAAAAAGCAATACGACTAATCGTAAGGGCGGCCTTCAGATGTTCTAACATTAGACGTTAGATTTTTTATGTTATTGTATTTATCTTAAAGAAGTGTCTTTGTAAATAGTTGCTGGCAATATTGGGCCGCCCATACAACAGCGTTATAACAATTGCAATAGGTATATATACTTCAGAAATTGTTCGTTGATTTTTGTAAACTTAAAACTACTTACACATTACGTACGAGTAGATACATCTACAATAAGTATAAATAGTATGAAAATATCACTCGGTTATTGGAAAGACTTTCAGGAAAGACCATTATTTTGTTAAAAGTAAACATTATTTTGGGTTTAGCTAACTTTTGTAAATTGCATTGGTATACATCACACAGGAAACTTCAAGAAACAAAGTGAGATCTTGCGATGATTTTTAAAAAATTAATGGAAAATGTCGTGCCAGATAACAATGAAAACCGAACCAATTATATTTATGCCATTATGATCATATTGATAGCCTTTTTAAATATTTAGTATACAATTGCCCTAATTTATTGATTATGAAAATTAAAATTAATTTGTTTTCTTTGCGTTCGAGTTTAAAGTTTGAATTATAAGAACATTTCCTGTATGGATAATATGGAGTTCTTATTTAAAACAGCATTTATCTATGTGCCACGTTTATTATTAAAACCGTATGCCCATTTTATCACCATGTCAACAAAAAATGAAAATACAAAACTCGTGCAGAAAAACTCTCGTTTCTTGTTGACGTCGGCGGTAGACCACCGGGCTTAGGCCGCTTGTACGACCACTAGGCCTAAGGCCGCTTGTACGACCAACAGGCCTAAGGTCGCTTGTAAGACCAATATAGGCCTGAGGGCACTTGTCCATCACCAACGTCATCAAGACACGAGATATTTTTCGGGAAGACGGGCGGTGGACGAACGGCCATAGTAAATGTACGTAGCGCTACTTCGGCGACGTCATCTTTTTCTCGTTGACGTGGGTGGTGAGTAGGCGACCTCAGGCTACACACAACAGCTGGTCACCCTTTACATTTTGAAATTCTGATCACTGACAGTGTAGAGATCGATGTGGTATCGTGTGTAACATCAGTAACATAAAATTTTTGTCGCCTCAATGCCACGGTTTTGACTCAAAATCAGATTTCGTTCGGACACTTGTTACACCCGAATGAAACTTTGGTCCCCATACACATGCGCCTATGTCGCAACACGGTATGAAAAGATTTTGTTTTTTTTTTCCAAATTTAAAACGAAGCGAAACAATTTGGGCATTCAAACTACAAAATTGCCACGGCATAAATGTATACTAAACACCATAATTTGGTTTGCGCACCACCATTGTTGATCCACCCGTTCCCTAAGACGATAGATAGATACTACGAAACTCCACTAAATGTCTTCAAAACAGAATAGTCCATAATATAATGTCCAAAATAAAATGCCAATACCTACGTATAAAATACTAGAAGTTACAACTAAGTAAAATTGCACCATTTATAGAGGTCATACTGCATAAAAAATCATGATTAAACTACTAAGATCAGACTTATGATTATTGTACCTTAAGGGCGCTTACACACGTGTCGCCCGTGTATAAGCGCCCTAACAGCAACTACGACCGACTTGCACCACTTTCTTAAATGTGGCTTTAACGGCATTTAACTAAAATTCTTCACGCAAAAGTCGATTTAAATGGCAACTTAAATAACATTTAAGAAGTGGTGCCAGTCGTCCTATGACACCTGAACGAAACTAAGATATTATAGTTATTGTATTGAATCATATTTTATTGAGGGTGTACTTTGAGCGTATAATGATAATTATAAACCAATCCAATCTTATCCAAGACACGAGTAAAATGTTAAATACTCAATCGTTTTTCTTTAGAGATATGATTAAAAAATAGACACTAAAGAAAGTACTTTAGTAAAAATATTTCATCAAAAGCATAATATCATAAAAAAATATCTGATAATTCAATTAAATATTAATTTCATCACATTTAAAATAAAAAATTGCTTAGTTAGCTTCTAAATAGAAAATTGCATTGCCAAATATAAAAGTACCGAACTAAAAATAATACTTTCTCTTAGGAATTATGATTTACATCTATCACAATAGAACATAGACTGCGCGAAATATTGGAAAAAAATTAGAACGATCTCATGAAATTCCATTCAACTCCATAAAAAAACACTCAAATCCGCACTGGAGACGATCAAAAATAAGAAATATTTGGTAAAATACTTATGTTATAATAGGTAATCATTCGTCACGTAGCCGCACGCCGAAATTAAAAACTAGTAATATGTATACCACAAATATCAATAAAATTCACATCAATTTCTCATACCCTATACTACACTTTTATTTGCAAAGAAAAATTATATATTCCTACATAAAACGTGCATGGACAATTCTTCTGCAAGTACTATCACTAAACTCATGGCTGGACTGTCATATGTAAAATGAAATCATTCTCATTTATCTAACAAACCTACTCTCACTATGTAACGCGTTATTTTGTTTTTATGTCCTTCCGGATTGA
Source organism: Yponomeuta evonymella (assembly GCA_963969515.1). Classification (NCBI taxonomy): domain Eukaryota; kingdom Metazoa; phylum Arthropoda; class Insecta; order Lepidoptera; family Yponomeutidae; genus Yponomeuta; species Yponomeuta evonymella. The sequence continues at coordinate 15,460,054 of OZ018349.1, forward strand.
TATGCATACAAAATTAACGCTACAATACTAATATAAAGATCAATTTGGAAAAATCACGAAAAAAATAAATGAACACTGAGAGCAATATATAGCTTGTTTTAAACTTTGCTACCTGCCTTTTGACAGGCAATTCAAGTTAGCCTGGCCGCCGAGATTAATCGTGCAAATTCCTGCCAAACATCCATATTAAAATACACGCCTAAGTATTCGCTTTTTTCAAGATTCGAGATGCATTTCTAGTCATTATTTCATTTACATTCAGCACCGACAGTTCGAAGACTGCGTCAAAAATCTGAACTATCTGGTTACTCAATCAACGAGATATCAAAAAGCTGCATCAGCATCGGTTACTACTTTGTCGCTATGAATCGGTTAATGGTATAAAATATGTTTACTCACATCTTTCATGCAGCATTTGTTTTAAGGCGAAGTTGAATTCGCTAAATAGCTAGTTGGTCCGTGAATTCAGAACTGTTGCGATTATTTCAACTACAATATTGGATGCTTATCCTACGAAATTGCATTCTGATCGAATACTTAATTTGTTTTAGACAGATTATAAAAGAAGTAGTATTTGAGCAATCTACAGATGCAACATTAGGTGCAACTCAGCCAAGTTGCACCTAATGTTAGTGAATAATCGCGTTCATTTCGAAATTGCTGCCTAATTTGTTTTGGCGACAATTTTTTAAGGGAATCCATTGAGCTAACAAGCGCCACCAATGAAAAAAAATCATATCTTCTCTTACAGATCGTATTTGCAAAAAGTGTACAGTACAATCTCTCAATGATGTTAACAGTGATTTTTAGGAGCCACGAGAAAGAACCTAGGTTCCTGAACCTGGGACTAGATTAGGGATTGCAATTGCTGGATCCAGCATACAGCAATCCAGCTGGATCCAGCGCCTTTTTAAACATGCTGGATCCAGCATACATCTTGATCCAGCGATGCGGATCCGCAAACGTATCAATTTCTATTGTTTAGTTTTGAGTTGCCGCCATTTTCGAATCGGCGCGGCAACGTTGCCGTTCTGTCACCATAGCACGTGCCGCATGAAAGGCAACGCCGCCCGCCCCCTTTCCCCCTTACCAACTGAACCGCTTATGTTTGTTTATTTTATAAATCAAACACAGCTCAAAAAGAGTTGAGTTGAAACAACTCAAAAAGAGTTGAGTTGAATAACTGCTCTCGACTCGATAGAAAGTGTCTTTGTGTCACTAAAGTGCATATGAAGTGCGTGTTGGTTGTTGTTTGAGAGACTGAATGGTAAGTAAAGTAAAATGTTTATTTTTAATTTTAGTATTAATGTTGGTGCAAGAAGATACCATGGAGATAGAAGAAGATCGTGTAGATGATGACGCAGAACCCGTTAAAATGACTTTAGAGCTAGAGCTTGAGATAGAATTTAAAAGAGAGAAGGAGAACTTTAATAAACAAAAGCCAAGTGGTCAATTAGATTACGAAAAGATCCTGAAAAAAGAAATGAGCGTTTATGAGAGCGAAGGAGTGCGAGGTGAACATTTATCAATGGTTTATGAGTATTTAATGAACTTAAAACCGACCAGTGTAGAGGCCGAAAGGGCATTCTCAGCAGCCAGTTCTGTGCGAAGCAGGTTGGGAGATAAGACTATAGATAAAATTTGTTTTCTAAGGTCTTACTTTCAGAGAATTCAAAAAAAGAAGTAGTCTCTTATCGTCAGACTTTAAACTGCTTAATTATTAAGGATTAACGAGCGGAGAGAAGATTATTTCAAAGCTTTTTTTGTTTGATACAAAAATACTATTGAAAATTAAAATAGTGTTATTGTTACGGTCCTTTTTTAAAAGAATGTTAATTAAGTTAATTTTAAAAGAATTTGTGAGACTGATGGCTACTGATTAGCCGTCCTATCATTAAACATAAGCGTAATTAATAAGATAGTGCTTACTTAGAAACATTATCTTAAATGTTATATGAATATAAGGTTATATGTTTGTTATTTAATTTTATGTTGATTATTTTGATCTCAAATTATTAAAAAACCAAAGCAAATTAATATAAGATATCACCAAATGAGTGGAAGATTTCAAAGATTATCGTAAGAAGTACAAATTAATAAAAAAAGTCTTAAAAATGTCGTCTTTTTATTTTCGTTCCACGTTTTGCTGGATCCGCGCTGGATCCAGCTGGATTCAGGTCAATCCAGCAAAAATTCCGCTGGATTGAAAACGCCGCTGGATTGCAATCCCTAGCTAGATAGCATTTATGCCAAAAACGGTCGTTTCTGGCGTTAATGCTATCTAGTAATAGGTTTTTGCCTTAAGTTCACGGCCATAGGTCCTAAAAATCACTGTTCAAAATCAAAGTATAATTTTTACATAATTTTATTCCTCGGTGGCGCTAGTGTTACTCCCTGAAGCCCTTTAAACAGATAAAAAACCGTATCCGCTGGTTGGGCCATAAAGTTCGTACTCTCTTATTTAGCAGTGCAGGTCCACGATCTCGTGGTGAGTGAGCGGACCTTGTGTTAGTGACAAATCGCGTTCATTTCAACAATGAAATGAAGGCCTAGTCTGTTTTCGCCAGTAAATTCTTAGACAGATAAGAAGCGGATACATCCCCTGGCTGGCCCGTGAAGCCAGAACCTTACTTGACTAGCCATGCGGGTACCCGTTCTACTGGTGAGCCGGACTACTTGTGAAGCAGCCTATATACGTCCCACTGCAGGGCACAGGCCTTCTCTTAGAGAGATAGTATGGGCTTAATCACCACGCGTGCCCACCGCGGATTGACGATTTCAAGCGCTGAGGTATGTGAACAGCTCAGACACCCAGGTTTCCTCACGATGTTTTCCTTCACCGTTAGCGAGTGGTATTGCTACTATAACATTACAAATGTACATAACTTAGAAAACAAAGTCATAGGTACATGCCCGCACTGGGAATCGAACCTGGGTCTCCCGCTTCCGAGTCCAATGTTCTACCCACTAGGCTACCACCGCTAACATGAAGTCCGAGCCGGACTTTATGTTTATTTATTTATTTAGATTGTTAGTGTCAAATTGCGTTAATTTCAACGATGACATTCTTTTTTGGGAGCATATTTTTAGGCAGACAATAGAAGCTGCATCCGCTGACTGACCCGTGAAGTCAGAACAGTCTTACTTGACTAGCAGTGAGGGTCTCCGTTCTCGTGGTGGCCGGAGTCGAAGCTGCTGAGGTGGCCGAGCCCCTTGGGTGGGATGGGCGGTGGCGTCTCACCCTCGTCCACTCGCAGTGGCTCCGACATCATGGAGATTATCTCGTCGTAGCGCAGAGAGTCCACAGTTAGGTCCAGGTCTGTGAACAATTTAGGGTGATTAGAGCTTTTGCGATCCTGAGCTGAAAGATACCGTATCTTTGCCACCAGCTTAAACTCTAACCACTCGTGGCATAAATTTACAATGAGTAAAATTTTAGGACCAATAAAGCAATGAATAGGTGCCGTTACTTTTATTTTCAATAAATTCAACAATCTCTTTAAATCTGTAAAATCATATTTATTCAACACGTTAGACATTACACACTGTGGTTAGAACAAAAAACTCCATAACTCAACCGAAAGGAACAAAACTAAATTCAAAAACTGACAAAAGCAAAAAAAGCAATATTAATAAAAAGGAAAACTAAACCATAAAAAGGGCTGTCGCCAAAAATAAGTACGATTTTTGTATGGCTATGGAGTTCTTACTGAAAAAAAGCAAAAGAGATTTGTCAGGATCGTAGCAAGTGGCAAAGCCTGGCCCCTTCCCCTGGGGATAGATAGATAGATAATACATTTATTTAACGGCACAATACTAAGGGCACATGATATTGGATAAAGGCTTGAATTTATGTATTTATTTGTAAACTAGCAGTCCCGGCGAACTTCGTACCGCCACAGAATCCGTTTGTACGATTCTTGCACAACGCCATCTATTTTTAAAACACAACGTTCGCTCGCACAACGCCATCTATTATAACCTAAAATCAATATTATCCCACGGGAACGCATTACCGTGATATTAACTATGCTATGTCTGAATTTAGGTCTTTGTCTATCTGTACGCAAAGTTTCATATAAATTCGTTCAGCCGATATTGTGTTATTGATTAACAAACATCCAAACATCTTCACATACTTTCACATTTATAATATTAGTACGATTATACGTACGTGTGTCTTGTATAAATAAATCAATTATCTAGTGGTACGTTCCAAATTGCATTATTCTTGGATGCTTACTGTTGAGCGGTGATCGTCCACATTGCTATAGGAGTGCGCTTCCACACTGACGCCCGAGTTCCTCACGCTCTAGATGCGCACTTGCGCAGTCGCTCGTCCGCCGTGAAGACTGCTCAGGCTTGTTAATTCAAATTCAGTATGTTGTCCAAACCGCATAATCTTTAGATCCTTATTCCTTACCTCTGTGATGCGGGCAGTGATCGTCCGCCTTACTAAAGGAGTGCGTCTCAACACTGACGCCTGAATCCCTCGCGTCCTCTATATGCACAAACAACAGCCTCATACAAGAGTGTCACCATGAGTTGGAAAAACTGTCAAAAAACAACCGAGTCACCTTACAATGGATAAAGGGTCGTAGCGGCTCCCACTACCATACAACCAGTTCAGGAAATGGTTGAGGTGGTGAACAGAAAGCCAGCACACTGAACTTTGGAGAACAGAAACTAGATGCAGACAAGCCAGGGAGGCTCTACCAACAATCTCGAAACGTCTTTCACGCAGCCTGCTGCGTCTGAGAAGAGACAATCTGCGCAAAGCTGTGGCAATTCTAACAGGCCACTGCTCACTGAATAGACATTTCTACAACATGGTACTAACCGACAGCCCGCTTTGCCGGGGATGCCTCAAGGAAGAGGAAACACCCGCCCACATGAACATTCACTGTAAAGGCGTGGAAAAGCCACGGACCGCCATCATCGTGAAGCTGGAATCCTTTCGGGAGGCCTGCAGTGGCATCAGCGTACTGCAGGCTTTTTGGAAAGAGATAGGCTGGCTGGAATAAACTCACAGCTTTACTACGTACGATGACCCAACCATGAGGCTAAGTGCGAAAATCTCAGGTCTAACTAACTCCTTATGCAGTCGCTCGTCCGCACTAAAATCCGCGCTGGCGTGTAAAATCATGAAGAGTATGTTGCGCTTAATTCTCGAATCCAGTATGCTATCCAATAGAATATGTGTTGAAAATTTCATAATCCTTGGATCTTTACCGTTGTGCTGCGGGCGGTGATCGTCCGCATTGCTATAGGAGTGCGTCTCCACACTGACGCCCGAGTCCCGCGCGTCCTCGATCCGCAGTCGCTCGTCCGCACTGAAGTCCGCGCTGGCGTGTTTGTGGCTGCGGCGCGGCACGGCCGGCGGCTGGCTTTCGCTCCACTGCCGCTTGTCAGCTGTAAATTAAATTGTAACTTTTTGTATTTTCTATTTTCTAACACGAGCACTAGACATAATAAAAACTGAATTTGCACGGATATTTACTCGTTTATTTTTTAATTTTACAATTTTTCGACGTTTCGGTACTTTTGCAAGTCGAAACCTACCGAAAAATCAGAAAATTGTAAAATGAAAAAATAAACGAGTATATACGGCAAATACAGTTTTTATTGCAAGTTTTTGTTTACGTAGCATCCGTATAAGTAGCTTGTTTGTGTCCCACTGCTGGGCAAAGGGACCCCCACTTTAATCTAGAGTTTTCGGTCCTAGGCTACCTTAGACCACTCCGGCAGATGTTGGCCGAAATCATCTTACACTACCATTGTATAAATAATAATAAATAAATCTTTCTTTATTAAAGACAAACACATTAAAATAATGCTTCCGATAGCTGTGTAAAAATCCTATAAATATTGCCAAGACAGGCTTTTGCTTTAAGCAAAGTTAGAGACCTAAAGCGCAAACATATTAACCTCTCGAGACCTAAAGAGTGAACATACTACCTCGAGAGACCCAGAGAGAGAACACACTAAACTCCCGAGACCCAAAGAGTCAACACACTAATGTCCCGAGACCCCGAGAGTGAAAACACTAGCCTCCCGAGACCCAAAGAGCGAACACACTAACCTCGCGAGACCCAAAGAGTGAACACACTAACCTCCCGAGACCCAAAGAGTGAACACACTAACCTCCCGAGACCCAAAGAGTGAAGACACTAACCTCCCGAGACCCAAAGAGTGAAGACACTAACCTCTCGAGACCCAAAGAGTGAACACACTAACCTCCCGAGACCCAAAGAGTGAAGACACTAACCTCCCGAGACCCAAAGAGTGAACACACTGACCTCCCGAGACCCAAAGAGTGAACACACTAACCTCCCGAGACCCAAAGAGTGAAGACACTAACCTCCCGAGACCCAAAGAGTGAAGACACTAACCTCTCGAGACCCAAAGAGTGAACACACTAACCTCCCGAGACCCAAAGAGTGAAGACACTAACCTCCCGAGACCCAAAGAGTGAACACACTGACCTCCCGAGACCCAAAGAGTGAACACACTAACCTCCCGAGACCCTCGGCGGCAGCGGCGGCGCGTCGCCCGGCTCGCTCCAGGAGGCGCGGCTGTGGCGGCGCGTCTCGATCGCGTCCCCGTCCACAGAGTCCCTGTTCGAAATTTTCAAACAAAAAGTTTATTAGGTACTTGCACACTAAGTTCAACTAAACGTCATTAATCAAACTTACCTAACTTAGAGCCAATTTTTCAATAGTCAGATAAAACTTAACTAGAGAATAAATTGCATGCTATCACTGTCTAGACGTACAAGACGATGTACGAGACAGTGACAACATCAGTTTTAAGTTTTACCTGACTATTGAAAAATCCGGTCTAAAAGTTAAACCTGGGCTCGACTCGTGTTACCTTAAACTAACTAGCCTGTTCGATAGCTGTAGCAGTCGGCCGCCCTTCAAACAAAAACACTCTTCTTAGAAATGGAGAAAGATTAAACATTGTGTTCTATTTTACGAGGGAAGCTACACTTAGTCAAACACATCATTAACTTTGATCATGGTCGTTGGTCGGGCTCCGTGGGTCACCGTCACCGGACTTGGGGGAAAAGACAGCGGCGGCGCGGACTTGACTTGCACACTACTCTGTTATTGATATTATCTGCTCGAATCTCTTCGACAGAAAGAACATTCCGGTCAATCTGTGTACGAACACACCGAAATAATCTTCTCATCTGACCAAGGGAGGCTTGATCGGGCTTTGTGAGTCATCGGACTTGAGGCGGAAAGATACCGGCGGCGCTGACATAACCATGAAGCTGCATTCGCGCTGCTGACGTCAAGAGGCTTGCCCGCTAGCACCTCGATGCTTGCATCACGCTGCTCTTCTCCTAATATTGAGTGCCCAAAATGGTACACACCTTCTGACCTGTATTTATCTAGCGGAGGCTTGGTCGGGCTCTGTGGGTCACCAAATTTGGGGCGGGAAGTCAGCGGCGGCTGTTGATGTCACGAGGCTCGCCCGCTAGTAGCTGGTTGTTCAACATCACGCTGCTCTTCTGATATTGCCTGCCCAAAGATGCACAGATGATCCCTCTACCTGTATTTATCCAGCGGGGGCTTGGTCGGGCTCCGTGGGTCACCAGACTTGGGACGGGAAGGCAGCGGCGGCGCGGACTTGGCCATGGAGCTGTCATCAGCGCTGACGTCACGCGGCTCGCTCGCTAGCGGCAAACTGCTCGACATCACGCTGCTCTGCTGTTCAATCACGTCGTCCACCGAGTACTGGAATATCGTACGAGAGTAAAATTACTCTAGCCTCCCGATTCACTTACAATTAAGATTGTAGTGATCGTAATCTAAAATTGGGCCAATAAACATTACCATTTTCTAACTTGTGCAAGACCTATCCGTTTATGTAATTAAACATTTTAGGTTATCTATGTTTTGCCAAGGGGAATCCGCTCTGAATCAGAACACCAGCCATCCCCCAAGTAACAGAGCTACTCACAATAGGTCTGTTGTAGAGATGTCCGTCGTCATAGAAGTTTTCTGATTGCTGGATACTCTGTGAGCGAACTGACAGAGCCGGGACAGGCGGCAGCGGTGTACTGAAACGTAAAACTAAAAGTGAGCTTAGATTTAAATTTTACAATTTTACATACAATTGAATTTAGACAAGTGTCTAAATTCAACGACTGGCTACGGTACTTACTTGACAATACTTTCAGATAGCTGCCGTCTCGCTCTGGCTAACCCCGGTCCAAGGTTCTGCCTCAACTGGTTGAATCGATCCACCAGACGCCTGTTAAAACGAATGAGATTGTTTTTATTTTCCTGCTTCTCTAGCCTTTATCCCGCTTATAATCCAGCATGGCCGATCACTTTCACGATTCAAATTTTGCTTAAAATTATATTAGAGGACGCCCATTAATTACGTGAGCTAAAAATGAGAGAAATTTTAAAATTGTCCACTAGTGGACAACACGAATAAACCAATACAATAGGTCTCGTATGTGTTTTCGACTAGCTGGTGGACTTAGAGGGTGGCATTATAAGGTTCTACTACTGTATCTGACACCTTAGGTACTACTGAGTATGTGTTCAGGATTCTGGGGGTATTCTTCTCTGATTGCGGATATGAGGAGTGTTCCCATTCAGCGCCCTTGGTGTAGCGTCCCTTAGTCCAGATGTTGCCGGCGCCGGACTGTCCGAAGACGAAGTCGTCCGGACGGAAGATCTGTCCGAAGGGCCCGGGCACTATACCTGTGCAACGGCTTGACATCCTCGGGCGCCAGCCGGGCGTGCAGCGCGAGGCCGGCGTCGACCACGGCGAGCTGCGCCGCCACCAGCCGCCGCAGCCTGGCCGCCGCCGCCACCTCCACGGGGCTCGCGCTCTTCGCGAACTCCGCTGTGAGAAACGCTTGCTCGTATTTCGATATGCCGCCCTGCACGTTCGCGTCGATCGTGCCTTGGAGACGCATGGAGAACGGGTTGATGTTGCGGGTCGGCTCCGCCGTGTACAGTGAGATCAGGTTGCGCAGCTCGCGCTCGGTCGACTCCATGGTCTCGCAGGCGAACTGGAAGTGGATTCGGCTGGTTTGGTTTCGGGTTGATTTGGAGGAAGTCAGTTTTAAAATCTCTTGAAAAGGGTTGGAGTCTTTGTTGTCTGTATATAATTTTGTAGCGCTGTGACTGTCATTTCATACATCCACAATAACTGATCAGGGATTACATCAGAACACTTAAGATCAGGAAGCTTTTCGCAAGCTACAAACTTTATAAATGGAAGTAGCATCTAGTTTAGACTTATACTTACTTCGACCGGGGTCAATTCTTCAACACTGCGTGAGATAACTTCCGACCACCGGAGTATACCTGGCAAAGTATTTTCGGTCACCAAAGTCGTTCTTTCTATCCAGAGACTCTGAAAAATAAAGCCAAAGGATCATTTTCCGGCAGGGACGAAAACTACCATGACGCTTAGGTAAGTATATACAATATGAGGTTGTATTGTACGTACTCGCCGAAGCTCGCGCTTATTACGCTTATTACTCATTTTATTGTAGCTTTACGAAGGACCCAGGCGTAGTAGAATTTCTAGTGCGTCGCAAACAATGCTCCTACGGCCTCTCCGTGAGGTCCAACATATTATCATAATATTTGACCTAAAAGCGCTTTAGGTGGATGTTATGTTTACGTTTGTGAAAGATGTTATTTCGATTTGTATTTGAACGCTACATCTATATGTAAAAAAAATATAAATATAGTAGCCAAGGCCATCTAGCGGTATCACATGGAACTAGCTGAAACATTAGTCACCTTGAACTCATTGTCCTTGTCTATAGGCGGCTTGTGGAGCGGTCGATCGCACAGGAAGGTGTCGACGTCGTTACAGGCGTAGTAGCGCTTCACTTGCTCGGGCGCACCGGCCGGCCAAGTGCGGCGGCCCGGGACTGGTTTCACGTTGCAAATCTGGATGTCTGGACGTAGAAATGGCTTTATTTATAGTTAGTTAGTGAGGCCGGTGTCACGATAATTATGAAGGAAACCATCGTGAGAAAACCCGCGTCTAAGTTGGCTCCGCACGTATTGACTTGTGTTTCTTGTGGGTTAGGCCGACTGAGCTGTCAAGATGGTATAGGTGCCGGGCAAGCCTACTCCATGTAAAAAACAATGCCCCAGACACTGCAGCGTCCGAGTCATCCATGTCCGGCCGCTGAGAGAATACGACAACTGTCAATGTGATATGACAAGTGATGGGAGATAATTAACGTTATCATTAATTACGTTATAGCATAAGCTAGCTTATGCCCGCTACTCGCGATTTAACATTTAAATAAAAATAGTTGTCAATGAGTAAAAACAAAAAATGTTAAGTTACTTTTTACTGCACAAAATAATAACAAAAAGTTAATTAAACGATCTTAACTTAATTTAATGCAAAATCTATGCATAGTGTTTGAATTTAATCCGATTAAGATTCGCTTGAGGAACTGTCGATCTGCGATCGCCAACCCGCTTGCCAAGCGTGGCGATTATGGCAAAACCCCTGTCTTCGCTATCTTCTTCGCCTACTCGTATTATTATGTTGTTATCAATGAGTGCATCAATTCTGACGTCAACAAATTAATGTGCAATATAACATCAGGCAACGTTATTATTTCCGTTATTTTAGTGAGTATCACTACAAAAAACTTGACATGCTTGACATAACCTTGTAACGGCGTTTGAGCATAAACAAATCGTCGGCTTCTTTATTATTTAACATTTAAATTTAAAATGGCCAATTAAACGCGAGCAGCGGCCGGAAAAAGTTCTATGAAAATTCATAACTGTCGTGTTTTGCGGCCAAATAAATTACATACTAAACTCATATCTGTCGTGTTATTTAAAAATGGAACGATCTTTTACTCCGAACAATGACAACCAAGGAGGTAACTTATCAGAGGTTTTATTTAAATTTCGAACTGAATTGCGATAGAAAGCTGGATATACCTATTGAAAAATAAAGAACACTAACGCGGCAAAAATATTGTTGTTCGTTTGTGGTTCGTCTGATTTTGAATAATCATCTGAATTCAATAATTTAACAGTATATGTTCAAGTGATGAAAATGACTGCGATGAACTTATTTTAACGCCATCTGAAATTCAAGAGGCGGCAAGAGCCGTAGTAGAAAACTTGTTACCGCCAAAATCGAAAGAAAAATATTTTTCAAATAAAAAGTTCTGCCTTAGTACTACTTAGTTTAATTTCCGCGCATTATTTGAGAAAAATCATATACAAGCCTTGGCCACAACTAGGCATTGATGGACTCACGTATGTGTGCCTCGGCTTCGCCTCGGCCTACATTTCCACGTTCGTCCATCAATGCCTCTTTTGCTGGCCGCTACAGTAATGTACTATTATTGAAAATTCAACGCCATCACAAAGTTACAACGTCCGTTCGAACTCGACCTGTCAGGATCGTATTCTCTATCAGCGGCCGAAGTTTAGTGTGAGAGAAGGTGCCACTGGACGCTGTATAAATCAGCTTTAGTAGATGCAAAGGCCACACTTTAGTCAGGACGGAGATTTCCGCACTTAGCCTCGTAGTTGAGCCATTGTAGATATAACAAAGTAACAAAGTACTCTATGCATTGTAGGTAGCGAGCGCTGAGATATGTGAACATGACAGACACTTAGGTTTCTTCACGATGTTTTCCTTCACAGTTAGCGAGTGCTGTTGTTACTACAAATTCACAAATACGTAACGTAGGAAACAAAGTCTTTAGTACATGCAGCTGGTATTCGAACTCATGACATCACGCATGTGAGGCAAACGTTCTATCCAATTCGCTAACACTAGACTGAAGGTGAATTGCGCTTGGACTCGCTAAGAGAAGAAACCAAAAGGAATTTATACGCCCTGGCTATTGGTTATTCGGGATAGCTTTCACTCGCTTAGTTTTCAGTATGTATACAAAATATCACTTTGACCAACTTTGATCCGTGAGCTAATAGATAGGCCCAACGGATGAGTTATTAATTGGACTACCCCTCAAGAGTATAGACGACGCAGCAGAATATAGTGGAAATGGTGAGAATACCGGCCTGGCCACCAAGAACTAACTCAATACAAAAAGGATTTTTTGTGGACAAGTGTCCTATACAAATATATATTTTATGCAGCAAAAGTAACTCAGAAAATAAAGGGTACATACACTGCATGTCAGAACCCACGATGGAGTCATCCGGAGGCGTATTGCGCATCAGGATGTGTGCAGCAGGATACTGGGTCTGAACACGTTGGGTGAATGCGCCGATGCGCTCGTAATCGTATCCGCGGTATACGAACTGCTTGTTCTGGGAAAATTATATACATCATCGGTTTGTTGTTGATCTTTCGTCCACTGTCTGTCTCAGACAGACCACAGTATTAAATTTTGTCCAATTACTTTCAGACACTTTGATTAGCGATTAAAGCAATGTGGGGAAATCCTGGCGAGCAATGTGGACGGTTAAAAGTCAATAACATTGCAAATTCGTCAACAAAGCGGCTGAAAATCATTGAATTTATTTACGACAAGAGTTTATGTTTATTTATATAGGATGAAGAAAAAATTGGGGTTTTCTTTTTCCTTGGACTATAACATCTGCGTGTCACAGTGATACCCAAATACTATATGCTACAAGCTCAAGATAAACATTACTTACCCTGACAAACAACGGACACCCCTTTCCGTAGAAACCGACGCGAAAATACTCCGGCTCCGGACGCAGGTCGGGCGTCAGCACTGAATCCAAGAAAGTCGCGTGCATTCTCAAGCAATGAGCCAGTCTTGCGTAATCGCACAACTTCGCCTCATACAGCGTGGCTAGCTCCCGGAGTAGAGGTAAGCCCTTTTCCCAGCATTTGCCGCGGTCGAAGTACTGTAGAACTTGGTTGTAGATCGCCTCTTTGCGCTTCCATTCAGGCGTGTCTGGGTGCTCGGGGTCGACGCCTATTTGGTCGCTGTCCCAGCTCAGAGTTTCTGCGTATAGCTGGAAACAGAATACGAATGAGGGGGACAGCTAAATGAGGCACCAGTAAGTGTTTATAGGCAAACAATATAAAAACCGGCCAAGTGCGAGTCGGACTCACGCACGAAGGGTTCCGTACCATTATCTATACATTAGACAAAGATCGAGATAAGATAGATTAGGTACATTGAGAACAACGCCATCTATAGAAACTAACAAGTGAAAATTTGTGAAAGTGTGGCGAGCACATGTCAACTCTGCGCGCGCACTATAAACTCCAACATTCCTACATCGCGCAAGCAAAATGTTTCACATGACATACCATAAATATAACGTCCGACGAACATCAGTCGGACCGGCCGTCCCCAGGCATACGATCTGCTTGGCGGGAAATTTCCCTTTATAGTGGAAGAGCACGATCACCCGCTCTTCCCTATAGTGGTGACCCCCGACAGAACATTGTCAACCTTCCTTCGCTCTCGCAGCACCCCACATACAATCAGTCTCAAAGCAAGGCCAGCATCCTCTTCCCTCTCACCTCATCAGTTCCACTACAGTCAACGCACCGACTACTGGTACTGATGGTGATCTCCCCCAACCCCTCGGCACGGCAGCCACACAGCAACAGCGCACGTTGCCAGTGGTACAGCAGCCTCCACCGGTTCCTACCACATGCGCGGTCCCCATGGTACTGTCGCCGGTGAAGTGACTGTTAGCCGCCGAACACCCTCAACCGCTAGTCGACTCACTGACTCAGCGACTCCTGGCACTTGCAGGCTTTAGAGCACAGACTTCGATTCCTATCAGACCTAGCTATGCGTAGCTACGGTCTTGAAGGGGAGTGATGTGGCGAGCACATGTCAACTCTGCGCGCGCACTATAAACTCCAACATTCCTACATCGCGCAAGCAAAATGTTTCACATGACATACCATAAATATAACGTCCGACGAACATCAGTCGGACCGGCCGTCCCCAGGCATACGATCTGCCTGGCGGGAAATTTCCCTTTATAGTGGAAGAGCACGATCACCCGCTCTTCCCTATAAAAGCTAGACAGTTGAAATCTGTGAAAATTTCAACTGTCTAGCTATCACGGTTCATGAGATACAGCCTGGTGACAGACAGCCCGACAGTGGAGTCTTAGTAAGAGGGTCCCTTACCCCTTTGGGTACAGAACCCTTAAAATGTTGGGGGTTGAAGCTACTCGTGTCCGTACGTTTACCTCCGTTACCTGACACGCGACGCTCGGGTGGTGCAAAACGAGGAGCATTACTGGTAGTAGGGCTTGGCAGAGGCTGGCAACCAAATATATTCCGCCAAGCGATTCGTCGGGTTCCGGCGTGATGTTTGGTGACGTCACACCTAACATCTTAGGCCTCGCATTCACTTATCATCAGGTACTTGATCATCTCCATAGTATTGAGTTAAGATAAAAAGAGAAAATTGAATGGCAATTAAATGTAACGTGGCCGTAATGCTTTAATGTTTATAAGACTGGAAACGAATACAAACCAACAAAGTACAGCCTGCTTCAATAAAGTTGTCGGACGCAATGTGGAGGTCATGTAGCTTGTACACGTATCGCAGATACATCTCTTTGCGATCGATTTCGTTCTTGTAGAAGCTCTGAAATAAAAACGACATGGTTTAACGCACTTCTCTTACCATAGTCTGTTTAAGAACTCCAAGTTTTAATATTCAGAAACCCGAAAAGGTACCGTACCTAAGCGAGCCGAACGCGAACCGAGAAAATCGAATTTTACATTTTTCTATATGAAATCCTATAGAACGCTCACTAACCTGCGCCGCATCGCGCGACTTTGAAATATGGAATTTGAAATTTTGGAAAATGACTTCGGTGAGGATATTTATTTCTGATATTCTGACCTCGGTGAGGTCAATACGTGCGCCGTGGAGATTGCGCGATCTCCTTTAGTTTCCTCATTCACAACCCTCTGTATCTGTTGCTGATTTCAGGGTCATGCTATAATGTGCAAACGCTCAAAATAACGTCAATCAGTCCTGGTAAGATAATAATAATAACTTCCACATAACACAATTTCTTGTCCTGGTCCTAAACTACAAGGACAGACAATGACATCACAAGCATGGAAATACACCCAGACTGAAGCCATTTGTAAAGTTAAGGACGGCGGCCTCTCGAAGTAAAAGTAATGTTGTACACTCTCCCTGAGAGACGGTCTACAGTAGGACGTATAAGGGCCGCTTATGTATGTAGTATTTTGTGCAATCAAGTGTAACTAACTCTAAAACATGTTTACTTACGAGCAAGTTGACCGTGGCCGCCATGCGCTTGTCGCGATGCTCGGCCGCCTGCATGACGGCGCGGTAGTCCAGCAGCCGCTCCAGCAGGCGCGTCACGCAGCCGACGAACGCCGCGCCGGCCTCGCGCCAGCCCTCAGTCGACACGCGCTCCATTAGCCTGCGGTTCAACGCTCGCGTGTAAGCTCTACCCTTATGTATCATTTCATCATCATCAGCTATTTGACGTCCACTGCAGGACATAGGCCTCCCTCATGGTTTTCCAAGCTTCCCGGTCTTGTGCCGTCCGCATCCAGCGACTCATCGCCACCGTAACCAGGTCGTCATTCATTTCATACACCTTTGTTGTTATTATTATTATTTTTTAAATATATTGCATTAAATCTTGATGGGTAGTACGACGAGGCTAGTCGCGTGTTTTAAATGTCGAAAGTGGCGACTTTAATTGTCAAATTCTGACTATATTGCGCCACAAAACGCGTAACTCGTACCAACGTACTACCTCAGATAACAATATTGTGTCATTCGATCAGATAAAAATATTTTGGTCACCGTAATAATTATTTTAGTCAGCAGAATAAATAAATGAGCAGCAATGCCTACCAATAAATCAAACATGGTCCGCTCACAAAGTAATTGAACTTTAATTCCTCTATGCTTTAATGCAATAATTTGAAAGCTGACAAATTTGGAATTCAATGTTCATCATTTTGGAATATTTTGTTGATCAATTTGTTAATTTTGTGCTGATCAATTCGGAATTTTCTGCTGGTCAATTTGATAATTTTACTGCTCAATTTTGTATTTTCTGCCGACCAACGATAAACTACAAACGCATAAGAATATGTGACACGACAAAATTAATAACACTACTAGATACTTACACAGAACTCAGATGTTCCCTGGACAAATGTGGCATGAACGAAAATATTTCATGGATATTATTAATTTCAGCAACCCAACCAGGGTTGAAAATGCATACCTAATTGACTAAGTGTGATCACGCTACATTCCTTAAAAAAATGTCTTAACTGGACTGAACACGGTTTAATTTTGCAAAACAAAAATCTTTACTTTTGTACAGTTTGTTTTTAATCCAATTCCGTCGTTAAGATTATTGAATTGAAACAGATGCCAACTACCGTCTGTTGCAATCGTCAGCTTGGGTATCGGCGACGAGCGAGTACAATTTACACATCAAATCCACACTCTTTCCACTGCCATAAAAAAAGTAGTCGGACATATCCATTCGAGGTAGGCTTATCTTGAATGTAAGAAGCGAACATAAGGCGGCCTCGGCTTGACACGCTGAACAAGTCACCGATCTCTCGCCCGCCATGCGCAAAACTAGAGGATTCCTGGCCAGCTCCAATAGACTGCAAATCCGGCGAACCTAAGAACTTACACCGTATCAAAGAGCCTCCTGTAGTGGTCGTCTGCCTTGTTGTCAGCGACCAAGGAGTCCAGCTTGTCGACCAAGGCGGCCTCGGTCCGACGCGCGGCGCCCGTGGCCGCCCGCTCGGCCGCCATGAGCGACACCAGCGCCCCGAGCGCCGCGCGACGCAGCTCCCCCACCAGAGTGATCTCGAGTAGCACCCCCACTGCGCCCGGGACCAGGTGCAGTTGGGCTGGGCCTGTGGAGTTTAGGGGTGCCGAGCTAGAGTTCACTTTCAGGCAGGTTACAGTTGTACTGTGAGTACTGTGACTCAGGAGAACTTACAAAAAATATTTTGATCTGAGAGGCTGTGTTCACAATCAACATCATCAGCCCTCTGCTGGGTATAGGCCATCTCCCGATCAGGCCATCTTTCGCGGTCTCTCGCCAGTCGTATCCACGGGCCCTCTGCCGACTGGACCACATCGTCCGACCATCGGGTTGTTGTGACACTATTATCACACTAGTGGGTACACTAACCGCCGTCCAGTTCTCGGCCGCCACTCCATTACTGCCCTGGTCCACCTGCCATCTTCCCGCCTCGCCATGCCGTGTTAATAGACAAATGATCGCGACAAAGATTTATTTCTAAAACTAATATTTTGTTATATTAGTACAATTTTTTAGTTTATTTTTGAGTCGATGTTCAAAATGTATGGCTGGTCACGCAGTGTTGCACTGACTCCAAATTATACGACTCGAGCGGCCTAGTTCTGCTGCTTAAATCTGCAGAAGAAGAACTAACCCAGTCGACACGAGTCCGCTTACATCTGCAGTCTCACGACGGAATTCTCTATATATTAGGAGATCTCAAGTTGCAGCTCACTTGACGTCACCATGACAACGCCTATCAGCATATAACTGATCCATACCTGTGTAGGTATGTAACAAGAACTTACCCAGTCGACTCCAGACAGCCAAAACCTGCAACCCAGCGGCGGCGCGCATTCTCGGCCGGTCGGGGCCGCGCCCGGACCACTTCTCAGGTTGCAGCGCACTTGAAGTTACCAGGGCAACGCCTAGCTCCATGTAACCAGACCACAGCTGAAAATCAGGAAATGTGTTAGAGAATTTGCTGTTATTTGACATGGATTGAAAATTTTATTCAAAAGAAATTCAAGAGGCGCACATGTTTGTAAGATGTAATGTTTGTTTCACCCGATTTACTTACATATTAATTCTACAACTGTAATAAAACAACAAATATGTGGCACGTTTCTTTCAATTTTCCACTCCTAAGAGGTTGGAAAGGGAAACAAAACGTTGTATGGGGTAAACTTTGTGAAGTTGAATCACCTGAGTGTCAAACTGCGGTGGTTCGTCTCCCAGGAATCTCTCCAGCAATGGCTTGGCCAAATCTTGTAACGCTGATAGTAAGACTTTGCAGCTGGCAACGCGGAGAACCATCCAATCCGAAGGGAAAACCTAAAAATGGTAAAGTATGTTCTTATAATCGTTCCACAAAACAAAAGTATAGTATGATCTTAGGGATCCAGCTCTGTAACTGATGCGATATTTTTAGCAGGACCTTGTATACTATGAAAACTAAACGTGCATGAAAATATTAATAGTGCTAGACATGTATTTTGTTAGCGTCTGTGAACTACCTCAATCTTTCATAAGCTATACACATTTTCAATCCTATTCCGAATTATGCTTTTACGTCTTGTTCAATGAAATGCCTGAACCTGAACGTGTTTCTGCAACCGACAAAATGGAGTCCATAACATGAAGAATCAAGTTATCAAAATGAGTTGTCTATGTTTTGGAATGGCTGAAGAAAAGCGAAATCCCTGCCACCAAAATTTCCAATTCTTCATCTTAAAAGAAACGCTCGCTTTAAGAGCCTCCGAAGCCGCTGGCAGTACGTCGTCTTCAATAGCTCCATGCAGTTATTTTAAATCTACACTTGGGCAATACGGTTCTATTTATTTTATTTTACATCTATGTCAGTCGTGAGTTTGCTAGAGAGGAGAAACAATCAGTGAGAGGGCAAACGATCAATAGGCAGACCACCAGCTACTAAGTCTATCGATATAGCCCGAGTAGTAGCCAACAGTGGTTGCTTATGGGACAGGAGTGTGAAAGGTGGCGTGAACATGAAGAGGGCCTATACCTAACAGTGAGTGTCAATAGGATGAGGACGACGATGACGATGATGACTAGTGATGAGTTAGTGCGTGTCAACTCACGTCCTGTTCAATGAGATGCCGGAAAACGAGAAAAGCCCGCATGAGGAAATCCTTTAGCGGCTTTCTATCGTGCGGGTGCGGCGCCAGGTGAGTCCACAGCCGCTGATAGTGCGCCGGCTTCAGTAGCTCCATGCAGCCGAGGAGACCGGCCACCATTGAACCCTGGGAGAAGGGGGCAATTTCTACATCGTTTATCACTTCACGGGATGAAGCTACTTGTGCCTTAATTTACCGTCAGGTGCGACAGAGACAGTAAGTGCAAGACTGTCATACTTTAGAAAAATTACATCAACAAAGAGTTGTACTTTTGCTGGTCATCACATCAGCCTTCGTCGTTGTATGGTATATAGAAATAGATCTTTGCAGCACGGTCTTGACAGCCTGTTCCAAATTTGAATACAGTTCATTGCACGCAGCGAGCTGCTATAACCACAACAACGTTAACTTCGTCAACTCACCAGTACAGGCGAATTTCAACCAATGAGATGCAGCGTGGTCTCGACGAGCGCGGCCAACGTGCCCGTCGGGATCCAGCTCGTCGGGCGGGTCGGGCTTCCGTTGCCATAGTAACGCGACATCTCCCGTCACCATTGCAACGCGATCGCCATCTTACCAGTGCGGGCGAGTTTCCGCCAAGGAGATGCAGCACGGTTTCGAGCGCGTCCAGCGTGCCCGTTCATAGTGGGTGTCTACGTCGGGGTCCAGCTCATCAGGCGCGCCGGGATCCCATTACCCTTTGGCACGCGTTACTACACACAACAGCTCCCATCCCCATAGCAACGCAACCATCGCAAAATTACCAGTACAGGCGGGTTTCCACCGATGAGATGCAACGCGGTCTCCACGAGCGCGTTTAGCATGCGCGTTTAGCGTGCCTTACTATATTGAAGACAAATAAACATTTTCTATTTCTATTTCCAGCTGGTCGGGCGCGCCGGGCTCCCGTTGCCCTAGTAACGCGCCAGCAGCCGTCACCATAGCACCGCAACCATCACCAACTCACTAGTACAGGCGAGTTTCCGCCGAAGAGCTCGTCAACACCAGATGTTGCATGCAGCTAATAGGATGCACCGGGATCCGGTTGCCATAGCATCGTGACCATGCTCCGTGGACAGCAAGACTCACCGGGATCGCGTAGCCATAGTAACACATCAGCTCTCATAAAGTAACGCAACGAATATAGCCAACTCACCAGTACAGGCGAGTTTCCACCAATGAGATGCAGCGCGGTCTCGACGAGCGCGTCCAGCGTGCCCGTGCACAGCACGTCCACGTCGGGGTCCAGCTCGTCGGGCGCACCGGGCTCCCGTTGCCACAGCAGCGCGACCAGCTCCGACAGCATCTCCGCGCACTGCGCCAGCTCGTCGCGCCGGGTCAGGTGCACGCGCAGGTGGTGGCACGCCGTGCGGAGCACGATGTTTCGCGCCTCTGTCAGGGGGAAGAGAATCATCAGCGGTCGAATAATATCGCATCACGTCACAGACTAACAGGCTGCATTGGCACTGGACTGGTCAGACTTGCCGAAAAACAGGGAACCTATAGGGAAAAAAGGTTCTCGAGTGCGAACCACGAGCTATCTCGCCGGACCGACGATCTGAATCGATATGCCGGAAGCAGCTGGATGAGGGTACCCGAGGACGGAGAGAATTACCGTTCCCTGGAGAAGCCTATGTCGAGCAATAGACGTATGTGGGTTGGTGGATTTTAATTGGATGTTCACTTTTAGCATTTTACAAACTCGGACCCCGTCATCAGTCACGGATCAGAATTGTCCCCACGCGGCAACTTTAGTGTACCTCAACCTTAGTGTAGTAGTAGGTACATACATTCACAGACTTCTTTAGAAAAAGCTACGAACCCGGATCCTGTCCCAGAGGCCCTTTCAGTATCTCGTGCGACGCAGCCAGCCGCGCCCTGGCTAGAGCGGGCGGCGCGTTGGCAGCGGGCGCGTCCAGTAGGGAGGCCGACACCCGCGCCGCCTCCACTGGACCCAGGGCCGAGGCTATTTCGTTGGCCACGTGCACCCAAGACGTCATTAGAGCCACCTGGAAGAAAAATCAAGAACGTCAAGAACCGATTGGGAGTCAAAACACAAGAAACTTTAATATGCTTTTTGTACGTATGTTTTTAATGTTGTGTTCGAAAATGTATGTTTTTCTTTCTTTTTTTATACTTACCTTCTAATCCGGCCAGGATTAGAAGTTCTCTTTACGGATATGACGCTAGTTGGATCACAGCATGCAGCACCGAAGGTCCACACTGAAGGTCCTCTTAAAACTCCTCTCATGTTGACTTCTAGGATCCATATTTAAGAACAAAAATAATCATAAAATAAATTAAACAAACCTTAATATTGAATGGTGCCGGGGCCAGATGCTCGTGAACCATCTTGAAGAACAGAAAAAGCAGAAAAACAAAACCGTAAAAAAACAACTTTAATATCGACCTGTGCCGGCACCAGATGGTCCCTGTGCGGATGACGCGCCAACTGCACTAACGCCTGCAGGGCCACCCGCACGTCCCGCTTGAAACTCTCACTATATTCGCCACTCTGGTCTATATTAAAGAACAGAAATAAGCAAAAAAGAAACCAACTCTAATATCGACCTGTGCGAGCGCTATGTGGTCCCTGTGTGGATGCTGCGCGAGCTGCGCCAATGCCTACAGCGCCGCCCTCACGTTTGAAGCTGTCCTCGGACTGGCATTATTTAACACCAGCATATTACGGTTACAATCAAACAGGAACTAAGTTCCGTAAGTAGAGTAGATGGTTGTTCGTTTGGTTATCACCAACTTTCATATTGACCTGTGCGCGGAAGATAGCTAGTTGAACAAGGGCCTGCAGCTGACATCTCTCTTGAAGCTCGGTCCAATACCCGTCCAAGCTGGAATACCGATCACGCTAGTCTACCATTGAAGAACAAACAAAAGCAGATTAAGAACCAACTTGTATATCGGCCGGTGCCGGGGCGAGATGATCCCTGTGCGAGTGCTGCGACAGCTGCCCTAATGCGTGCAGCGCGGCGCGCACGTCACACATGAAACTCTCACTATATTGGCCACTGTTGTCTATATCAACCAAAGAATGAAAACAAACAAAAATAAACCAACTCAAATATCGACCTGTGCCGGCGCCAGATGGTCCCTGTGCGGATGCTGCGCGAGCTGCACCAACTCCTGCAGCGCGGCGCGCACGTCCCGCTTGAAGCTGTCCTCGTACTGGCCGCCGGTGGCGCGCGCGAACAGGCGGCGCGAGCGCACGGCCAGCCGGAACACGGTGCCCAGCGAGCGCAGGCACTTGCGGATCGGCTCCTGCCCCTCCGCGCGCGCCGCCCACTCCGCGCAGTGCTGCACCGACGACAGGAGGCCCCTGCGAGGGGGGAGCGAGCTCTTGAAACGTCGCACCAAAAAGCGATAACTTATGATAATAAACTACTTCCACACAACACCTGGACCTGGTCCCAAACTAGAATACCCTATGTTACGGTAACCAGGCAAGGACATCACAAACATGGAAATACACCCAGACTGAGGCCATTTGTACAAATGTACGGCGGCCGCCAGTGGGAATCGGACCCACGACCTCTGTCTTGGTAGTTAAGCGCCTTAACGGCTATTCCACGAACGGCAGCCATCGAACTATGTATCTGCTTTTAGGGCTGCTATTAGGCGTGGCTTAACGTCTCGCTTTTAGTGATTGTACAAAAACGTTGTATACTTTTAATAAATGCGCTCTGAGGCGTTGCTAGATAATGAAATTACAGACACTTTAAATTTATTTATGTTACACTACACCAGTTTTTTTATTAAGAAATTCCGCTACTAAAATTAATACATAGATAGAGAATCATTTATTTGTACTTTTTGACACAATGATTAACAACATAAGCATATATTTTTTACTTCATCATCAACCCATTATGTCCCCACCGAGGGGCACGGGTCTCTTCCCTGAGGAAGGTATAGGCCATACTCCACCACGGGGGCCAAGTCCGGATTGGTGGAGGCTTGTAGACTAGTGGCTTGTCTACTGTCAGAAGTTGTCAAGCCGCCCTAAGGCCTCTGACTTGGCTTAAATCTAAGTAAAGAAAAGAAACATGTATTACAAAAATATAAGTACAAAATAAAAAGTACCCGAAACCGGCGTGCGTGCATGCAACAACCAATTAATGTTGAGGAAGCGAAAGTGATCTGTCAGGATCGTGGCAAGTTGCACGATGGTCTGGTCTCTGCCTTCAGGCGTGAGATTATGTATGTATGTAAATAATAATAATAATAATAAGTAATTTTATAATATAGCAAAGACCCAGATTACATTTATCAAAAATATACAAAAAGAAAATTTATCACTAAAAATGTTAGTGTGCGAGTGTCAGACGTAAGAGCAGTCTTAAAACATACACCAAAAAGCAAATAACTTGGTCTTGGCCACGTCCTCGCCCCACGTCCCATCTCTGTGGCCCGCACCTTAGATACCATCCGAGATTTTTTCTCATATTTAAAATGCGTGCTATAGCGTCAAAATTCCAGACAAACATAGTTCAGTTTTAATTTTTTAAATACGAAGGAACACGACAATTTCTAGATATATGAATAGGTACCAACACCAAATTGTGGTGTGCATAACAACAATACGCAGTGTTGAAGAACATGTCTAAGAAAATGACGGGTGGGATATAGGTACGTAAACAAACCTAGTGGTAGAAGAATGTTTTTTCGGCTTCTCGGCTAGTCACTTCCTCGACGATTCACCTAATTAGCAACATCAATACATTCAAACTTTTATGCTCTATAAGAACCATCCGAATTATAAACTAACTGAATCTAAACGGCAAAATGTCAACGCGCACCTATCCACACCGAACAAAACTAATTCATGAATTCTTCGTATCAAATTGTATGCTACCTCGAACCCGCACCGCAACAGATGAATTTGGGATTCGGAATTAGAAATGACGTCGGTGCGGTCGATCCGTTTGGTGCAGATAGACTCGCGTTCTCTTTAGATGTCGTGGACATAGACACAGACATGATTTATTGATAATATTCATTACAAGTCAAGGTGAAATTACAATGATAAGAATATATAAATAAAAAATTCCGTGTGGCGCCGGATTAAGAATAGCGTCACTCCATTTCCTTAAGTGGATGTCGTAGAAGGCGACTAAGGAAATCAGTATCCAGGAGACGAGCAGCAGCGTCTTCCTGAGATTCCAACCGCACACCGCGATCGCCAACCCGCCTACCAAGCGTGGCGACTATGGAAAAACCCCTCATGGTTATGAAAACAACGAAGGAGGCCTATGTCCTGCAGTGGGGATCGAATGGCTGATGATGATGATGAAATAAAAAATAAAAATAAAATTTACAAATGTCACATATTACATAGCCTATACCCAGCAGTGGGCAGAGGTGGGTTGCTGATGATGATGAAATATTAAATTTTAATTTCAGAATAAATGTCAATAAATTATACTTAGTATAAGAATAATATTATTAACAATAACAATAATATTTTATGGAAAATAATATGGTTTAGCCTATAGCTTACGCTATGTTGTCAATTTAATAAGCGAGGACTTCATCATATTATGTATAAAAACCCTTCTCGACAAGCCATTTTTAGGGTTACGTACCTGAAGGGTGCCAAACGGGACCCTATAATTAAAACTTCACTGTCCGTCTATCCGTCCGTCCGTCTGTCCATCCGTCTGTCTGTCTGTCTGTCACCAGGCTGTATCTCATGAACCGTGATAGCTAGGCAGTTAAAATTTTCACCGATTATGTATTTCTGTTGCCGCTATAACAACAAATACTAAAAACAGAATAAAATTGATATTTAAGGGGGGGCTCCCATACAAAAAACGTTGTGTAAAGATCGCCATCTATGTAACCTTCACAGCGCCGATGTCATGTTGTTAAATGGTCGTTAAATGTCAATGTTTAACGTTTCTTGTTGGTTTCTATAGATGACGCTGTTCTCAAATTCGGTCTTTGTCTTATGTTGTACAGATAATGGTACGGAACCCTTCGCGCACGAGTCCGACTCGCACTTGGCCGATGTTTTTTCTTTTTAGTTTAATCGCACGGACTCACAGCTTGCACTCGTAATATCCTCCGGAAGTTTGTTGTATACCTCCGGAGTCATGGCATGGATGGCTTTGCTTGTTCTGATTATAGACTTTAACTCCTCTTAGGCGAGTTGTTGCTAAAACCTCACTGAGCTCAATGAACGTTGCTACGTACTTATAAACCAAGGCAGCCGAGAAGTGCTCCTCTATGTAGACGTCAAGGATGGGCCGGAAATGCTGGAAGCGGCTCTCGTCCAGCAGACTGCAGATGGACACCAATACAAGGAACACGGTGCCCGAGTGTGGCGTGCTGTTGACACAGGGAAAAAATACTTCAATGCTTACAAAGGTATAACAATCGAAAACCATTGTTATTTTCAAGGTCAGGACTCACTAGGCTAAGGAACAGAGCCCGCTGTCGAGCTCATGCCTCTTCTTTTTCACGCCAACCTATCCGGTCCTTTGCTAGTCTCGTCCGATGTTTCCCAGCCACTTTCACAATGACGTCGGCCCACCGGTGTACAAAGGTGTCGTGTGTAAATATTTCTATGTGACGTAAATAGGTGTCAGCAGTCATATAAATACACTGGAACCGTATACTCCGTGATTATTTGTAAGTACGTGAATATGACAATACACGTTACGTAAGGGTTTACTCAACGAGTTTCCCTCCGGAGCTTCCCTTAACCACGCAAAGGGTGAGATTCGTGATAGAAACAACCAACGCTTGGCTCTGTAGGTAAAACACTTGCAAATAGGCACACACCTGTTGCCATCTTCAGTGGAGAACAAGGCGAACAAAGCATCCAGAACGTCCCTCAAGAACTTGATGAGCTCCTCGCAACTGAGTCCGTCGCCCAACCGCAGTACTCTCAGTAACGTCTCCTGCACTTTCTCTGGTCTGGCGCGCCATTGTAGCAGGGCCAGGAGATCCTCTGAAAAATGCAGCCGCCTTATAGTTCCAGTAAATCTTAGATAAGATGCATTTTTTGTAATTGGGTATTTGACAAAATATCAAATGAGTTACTTTTAAAACGCAATTTTGTATGAAAATACTGGCTTATGACGTCACATTTCAGAGCACTCTTTTTATGTTTAATCTATTTAAAAATTTTAATAACTAGTAATTGACTAAAAGAGATACATTTTCCGAGATATTTTGTAATTTTTGTTTTAATCGAGCATATAAAATAATTTATTCTTGATCGTGTCAAACACCGTATTGTTGTTTGACCCCCGGTTTATCGTATAACAATCGGTTAACGTTATTTAACGCCGACGCGGGCTCTGCAGATCACGGCGAAACCTGAGCGGACCCGTCTAACATTTTTACAAGTGAATCCGGTTTAACAATCATAATTTTAGCAGTGTTGATGGTTGTAATTTGTTTTTTGGGGTATTTTTGTTTGAGGTACGGTCAAAAGGAAAAATCGGAATTCTTATAGGATCACTTGTCCGACAGTCAATCTGTCTATCAAGAACCTTTATTTCGGGGACGCGTGGAAGTATCGAGTTGAAATTGAAACCATATACTCAGGTCTACAGTCCCTTGAAGCTGTGAAAAAATCAAACTTCTAAGTTAATGTAAAAAAAACGTCGTTTACGCCGCAAAAAACGTATAATTTTGACACTTAAGGGAATCAAAATTTATAAGGTACTTTCCGTTGACATAAAACTATGAAATTTGGCAAGAAATATCGTCTTATACTGCAAGTACAGGGACAAATCTGAACACTATACATTTGAAATTAAATCATTAAAAAAATAGTCTTTGAAGTTCGGGAAAAGCTCGGAAAAAACTGCGAAACTCGATTCCTGAACTATTTATAATATGTAAGTACCTACAAATGCGTACAAACACTCGGTAGGCGAGTGTGACTTGCACGTGTCCGGTTTTTTTTTATTTACGTTTATTTCAGATAAACAAATCCATAGAGTTGTTGGTTCGAGTTTGGTCTATGTACTTTGGCTAAGGTTTCACTTAGCTGAACTAGATGAAGAGAAATCTTTTATTAGAGTGCAATACTCTAGAATAAAAATCCTCTCTCTCTTCATCTAGTTGATTTCCAAATCCGTTGAACACAATTATATTATAATGAACTTAAAAGGAAAACTATCACGGCTAATTAAGTTTTACTAGTTAACGAGTAATAGGCAACCAACTTATAAAACTAAAATTTCGTACAAAATCAATTGAAAATGACTTCGATGAAGTTGTTAGTTGTGTAAAGCAGATAAAAAAACCCTCTTTCTACGGAGGTCTACATTGCGCGTGGCCCGACACGCACTTAACCGTTTTTTTTTTTATTTCAACTCGATACCTCTACGCGGTCCAGAGATAAAGGGTCTTGACAGACAGATGGACGGACGGACAACAAGTGATCCTATAAGGATTCCGTTTTTTCCTTTTGAGGTACGGAACCCTAAAAACTGATAAACAAATAAACGGCCTTCTGCTCCCTAAATGTGAGAGATCGATGAAGATGATTAATTACTTACCATTCTGCGTGAGTTTAGTAGAACAAAGTAGGGTGTTTATGACGCAGTTCTCCTTGGAACTTCTTTGGAAGGAGGGTATTGTGCCATTCGCTGGCCCAGTGCGGGTTGTGTCGCTGGCGCATGACGGCAGGACTAAGTAATTCGCTGTTGCCAACCTGTACACAAAGACACTTTTGCTGCACATTTCTAAACATATTTACTAATAATGTAGCTAGATGGCGTTAGTTGTTGCATTTTGAAATGACATTATAATCTAAAACCTTCTTGAGCAACCTTTTCTGTTTTTGTACATAATGATTTGGTAAACAAACCAAGTTGATTTTATTTTTTAATTTCTTAGTGATTGGGGAAGTTGATTTTCCATTTCTTTGTGATTCGGAAAACTGATCCGTAAGTTAAAATCCGCATCCGTAAGGATAAATCACTGTAGTGTCTGCTTTGAAACATTCTCTGGCAAAAAAGACAAAGCTTGGCCAAAAACAATAGAAATCGGAGGAAACCTAATATATTACCTAAACCATAGAAATTAATTGAAAATCTAATTACCTGTACAAATAGCCTAATATATTTTTTTATGAAATTGCTTTAGATTTCCATTTTTATAACTCGTGTTACATGTAAGTACAAAAAGATAAGAGACATGAGTTTATAGGAAGCCGTGGCTTATTTTCAGTCAGTCAGCATACAAGTTCAACAAGAAAACGGTTCAGGTTTTATTTAGATTACCCAGATTTCTTAGTCTTGGAATCGTATCTGCTAAAAGCGCTGCTAGGTGGTATTTGGTGGTGGTGGTGGTATGGTGGTGAGTTCTCGGTGACTTACTTTGATGGATCGTCGCATTTGTACACGTACAACTCGTGAGCACCGTCTCTTAGCGTCGCGCCGCTCACCTCCATCAAACGCGCGTATGAAAATCCGAATAGTTTCCTCTCGCTTTTGTCGCGCGCTGAGAAGAGAAAAAAAAAA
Organism: Yponomeuta evonymella; assembly: GCA_963969515.1. Taxonomy (NCBI): domain Eukaryota; kingdom Metazoa; phylum Arthropoda; class Insecta; order Lepidoptera; family Yponomeutidae; genus Yponomeuta; species Yponomeuta evonymella. The sequence continues at coordinate 15,488,467 of OZ018349.1, forward strand.
CTCCAACACTATTTTTTTTTCCAATTTAAAGTAAATTGGACAATGCAATAACCAGACGTTGAGAGAATAACAACCGGATAGTTTCAACAGACAGTGGGTACGCTTATTTTCTGATAACTAGAATGGTTCTAACCTAGTATGGCTGTTTGCCTTGTATAACCCTAGTCTAGGCCCTGCCCTTCCCCGCTTAAGCATTTTATTTCTATTGTTTATTGGTACTGTCCCCAGTACCACACCTTAGCAGCCAAAGTATCAGTATTAGTGACTCCTACCTGAAAACTAGAACCTGACCAGTATTAGTGTGTGGAGTAAGGACCTCGTGACCCATGCCATCAGAAAGAAGACAAGCGGACGTATCATAATGCCTGTTATAAAAATTCAGAAGCATAGACACTACATATTTTCTACACGTGGCATAGAAAATACCACGACACTGACGCGAATGAAAGAGAAATCTTTCATTCAAATACGTCATCATAGTACTCACTGGAGCAGTGCCGGAACTCGATGCGCACGTGGGCGTGTGTGAAGGTCTCGAGCGGCACCGCCAGGCGGAGCTGCTCGCCCCACGCCGGGCTGTTGTTGTGATACAGCACAACTGACTCGTATGAAGTGGCGCCCGCCCCGCTGGCGCCCCAAACGCACTCCTGCGGGGGACATCCAGCTTTATACCAGTCGTTAAGGCGGCCCCTCAAAAAGCACGATCAAACCTCGATTTGTATCCTCTAAATTAGGCGTGGTCATTATTTCACGTAGCTATTCACAATAACTTTACTGGTTACGTAGCATGTAACGGTCTCACAGTTTTAGGTTACTGGTTACGTGGCATGTGACGGTCTCACAGTTTTAGGTCACACGATAAACTAGTGGTTTTTCAAACCGGTTACTTTTGTGAACATGTCCGTTTCTGTTGTTTTATTTCACAATTAATTTATTTAATTTAGCTTTTTCACACTTCCGTATGCCTATCATTTATTCTCATTAACCTCCTGCGGTTGACTGGTGGAAAATGCTCGTAGCATTAAGCCCTCCGCATTGCCATTGTAATATGTATTTACTTATGTGAAATAAACATATTAATATAAGTAATAATAATAACATGTGATTTTTGTGTCGACGCGTCGCGTCACTGTTTACAAGCCAGCCAGGCGGGCGAGCAAGACGAGATCCCGAGTCCGAACCGAACACGCGACTACCACAAACAAAACAGAGTAAGAGTTATTCAATGCATATTATTTTGACACGTATTACTGTAAACTTAGAGTCTAGAGACTGGTGCACGGCTCGGGAATTCAAAGCGTCGCAAATAGTTTTGTTTCAAACACAACTCTTTAAAACACTCCTTAAATGCAGTTTAAATATCTAGCCAAAGGGGAAAGACAAGAAAGAGTTGACTTCTAAAGGGGAAGACTTAACCAGACTATTTAAGCTGGATTTGAGGAGTGTTTTAGAGAAATCGTGTTTTTATAAATAAAATAAAAAGTTGGAATAAAAATTATTAATTAGTAAAATTTGTTTAGAAGAAAAGACAAAATAACTACAAAGACAAAAATGTATTTTATTATTTTTAATTTATTTTATTGATTTTACAAAATCCACAGCACAAAGTTACAAAAGATAGGTAAGTAATGTAGACCAAACATAGGCCAATTACGGACTAATATTTTTTAAACTTATTATCTTATACAGCCAGGCATAAACAAGTGCGTACGTGTGTGCGTGTGTGTGTATGTGTGTGTATGTATGTGTAAGAATGAAGAGTTCAAGTTTTAATTTTTATAGTTTCCATAACCTGCTGTTTGAAAGTTTCTTGGGACACATGAAATATATCAATGGCTGAGAATGATTTATTGTATGTTTGAGGCAAGCGACAGCTTATAGAATTTTGAGCATAGTTCGTGTGGACAAAAGGAATGTGGAAGATACTATGAAGCGCCCTACAAACTTTCGATAATTGTATGTACATGAAAGAAAAACAAAACATCAAGAAACAATTTTCTTGAGGTCTGTTTCTGATGAGACAGGTATAGCCGGTGATTTGTCGTTTCTCCGTACATATATTTGACAGTTTTTTGTCCACGTATAGACAAAAGCGCTTTCTTTCGCCTTAGTTTCACAAGTCTGCAACAGTTTCTTGTTATTTAGCGTCAGGTGTTCGTTGACGTATATGCGGGTAGATTCACCACTAAGACCGAGCTTAGCTGTGTACAGATCACGACATTTGCGCGCCAGTGAATACATAAGGTCTTTTGTTTTTCTCTGTCTGAAACGTACGATGAGCGAGCGCCGATGACCCGCTATTGGTCGGAATGGGTGTACACGGTGTGCGAATTCGATGTCATTGTTCGTGAGTTCTACGCCAACAATTTTTGCAATTTTCTGTACTAATCCTACGGTTGATTCAGTTTCCGACTCGGGGATGCCAGTAATCTCGAGGTTTTGTAGTCGCGCCCACTGTTGCTGTTGCTGACTTTCCATTACATTACGAAAGTTAATAATTATTTTAATTTAAAACCTTTAAAATTATCTAACCAGCAGTGCTCGTAACACGTAAATATTTTCGATCATTATATCATCATCATCATTCAACCACAAGAAGTCCACTGCTGGACATAGGCCTCCTCCATGGATTTCCAAAAAGACCAGTTGCAAGCGGCTTGCATCCAGCGTCTTCCTGCCACTTAAATGAGCTCTTCTGTCCATCTTGTGGCTGGTCGTCCTACGCCGCGCTTGCCCATATGTGGTCTCGATTTGATAACTTTTCGGCCCCATCGGCATTCAGTTCTGCGTACTAGGTGCCGCGCCCACTGCCACTTCAACTTATTAATCCGCTGGGCTATGTCGACGGCTTTCGTTCGTCTACGGATCTCATAATTTCTGATCGGATCTCGTAGAGAAATTCCGAGCATAGCCCTTTCCATAGCTCGTTGCGTGACCTTGAGCTTTCTTATGAGGTCCATAAGTGAGACCACGTTTCAGTGCCATAAGTCATCACAGGTAACACACACTGGTTGTATAATTTTGTCTTGAGGGATTGAGGTTAGAAAAGACATTTCTAAGTTTCCCGAATGCTGCCCAGCCGAGTTGGATTCGACGATTGACCTTTTTCACGAAGTTGGAACGGCCTAGTTAGACTGTTTATCCTAAGTAGACGTATTCATCTACAACTTCCAAAGTAGAATTCCCCCACTGTTATTGGGGTGGGCACAACACGGGCGTTCAAGATGACTTTCGTTTTGTCCATTTTAAGGGCCACAAGTTGGGAAACTCGACTGAGGTCTTCGAGCATTATGCCGAATTCGTCCATCGTTTCTGCCATGACCACTATATCGTTGGCAAATCCAAGGTGAGTGATGTACTCGCCATTGATATTGATGCCGCATTCCTGCCATTCCAGAAGCTTGAAGGCATCTTCCAGGCCGTTCGTGAACAGTTTCGGAGAGATAACGTCTCCCTGTTTCACGCCCGTTTTCAATGGAATTGCCTCCGAATTCTGCTCCTATACTCGGACCGACTAACTCGGTGGCGTTGTTGTACAAGCACTTCAGCACCTCGATATACCGATAGTCAATACGGCAACGCTGGAGAGACTCGAGCACTGCCCATGTCTCGATCGAATCGAAGGCTTTCTGATAGTCCACAAACGCCAAGCATAATGGCAAATTATACTCCTCAGTCTTCTGTATAATTTTCCGCAGCGTGTGGATGTGGTCTATGGTACTATAGCCCTTTCGGAAACCGGCTTGTTCGAGAGGCTGGAAGTCACCAAACCTGCGTTCGAGACGATTCGTGAGGACCCTCGAAAACAGCTTATAAACATGGCTCAGAAGCGAAATGGGTCGGTTGTATGTATTGTATTGTAGTGTATTGTATATACAATCAAAGAACTTCTAAATACGAGCCGGCATTATTTTAGCCGGTAATCTTAGTTAAACAAATGAGTACATCTAATGCAGACAGTCCAAAGCCTGAATAAAATATCAAGGAAAGTTAAGTAGTATCAGTTACAGTTATCTTACACAATTACGTTATTGATGTAACTCTGTAGCTAAAAAAACCTAGCTTGTGATAAGTAACGTCGTAACGTCGTGACCCTAGTTCTAAAAAAACTGTTAATAAAATCTCGTGTTTTACAACCTGTGACGCGTCAAAAGAAACCAATTACTTCACGTTTCGTGAAAATCACGTAATGGTGGGTCATACTTTAATTGTATTGGTAAAGCTTCATTGGCATCAGGCGTGTCGTTCGTAAATAAAAGCCAAACTACGTTTGCTCCTTGAGGGACCGTCTTAAGGGGCTCCATGAGGTTCATTAACGCCACCAGTGAGAACAAAATTACTATATTATTTTCTTTTACAGATCGTTTTTTGCAACTTGGTATCATCCCCAAAATTCCAGTAGAGGGCATGGCCTTCTAAAAAATGCTCGGTTTATTTTGCAATCAATAAAATAGGTAATTTTAAGAGCGTTGACCAAATATTTCGATTAGGGGTGCTTTCGTTAATTTTTAAAAGAAAAAAGTTAAAAAGCGTCTACGAAACGGGAAGTACGTCACTGCAAGGGAAGTCATCGACTGAGATCCTAGAAAAAAGTTTCTGGAATCCGCTCTCTCAAAGTAGTCACTCATATTTAACAAAAAATCTCAATACACCACGCACAACTTATGTCTCTTTATCTTGGCTCTAACTAAAAATACTAAACCTTCTTTAACGAAACGTAAGGAGGTCGAATGAAAGTCATACACTTATTCACAAGAATACAAGAAATCAACAAATATTATTTTTTGATTGCCTCGTTAGTCTAGCGGTTTCACGTCTGATTACCATGCCGATGTTGTGGCTTTGATTCCCATTTTAATAAGGAGCACCAACAGAATGTATGTACGTATATTTGTACATGATTATGTATAAATGGATTCAGTCTGGGTGGATTTCCATGTTTGGATGTCCTTGCCTGGTTACCATAGACAGGGTATCCCAGTTAAGGACCAGTAGAAGTGATTGTGTTGTGTGGAAGTTATTTGTTTATTAATTTATGATAGCGTTACATGTACTGATCTTTTATCCTTAAAATGCCGCATCATTTGTAACTACCCTATAGTGTAGCAGGGTATCGTTGAAGTTAGTGGTGTAAGGGAATGATCGTTTAAAAATATGTTGGCTGTAGGAAAACCATTTTTCGATTATGGAATCCGTTTGCAGAATATTAAGCTTTAAAGCGCAAAACTTCTGTTGGAAACCCTACACTGCGCGGGGCCCGACACGCAGTTGGCCGGTTTTTTCCTATTTATTGTGTTACACTTTAAAAATTATTTGTAAACTTTTTTCGACATTTTCCTGGAATTTACATATTGTTATGAAATAATTTGTCTCGTAAGGATATTTTCCTGAACGGAATGGACGATATGAAATACCAATTACTCACTATACTTCACTTCACTTGTCCCTATTTAACCAGAATGGAAATTAAAACCACATGTGACGTAAAAGTGACTTCAAAATTTTGTGTAATATAAAGGCCAAGATAAAGGCATGATGACAAATTTTGAAAAACTGTCGTATAATTTCCCAAAACGTATATTATTTTACATTTATACAAAAATACATTTTATTCTTTAGATTTAAAATTCCCACCGAAACGCTCGCTAATGTCATGGCGTCGCTAGTGACGTCACAGTGCACAAGTGTAAAATTAATCTGTAGTGTACGTCAACGCAGCAATTTCAGCAACAATCAATTTCGTACCTATAGGTACGTTGTTATTGTCACTGATTATAAAGTAATATGTTCGGTTCTATTCTATGTTTACTCGCGTCATTCGCTATTCTACTTAATATGGTAGACATAAGATTTTTGTAGATTTTAATTATCGTAATAATTATCAATCCCGCTCTTAATAAAAAAATAAATGCGTGTTTCGTATTCCACAATTCAATTCTTGTTAAATAAATATATCATTTTAGTGATTTTCCATTACTGTCATCATGCCTATTACTGCTATTAACATTATTCTTTGTTTCCTTAGCTAACCTCCTAAGCCCTGGCGTCCTATACATAGGATATCATATATAACTCTCATACCCAATGATCTCACATTTTAAAACATTTCTGAAAATGTATTATAAAACACCAATTACTCACCATATTTGTCACTTATTTAACCACAATGGAAATTATAACCACTTGTGACGTAAAAGGATCATTCATGAAACTAAACAGTTATGTATCGAAGATGCTGATGAAACGGGAAAAGGTTTTTGTTTAATTACAGCTATAAGCGTATTCTTTGTCTCCTCGGCTATAACTAGAGCGTTCATATATTTTTCACTTCTCATGCTCTGAAAGTGCTTATTTGTGCAGGATATAGGCTGCACAAAATCGAATTTTGTGCACAAGTGCATTAACGTATCTACTCATAAATGTATCTGTATGAAGGCAAAGAAAATGAGCCATACAGCCAAACACAATAAGAAGTTCATAGATAGAATTTGTTATTTTATAATAATAGGGGTTAAAGTATGAAATTGCCGTTTTATTGCAATAGGTTCTTTGAATTGACATAGAATCTTCATGGTTTGAGGTTTTCGAATGAAACTTTTTTCAAATGGTTTCTATGATGTTCTTTTTTAAAAAAATGTGAAACATTTGAATATCGACTTTCAATTGTTTTTGTTATTCAATTTAGACAAGAAAGATGGATACTGCGAAAATTCGAGTGATTATGAGGTACCCATTTTTCGTATTTTTTTATTTTATTGATTTGACGCAAGTGAGTCAATATTGTGGGTAAGGTAACGTTAAACCATGCCGCTAATTCCTGGGTAGTTTGACTAGGGTCGGCTTTTTTTTTCGGCGGTAATTTTGAGTATCTTAATAAAGTATTCAGTAAGATTCAGGTATTGATTACCTCGATAACTTGTCCAGTGCTATCGTGAACCGTCACAGTCGCTAGAACATTCTTGGCCGTGCTTTTGCCTCCGCGCTCGAACTCGGCCTTTTCCAGCGTGAGGTAGAGATCATTTCTGACGTCACCAGGCATGATGACGTCGGGGAAGCCCCGCTTGGCTGTCACGGTAGCACCCGAGGCGGTCGCATCGGATATGCTGCCCACGCTTGTCAATAGTCTTAAAGCTACTACGATTCCTGGAAGCAAATACACAAGAAAACTGAATTGAGGCTACTGCACGCATCCGTTGGTGCATGTTAGGCAAGGGATATATTATGCAACTTATTTCGCTTAGAATTCAGATACAGATGTTTACGTGACAGGCTGTGCGGACGCACAACGCTTTGCCGCTCTAGTATGACGCAGCGCACGTAACACCTTGATGGCTAAAAACGTTACGCGCGGCGTATCGAGTAAACACACAAACACGCAAGCGCCGCGATTTGTAAGAACACTAAGCGTGCCGATTTTTTACTGTTTATTATCACGGAAAGTATAAGGAAGTGTAGGAGACTTCTTTGGGTGTAAGGACCTTTGTTGTATTTTTACAGTTTACCACTATTCAATGAGGCAATTTGTAAATTTTTGAGGTCTAAAATAACAGTCGAACGCTGACAAAAAGCAGCGGCCGCATAGGTGCCTGGCACTTACGCCGGGCACGCGAAGTAAGTGCTCGCGTTGTCTACCTAGATTCATGTCTGTGAGTAAACACCAGTGTGTGAACGTATCGTTACTATTTACCTTTCTACGAAATAATAAACAATGAACCCATAAATCGTTGAGTTGTGGTGTTACTTACCGTAATTTGGCTGTCCAGGAAGAACGTTGCATTTATTCGTCTGTTTACGTATTAACATGTCGTGAAGCTGGTGGAAGTCTTTCTCCTCGCATTGATATACCTGGAGCAATAAAGTTGTATAGTCCGCACAGATCTTTTTGGCGGTAACGTGAACATAGTCATAGATCGTTTGCACATCGCTTACTGTCTTTACAGTGTATGTGTGAGTAATTGACGTAGTGTGATGCGTGGTAAATTACTATAGGCAATTACTAAAGCACACGTTACCGCCTGGAAGAAATTGCTTGTAGTAATAAGGCCGCCAATTGTACTGCGATTTATTGAATTTCTGTTAATGTAATCTCTGTGTACAATAAAGTATATTCTATCTATCTATCTATCTACCGCCAAAAAGATTTGTGCGAACTATACATGTCATTTAGTAAATTGATCACACATTAACTTTGCTAGTTGATTGAGTCATCGATACAGGTTGCTCGAGTCATTTGTTTCCAAGAAAACAGTGACAAAATATAGGTGCGAATGAATAAAAAACTTAGACGGATGACGCCACAGGATGACGCTCAGTGGGTAGACCAATAGCGTAATGGTCAGAAGATGTGGTGTAGTAGGCATAGTCCGTGGATGCGGATGGCTAGGGTCCACTAAACATTGCACACACTCACGCACACACTCACTCACGCACGCACGCACGCACGCACGCACGGACGGACGCAGGCACTCACGCAATCTCAATCTCACCTTGAAAGTGTACTCCTATTCACTGGGACAGGACTCCAGCGCCGAACGGTCTCCGCGCCTGTACCAAAACAAACTAAACCACTAGCTTGCTATCTCACCCCGAAAGTGTACTTCTTTTCACGGGGATGCTGGTCGGGTTGTCTGAGGATAACGGCTCGCGACAGGACTGCAGTGCCGAGCGGTCTCCGCGCCACTACCAAAACAAACTAAACCACTATCTTGCAATCTCACCTTGAAAGTGTACTCCTTTTCACTGGGATGCTGGCCGGGTTGTCTGAGGAATTCAGCTAGCGACAGGACCCCAGCGCCGAGCGGTCTCCGCGCCACGGGCCCGCGCCGCTCGCCCGTGCCGCCGCCGCCACCGCCGGCGCCCGACCAGCGGCCGACTCGCACCACCCACGCCACCAGCCACAGCTCCCGGGAGAGGTCGGTTGCTGAGAGGTCCTGGGGGGTAAGGTTTGGTATTCTTTATCGTACACCAGAAAGCAAGAACAAGACAATGTTTACTATGATAAAGCGATACCAGCGATAGCTAAGGCTGTGAATCAAACGTTTTACCGCTACACCAACTCAGCAGTTGACTAGCCACAGAGGGAGTTCGGTTTCCGAAAGGTCCTAGAACGTTTGTATAGGTACGTTGTATAGGAACGTTTGTATATAGTTTTTCTACAGGTTCTGTGCAGGTTTTGATCAAATTATAAAACCATAAACAAAATAAGATATCAAAACATTTTTTAAAATATTACAGAACCTCAAATTTTACTTGGCTCTGTATTGTTTTTACTAAGCACAATGAAAGCTTTCCAACAGTTCCCGGAATAGCTCGATTACTAAGAGGTCCAGGGAGCGGTAGAGCAGTAAGCAGGCCTTCGAATTGTGACCACGTTCATCGTGGCGTGATCCGTAGCTTGCTTTAAAGAAGGCTCAACAAGGGCCTGTTTCATAGAAATACATGGTTTAGGTACTATGTATGATGTACATTGCAAAGTGGATTAACTCATAGTTGAACAAGTACACTCTGCCTCGCAATGTAACTCGAATTGTCGTAATAAACTACAAATAGTTGTTTTATGAAACTCAGCCCAGGACTTTTATACCGAATGTGAGACACTATTATGTGAGCCGCACCGCACCATCTTGCTGGTGCGTAGTGAGCTAAACACAAAAATCTACTGGATCTACTGGACCCGTTCCAAAAGTGAAATGATAAGAGGTTACCGACTCTAGGTTTTAGGCTAATTGTCTAAAAAATAGCTATCACCATTATTGAGATTATCATTATTGAGATTTATTGTGTTCACTTTTTTGCAAAAACGTATTATAAAAGCTTGTTTTCCATTTTTGACGCTAGTTAACTCCGGATAACCCCTTATTACAGTCAGCTGAACCTATTAGACACCAGTTTCAAAAGTAAAATGATGATTTCAAAAATATCAAACTCAATTCAAACACGACTTTATTTCATAATCTACTCAAATACACTAAATGTACGTGGCCCCCACAGAACAGAGAAAATAAGTGTTCTGTGGTGGCCCCAGTCACACAAGAAGCCATTAAGTCTCTTTGTAAATTCGTGTACGGCTAGAAAAGCGCGTAATACCTACTTCAATGATCCAAATTATTATAATCATAACGGCTGGTGTCGGTGCAATAATTGTAACTTAAATGTCCTAAGTGAATTACAGTTATTATAAAATAAAGCGTGTCATCTAGTCCAAATTATCAGCTAATAGTGCCCGGTCCAGTTGGATCACTCACAGATTTGCGACAAAAAATCTAAGACATCTTTAGAGGTCTCGCATCAGCCACGGTTGGTCCAAGTTTCACCGTGATTACCCAATTTGTCACTTGGGAGTCTATCAGAGCGCGACGTGTCGACACTCACCGCAAAGAGCGTGCTATTCGCGTGGAGGCGGTCCACGTAATTCGAGAAGCCGTCCCGGGCTATCCGGACCCGAAACCGCTCGGACAAGGGCTGCCCTCTCCTGGCGTCGTGCAGCCATAGGAGGAGCTCCGCCTCATCCCCGCCGGCGGTGTGGCCAAAATCCCGCATGCTGCACATGAGGTGATGAGATTGAACACTGGTGGTGGTGGAATTGCTGGTAAGTGTCCCGCTGTTGAAGTTACTGCCACTGCCCCCAGTCCGCCGGAGAGTACCTCGCCACTGCAAAGGAAATCATTAAATAGAAATAGAGTGTTTGCCTCATAAATAACACTACTAAATTAGAAGTTGTCAGTAAAACACAAAATGCAGCAGGCAGTTCTGAGAATAGAAGCGAAAGACGAGGTAATAAACTCGGCATCTTAAATTACAACGATAAAATGGAAGCCATAAAAGGTAGCTGTATCTGGCTGACTGCTGGACATTTCGCTGTCTCGACATAAAAGGGCTTGGTGTTGACTATCGAGCGTGTTGCGGAATCCGATTTATCGACACACGAAGTACATTGCCCTGAACTAAATATACGGGTCCTTACACAAACGAATACAAGCGTCACGAACAGATTCAAACATTACTTTTTTTTTCTTGGCACAGAATTAGATATGCAAATCAGAATCTTCGGAATTTACATATTATGGCAAATTGCTGAGAATAGTAAAAAAGTGGCATTCTACAGGTGATTGCTGCCTGTTGTTTAATGTGTTGTCACGTAGGTGCCTACGAAAAGAAACTTACCGCGGCGGCTCTTTCGGCGCTTTCGACGTGTACCCTGTATAGGTCCACGAGACATATGTCTTCGGGATCCACTGCCTCTGCGCCTCGCCGCGGCACCAGCTCCAGACCCAACTTGCTGTAACAACATACGATGTTAAGAGGGGTTAATGGAAGGGCCCAGAAGACCAACTTTTAGGGTAGGTTGAGATCTTTCTGTTATATTATTAAGCTTAAGTGTAATGGTATAATGTCCCACGAATAACTTAATCAAATAACTGAGCTTCGCATTTACGTAATTCGGGTCTCATTGGCGAGGACGCGAGATGTGATTTAGAATTAATTACATATTAGAACTGTTTAGTCAAATTAACAACTAGTAAATAAAATATTCTTACGTGTCTATCGTAAACTCATCCCGAGACCTACCCTGAGCATAGGGTAGGGTAGGTATATAGTTTAGGAGCTAGAACACAAACTGAACTAAAATTGGGCATGAACATCAAAGTAAATTTGTGAGTTTGTGCAAAATAACAAGATAAAATGACGACAGAATCTGAGGCTGTTTTTAAAATTAGAGAGGAGTAAAAGGAGAAAATCTTGCTTCGAAATTTTGCTTAAAATACAAGTAACGTGAATCATAATTCTTCGCAAAATCATAAGGAGAAATATTTTACCTTCGACACTTTGCGGAAAGTCTAAGTAGAGTGAATCATTATTCTCCACAAAATTACTCAAGAAGTTAGAGAGTTGCTTGTTGCAGTTTAAAACTAGCCTTGGGTAACTCAGGAGCCAGATATGAGAGGACACACATCTCCCTTGCCGTCAACTGTGTCCCAGTTATATCCCAGAGATGTCAACTATATCTGGCTCCCTCACTATACTCTCAACTCAGTACGGTAGACATCTAGCTCCTGCTACTTTATCCAGCTCACACACAGTGCGCGAGAGCGAGACCGAGATCGGCTGAAATTGGATGCGTTCGGCCGCATTTCTCGTCGCAGTAATAAACGAGAGACGAGAAAGGGGTCACCAAACTCCTACAAATGTATCAACTTGGTGATCTTTTTGATCGCTATTAGTACGAATGGCTTGTTCGCAGTACTCGTACTAAAAAGATGAACGGTAAAGACGATAATCATATATGCTTATCACGCTTTAATTGGGTTCAAAAATATTTATTTCTCATAAAGAACTTACAGTTCACTTAATTAATGAGAAAACCTATATAGTGTCAAAAATTAATTAATAGATAATACATTTTGATTCTGGTTTGAACTCCTCTTATTGGAATAGACTGATAGTATAAAAAAGAGCGCGTCAGCTGGATAAGGTAGGAAACAGATAGACTAGACTCACTCACCACTTGTGTCTTACGGTTCTTGTATCCAAACACACTCACTCGATTGTATTTATTTATTTATTATTTATTTATTTTTATTTACATAAATATTGCAACATTACAGTAATTAGGTACACCAAAGCGTTACAATATTTTAACTGAGCACTACGTTTCAAACATCTTCTAGCATTCTCTTACATACCTTATGTCGTATGAGCTAGGATACAAGTGGTGAGCCAGATATGATACAGATATAGTGTGTCCCGGTGAGCAAAGATATGGGATACAACAACTCCCTCTAAGGACACACTTTGCGCAAGTCTATTTAAAACTTCTGCTGTCTTATCAGAGATCGTAAATTCCAACCATGAACCAATAACTACAACCATAGACAAAACCGGCCAAGTGCGTGTCGGGCCACGCACATTGCAGAGTTCCGTAGTTGGTCGTCAAAATATATGAACCTAGAAGGATTAATTAATATCTGCTTTACACAACTAACAACTTTATAAAAGTAAGTTTTAATGGAACTTACTTTCATAAAGTTTTGTACGAAGTTTTCTTTTTATAAGTTCAAATTCAAATTTATTTATTCACAGGAACAATTTACAGTTATGAGATATTAATATGCAATATCTAGGTACTTAAACATCTACAGTCTTATCTATGACAAGTGGACCCCACCAAAACACAAAGTTGGTCGATTATTACTCATTAACTTATAAAACCTACTTAGCCGTAATAATTTTCATTTTAACTTCATTATATGTGCAACTGACCAGATTTTTTTCACTTTTCTACAACCAACCGTTTAACCAGGAGAGGAGGGGAGGGGGACGCCCTACTCTTACAAACACTTGCTCTTTAAAGCTTAATCTTTCGCAAACGGATCCCTAAATCGTAAAATGGTTTTCCTACACCCACAATATTTTTGAACGAAAAATTCAACATTGCCCCACACTATGGAGAAAACGAGAAATAAAATCATCCCTAATTTAAGTGTAGAGGAGATACCATAAAAAAAAAATATGTTAGTCTACCATTTTGTCGGCGTGATTAATAAGTATATCTATGTCAAATTTCAGATTTCTAGTACTAATCCTCTTTAACATTACCCGCGGACAGACAGACAGACAGACGGAGGACGGACGGATATGACGAAACTGAAAGGGATCCTTCCTTGTTGACTAAGGAACCCTAAAATGTAAGCTCCATAATTATGAAGTCTTTCCCTCTTACAAAGAACTTCTAGGGTTGAATTTCAATTGCACTAAATGGTGAAATTTAAATTCAAGTCATAGCCAAAGCAAAATACCCAGTGGGTGAAAAAAAAACTACTTGGGACATGCACATCAGGTGAATCACTGAACAAGTATTCGAAGAAACCTGCGGTAGGTGTACGGGGTGTACCGGATACCTGCAAATCGCAAGAATATTTAGCCCATAACAAATTTGGTCTGTTCGATGATATAAAAAAGGCTAGCGTCAAGAAAAAACTTCAAGACGATATCTAAATTAAAATGTTACTAAACTCCGACTTAATAATCTCTGAAGAGAGGCGTAGAAGATTGCAAACGATTTTCAAAGCAATAACAATGCTTATAAGACAAACTACCTACTTTAAAAGCCAAATTAGATGAGCGGATAATCGGTCACGTAACCATCGTTGTAGCCCGAGCTTTCAATCAATCTACCTACAAGGTTTGCACGCCGTCTCAATGACGGCCCAGAACAACTTGAACACTATTACCAAAAAAATAGAGTTCACTATCTTAAAGCACATAACGAAGAATGCGATGCAAGATACGTATATATATCAATCGCTTTAAATCAGGCAAATGCCAACTTTACAACAATAGCACCAGAATGGATTTTACATAGCTTCTGCCATAGTTATGGGAAGTGTCTAGACCACATCGATGAGAAAACTTAAATACCTTTGAGGTGTTTCGCACAGTGGATGCATGCATGCTTTCAAAAACACCAGCAAAGAATAGAAAATTTAAAGACCCTATGCTAAATGTTCAATATGACAGGTATGTTTTATTTTTATTACTTCTAAGTATAATATGATTAATAGTAAAACCTATGAATCATATGGGATCATTGAAGCTAATGGTCAAAGGCAAATATTTGTAAATTAATAACGACCAATATCGTGAGACAGAACATCGTGACGGTCCACTAATTCGGCTAGTTTATTATGCAAACAGAGAACACAGCTCTGCAACCAAAGAAAGGTCGCCAAACCTGTTACGTTCCTGCAAACGGATATGTTCACTGATTGCAGACAAATAGAGACCGTATTACCGCTGTTTAAGAGGAGCTGAGTGAAGAAGGGCAGTAGAAAAAAGTTTGCAGACGAAGACTGAGGTTGATGTCTGTCTGGTATGGCTTGGTGGCACTCGAGAGCATTCTTGTGGAATTTTATTCCCTACAGCTATCTATTGCTAATTAAGGCTTTAATAAGGGCTAACTAGTGCCGCCAATGAAAAAAAAATCACATCTTCGTTTGTTTCCATTTCTCCAAAAAAGTGAACGACAGGGTTTTCTGTATTAGTGATAGCTATTTTTAGAACCTATAACTTAGAACGTAGGGCCAAGAACCGAGTCCACAATTTCATTTACGCCGAAAACGGCCGTTTTCGCCAAAAACGAAATTGTAGCCTAGTTTCTTGAACCTAATTTCTAAGCTGTAGGTTCTAAAAATTGCTGCAACCAACACAGACATTATTGTCCTTCACTTTTTTGCAAAAACGGATTGTGAATGAAGATGTGACTTTTTTTTCATTGGCGGCGCTGGTTAGCCTTTATTAAAGCCTTAAAGTCTACTTCCCTACGATAAAATTCTTGATGTCTCTGCAAGTCTATTGGTAGTAATTGGCAAAATTATCGATTCCTACATAATTAAATCATCCCCTCTCAAGCGATGTGTGTCGCGCTGCCTGAAACCGGTACATCCAGTTTTGCAAAATTCGTAGACGTAGTCACCCAGACAGCACAAGTCGTCGAAATTCCACGGTAAGTTTCAAAAAGTAAAATATGACATTGTTAAAAAAATATAAAATATCGCTTCAATCGGTTACTTGTAATTTATACAGTGACATTATGTCGTAATAGGCGTGTGCTTGATGCTGATACCACTGGTCGAAATTATGAAGTTCTGAACATATCGATGGTAGTGAAGGAAAAGTTGTCACTTTAAAACTTTACAGTTTAGATACAAAGCTACACGATGTGTTCTTCTCCCTTCCAAGAGAACAGGTAGATATAATCAAAGATCCGCCAAATGCCAATCCAATGACAACGCGCCGACGACGACGGTCGACCGGCGAGTTGACCCCAGAATTAAGACATAATTTTTATCTCAGATGGCTACCTCAACGTAGGCTTAAAATAGTCGAAAGTGAGGAAACTAATAAATTGTTCATAATAATACAGCAAATAATCACGGAAAGATAATACCAATTTAGTTAATTAAGCTTAACTATTTTAAAGTCAGTAATTAAACTAATGAAAATTAGGTTTGAAATAATTCATCGGTCCGACACCAAGTTACGCGAGCTAAAAAGATGAATTATAATTTTAATCTGTAGCTTGGAGCTATTGTTTTTCTTGCTGAAGCACAAACCCGTTACAATAAATCTTACTTAAAAATTGCCATAGGTGTAACATATTCGAAGTTTTGACTCTGCTGTGAAAAGGTAAGACGAAACGGATCAAGTCAAGAGCCGCGCGACAGAACTCGTTTTACTCAAACTTCAAAGCACCAATGGATTCTTGCTACCGACTACTGTGCATTCGCTCGGACTTGAAGAAGAGCACCATCGTGCGGAGACGGGTGTCAGAGTGCGAAAGAAGGAGAAGGGTAGCTGTCCCACCACACCGCCCGTCGCGTCGACTGACAGTGTCCGTTCGGTAGTAGTAATACACGCGCGACTCGCTGCGCAAGAGCAAGAGGCGACCGGCTGCACTTTCCACTTCCAGTTTCTGTGCCCGATCCGTGTGGGGCTGGTGTGCGCAGCCCGCCCGCCATCGTTTGCTACTCGTTTTACTCAAATCTGTCCCACTTAACAATAGTCTTCTGCTTAATTTATAAAACGATGACTTAAACCCAATGTGAAAACGTGTAATCGGATAAATAAAGTTGTCTGTGATGTTTTGGTAGAAACTGCACGCGTGAACATAAGGTTTGGAACATCGGAGGCGTACGAAAAGAACTGTTAGCTTTGAAAAGGTGAGTTGTTTCACAAATATTAAGCTTTAAGATAAGTTTCGAAGCGTGCATAACTCGTATCGACAACGACGCCAGGAATGCCGTTTGACAGGCATACATTATGGGTATGCACAGGGAACAAAAGCCTTGTGCACAGTCATCCCCGTTCTTTTTTATTCTGCCCGCTTTCTTGTGGGGCAAGATAGAAATTGTAAATAACAAAAAAATAAACCGAAATGAATACAAAACTGCTAATGGAATTCATAAATAATGAACAGCGTGCTAAAGTTGTTCGGTTTTGTGGAAATATCACACAGGTAGCCGCGTTGGCCCCATTTACCTGAGCGAACAATAAAAGGGGAAGGACGCGATTCCCTTCGCGCGGAATATTTGAATAGAATGGACAAGGGCGAACAAACTAGCAAACTGAACGTAAATATTACCACATGTTTCTATTACACTACTCTACTACAACTGATTGCTAACGTGAGAACATACAACACTCTTGTAGATGTTATCGACGAAATTGCAGATGAATCGATGTCAACTTGATAATTGAGCATCGAAGCAGGCATAATTGAGAAATAAAGAGAAGATTTGTCAGATTGTGATTGTAACATGTGGAGTCAAGAGATGACCGATAAAACAGTGTGTTTGTGTCGTTAATGAATCGGAATTCGTTGGCTTTGGAGCGGCAAACATTTGGTGAACGACACGTGACATGCTGCCGTCACGGGCCATGGAGCTTGTGTGAAGAAGCTCTAGTCAAGGACGTGTTACGTACATACAACAATAAAGACCACTAATTCATAAGCCACCAATACTGACCCAAGATTGGCCAGACCAAACCAATTTTAACCAACCCGGATATTTTACGAACAATTAACAAAGTACAATGATTAAAATTTCATTACATCCGCATCAGCTTGTTAAATTGGTTATTTGTTAGGTACCTACTTACAACTTACGTAAGTGTGTAATGTCAAGGATCAGCAAACAAGCTATGTTTTAGAGACAGTTTATGATGATATTCAAATGTACGCTATTTTTTTAAGCGGCATCTAATATTTTTAAAATTTTGTGTTTTCGTAGCTCAATTAGTTAAAATGTCAATTGAATCAAACCAGATTGCTGGAGTTGAGAAATAAAGGTCACCTAACAACATTTGAATAAGTAGTTATTTAAGTATCAAGATAATGTAAACTGAGTGAGAATGTTTTTGCCTTAGCAACTAATAATTAATTAGAATATTAGCAGGCGGGACCAACCTAGGTACTAATATAAGTTATATTAATGAACTTTGGTCCCGCCTGTTCAGTAGTTAATGCTCAGCAGGCTGGTCGTATTTTTCATGTCAGTCTTTTATTTTTGACTTTTTAGTGATCATTTATTTTTTTATTGGAATTATGATGATTTCAAACACGACGAATCGATTGAGATCTTATTTGTCAAAATCTGTTCACTGGTTAAGGAGTTATGAGGGAACATAGAATCGGACAGACTTAATACATACAGCTAAACACGTTACTGTAATGAGCTAAACACATTACTCTCTTTTTGGGCTCCGCCGTAGTCGGGTAAATAAGGGACCTTGTAAAGCCATTATTTTGTAGAAACGGGAGAGCAATCAAGAAAAATGTATTAAATACGGTCCCACGGTCCCGACCGACGGTCTAAAAATCAATCAAACAAACAAGTAAAAAAGTCAACGCCATCAAAAGATATGTTCACGTCCCATTTTCATATCTTCTTGCATACACAAAACTTTCAAAACCTGTGAAGCAATTCAATTTGACCTAGTCTACCTAATATATGAGACATTATTTTCCACTGCAGATTGTAATCGGTTGTCACGACTCAGGGCGCGAGTCCTACTCGCACTTGTCTTGGTCAATAATTTTATTTTATTATTATTATTTTATTATTATTATTATTACTTGTCCAAAGCCATCCCCAACATTAACAATGGGCGTCTAAATTTCTATAGGCTGAATAAGAAGAAAGGCATAACATACCCGCACGCAGCACGTATTCAATTCAAATAAATTCGTTAACTTTAAAATTAAAATATTTTCATGAATTTAGTTCAATTACAAAAGTAGCTACGCGTCTAATTGAGAACCTGCTTTTTTGAAGTCGGTTAAAAAGCAGCTTCGGAGAACGAGACTGTCTGACTGACAATCAAACTCATATGAGAGTAATTCATTATGGATTCAGTTTTTTTTTTATCAAATATACGGAACCCTAAATAGTGGTATCTTTGGGTGTTTCCCACTATACATATGCATGCTTCGAACATTCTCATGGTGCTTTGCATAAACTTCTCGGTAAAATAACACAAAATAAATGTCTTCAAACCGGGTCACAGTGGTTGAATTCTGGTCACGGACCGTGCGCAGCGCCACCTGCATCGTTGATGTTCCAGGGGCGCCATCGGCCGATAACCTTTATAAAATACTTGCAAATTTATCAGTAGTTCATTTGCTTTCTAGCCGTAATGCAATAAAGGCGATTTTCAATCAATCATAGTGAACTGATCACTTTGTCGGTTCATAGTTCGTTAAGCAAGCTTCGATGAACGGCGTCCTCATCGCTATTTGATACACGCACTATCAATTAGGCAAAGATATTCTTCTTTGCCCTTATCACAAATGTATATCTGTAAAGTGTAGGAGGTGACTTGTCATAGCGGCACTTGATAAATCGAGATAGACAGATAAGTGTAGACCATCAAAATATGTGAGATAAAGAGGCCAAGTTCGGTAAAATGGAAGTACAGGATTGATAGCTTCTCCGATATAAGAATTGCCAAGTTCTGTGGAGGTTCCTCGAATCATAAATAAATTCAAGTTTTTAACCGCCGGTTTTTGAATTGATCAGTCGGCCTCAACCTCTTTTTATACATCTGAATATCTGATATAAAGTTTTATCTAGTGAAATTGTCAATTTAGAAACCGGCGGTTAGAAATTTGAATTCAGAAATGGAACCTGGAAGTGATCTTTGATTTTTATGGGTAAATAAGTTATTTTTGAAACTAAGTTTTATACAATTGGGGATTTTAGGTAGGTAACTGGCGTAACAGACACGCAAACTTGCAAAGTTGTACATTTAATAAAGTTTGAGGATTGAATGTAGCTCAAAATGCTTCGTGTTCAATAGATATCGGGCTGGGTGCGTAAAGTTATCGAGATAAAATTCCGTGTGAAGTCAAATGCAATCAAGAAGCAAGATCGTGCCTGAAATATTACACAAGACCCAAGCTACGTTAAACCATAATGAAAGTAGGTACAGAAACACAATCATAAACACAACCATAGATCATGGATATGTAACACCAAATAAGCGTTAGGAACGGCCCCAGGCATGCGATAAGAAAGTAAACAACGCAAAGACAACAATTCGAGCAGTCAATGGGAGTTAATTACGTTAGACATGAGCAGTGACGGGCGGGACGTCATCTTCGCCGCTGGCTCGCGCGAGCGTTCAGTCAAATTGCCGGGTCGGGAGACCGAGTTACACCGTTCATCATAATAACGTAAATTACGACAGACGCTACAGTATCTGCTCTACTCTACCGGATATTCACTTCCGAATAACACACCACTATTCGTAAAAAACAACTATCGATTCGAGCCATTTGTCGCGCTCTTACTATAAACTATATTAGTTATCGTAGATGGGCAAATAATAGAGCCTGAGTCGAATAACAAAACATCATTGTTCGAAGCATATTGAAAGGCATTGTCTTGCTCCAGTGAAACTTTTTGACATTCTTTTCCCACGATGTTTTCCGTAGTGCATACAAAGTAAAGTGCTCGCTACGTGTAATGTAATGGAGAAACGGACTCGTCCCGCGTCTGCCATAATTAGTGTCCATTGAGCGCGGGCAGGTCCGAGAGCCGGGCGCAACGCGTGCTCGACGACTCAAAATAAGATCGGCAGCTGAGCCTACCTGCTTTGCTTCTACATAAAACCGGTCAATTTATTCACGACCGCCATAAGATCCACATTAATTATCTACTCGTAATACCGGGTACCTACTTTAAGAACAATGATTATCGAAGATAAGCCACCCAATCCACTTCTCAAATCATAACTGGTAGGACGTTCCCAATATTTTCCAAAGTAACGTTTTGAGTTATGTAAATGTTGAGAGGCGAGACTTGTTCTCGGCGTCCAGTAACAAATGGTTGGAGGCAAGGATGTAGTAAAGTGCGATACAATGCAGGTTCAGGGCCGCAGCTCGCCGCGTCTGTTTGCCTGTCATAAACCAAGGAATGCAAGCAGCTATCCCGCACCGAGCTCCAAGCGCTTCATTATCAGTCAACTATGTTAACACTCTTTGTACCCAATCTTTATGGTCTAAAGAGGAACATGAATAGCCTATTATCTCTTTCGAACAATTTGCGGTGACACTGCTGGAAAGATAGTCGTATTTTGAGAAACAAAAATCGCTCCTCAGTTAGGAGTGATCTCCTAAGGCTTTTTATCAGAGTTCAAAAAAGGAGGAGGTTCTCAATACGTCAGAATCTTTTTTTATTTATGTTCCCCGATCACTCGAAGACGCCTGGACCGATTTGAAAAATTTTTTTTTTTTTGCTTGAAAGGGTAGACTTCACAGGTGGTCCCATGGTCAATAAGTCAGGGTCTGATGATGGGATCCTGGAAAAATTGGGGGAACTCTTCAAATTTCAAAGGGGCACTTGAAGCGATTTGGGTGTTTTTTACAGTGGTTTGTGAATTTTGCTCTCAGAAAACAAAATTTGGTGAAGTCATAGTGATAACCACAAAAATCGCGAATTTTTTTTTAAATAAAAATTGTACACCGACTTTAAGCCACTGCAGCACTAAAAACACAGAA
Organism: Yponomeuta evonymella; assembly: GCA_963969515.1. NCBI lineage: Eukaryota > Metazoa > Arthropoda > Insecta > Lepidoptera > Yponomeutidae > Yponomeuta > Yponomeuta evonymella. The sequence continues at coordinate 15,510,026 of OZ018349.1, forward strand.
ATAATGTAAACCAACATGACCTTTAAATTTGAAGTGCGTACCGACTTCGAATTTCAAAGTCATATTCGTTTCAATTATTTCTGTTTTTAGTGCTGTAGTGTTTTGAAGTCGGTTTTTATTATTAAAGTTGTCCTTTCAAAATATTGAGCACTGCGCTGGAAACATAAAATTTCCTCATCCGAAACTAATCGATTGTTGATTGTGACGTGCAAAGCGGGCAGCGATTGTCGCCGAGAAACTGGTTTCCGTGTAAATTCGCGTTGCCATGCGATGCATAAGAACAGGAACAGCGGAGGAGCGACGTGGCGGGGGTTCGTTTGGAAACGCAAGAGGCGCAAGAGCAGCGAGCGGTCGACGACCCTGGTCGCATGCCCTGCGCCTGTGCCGCACCACTCGCCGCCGGAACGACCGCTCATAATACGATTACTATTTTCATCAAATGGCGAAACGTACCTATCCTCAACTCTTTCTCCCAACGACGAAACTGGTACCAGGGATTCTTCAACGAGAACCTTTTGTGCATTGACAAAAGATCAACAAGTACACATAACTACGCACAAGAGCCTTCAAGACACTTGTTGCTATTCAGAATAAACAATCGTCTATTTTAGCCCATGCTGGCGACCTAAATAACGTCGCATCGACAGAAACCACTTAAGTCTTGTGGAGCGCGTAGGATAGGGATCAAGAAGTCACCAAGGTTGGATCCATTGACTAGATGAATTGCCTTCATCAGACTCGCATTTCAAAAACATTAAACGAAGATCACATAAAGTTGCTTAATTATGAAACATGCGAGCTAGGCACGATAGTTATCAATTTGATTGTGGCTGCTGAATTCGATTTCGGTAACAAAAAACTTAATGATGAAAGAATTCAATAGAACCAACCAACTACTCGTATAGGTCTCAATAGAGATTATTATTAGAGAGCCGGGTCGGAAATATTAGTTTTTAAAAGTAACGGAGGCAAAGCTTTAATGTGAGGGCGTGGGCGTGAGGTAGCCGCGTCCGTAAATTATACTGTGAGGTCATTGATTGAGGAGATATGCTAGGACCTGCTGCTGTGTTAAATGCCGATTCAACGTCTACACTCGGCAGACGGCCTAACGGTTCGCCGGTATAATTACGATTTGTATATTAAGTTGAAGTTACATTACTACAAAATACTACGGGTTACGGAAAATCGAATTTCATGGTGTAATAATAAGTTCATCGTCACCAGCTGCATGCAACACATATGGGGAAACGTGAACAATACAGTTTACCGTTCACGTTCTAATTCTGAGGATACCACATGGTACTTGTCAACTATTGTATACACTGCTCTACAGTCGCAGCAATTTATTTATATCTCCTGCTGGGGGTAGCAGGAAACACGTTTGACGATCTTGATATTAATCAGTGATTGTTGTTATTTCAGTTGTGAATTACAAGGAGCGACGTCAAGATGGCGGTGTTGGGATTGGTTTCTTCGGTGGCGGGGTTCGTGAAAGTCCGCTACTTGATCGACAAGGCTGTCATCGATAACATGGTGTTCCGCATGCACTACCGGATCACTTCTGGCATACTGTTCCTCTGCTGTATTCTCGTCACTGCCAACAATCTCATCGGTAAGTGTTTACACCAGGCTCCAGCTTTGTTGAGAAACAGTACCTATTTAACTGTTAAACAATGACGTTGACCCGTTGTTTCGCATAATGTGCAATTGATTTGAATTACAAACAATACTAGATTAATTCTGTTTAGTTAGTGGCTTAAATATGTATACTTCAAGAGAAAGCATTTGGAGTATTTAGAGTGTAACTTGTGGCAGTATCAACCACGTTCACGATAACAGAACGTCGGTTTATAATGCTGACAGTGAAAGCTGTTCTAATTATTACTCCTGCTCTTACGTGACCTAGTGTACCTACCAACTTGAATCATTTTACTGTGCTCGTTAGTGCAGACAAAGATGTTTGTTCTTAGGATAACAGTTCAATCTCAAAATAAAGAGGGTTTTCAAGACAGACTGTGACTCAGTTTGAGGTCGTTGTTATTCATCTGTTAACATGTGCTCGTAAGGAAATCCTCCGTATGTCTGTAACAGTTACCCAAATTGAGACGTCATTCGTACTTGGTGAATTGCTTGAACACACAAACACGGCGCGTGAATGGGCATGATTGGGACACGGACTTCATGTGTAGCGTTCAGTGTCTAAAGTCACCGAACTAATTCCTGATTTGAGTTCATTATGTGTGTAGGAACTATACAGGGTATTACATAATCCCCTTATCTTCCGAAACGGGTGGTCTACTCGTCAATATTGCACCCACAAAGCATGAAACTACTGGTTCCGTTGTAGTATGGATTGATAGAAAACATAAAATTTACATAAAACGTACATTACGAAAATAAAATGAAAAGAATTGTTCGAACTCTCCCCCAAATGGAATTCCCATAAAGAGACTATGTCACACCCTGTATTGTCAATAAAATATCCTCATTAAAAACAACACTTAGCACACTGGCTATTTATTTAAATTTTTGCCAAGAATACGGTACATAAGTAAACTAAAAAATTTTCTATACGGTGAATCACATGGACAATAGGTATCTTGTTAAACAAACTCATCATATTTGTAGAGTGATATTCTAATGACAATCGTAAAGCTGGATAGAGTTTTCGTCACATTTCTGATAAGCATGATCACAGTTTTGGTGCCAAAACAAAATAATGTACGTTGTTACATTTCTGTCATATTCTAACAGCCTCACTAACATAACAGTAGCTTCAAATGCTGTAATTATCAATTTATCAGTACGGACTAATTAGAGTCGCTACGCAAGACTAGCATGGAGATAATATCGGTCATGTGCAAGACAACACTACCAAAAGTAGTATAGTGGAGACAAGATGAGCAATAAGCACATCTCACTTTGTTTATCTTGTTATTATCACGTGCTCTACATTTGACCAGTTAATTTCGAAAACACACGCCTAATCACCGCTGCCGCATCAAAGTCGTGGATTTAGTGGCTTCTTTATTGCTCCGCGTGGCTCTTTAATACTTTTTATAAGGTGACAAACGTTCATAGGAATTTCGGAATCTATTTTGTGCAGAAACAATTGTATTGGTTGATTTGTAAAATGAATTAACTTGTCAGAATTTTTTTTTACGCAAGGTGCATAAGGCGTTGGAAGTGAAACTAAATATTTCTTCTATAAATCAACATTTACTATAGAATAGACAGATAACATCACATTTAGCTAGCTAGCTTAAGCTCATGTGCGTCCCACATTTACTCGTATCTCTCAACATTTGCTCAATGACCAGATAACGTTTAACTTCAGTAGGTATTTAAATTATGACCTGTGACAAGTTCTGCTGAGTGAATGGTGTAGCTTATTTATGTCCAGCGTATAAGCAGGCCTTACCGACTTAACGCACTTAGATATTATGTAGGTACTTGAAGTACCGAACTACCGAAGTACAGGACGTTTGTTTCAGAAAGGGTCTATCATATTCTGAAGCTCACTATTTAGGATAGGCCCCAAAATGTATAGAGTGCTACAAAGAGTATTAATCTAATCTAATAATTTTATTTAAGAACGACCCTTAAAGTATCAAGACCATTTTAATAACACCCTGATTTTGTTTCATCTCGACTTATGTTTTTGCGATAGTCGGTATGAGGCATTCCATGCGCTAGGTCAGGCCCTTTTGTAGGCTTAATATAGTACGGTTGACATCATCGGTTACTAGGTGCACTTTAAACTTGCGCACATCTGTGTCAGGTGCTGCAACTCGGCAGTTCGTGCTGATCTGAGCAAGCTGATGTAAACATAGCCAGATGTGAGTAATCAAAACAAAATGCAGCGATAAATGATAGACGACCGTCCCCGTTGCTGGGAAGCATCGGTGAGAAATAACGCTGCCGGTTATTATTGTGTTCTTTGTTTCAACTGCGTCGCGACACACGTCGATACCAAATTGTAAATAGGAAACTGATATTTAACACCAAAATTTAATTAATTTCACTAATATTTGGGGATCCGGAGTAATAATATCGGACCAAATCCGGACGATCCGGGTAATTTTGAAGTTAGTAGAAGAAAATTTTAAGTTAAAAGCAGCACTTTTAAATAGTGCTTATGTATAGTTACTAAAATTATAGTGCAAACCACTTATTTTAAAGATCATAAGACTTTACAGATCTTCTATTTTAGGTTTGATTTAATTGTAGTATGATTTATAATCTTAAAACCACCCGTTGGGTGTAACAAAATGGAATTTGCCATTGGCATAGCTTATTGTAATAAATGTTGACTAAACTGGCTATAAATGCACAGGCTGTGAACAATGCCTCTGCTGCGGTAACTTATTTCGACATTGACTGTGATGAGCACGCTTTTTGTTTTAGCCGAAATGACCTAAAAACAAAACGATGCCGAACAAATATTCATAAATTTGTTAGGCTTGCTGTTCTTTGTTCAAGAAATTATAAAAATCCGAGTTTACTAAGAAACAGCAGAGGCAAGAAAGTTCACTCACAGCCTTCGGCTAGTGTGATATACGTATAAGTTTTATTCTATACTCAGTGCACATATTCCGCTGTTAACCGTGACCCACAATCGCAAAAAGCCTGCAGCTATACAAGTTAGCCAGTCGGCAGGAGGTAGAGATGGGATTCCACCGGGGTTTTGACCCAGCTTAGTGTATTTAAGGGTGCGTTCTTGTTCATATATTTGTTTTTTTCTTATATTAGAACTCTGAACATATTCCTCCTAAAGTTTATTTCACATCAATCACTATGTACTAATTATAGTCGTTATACCTCATAACCATTCTTTATAGTACATAATAATAATAGTTATAGAGGTCATACCAGTTATTGTTTTTAAATATATTATCAATAAGTAGCTCATACATGTTGTTTTCTGTAATAATTCTTCATAATTGTGACTATCATCAGTATCACTGCTCGTAATTTTAATTTCACTAAAATTTACTCGTTTAGGTTAGGACTTAGGCCATCATCATCAGCCATTTGACGCCCACTGCAGGACATAGGCCTTTCTCGTGGTTTTCATAACCATGAGTTGTCCCATAATCGCCACGCTTGGCAGGCGGGTTGGCGATCGCAGTATGTTCGAATCTCAGGAAGACGCTGCTGCCCGTCTCCTGGTAATTTATTTCCTTAGTTGCCTTCTACGACATCCACAGGAGGAAATGGAGTGACGCTATTCTTAATCCGGCGCCACACGGACCAATATTGACCCGTAATTATGGGTTACCGTAGGCACTGACTGAAAATCAGCGCTGAGGGATCACTTCCTCAGCACAACGCTGAGTCAGCTGCCTTTTGTGGCAACTTAGATACACCACAGGCTACATCTATGGTCCTGTTTTATTTATTCGTTTTGTCTGTTGTGTGTTAGTTTTCTTTCTGTTGTTGTTATTATGTTACTTATCTGATTATTTTTTTTCTGTGATTTATCTTGTTGGTATAATAAATGTATTTCTTCTTCTTCTTCTTTAATGTAGACCCAGTCCACAAATAAAGGATGACACACCAACGCGATTGATAGATTGTTAGTACACGAGAAACAGGGCGTAACTTAAACATCACTTGAATTGCTAGGCAACGAACACAGTGGATCTCGATCCACGTATTCCACTTACTTATACTACGATGTTTTGTCTATTATTTTTGTGTATAAGTATAATATTTTTGCCTACTAGTCGCCTGCACACAATTCCTATGTTTATGACAAATAAAAATACGATTAGTATAAAAATATAAGTAAAAATATAATAGTATAAGTATAAAAATACGAAGTACTTAGTACCCTATCAACTATATGACAATGAAACACAAACCGTTATCAACCAAAAGTATGACGCACGCATCCAAAGCTCGTGGTGAACCGAGCCTCATTTGTAATAGCAACAAAAAAACTGAAGGAGGAAGGCCAAGTTCAAGCAGTGACATCCTATTGAATACCTTAAATTAGGCATTATTGGAAATTATTTTGCGCTTTTTAACTATTTCTGCCACCTTTTAAAACTACTAATACTTAACTGTAACCATAGAATTTATGTTTCATGTAGCACGTTCCATCAAATTATTGTTTAGCAATAAATTGTTTCCGAATTTCCAAACAATCGACAGGTTTAGACCTGCCCAATTAATATATTCCGAGCCCTCACAAATCACAATCCATCGGGCAAGGTGAGGCGAGTCACGGTCAACGTAAATGAGGCAGGTATACAGTCGAGAAGCTGGATTTTTGACTCCTATTCGCACGCAATAGAGATCGATTTAGGGTGCACCTCGAGGCCTGAAGCTGCGGGTGGCAGATGCAGTGCTATTAAATTCAATATTGGCGTCATCCGCCACGGTGCAATGTCGAGGGCACGTGTGAACATAATAAATGACAGGACCTCATGATGACGATGACGCCAAGAGCTTCCTTTTCCGAGTTACATATAGTCATTGAATTGCGTAAAAAATAAGGCAACATGAAGAAATACTGATGGCAGAAGAGGCCGAAGGCAAAGAAATACTTATTTACAATAAACAGCTGTACATGACCTACATGATAAGCATACCGAAAAGGGCCTACAGTACCCTTACTAATATCTTACAATATTTTACCTACTCTAGGGTCTTTCCCTATTCCAGGCGAGCCGATCTCATGCATCAACGACGGCGCGGTTCCAACGCACGTCTTAAACACTTTCTGTTGGATTACCTTCACGTTTACATTGCCAAACGCTCCGAACCAAGGCATCGTCCACCCGGGACTGGGAAACGGACATGACCAGGAGAGACGCATCCATTCCTACTACCAGTGGGTGCCTTTCATGCTGTTCTTCCAGGTAAGAAACGTTACATTAAGGCGACAATTAAACACGCTCAAAATGTCTATTCCGACCCCTGGAAGGTCAATATTAAGAGATGTAATTTTTTTTAAAACAGCATACAAAATTGTGCCAAATTAATAGTGATAAATTACCCCACGTAATATAACGATGGGGATTTTTTTATTGTGTTATTTTATTTAGAACACGAACTAACAGTTTGTGACAATATCACCGAAATCTCCTAAGAGATAAACGCGGCTTTCGCGAAATTGTAGTTCATTTTGCCGCCCGGTATGCTCACCCAATAACTGGTGAAAGCAGAGAAACGATAAATGAATCAATGCCTGTTCTTATACTAAGTAAAATAAAACAATCTAAGAAACCCTCATGGTTCTCACAGGGCATCCGGAAATCAAACCCTCTCTAGTAACTGAAGTAACTGATTTCTTCACTTTCATTTTCAAAAAGAGCCAACAATTTTCAGGGTCTCCTATTCTACGTCCCTCACTGGATCTGGAAGAACTGGGAGGAGGGAAAGGTCCGCATGATATCTGACGGCATGCGCGGTACCGTAGCTAACATCGCAGACGACCGATCCAAACGACAGGTAATAAAATGTAGAAGTTAACATCACGCGCGTGGTATTCGGATGAAAGTATCCTAAATTACTTAAGAGGACCAGCGCGAGCTTCAGGTAGACAATTGAGAGATGACGTCTTTTAGTTGCGAATAGCCAAGATCCACTTTGAGTCGCCGAGCCAGCGAGAATTAATGTGTTACTATTCAAGAAATAGTCTGTCTGAATACCGAATAAAGCATTTAAGAGTGATTAATACATCTAAATTAAACATACAAACTTTCTCATTTATAACACTAGCAATAGATAAAATATTATAATTATTCTGAAATTAATATTACACATCCGGATGAACACGCAGAATTTTTGTAACTATCCCAATAGTCAGAAAATTTCACACGTTCTTCCTGACATGTAATATTCATTTAGGATTTATCAAGTGTTCCCTAATGCTAACTTTGCGTAATTCCAGAACCGATTGGTGCAATATTTACTTGACACCCTGCACATGCACAACACTTACTCATTTGGCTATTTCTTCTGCGAAGTGCTCAACTTTGTCAACGTGGTAAGTGCACTTGAAACCTGCATTACGTCCCTTGTATATTATGTTTCATTCAGCTTTTCCCCAGTAAACAAACTGTTGATAGTAATTGGTGAAATAATAAAAAAACTTCCACACAACACAATCACTTGTCTTGGTCCCAAAGAAGGAGACACCCCAAACGGACGTTCTATGGTAACCAGGCAAGGACTTCACAAACATGGAAACACACCCAGACTGAAGCCATTTGTATAAATATATACGGCGGCCCCCAGTGGGAATCGAACCCACGACCTCCAGCATGGTAATCAGACGTTATACCGCTAGACCAATCAGACAGTCAGTTCCTTACTTCACCAATTACTATCAACATTTTCTTACTAACAAGTGGTTTGCCCGTCCTGATTCACCTCAATAATTTGAATCAACCACGTGTATCAGTTTTTTTACTTTCTTGGTATTTAAAAAAACTGGACAAGTGCGAGTCGGACTCGCTCACCGAGGGTTCCGTACAAATTAGTAGGAACCGAGCTTTTCCCAACCCTCGGACAACTTTTTATGATTTAATTACAAATGTAATTAAATCATAAAAAAAATTTTAAAGTTTTCAGATCTTTGCCTGTACTTGTAGTATAAGACGATACTACTTACCAAATTTCATAGTTCTAGGTCGGAAAGTACCTTATAAATATTGATTCCCTTGAGAGTGTCGAAATATACGCGGCCATAACTTTTTTTTTTACGTTAACTTAGAAGTTTATTTTTTTCACAGCTTCAAGGGACTGTAGAACTGAGTATACTTAATTTTAACTCGATACCTCCACGCGAGATAACGAGTCTTGACAGACAGACGGACGGACGGACGGACATACAACAAAGTGATCCTATAAGGGTTCCGTTTTCTTTTTGAGGTACGGAACCCTAAAAATAAAATGCTTATATCCCGGGAAAGCCTGAAAGAAATTATATACACGTCTCATTACACAGGACTCATGCTTATGTATAACGTATAGACGTACGAGTATCTTAAAGGCAGATTTGAAAAAAATGTGCATTTCGCAGGTGGGCAACATGTTTTTCTTAGACACGTTCCTCGGTGGCGCTTTCCTGACATACGGCACGGAAGTCGTGAAGTTCTCCAACATGAACCAGGAGCAACGCACTGATCCTATGGTAAGCATAGCTCAACAAAAACAGAATAAATGCATCATTTCATACTTCAGTTTATTCTCCTTTCCTATGTCGTGTCATTTCTTTGCAATGCAGCTGTAGTTTAATTTGTAACCCTTTTCTCGACCAGATCGAAATCTTCCCGAGACTGACCAAGTGCACATTCCACAAGTTCGGAGCTTCAGGAACGATCCAGACCCACGATGCTCTGTGCGTGCTCGCGCTGAACATCCTGAACGAGAAAATCTTTATTTTCTTGTGGTTCTGGTTGGTATACGTAATTAAGTCATTTGCATTTGCGCGTGTTACAATAATTTATCGCTTCCGGAGTTAGATATAATCAGACGAGGAATTCTAATAAAGGATATATAAATGACCAGCTGCGTATGTGAACTTCCAGGTTCATTATTCTGGCTACCGTCACCGGATTGGCCCTGGTCTACTCGGCGGCGGTCATACTTTTACCGAGCACCCGTGAGACCATCCTCAAGAGGCGATTCCGCTTTGGCACACCGAATGGAGTTGAGGCGCTTGTTAGAAAGACTCAGGTTTGTTCTCACGCATTTTGTAAGGTAACCTTTTTCAATTATATTGGAATAACAAGGAACCATTTCAAATTAACTTAAAAAATATTCACCTAAAAATATAGCGGCACAAGTAGAAGAGTTGGTCCAATTTGTGACGCACATGAATTGCCTCTGACAAATCGTGACGCAATGTGTCTCTCATAACTCACTTGGAAACATAGAACTATTTTAAATTATTTTAATATTGACCTTATGATATTTGCGCATAAGTTACTGTACATATTTTCTTACGACATGTAACAGTAACACGAACTATTTATCTACGAGTTCTCTATCAGCCACCGCAACAGAGATGGTAATGCGATATTTTATTACAATTTTTTGTTTTATTATTTTATTAGAAGGTAAAGAAATAGATACAAGTACAGTTAAGCATTTCAAAACAAACAGATATAAATAAGATGATCCAAATGGTAACCAAACTTCGCCCTCGCAGGTCGGCGACTTCCTTCTCCTCCACTTCCTGGGCCAAAACATGTCGCTGCGAGTGTTCGGCGAGGTGCTGGACGAGCTCTCCCGAAGACTCCACCTCGGCTCCAACGCGCCCTCAGCCCCCTCAACTATCGAGATGGCCCCCATATACCCCGCCATGGACAAGTTCTCCAAGGAGACCGAAACGTAAGAAGGCGAGCATACCGAGAGCAATACATGATACAAACTCAAAATTTTTCAATGCAACGCTCTCCTACCTCCCCTAGATCCGATTCCTAGATCTCCTACACTGTTATTCGTGTATTGCTCCGGTGAATTTATGGGGATGCTCGTTGAAGTCGATAGTAAATCAATGCGTAGCTTCATAATTATGATAAATCAAGACATTCCGTTGTTTTTTTTTCTTGTATTGACCTTAATTAAGATTATGTAGCAATTGTAAAAATACAATGCTAAAAATCTCCGCCAAGTTTGCCTCTGTCGTCTAAGCATAAGCTTTAAAATTTTGGTCTCGATTTTAGTGTAAAAAAAATCTATACATGATAGATGAACGTTTGTGAATAAATAGTTAATATTTCAAAATTCTTCAAGTCTGGTTGAATATAAAATTAATGTTAATGAATTTATTGTTATAAAAGACATTGGTGAAGACTGTTGTAGCATTTGGGGTTTTATGGGGTGACTAACATTATGTCAATATTTTGGAGTAAGAATGTTTTGATAATAAATTAGTGTGTAAGTAGATAGCTACAATGAATTTCCTATAAAACTAGCTCTGCGCAGGGTAATCATGATATTTGTATTTTTCACTTCTGTTGAGGGTTTTTGTAGGGTCTTATTATCTTGAATTTCAGTTTCTAGTTTTATGCAAAGATATTTACATATCACACATAGCAATGTTGTAACGTTAAGACTCTGGTGCAAGTCGAAAGGTACTAAAATGTTTGGGAGCTCATGTTATGGTGTAAATTAACTCATTTTTGTGCCATTTTAACTTTATCAGAACCTCGTATATTTTGAGCACTGTTACTGCTCGACCGATTCCAGACTTGCATTTCCTGTCTTCCACACGCGTAAGGTACATACAAACAGACATTCCCACTCAGGACCAATCTAAGATTTACTTAGTATGTAATTACATTAGTAATTGTAGTTTAAGAAATTGTCAGTCATTTTAGCCATATACATTATGACGATTTAGATTGTAGGTTTTCAGAACTTTCAGGAATCTCTTTTAAATCTTGGCCGTTCCCGTTTTTTACTAGTAGGTATGGTGTAATAGATAGCATAATAACATGAAATGAAAGACGTATGACGTGTGGAAACAATCCGCACTTTTTTATATTTTTACTAATAGATTTTAAGCAGTATGTAATCCACATTCAATCATCAATTCCCGTAGAAGAATTAATAAGATAATAAATGACCTATACTACGTGTAAGGAAACCTATTTTTTGACAATAATATTCATAATGATTCCGATTATTCATCGAATTAAAGAAATTTTATTAAACACCAAGATGTTTTATTTCATTCCCTTTACCACAGTGAAAATACCGTTTATTTAAAGTTATGTAGAAGGTAACAAAAGCAAAAAAGCAATGAAGTCATACATTACAGTGTCTAATAGATACGAGAAATCCCTTTGAACATTACCTGAGTAAGAAAATACATTCAGGGCAGAAACGACATATCAAATCGTAATAAGAAAAGCTACATTATAAACGAAACTAATATAAAATGTGTGTTCATGTTTCTTTCATGCACCAACAGAGCAGAAGTCTGCGATCATTGGCGAAAAGTTCTGATTCTCAAGACACACCATATTATAAGCTACTTCTCAGATTATGTGCGGCAAAGCTAAAAAATGTGAGACATCTTCGTTCCATACGATCCATACTGCACTAGTTAAAAGCCAGCGAGTGACGTTGGAAAAAAAGATCGACACACAATAAGTACTTACCGTTACTCAGTACACGCTAATCGAGCACTAGAGAGAGATACCACTTCAACTTCTCTTAAATTTAGGAGCAGGGGCGCTACTACGTTACTTTTCCACTGTATGAGGCGTCCAATTTAACCTACTCTGTACGGTCAAATACATACATATTTTAACACTTCGGAAACGTCAAAATGGATAATCAACGGCCATGGTTATCCATTTGAATGGACAGAGCTAAGTTACGTAATAGAAGGGCTGAACAAGGTTGACAGTAACAAATCTCTTTAGCCACATGAAGACCGTGAGTTTTATTGATGTACCAGGAATATTGCCAATATACCCGGGCACAAAAAAGCACGCACCGCGCTAGCTAAGCGGACTACTCCTGTACTTATTGCTAGTAATATAGTAGATTGTTAACCAAGGGCTGTATGACATCAATTGCATACGAGGTTTTTGGCGCCCGAGCGCAGCGAGGGCGCTAATTAGCCCGAGTATGCAATTGATGCTTACACCCGAGAAAAAATTATTAACTTTTAAAAATATTCTTCTTGCAGTATGAGTATGAGAGTTCTTTTTTCAAATTCCAAAAGCTATGCTGTAATGTTAACATTAAATGGTATGTTTTGAAACCTATGCTGTAATGATATCCATACACCCCGGCATTCAGGGAAGTAAGTGACTACTTACAGAGCAAGAGATATGTAAAATAACTTTAAATAACTAAAAACACGTTTTTGTTGGTAATGAACTAAAAAGAAGAAAATATTATATTTTCTAGTTTCGTAATATACAATGGCTAAGCCAAAAAGCGTGGGGCGCATTGTTAAATTATGTAAATCAAATCCAAAAAAATAGTCTAAGGATACCAATAAGCGCCCACGCTTTTTTAATATTAAATTTATGCTTTATAGTCACAATTAAGCGCCATCTAATTAACACAAGCAGAAGATCATGTAGAACTTTGCTTAACCTAAGAAATTTACATGCAATAAACAGTTGAGATAGTTTTTAAGAATTGCACTATTTACTCCTGGCTCTATCATCACCTCAGCTTTATGATAGGTACCAAGTAATTGTATTGTCATCCAAATTACATACACTTGCAAAGTTTCAATTCGACAGAAAGAGATCAAACCTGTATTCCCAGATTTGTAAGCTAAATGAAGACTTAGTTTGTCAGTTACAGTCTTATGAACGTAATAAAAGCGTGTTAGAAAAAGCGTCGCCGTGCTTTAGCTGTTACATTCGTGCCCGGGCATGTTTCCAAAATTTTCGGGCATGGTACATCAATAGCAGACTTCACAAATCACTACTGGGTCTTTTCGCTAACGACATCAGCAATAGTTACAATTGGATTATAATTTTGTTACACCTTGCATAATATGTTGCTTGCAATTATTCGAATTCCAATATAAGCGAAAATGGGAGGTTGTACTAGTCATCATGAACTACTTTTATTGAATGCAAAACCTTGAAATCACGAAAAAATATCAGCCGTTCCACATAAAGGGTACCACTTGTTACATTAAAATGTAAGGAAAGGCTGATATTTTTTTGGCGGTTTCAAAATTTTACATTACATTACATAAACTCACGCATGTATCTCGGAGGGGTATACAGAGACCAGGGTCTGCCGCTTGTCAAGATCCTGACACACCTCTTTCGCATCATCATCATCACCATCAGCCATTTGACGCCCACTGCAGGACACAGGCCTCCTTCGTGGTTTTCATAACCATGAGGGGTTTTGCCATAATCGCCCCGCTTGGCAGGCGGGTTGACGACCGCAGTATGCGGTTGGAATCTCAAGAAGACGCTGCTGCGCGTCTCTTGGTAATTGATTTCCTTAGTCGCCTTCTACGACATCCACGGAAGGAAATGGAGTGACGCTATTCTTAATCCGGCGCCACACGGAACTGTCTATCTCGGAGGGGTTCATCAACATTCATTAGTCGCTACATGCAGGCACGCCGGTTTCGATTCCAAAACGTTCCCCTTAGTGAAAGTTGTTTGTATTGAAGAGTAGCATCCCCCATTTTCGGATGGGGATTTTGTTACACCTAATAATGCGGTACACTTGTACATTTTGCATATTTTTGTATGTAAGTGTAAAGTGGTTAAGACGAGCACTAGACATAATAAAACTGAATTTGCAGAGAGATCTGAGATCCGTCGGCATCCAAATTTCAATAGAGATCGAACAAGCTACAGCATGGGAACCAGTGCTTAAGTGTACGAGACCCCCTTGCTAGAAGTGTGACTGTAGATTTAATATTAATTTTGATAACTAATAAACAATATTTTTGAGTTTATATAAAATAATTGTTCTGTAGATTGAATTTTAACTTCAATAACTAATAATCAATATTTTTGTGTTTATATAAAATTATTGTTTTGCCATTGAAAATTTTAAAATTAGCCAAAATATTTTTGGAACGGAACTTAATAATTTTCTGCGGAGTGTAGTAAACTTACAGTTATGCTTTCAAAAATACGCCTGTCACCTCAGTCTACCGAGAACACGGCACTTGCAAAAGTACCGAAACGTCGGAAAATTGTAAAACGAAAAACATTTACGAGTGAATATCCGTGCAAATTCAGTTTTTATTATGTAGAGTCAATTAAAGGTGACTAGGCGAGAGCACTCACCGGTTGCCCCAGTCGAGCTTGGCGACGAGCCGCAGCCGCAGCGCCCGCGTCTGGTCCTGCGTGAGCGTGCCGGCCAGCAGCGCGCGCCGCCCCGCCAGCAGCTCGCGCATCACCTTCGCCACCGCACTGAAGCGGTAGCTTTCGCGCTCCTGGGACGAGGGAAACAAAGAGCTATTTACAAATGTACCTTAAAATATAAGTTTCCAACTATAACTTACGATCTTTAAAGTATGTAAATGGTTTGTAGATGTTTAACTAGCGCTAACAAATTACCCCACGTTCAATTGTGGGATGGCGGGCGGGGCTTGTCAACTGTGTTACCAATCAGAGCAAGTTCAGTATTACCCGGCAAAATATCTATGCACCTGCCGCAATCAGACCGCCACCTTGCGAAGTACCTAGATATTTCGACGGGTTATACATCAATGAAGTCATTGGTTTGACGTTTTTGTACAAAACCAACCATCAGTTACGCTGTCATTTACTAGAGCCCAACGTTCACGTCAAGCATGGCGCAAAGAATGAACCAATCACAGAGTGATGTACTCTGCAGCACATCTTGCGCTCATTTCATTGGTAGAGAGTAATCGAGAGGATTGGGGCCCTTTTTGAGTGTGAATTTTGTAAAGAGAAATACTTCTATTTGTCTATAAATAGTACCGATAGTGACGCCTTTAGAATTGCTACTTTAAATTTTAAAAAATGTCTCTTAACTGTAAGATGAATAGTTGGGGGCCCAACCCGGATCCTACATATCAGTATCTTGACACAATACTACAGACATACCAACGTTTGGTGAAATTAACCTCAATATTTTGTATGTTACATTTTCACAGTATTTTTCATTATAGGGGGTATACTTTATTGCAGTAACAATTATTTCACAGCTTTAAGTAACATTATTTATGTTAAATGGTTTTAATATTTTCATTTATTTTTGTGATACATATAATTATTTTTGAAGAAACTTTAATTGAGTCCCATACCTACACGCTAAATCTTAAACACCATGTTGCCCTTAGACACACAGGTCAGGACTACTTTTTTGCATTGCTGCTCAAAGAAAAGCGCAATACAATGTTGTGTCACAATGAAATATAATCAATAGATTATTAATGAACTATAGAATTGAGAAAATGTATTACTCCTGAGTTCCTGACTGGTACTGTTAGTTTTTAGGGTTCCGTACCTCAAAAGGAAAAAAACGGAACCCTTATAGGATCACTTTGTTGTCCGTCTGTCCGTCCGTCCGTCCGTCTGTCAAGACCCTTTTTCTCAGGAACGCGTGGAGGTATGAAGCTGAAATTTATATCAATTACTCAGGTCTACTGTCCCTTGAAGCTGTGAAAAAATCAAACTTCTAAGCCAACGCAATCAAAAGATACAGCCGTTTATGCCGCAAATTTTCGACACTTGCAAGGGAATCAAAACCTACAGGGTGCTTCCCGTGAACTCAGAATCTTGAAATTTGGTACGAAGCAACGTCTTATAGCATAGATAAAGGAAAAATTACGAAAACCATACATTTTTAGTTACATCACATAATATATTTTTTTTTAATAATTTTAAACTTACTACCCATTTCCTCATAAACGCGTAGAGGTATTAAATTGAAATTCAAATGAACGAACTTTGTAAACCTTGCAGGTTTGTACGGAACCCTCGGTGCGCGAGTCCGACTCGCACTTGGCCGGTTTTTTCCTTAGAGCTGCAGTCACAAAATGCTTATTTTTTGTTAGAAATGAGGCAGAAACAAAGTATAATCTTATCTAAGCAAAGTTTAAAAACTATAACATTTTTATATATGACTATTACGGACGACGAGAGAGTAGACGGACTGTTTAGAATAATCTAGATGCTAGGTGCAGATAGATTACGTGATAGGTACTTATGTAGGTATGTAGAAACAAGGGAACCTTCCAGAACTATCTATGTGCTAGAGAGTGTATGTCCCTCTGTTAAGCAGAGATAGAAGGGTATTCTGGAATGTTCGATAGTCTTCTAGAACCTATTTCTAGTTAGAACCTATATTCTGTAATGTTCTACAGTTTTTTAGTAACTTCGACGTCTTTCTGGGTACTTCTCGAAGTTTCTAGATAGGCCAAGTAGAGTTATTAATTATTACATACTCGATCACTCGGGAACATACTAGAAACCTCCGAGAATTATGGAAAGATATCGAACCATCTCGAAGTGTTTGAGTGAGATAGACATATTTGTTAGAAAGAGATAACAAGTGTGTGAGTGAGATGGATATATGTTAGAGAAGGATAGGTATAGTGTGCGAGTGAGATAGATGCCGTGTTGCGCCGGATTAAGAATAGCGTCACTTCATTTTCTTCCGTGGATGTCGTAGAAGGCGACTAAGGAAATCAATTACCAGGAGACGGGCAGCAGCATCTTCCTGAGATTCCAACCGCATACTGCGATCGCCAACCCGCCTGCCAAGCGTGGCGATTATGGCAAAACCTCTCATAGTTATGAAAACCATGGTTATGAAGGAGGCCTATGTCCTGCAGTGGGCGTCAAATGGCTGATGATGATGATGATGAGATAGATATATTTGTAAGAAAGAGATAACATGTATGGGTTTGGTATAAATAACGGGGCCCGCGGCCCTGCAGTGAGTTGATAATCAGGAATGGTTGATAGTTAACAAATAGAAATGGTCGAGTTGACAGTCAGTAAAAGTTGATATCAAGAGTTGAAAACGAGTAGTTGAAAAGTTACAAGTGAAAGCGACATGAACTGTGATTGAAGATTAATAAATGGATAGTTTTAAAGGTAAAATCTAGGTCCACTTCAATTATTTTTCTATGTATAATATGGACAAAAAAAAAATTGTGCCATAAAAAAGTCTACATTCAGTGGGCTTAATACTAAATAGTATTTTCACTTCTCATGCTCGTAAAGTTCGACTTTAAGCCGTGCGTAGACGACATAAAATCGCTTTCTAAGCTCTAGTGCAGTCATACTCAACGTGCGGCCCGCGGGCCACATGCGGCCCGCCAGTCTTTTCTTTGCGGCCCAAATCGCGGTTTAGCAAAGTATTTTTTAAGTAGTATTACTGATAACGATTCAAAACAATGCAAAAATAAGTTTTTTTTTTCAATTTACTCTTGCTTTCTCCTTGTTGCGCGCACACAGAACACTGAAAAATAATAATGTGGCTGCGGCTTGGTGGTTGTTGCAACGCGAGGGCAGGCGGGAGACGAGGCGCCGCGCTGCGACATCTCGTCCCGCGCCGCCCACGCCCGTGCCGTCGCGTCGTCGCTCAGTCTTTAACCAAGAGCTTGCGATTGTGCACGTATCGCCTTTTGGAATTTTGTTTATCGAATAAAGTAGTCGTGTTACGGCTGATACGCAGTTACGTGTTCTTTGTGCCTAGAATTTAATCAAAATGGCTGGTGTGTCTTCAAAATCAAAACGTAAGCTTCCTGACGAAAATAGATTGTTTCAAGACAATTGGGAAGAGGAATATTTTGTTGTTCTTAACAAAACCGGTTCAGCTACATGTTTGATCTGTCGCGAAAGTGTGATATTAAAAAAATATAATATTGCGCGACTTTATACTACGAAACACAAGACGTTAACCGATAGTTTTTCAGTCGGATCTGCATTACGAAAAGAAAAGTTACATTATTACAAAAGGTCGTTGCAGCAACAGCAAAATGTTATGGCAGTGTCAATGTCACAAGATGTAGCGGTGACAAGAGCGTCCTACGAAATTTGTTACTTACTAGGAAAACATATGAAACCATTTACTGACGCTGAGATTATGAAAGAGTGTTTTATAAATGCTTCAAATATATTATTTGAAAAGTTTAGCAATAAAACACAGGTAATATCACAAATCAGGCAACTACAGCTCTCAGATTCCACTTGCGTCAGGCGAATTGAAGATATTTCGAAACATATTTTTGACCGCATCCTAGAGGATGCGAGCAACGAGCTATGGAAAGGGCTATGCTCGGAATTTCTCTACGAGATCGAATCAGAAATGATGAGATCCGTAGACGAACGAAAGTCGTCGACATAGCCCAGCGGATTAGTAAGTTGAAGTGGCAGTGGGCGGGGCACATAGCACGCAGAACTGATGGCCGATGGGGCCGAAAAGTTCTCGAATGGAGACCACATATCGGCAAGCGCAGCGTGGGACGACCAGCCACAAGATGGACAGATGACGTCATTCAAGTGGCAGGAAGACGCTGGATGCAGGCCGCTTCCAACCGGTCTTTTTGGAAATCCATGGAGGAGGCCTATGTCCAGCAGTGGACTTCTTGTGGCTGAATGATGATGATGATCCTAGAGGACTTAAAAAATTGTAAATATTTCAGTTTAGCATTGTATTCCAGCACTGATGTTTCATCAACGTCACAATGCTCTATTTTTGTACGATACTGTACTGAACAAAATACCGTTCGCGAAGATTTTCTAAAATTTCTACCAATGAAAGGTCAAACCAGAGGAACTGATTATATTGAAATTATTTGTACTTTTATAGAAAAAAATAATATTGATATAAAAAACTGGTATGTGTATGCACGGATGGTTGCCCATCTATGACTGGATCTGATGTTGGGTTTATTGCACTCTTGAAAAAGAAATACGACTTAAAATATCTATTATCATTTCACTGCATCATACATCAAGAAAACCTTGCAGCACGTATCGCCGTGCCGGAAATTGACACCAAAATGAAAACCGTTGTAAACATCGTTAATTTTATAAGATCACGAGAACTTAACCATAGAAAATTTAAAAGTTTGTTACAAGATTTAAATAGTGAGTATGGCGATGTACTTCTACATACCGGAGTACGATGGCTGAGTAGAACAAAAGTTGTAGAACGGTTTTACGCTTTAAGGCACGAAATAATATTATTTCTACAGCAAAATAATAAAGTTTACAAAGAACTTGAGCAAGACAGTTGGTGGTGTCTTTTAGCATTTCTTTGCGATATTACAGAAAAACTTGGTGACCTTAATTGTCGTTTACAAGGCGAGCACAAAATTATTTCTCAAATGTCAAGTAAAGTGTTTGCTTTCGAAGACAAACTTAAGATGTACATAGAAGAAATAAATAATAAAAAACTACATAACTTTCCAACAATGGTAAAAGCTCAACAAGATGGAATTGACGTATCCCCAGAAAACCTGGCTAATATTTCTAATTACTTAGTTTCTTTAAGCAACGAATTTCAGAAAAGATTTCAGGATTTACGAAGAATAAAGAAATGTCTTCTATTGATTGAAAATCCCTGGCACTTAGAAGTAGCCACTACTACAGACCTTGCGGCATTGGGGTTTGATATTGCAAAATTATCTGATGAGCTGATTGATTTTAAAAATGACACCAATTTGGAGGCGATTTTTAAAGTAAAAAGAGAGGCAAATCAATACGAAGAATTCTGGAAATTAGTACCAGATAACTTTAAAACTCTAAAAAATTGCGCTCACTTGCTCTTCACATTGTTTGCTTCAAAATACCTGTGTGAATCCTCATATTAAAAAATGAAATATGAGAAAAATGTCTACAGGTCTCGGCTTACTGATTCACACTTAGTTACGTGCCAGATTTATTTAGAATTGTCAAAAGTTTGTCTCAATGTCAAAAATCACATTAGTTTTTAAATAAATGCTTAATTTAATAAATGCTTAATTTCACATGTATTTACTGTCGTTTAATTATATTAGTAGGTAAATCAATGCGGCCCACAAGATGTAACAGTAGCGATAATGTGGCCCAGGGTAAAAAAAGGTTGAGTATGGCTGCTCTAGTGCATAAAGTAATTGTTTCTTCTAAAACTACGATAATGAGAATCAACAGCCAAACAGAGTCAAAATATATTGCAAAATTTAATTGAGCAGTAAAATTTCGCAGAATATTGAAACTTGTTGTTTTATTTTATTCTTGCTATAACTATTTGAATTCCGTACGTTTTCCATAATTAAATTAATGAAATCAGATAAAATCGGAGTTGATTATTGTTTAAAAATGCACCGAAATGTTTTTATGTATCTAAAACTTAATTCACATGGTAAAAATTAAAAAGTTATTATTTATGTTCCTTCACTGTATGACGATTTTGTTGCGCGAAATTTTCCTCGCAACCGAAGTGAAAAGCAGAGTGTATAACTGAGGCCTAAATATCCATTTTTATCGGATAAAAATGGATCGCGTTAAGCCCTTGTTGTACAATCTATTTATTCTAGCCAACCAAGAGGCGACATGGAGGAAACGGTGGCATGATATTCTAATGTTTTAAAACATGTGAAATAATCTCCCTAGGGTCTTAAGGCTGGATTTTCCGAGCACACGGATTTGTAAGGGACTTATTGCGCTGCGCGAGCGAACGTTTGGAGGAAAAGTAGGAATTTTTGAAATTACAGAAATACAAACCCTATTAATAGAATTTTGACGCCCGACGTCATTAACACATTCATTTATAGTCATTTAAATAATTTTTTAATATCCAATACTCAGTGCAGCTCACATAAAACCATATAAGATAAGATAAGATAAGATAAGATAGCCTTTTATTTCTCTTTACACCTTAATACATCAAAATACAATTTTACATGCACATGCACTTCTTCGTACCTACTATTTAAATAATACAATTTATTCCTATTTCCTTTTTGTTACATTATTTTGATTTCTCCAATTAACACATTTCACATCAATTAAGTTAATATATATTCTAATCATGTTAAATATTTAAATAATCCAGATATATTCGAATAATTTCAATATTAAATTTCTATAACATTTCAACATAAATAATCATGTTCACATTTCTCAGTTTTACATTTGTAACTACATTACTTCTCCTAGGAACTCCGAAGGCGACTTGCAACCTTTTGTTTTTATTTTTAAGAGCGCCCTCATTGGGCATAGGCCTCCTGCAGCTGTGTCCATATTTCTCTTTCGTGAGCCAATTTTATCCACTCTGGGCCTGCAATTGATTTAATGTCGTCTTCCCATCGCATGTACGGGCGTCCACGTCTTCTGTGACCTCCTTCTGGGCCTTTCCATTCTGTCACTTTTAATGTCCATCTATCATCTTTTAGTCTGGCTAAATGACCCGCCCATTTCCATTTCATAGTTTTAATATATTTTGCTACGTCTGTGACTTGTGTTTGTTTCCTGATGTTTTCATTTCGCGAAAACCATATAAAGCTTAAAAATTATAAAATATAATGACCGACAGCTGTATATAGGAATTTGAAAAGTATTTTCTTTTTCAGACTTTAAATACTATAAACCATTAGAGAGTAAAATGTATTTTTAAGACACCTGATTTAGGTGTGATGTCGGAGAACCGAGCCTTAAGGCTCCCTTTATTAATATTGAGTGTTTCATAAGAATATATTAATATCATAGTATTTATTTCAGATAAATCAAAATCCATAATACAAAATATCACATCAAAAGCCGTAAAAACCTAATACATATAAACAAAACAAACAAACAGCACACAAATTATCCCAAATTGTCCTTACGGTCAGCAACCGTAGATGTATTGATCAATGATACAATAGTGGTGTTTTAATATCAGGCCTTATTTTAACGACGTTATAGGGAATAAGGAAGAGGATATATACAACCATTCACTAACACAAACTAAAAAGGCATTTTTCTCCCAATAGTGAATATGCCGGTTAATGAGTTCTTGCAATAAGCCGATGATATAGATAGCTAGAAAACACCTACCTATATACCTAGGGTTCTACCGAGAGGGTTTGCATGACAAGGAAGAAGCCTGTGCCCAGCAGTGAACTCTATTTATGGGCTGGATAGATATAGTAACAATAAATACCTATTGTAAATTCATCATGCTTGGTAAGCAAGTTTAGCAATAGCTCATTCTAAAATCTGTTTGTGTTTTTGTGAAAGAGAACAGTCTCAATTCATTGAGTCACACCATAAACAGCTAACAAAGACTTTTGTGAATAATGTCAAGTAAACAGCAAAAAATTAACACCACAATTGAGTTTTATGATTACAGTTACTAATGACAATGAGATCATGAAGTAATAAATGGACAATCACAGCAACAACAACACATTGAACGCCTTTTTGTACCAGTTGAAACCCAGGGCCACTAGTTCGTAGCTATTTCCACCAACTGAACTACTTGTTTCAGTATCTCTCTCGTTTCAATATCACACTGTACTGTATCTCTTGTTTATTAACAGTGTTAAATAACAGTTAGACCAAATTACTTTAACTTTGCATGGACATATTTTGGGTCTCATTGTCTCGGGAAGCAGGATGTGACTTAAATTTTTTCTTATTTTAGTTTAGTCAAAATAACAAAAAGAAATTTTGTTCTTGCAAGTCCATTGTAAACTCATTCCCACTGCATGGATTTTAGTTGAAGTATATCTGTCGTGCCCTATACTCTGGGCTATGTAAGTTATATAATAAATACCTAACTTATATCAGTGGAACAATTTCTATACAATCCTTGTAAGCCCAGTACTTACCACATAGAGTTTCTTCCACAATCTGGCCCATTCTCTCAGGACACAAGCTATCTCCCTGACAAGAGGGTCATCCTTTGGTTCAGCAATTGCATTGGGACCAGTGCCCTTGATGGTGCAGGCTCGAGGGGAAATGACACAGGCCGGAAATATACCCCATGTTGACCTGTTTTTTGTGCAAAACCCACGATACCACCCTGTAAGATAATATGGTACAAGTTTAAAAACAAAGCTAATTGTTATTTACAATTCAATTCAAATATTTTTATTCATTATAAAAACAGATTGTTTACTAAATGAATGTCAAAGTTGTTACAATACTCTTTATGAAGAAGCCAAAATATATAATTCAAAAATAGGTACCTCCATTTTCCTCCAAAACCTGCACAGTATCACCAATCTCTAGCGGCAAACCACATCGAACGTCACCCTTCCAATTGTAAACAGCTGTAAGAGGAAATAATAATGCAAATAACATAAAGTGACAATAACCAAAGGCAGAGGTCAGACCGTGAGGTTCTGATTAACCTGAGGCAAATGTAGCTTACCAATAAGTGTGTACGAGACACACCTATTGGTATGCTACGTTCGCCTCGTGTTTGTTAACTAAAGTAATCAATTAAATGCTAGTAAATAAATAAAAAAATGTGTTACATAAAAAATCTCCTTCAAGTCTTTGTGTTATGTGTTACAAATTGTCACCAGATTGAACAATATAATATTGTCAGACACAGGGTTAATGATCAATCGGCTATTATTATAATGAAATGATAAACTTTATATTCTTAACATACACTACACTTCCGCCCGGATAGGATATTGCTGATTGAAGTGCATACTTAGAACTTACCGACGGCAAATTTACATGACTTCGATGGGATCCACATCTTTATGGCATCAAATTTATATCGCGGTGATCGTGCACAGTACGATTTTCAATCATTCATCGTAAAAACAATATTATTTGCATTATTACAATACTTTTTTCCGGAAAATATCACGAAACCCGAATAAAATATTGACAAACTGATTTTTTTATTGTTAGTATTGCCAGTTTTTGACAACAGATTTTATATTTGCGCAATGAAAACAAAGTCATGATCAAACACAGATGTTTACCTGAGACTAAGCGCGTCCGCTCCATCGCAAAACGACTGAGTGCATGCACACCACGCCACGCGCGCGAAATAGAGTGCGACAAACTTATCTGACCCGGTGAAGCCGTCATTTTTCTCATAGTAAACTTGACGTTTCCATACTATATTTGACACCTCTACCGGGTCAGATAACTTTGTGGCACTATACTAGTCTAGTGAGTGGCGACTTCCCGTACAAGGTGGAACGGATGCGTACGCAACCGCATAACCAATGTGTGAATACTACTTATCGGTATCATGTCAATCATTACTTAATCTGTGAAATGTTAATTAAAAAAAACTGACTGACAGGACACATCTAAAATAAACAGAAAATAAAAAAACACGAAAAGTTAAAAACTTGTTGTATATAAATAAATTTAACTCAAATTAGCCTGACTCAACGCAATATGAGAGTAATTGTAAAAAAATTGCAAGGCGGTGAATGTAGTGTAGATGTAAGTAAATTAATTCATAACCTAATCCCTTGAAACTGGCTAACCTACCTACCTAGGTATATAATTCTTACGTCAATTTACCTCATTTTCTGAAATGTAACTTAGAGGTAACACGTTTAAGGGTTGGTGGGTAAAGTTGCCGCATCCAGGACTAGATCCCCTATATACGCCTTTAAACCCAGTGTTTTTACTTTCCATTGATATACACCCATCTACTTATTTCAGGTACTTCCAACAATGTTGGTATCAGAAATAAAAAAGGATATCGCAAGAAAACTGGGTATACCACCTGAAGAGCAAAAACTTCTATTATTGGGAAGGACACTAGCTGACGAACAGACAGTCCAATCTTATACCTCAATAAAGGATGGTACAAAACTAAACTTAGTTGTTAAAAAGCCCGATGGTGTGTATGAAGCATCCTTGAAGTACTTTAAGAGGAGTGGAATGCCAGATAATGAGGCTGTCAGTGCTGCCAACCGCCTTGTTAGGGTCCTTGAAGACAAATTTAACAAGTACTCATGGGATGACTTAGACAGACTCGCACATGACTGCTTGAAAAGTGAAGGAGCAATGGACTGTGAAGCAATGGCTGTGAATGGTTATGGGCCATAATGATTTGTGGATAAAGACTATCAGTAGGTCCATAAAACAGAGTTGGGCCATATCTATTTAACAAGAAATGACACAGAGCTCATACATTCAATGGGTAGATTTTATGGCAGTTCTAAGGTGTGTTCATAAAATGTAGGATGACAGTTTGAAATATTTTTTGTGTTATCTTACACTTCCTGTTTTTTAAGGTATATTTTTTCTGAAAGTTTTTACAATAACACTTTTATGAGCACTATGCATTTTTATGTTACAAAAGTGTTACTTTAACACAAACTATTTGAAATCATCACATGTTTTTTTTTACTTATTATTTTGAAGTACCTAACAAAACCCTATAAACAGCTGATGTATTATCTTACTAATTGAAGATATCTATTGAGGTAGAGCGGGATCAACAACAGTAAGTATGACATTCATTAATGAGATGATTGAGAAAGACTAACTGCTCAGTTACCTAGACTTGAAATTTGAGCACTTAGCCACTTGGGCCATTTCTTATTTTAAATCAAAGTATTAAAAATAACACAAACTATAACTTAATCAACGTTACAAGTAAAATTCTGTCTGCTTAGCCAAAATTCATCTTTTCATTGCGTTCAATCTTCAAAGGTGGTAGTCACTGGGTTAAAATACACACATTATAATGTACTAAGTATAGGGCCTAGGTACCTTTTTTAAGTTTTATCAAATAAAAGTCTATTGTATGTAATTGAGACTTTATTTTATTTCAAATTCATTGTATTTTTAAATGGCAAGTTACACTAACACTTGAGACAATCTATACAACAGTGGGTCTATATTTTTAGTCAGCAATATATCACCCAGCCTTTTTTTTTCTTGGCAAAAAGGGTAAGTACATTGAAACTTAATAACCTTAAAAATAACAGAGAACATTCTTCATTCCCGTGTTAACTTTGGACTAATGGGAACAATCGGACCTTTCGATCTTTCACACAGCAAATGACAATGTTGATCTCATACAATTCAATGGCTTGGTTTCACAAACATATTATGGAGTTTGCCATCAATTTACTGATTTAGCATATTATTTATTTACTGCACAGCTATCAATATAGACAGTCCTGTCACTAATGCCCGGTTCCTATATCAAAGAATTCCAGTGCTGTTTGAAATAGAAACAGTAAACGCTGAAATAGTATCATTGTCATATGCACACTTCTCTACTTTCTATTATTGTATGTAAGCATATTTGTGGCAATAAATCATTCATTCATTCAAGAACGACTCATTTTGCTTACGGATGGTTAAAATATCTACTCAAGTATTCCTCTTCAAACCGGTTTCGAATAACATACTGTATGTTAAATTTATGGAGATAACAATTTGTAAGGTTCCTAACAATTTTTTAAACATCAACCAGCTTTTCAAGTTACGAGACGCTTTTTAAGGATAAGTTACCGATTACCAATAACGATTCGTTAAATATAGGAACTGGGCATAAACTGCCATCTTATCGGAGAGCAAGAAACCACAAATTAATTTCTCAAGTCTTATCTTGAGGTGCTTCTCAAACAAACCTAGATACAATCACAACCATTTAAAATGAGTAAGATACTTTAGTAAATCTTAATTCATTCCTCCTTTCTACAGTAATATCATTGCCAACATTAATCATAATCTTATGACAATAGGTACAGTAAAATTATAAATGCACTTCAAAATCTATCAATATACTGATTGATAACATCGATGCTAATGTACATTGGGCGAGTATCTCCCCAGTTTAGATTGGTGACTCGAATCAGAATTTGCAACACTGTTAAGCTTGTCATCTACAAAAATCAGTCAATCTGAATCACTTTCTTCCTCGGGCGAAGACTCAGATTCGGAAGTGTCAGGATGGTTCTTTGTGATTTCAATGCAGTTATCAACATCAATCAGTCTTTTCAGTGATCGCCCTGTTGACAAGAAAACTTTTCAGTAATTTATCACATCACTAAAATGTTTTTACATTAACTTAGAAAAGACCTGGAAAAATATTTTTTATTTTTTTAATTGGCACTGGGTTGTTTTTTAGTGCTGAATGAATTGAAATTAAATAGAAGAATCTTCAGCAAATAGTAAAAAAAAAATACTATTAAAAACTTCTTAATTACATAAGCAGCACGACCCACTGTAGTGCACAGGCCTTCTCTCAGGGAGAGAGTATGGGCTTAATCACCACGCGTGCCCACCGCGGAATGGCGATTTCAAGCGCTGAGGTATGTGAATAGCACAGACGCTCAGGTTTCCTCACGATGTTTTCTTGGAGATTTTATAAATCTCCGTGTGGCGCCAGATTAAGAATAGCGTCATTCCATTTCCTTCCGTGGATGTCATAGAAGGCGACGGGAAATCAATTACCGGGAAACGGGCAGCAGCGTCTTCCTGAGATTTCAACCGCATACTGCGATCGCCAACCCGCCTGCCAAGCGTGGCGATTATGGCAAAACCCCTCATGGTTATGAAATCCACGGAGGCCTATGTCCTGCAGTGGGCGTCAAATGGCTGATGATGATGAATATTAAATATTAATTGGAAGTTTACTGTACTGGACAGTGTTACGCATTAGGTACAATGAGTTTTACCTGTAAGTGTAGTAAGTAATCTGTTCTCGTTGCCTGGAGGCATATTGATTGGCCCAAGTCTCTTTGCCAACTCACGGGCCCTATCGGCACCTGAAACTATTTCGAAAAAGGTCAGTCAAATGAAAACACTATCAATGAACTCGGGCCTAATTATGTGCACCAAATCCTGTCGAAATCCAAACGTTTGCGAGAGCAATTTGTATGGAATTTGACAGTAGATAATTGGAATTGTTTAGGATTTGCTGCGCGTAATATAGGGGCTGATTATGCGCTGAATACCTCTGACACCCTCTTGACTGTCATCCTCAGCCATGGAAACTCGCTCAGTTCTATACACGCCACTGACCAAATCCCACACGAATAAACACTGAAAACAAAAATAAATCGTTTCAATAAACTGCAATAGACTTGACTTTAAAAGTTCTACTAATCTCACTGTTAGGTATACATGGGATTGAAATACGGCTTACTTCGTCCTACGTGCGGAGGAAAGGGGGGTAATGGTTGAATTTGTCTTACGTAATAAATTAACAACTTCATAGGGCCTGTTTCATAGAACTAAAATTCATGGTTTACTATGACAATTCTATGTACTATGCGGTTCAAATGCTGTTAGGATTCGTATTCGTATCCAGCCTTTTTCAGTTGCGTTACGCCACAGTGATGACTTGCAGGGTCAGAAAAACAGGCAGATAAGATGAATGTTCCCGAATGACCGACTACATAATAATAGAATACTTGACCAGTCTAGAAACTTCGGGAAGTACCTAGAAAGACGTCGAAGGTACTAGAAAACTATAGAACATTCCAGGATATCTTCTGGAAGTGCCCAGAGTCACATCTAAGATACTAGAAACAGTTTCTTGAGGACTATCGAACATTCCAGAATGTCTTTCTATCTCTGGCTAACAGATAGCTCTGTCTCTTTCTAGCACAAATATTATTCTGGAAGGTTCTCTTGTCTCTACATACATAAGTACCTATCACGTAATCTATCTGCACCTAGCATCTAGATTATTCTACACAGTGCCGAAGCAAGTTTTATGATGGAGCGAGTTCCAATTATGGCGCCCCCCTTGCTCGCACCTAGTAATACCAGTTGTGCGTGCATGTGCAAGCATGAAACTGACAAGATGGCGACAAGATTTGTCCATTGAAAACAGCTTAGTATGCTCGTAGTACTGCACTCCTGTAACGGAATGCTCCGCCCGCGCACTCGACACGCGCTCGCTCGACAAAAAATTCATGCTCGTATAACTGCACTCCTGTAACGGAATGCTCCGCCCGCGCACTCGACACGCGCTCGCTCGACAAAAAATTCATGCTCGTATAACTGCACTCCTGTAACGGAATGCTCCGCCCGCGCACTCGACACGCGCTCGCTCGACAAAAAATTCATGCTCGTATAACTGCACTCCTGTAACGGAATGCTCCGCCCGCGCACTCGACACGCGCTCGCTCGACAAAAAATTCATGCTCGTATAACTGCACTCCTGTAACGGAATGCTCCGCCCGCGCACTCGACACGCGCTCGCTCGACAAAAAATTCATGCTCGTATAACTGCACTCCTGTAACGGAATGCTCCGCCCGCGCACTCGACACGCGCTTGTTCGACGAAAAATTCATGCTCGTAGTACTGCACTCCTGTAACGGAATGGTCCGCCCGCGCACTCGACACGCGCTCGCTCGACAAAAAATTCATGCTCGTATAACTGCACTCCTGTAACGGAATGCTCCGCCCGCGCACTCGACACGCGCTTGTTCGACGAAAAATTCATGCTCGTAGTACTGCACTCCTATAACGGAATGCTCCGCCCGCGCACTCGACACGCACTCGCTCGACAAAAAATTCATGCTCGTAGTACTGCACTCCTGTAACGGAATGCTCCGCCCGCGCACTCGACACGCGCTCGCTCGACAAAAAATTCATGTTCGTAGTACTGCACTCCTGTAACGGAATGCTCCGCCCGCGCACTCGACACGCGCTCGCTCGACAAAAAATTCATGCTCGTAGTACTGCACTCCTATAACGGAATGGACCGCCCGCGCACTCGACACGCGCTCGCACGACAAAAAATTCATACGCACACAGAATGGCCAATCCCGCCCTCCCGCCGATCGGCGGTACCTCAACCCACCCCGCACTAGGTTATTTCTGTTGTTTATTTGTCACACATAAATTTTACAGCTAAGGAGGTAGGTTAAACTAAATAGTAAACTAAACTAATCAAATATACCGCCCCGGGACCCGTGTTCCCAAAAGTTCCCATGACGCTAGCAGCGTTCCCCCGCTGCACCGCCAGGGAAATTGGGTATGCCCCGGAACGATGGTCATACCCACGACTTCTCAGGCGCCGACCGATTTCCCTAACAAAAACTCTTCCCTCATCCCCTCCCATTGTTTCCACAGCCAGTGGGACGAACAAATAATGAAGCATAAGCTGGCAATATTTCCTTATCCGCCGCTTCAGCAGCGGCACCCGCAGATGCAGCTGTCAAACCCAAATGGGAAGGCGCAAAAGTGCAAACGCACGTTGCGTCCCACAAGAGGCTCCGACCCTTCTCCCATGGCACCAAGATGAGACCGTCCGGGCGCTTACCATCACTGCGGCACAACCCTGGTGGCTCAAGAACCGAATATTTCTTATTATTTCAAATTGATTATCTACATTTTTTCTCTTTTCATTCGTAAATGTCGTATTTTCCTATTATAAATAATTGGTACTAATTAATGAGGCGTTTTCTTAAAAAAAAACTTAGTTCTCACAGAGAACTATATGGCAATAGTGAGAAGACCGGTTTCGGATCGGTTGTAAATGTCGAATATTTTTCTAGTTTTCTATTTTATCTGTGACGTGAAATAAAGTTTTTATTTAACTTGTTTGAAATAAAAGACCTTATGTAAGCTATTTTGTAGTAGATAAACATACGAATTGATACGCATTGATTTATTTTTTGGTGTTATGAAATGAAAAAAATATCAGTTTTTTAGGGTTGAATAGCCAAAAAGAGCCCTTAGGCTCCTTAACTTATTGCTAAAACTCCGCTGTCCGTCCGTCCGTCCGTCCGTCCGTCCGTCCGTCCGCCTGTCTGTCACCAGGCTGTATCTCATGAACCGTGATAGTGAGACAGTAGAAATGTTCACAGATGGTGTATTTCTGTTGCCGCTATAACAACAGATACTAAAAATAGAACAAAATAAATAACTAAGGGGGGCTCCCATACGACAAACGTGATTTTTTGCCATTTTTTTCTCGAGCTTTGTGTCTAATGTTGTATAGATAATGGTACGGAACCCTTCGTGCGCGAGTCCGACAGTTTTTCTTTTCTCCGTACTGTTTACATTCCTTTGTGAATTCCTCAATTCTTGCCTCTCCTGTACTTCCTGCAGGTTGACTGGTAAAAAATGTCATTAGCATTAAGTCCACCTTTTGTACACTGTCTTTGTGCAATAAAGAATTAATAATAATAATAATTTGCCATAGACTGCCCATCCCGTTGCCACCCTATTGCCATCTAGTGCGCTCATCCGATTTTTTTTTTTTTTTTTTAAGAATACGCCTTATAAAAAATGGTTAGACGCTGTGCCTAAGTGATAAGATAAGGTAAAATCGATATCTTTATTTAACTCTGAGGTACAATATCTGTCACATATTAGGAGGACCCCGACCGTAGGCAGCGCCCCCAATTGGTTTTCCTTCTTTTTCTCAACAAATAAACAAGATTTCAAACAATCATCAATTTATTGTTGTTTTATGTTGCTTCAAAGCATTAACATTTATTATTTTAATTCTATTGTGGTTATTATTCACTTAACCGCCATGTCGAATGTATAAGTAGTTGTCAAAGCGATAATTTAGTATGGCGTGTCCGGGGTGTGTCGCATCCAAAATATTGAAAAAGCGAGGATAATTTTTGACCACTGGGGCGCCCCCTGGAACTTGGCGCCTGGAGCGGCCGCTCCGTTCGCCCTATGGTAGGGCCGGCCCTGATTCTACACAGTTCGAGTACACTCTCGCCGTCCGTAACAAGTATAATTTAAAAAGAAATACTTCCGATGAAGTTATATTCGTCACTCACGTGTCACGCGCTTTCGTTGCTAACGGTACTGACAGGGGTCAGTTGACGTCATATGCCGCTCCATTCAAAAAGGTGGTGTCCTAACAGCATTTGAACCGGATAATAAATTGGAAAGTCGATCAGCCTGCAGATCAACAAGTAGACTCTGCTACGCAATGTACCTCGAATAAACTACGGATTGCAGTTTTACTCGGCACTTGTACTTTTAAAACTTTCATGGTTGTACCTACATCTAGACGACCCGAAATATGCAAAAAATTCTGGAATTCAAATAAATTAGTAGTTGTGGTTTACTCAAATAAATTAGTGAACCGTTTCCTTTACAATTAAGCCTAATGGTTATTGTTAATGTGCTTTTGTTTCTTCGAGCAATGACCTTGAAAAATGTGATTTTGAGAAATGCTAGGAGCATTGATGAGTTTGTTCTATTATCATCATAATTTTTTAGCCGATACACGTCCCACCGCAGGGCACAGGCCTTCTCTCAGAGAGAGAGTATGGGTTTAATTGCCACGCGTGCCCACCGCGGATTGGCAATATCATGCACTGAGGTATGCGAACACCTCAGACACTCAGGTTTCTGTCAGGGTCTTCAGGTGGCTGTATGATGATGATGAGCTTAATACTAACGAGTATTTTCTTTGAGCTAACCTTGGGTTATGCAGTTAGTGCCAGGAAAGAAAACTTATAGCGAAAACTTACTTAGACCATAGTATAATAAAAATACATAGTTATAACATTCGGGAGGCCGTGAGTTGAAATCCTGGCATGTACGAAAGACTGTTTTGTAAGTTACGTACATTTGTGAAGTTGTAGTAGCAATACCACTCGCTATCGTGACGGAAAACATAGTGAGGAAACCTGAGTGTCTGAGGTGTTCACATACCTCAGGGCTTGCTACGTACAATAGCCCAGCTATGAGGCTAAGTCCGGTCTAGCTAACTATGGTTTACTATGACAATTCGATGTACATAGGTAAAACTATGAAGTGTAGCTTAGTTTTTTTATGAAACGCGGTCCCGGATTGGCCTCTTAAACTAATAGAAACTACACTAGTCGATACAGAACCTCAGCGGCATACTGTATGCGGTGCACCAGGCACCCGGCGCTGACTTCCTTGCAGGCTTCGCACTCGCCCGCGCCGCCATCGCTGTCGCTCGCCCACAACCACATGGCGCATAGCTGGAAATACAGACCAAAGTGAGCCTTATGACGAAGAGAAGCTCTGTGAGCTTCAGTGTAAGACCAGATAAGTTTTTTTTTAGGGTTCCGTACCCGAAGGGTGCCAAACGGGATCCTGTTACTAAGACTGTCCGTCTGTCTGTCCGTATGTCTGTCTGTCTGTCCGACTGTCTGTCTGTCACCGGGCTGTATCTCATGAACCGTGATAGCCAAGCAGTTGAAATTTTCACCGATGATGTATTTCTTTTGCCGCTATAACAACAAATACTAAAAACAGAATAAAATAAATATTTAAGGGGGCTCCCATACAACAAACGTTGTCTAAAGACAGCGCTCGGCATCTAGATAAGCAGCCTATATACGTCCCACTGTAGGGCACAGGCCTTCTCCCAGGGAGAGAGTTGGGCTTAATCCAAGAACGTTTTACCCAATGGACACGACACAGTTGACGTTTTCCTAGTTTCCCCGCGTGCCACTTACCGTGTAAAAATTAACACAGTCCTGATATTGTCTTATCAGTATGACATGAGAGATTATAGAGAAAACATCAGAAGAAAAGTGCAAAAAAATATACGAAATGCGCCCTATTATTCTGTAAAAATTAAAGCAACAAAATAGTTAATGCTTCTTATAACTCGTAACTTTGATTTTATGCATCTGTTAGCGGTATTTCTTTGGTAAATTAATAAAACGTGCATCGTAAACAACATAAAATACCCCGAAATAAAAATGGTTCCTGCTTAAGGCTATTTATGCCACTTTCACATTAGCTGTATTTAGTGGTGTAATATTGTTCATTCAGACCTCATTCTGTGCTTTTTGGTTTTTTTTTCCTTGCGATAGGGTTTGACACAGTCGATAAAATCTTTCGATGTTTTAATTGACTTCTGAACATGACGTAGAAATCATTATTATCTTACTTAAATATCCATAAAATACTCGTTTGGTGTTTTATTTAAAACGTTTTATAGATTAGCAGTTGATCAAGCTATCAAGAAAAGTAAAAAAATAGTTGGTATCAGTTCATAAGGAACATTAATTTCAAACCGAATATTTACAAAACGCAAAAATCAAAGCAAAAAATACGGAGTTTCCTCTAAAATGTTTAGAGGGAAATGCGTTTTAACGGAACTTAGTGTTTGTGTTTTACAATAACTTTTGTTCTATGATTTCAAATCTAATTGTACCAAATGTCAGGGTTAACATAATTTCACATATTAAATTTGCGCTTATAGGATAGTATTAATCTCGCAGCCTCCGGTAAATCATTGTATTAAACAGAAGTATGTATATCCATTCTATTTATCATATCTCTATGTATAAAAATGAATGGCCGTTCGTTAGTCGCGCTAAAACTTGAGAACGGCTGGACGGATGTAGCAATTTTTTTTGTTGGTGTAAGTCAAGGTGAGAACAAAAAAAGTGATACGCGTCAACTAGTGTGTCATAAAAAAAGTAGGTACAAAAAAATCAAGCCGTAGAAAGACAGTTAAATGACAAACTATTATTGACGTATATCGGGCATTCATTTTATTGACAATAACTCTTCTTTTCCAATACAGCATTTGCTGCATTCGGATTTAATGTACTGTTATGCACCCCTGGAAGTACACGGACCAAGAATACCATAATAAGACTATCTTTTTTTAATATTTCAGTCGCATTTCGTAAGTGGCATTGAATTCAAATTACAAAAAAATCTTCAAAATCACTTCATTAGTTTCGTCAGATACAGCCTGTGAAAAAAATTCGTAAACTGATAACTATTTCTTCAGTAGGTATCGGTAATAAACCATACATTCCTACAATCTTTAGGTGAGAACGGTCATTTTTTAAGCTTTTGCTTCTTTGAAGTAGTTCAATTATTTATTTTATACCAAAGAAACGTTTTTATTTATCTAGGTTATCCATACAATTTTCCAGTTTTCAGTAAAAAAATAAGTTCATGGATTCCATGAAATTTACTAAGTTCTCGGTGACCAGTTTTAAAAACCACTAATAAAATGATTGCGAGAATAAGAAGAAACATTTGGCAAAAACTATCTTTAAAAAAATATTATTTTTTCGTAACATTTGCTTTAACCTCCTCAGTCCTAACATTGAAAATAACAATTAAAAACCATTGATATTTTCAAGGTCAGAACTGAGGAGGTTATGTATGTGTTTTCTTTGTGTGTGTGCGCGTTTTAGACCACAATTTAGTTTTTGTGTCATAGTCATACTTATTAGATATTATATAATATGTCATAGTTACGAGGTGATTTGTAAACCAAATAAATAAACGAAATTAGCTAGAAAACTCAATTCTTCTTTAGATTCGCAGTCCGGTTAACCGACTGGCAAATTACTGACAAATGGCCCGCAAAGATTAATAAAATAAAATGGGAATAATGGAAAGCAAACTGTTTTAGAGAAGTAAATACATATATAAATAACTACTTTTTTGATATTTGTTATTGCCTTCAAACTACTTATTACTTAAAATGTATTAAATAAAATTATTAAATTTCCGTTTCCCTCATTCATTCATTTCGTTGAATCATCACTTATCGATAATATTTTTATCGACTTTTCCAAGCTCTTAAGTCATAATTTGACATTGACAGCTACCTCCCGCCCCCCAAAAAGTGGTCGTCTGTGTTTTCCTATAAATTTTCGGTCATGTCATATCCTTTGGCTAAAACATCCTTGGCTTAATCACTGTAGCACACATTTATAGTTCAGAGGACTGTATTTTTAAGAGCTGATAATTAATTAAAACCGAGTTTTTCTGTATTTTAAGCCACATTATATAATCAAACAAACCGCGTGCGGGAGCGGCAAAGCACGAACTCCCATTTCAATAGTGACAACATGAGAATGTAAAACAAGGTTGCCACAATAAAAACATGGTAAAATAATCTATGTCGCGAACATCTTCCCGGCTCAGCACAAATATTTTGGTTACATAAATGAGAAGACAACAATAGTAACATAGACTATGTGATAAAAACTGCTTATAAGTTTTATTTTTTTAAGACTCGATAGGAAGAACAGGGGCCTGTTTCATAGAACTAGAATTCGTGGTTTACTATGGCAATTCGATGTACATTGTAAGGTCGATCAACCCACAGATTAACAAGTAAACGCTACTACGCAATGTACGTCGAATTGTCATAATAAACTACGAATTGTAGTTTTTTGAACTCGGCCCAGGATTCAACCAGTCCGAACTCGTTGTTAATCACCGGAACTCCGATTACTAGGCCTGTACGCATAAAATTCAAGCCGCAGACTTTCCAGATCACACGCATTGAGACCAACTCAAGTAGTTATTAAAACACACATAAATAACCTCACTTCTGCAACCTGGAAGGGTAGGCAGATCAGGGTTTGCTACTTGCCACGATCGCCGCCGGTTTCGGGTACTTTTTCTTTTTCTGTTAAAAAACTAAATCAAAATTTTCCAAAGCTGTCACTTACCCCAGAAAGGCAACCACTGGATTGGCACACGTCAATCACATGGCATCCCCAGTCGAAGCAGTAGATGAACTTCTTCCCATTGATCTTGCACAGTCTGCCGCAAACTTCGTTGCAGAGCAGTTCAGTGTCCAAAGATCTCTGCTGGGCCCTGATGGTGAGGGGCGGTAGTGCGTTGCCAGAAGTGAGCCTGATGCGGTCCCATGCCCCTGAGCCGACCGCCTGGAGTGGCATGTAGCAAGCACCGTTGGCTGTCAGGTGGAGCGCCACGTGGTATCCAGATATGCAGTCGTCTGGAAACACAGGCTTATTAATGTTATATCATTTTATTTGTAATTTCCGCCGCGCCCCTCGTTCGCCTGCAGTCAGAGACGAGCTGCCGACGACAAAATTACAAGTAAGTGTATCCCGAACAATATTAATAATGCTTACGAAAGTTTAAGTTCGAAAACAGTTAAAGCCATAAAGCAGTTTGAGTTAAGAAGCTTTTTGAAATAGAAAACTTTACACCGTAGATAGACAGGTTATTTCCGCAGTAAGCTGTGTAGAACATACATACCTTCAGAGTCGGTAAGTATAGATGTGATCTCGTCGTCGCTTTCGACAAAATACCGCGTAAAGAACTTGCTACATTTGGAATTCCCTGAATGCACGAGGTAGGGGTCTTGTGGGCTGACGGCGCAGTCAGAGAGGGTCTTGGAGGTGTTATCATGTACTGAGATGGTTTTTAAAGAGCCATCGTCCAACATCTCTGTTATTCGGTACTCAGATTCGCTATTCTGATCCGATTCCAAGGCTGAGAGGCAAGCGTGTTTGAGATCGGTACTGATGTCGGGTGAAGCAGCCCTGGGGCTGATCTGATTGTGAGCTCTCAGAACCACACTTTCGACTGGTGGCGACTTTGGCCGCTTGGGCGCGCCTTTACTAGTGCTGCCAATGAAGTATTTCCTGTTGCTCCTCAGAACCCGGAAGGGGACGATATTTTCGTTGTTGTCTTCGGAAAACTCGTACTTCTTATCCGCGAGGCGTCGTTTTCGAAACATGCTCAGTTTCTCGCATTTTGTTTCAGTTTCTTCGACAAACTCGTATGCTTTTTCTGCGATTATTCTATGTGTTTCGTTGAATCGCGACATGCTTTCCGCGGGCCTTCGCCTGGGCGATCGCAGTGGGGGACTTATTAGTGTTCTAATGGAAGGAGATGGCCCTTCCCACTCCTCAATAAGATTGTGAGATATAGAGGAAGCCTGAATGCACAACTCCTGTCCCATCATCTCCGGTATGTGAACAGGTCTGGACAACTGGTAAGGTTCTACCTCAAGATCGGAGAAATCTGCTAGAATATTCTGCACTGCATTATTTTGGTACTTGGGTGATTGAAACACCGACACGTCGGATGCTGGTGTGCTTGGATATGTTTCTATCAAATTGATATTTTCTTCTCTATCATCTATTGTATATTTGATTTGATCCTCATTCATTTCATGTCTGTCCTGGTCCGGTTTTATCAAGTCAATTTCTAGTATGTGGATAAAGTCAGTGTAAATGATGATTTGATTTGAATAGGCCAGCTGCACGACTGGCTCATACACACTGGAGTCCGATGTGCAGAAAAACTTTGTGTGAATAGCAAAGTTGTGTTCTAGACATCTCTTACCACAGTTGAGATCATTTAGATCATCTGAAATTATGGGAAAATAACATAAATATTAATCCTTTACTGCCGCAAAGTGTACACTGGCGTACCATGATCATTATTTAGTGTGCCTAAGAAAAATTTGATAGATAGATAGAAAACACTTTATTTTACATAAAAATCATAGAAATTACACATATATTTCTTAACCTAAGAGTTATCACTAAAAGTGATCTCTTCCAGACAACCTTTGGATGGACTGGACTAATACATTGGAGAAGAGAGTTAGAGGTTTTTGGTAAAAAATTACGCTTTCAACGGAAATGCAATCTTGGTTAATAGGTCCTAAGTTCTAAGGACCAGAATTTAAGCCTAGATTATAGGCTGTAGGTTCTAAAACCAACTAATAATACTTATTATAATGAGATTTCTGGGTGGCACCTCTTTTTGTTTTGAACTTTAAACTAAATACAGTAATTTAAAAATTTATTTTTTATTTGAGCTGTACCTCTGGAATTTCCTGATTTTGTAAGTGTGGCTTGAATTCAAAAAGCTGGCGGATCACAGCTTTATTGCACAAAAAAGTTTATAAATGGTACACTTAATGCTAATGGCATTTTCAACCAGTCCCATTATCTTCACTTCAATAAATTTAGTTTAATGGGAATCTTACCTTCCACCCTAGACAAAACTGCACATTTCTTACATCCTAATCGCGGCACTCCAATAACACTCAGATAGGATCGCTCTGAACATGAGTCTCTGAAAAGAATGAAAGAAGGTAATTTATAGTCAGAGGGAGAGAGTAGAATCAAACATTATTGTAGTCAACATAATAAAAGGAGTTATACATAAATACATGCATAAACTCACGCCTGTATCCCAGAGGGGTAGGCAGAGACCAGGGACTGCCACTTGCCACGATCCTGACAGATCACTTTCACGTCCTCAACATTCACTAGTTGTTGCATGCATGCACGCCGGTTTCGGGTGCTTTTTATCTTGCCCTTTGCAAATACATCCCCTATTTGGTCGAAGTATGTCCGCCTGGGTCGTCCCTTACCGGCCCTCCCACCCACATTCGCTCGATATATTTGTTTCGTCAATGTTTCTTCCTTCATCCTCTCCACATGTCCAAACCAATGCGCCTTTCTCAATTTTACACATCCTCTTTCAGTATACAACATTCTTTAATCAAACTATTGTGTATCCTGTCATTCAAAGTAACACCAGACATACTTCTCAGTGACCTCATTTCTACTGGATTAATCCTTCTTGGTATGGTAATACCCAAGTCTCGCTACCATACATAAAGGAGTTCTCTATCTGACTATCTAGCAGTAAGTGCCCAAGAGTCCGACCCCCTGGTTGGGCTATTAAGAGGCTAGCCTCAAAGGCAGGCTTATAGGTTTAAATTACATATAAGTTTATGTATGTAGGCTTTTAGATCGCAATGACCTTGGGCATACAAGTCGGTGTATAGAATTTTAGGGGCGTTTATTATGTGCCCGATTTTTTTTAGTGTAAGTACTTAACAGCCTTTTTTCTTTATTCGAAACCAGTTTCTAATATAGAAATATTTCTCTTTATTGAAAACCACAAGTTGCGTAAAAAGAAAAAAAACGGCTATTTTCCAAACTTTTTAATCTCTGATATCTCTCGATCTACCCTGCTCTCTTCGGCCGTAACCGGAGATCCGTAACCAATGTATTTTAACCTCTCCGGCCGTTTTCGTAACTATATATTCTACGGTTCGTAACCGTCTTACACTATGAATCATCATCAACCCATTATGTCCCCACCGAGGGGCACGGGTCTCTTCCCTGAGGAAGGTATAGGCCATACTCCACCACGGAGGCCAAGTCCGGATTGGTGGAGGCTTGTAGACTAGTGGCTCGTCTACTATCAGAAGTTGTCAAGCCTTAAGTCAAGGCTTAACGACTGCCATCTATCGACGGCAGCCGGCACCAACAGCTTAACGTGCCTTGCGAAGCACTGAACCGCTCGGAAAAATGCCACTAGCGTTAGGCATAGACGGCGACCCATCCATGCACTGAACGCGCCCTGTGTTGCTTAACCTTCGTGATCGTTTTTTTAAGATTACTCAGGCAGCCGGGGCTACGAGCGATTCCTATATTCCTATATACAAGACCTATATTCTTTTTGTTGCACTAACCCGTTCCGATGTAAAAACCTAACTACAAAGTGGGTTACTCGGAGGCTGCAAGTGATGTAAATTGCTTCGACCAGATTGTCGCGGAGTACCGCGAACTCGACCTAATGAAAACGATAGTAAGTAAAGTACAACTATCATCTGTCAATCTTGTTTAATGCTGGCAACATTTAAATGTTTCTGAGCTATGTTTCTTTTTTACTTTGACAATTAGGCGATATGGCGGGTAAAGTAGAGAGAGGAAGATTTCTGACTTTTCTGAGGAAAGTAAATTTATAAGTTTGGATGAGAGCTGTCTCCTCGCGCACGAGCCATGACCCTGTCGTGGCTGCGTGGCAAGACTCGACGGTTACCCTGGTGAGTTGATAATTCTTAATCAGATTATAACTTGAAAGTGGTGGTGACCGGGAGGCGAGATGTTCCCATTTTGTTACATACTGGTTTCAGTGCATCCCAGATGGCCCCCCTGGGCTTGTGGATGGGTAGTTGAACACCAGTTGGTGGCTTGGGTTGGACTATAAGGGGAGGTAGGAGGTCCATCCACGGAACACAAAGGTTCCGCTGGCGCTCAGTGTTCATAAAGAAGGTAAACTTGGCCCTTCGAACATGAGCTTCAGAGAGTTGGTCAAGATCGTCGTAAGGCGGTCACTCTCTGGATCGCAAATGTAAATAATTAAACATGGAAATGACAGGGTCTGGATTTTGCCTCCGGGTCACCACTGCCACACTATTCATGATGTGTCGCGTTTACTTGCTTACACAATCCTTTACCCTCATATTATAGTGTGTATTTTAAGAGCGAGTTAAAGGCCGCGACATATTTGGTGGAGGAGCTGGGATCTCTGTCGTACGTCGATGGCCGTTAAACAGAAGCGTTAGTTCATGCATTTGTATCATGTTGTACCCTCTGCAAGTGGGAGGGTAGTACGCTGGTCAAAGACCGTCTATTGAATTACAGCTGAACGGGGTAGGTGGAACTGATATAGACAAAGAAAGATCTGCTGGGGGTAGTTAGACCTCAGAGATTCTGTGAAGTGTTGACTGGTGGCGAAATGCTCAAGCAACTCTTCTACATCATGTATAATCTGCTGGGGGCAGTGGGCACCTCAGAGATTCTGTGAAGTGTTGGCTGATGGCGAAATGCTCAAGCAACTCTTCTACATTATGTATAATCTGCTGGGGGCAGTGGGCACCTCAGAGATTCTGTGAAGTGTTGGCTGGTGGCGAAATGCTCAAGCAACTCTTCCACATCATGTATAATCTGCTGGGGGCAGTGGGCACCTCAGAGATTCTGTGAAGTGTTAGCTGGTGGCGAAATGCTCAAGCAACTCTTCTACATCATGTATAATCTGCTGGGGGCAGTGGGCACCTCAGAGATTTTGTGAAGTGTTGGCTGGTGGCGAAATGCTCAAGCAACTCTCCTACATCATGTATAATCTGCTGGGGGCAGTTTGGTACTCCAAAGATTTCGATGGATAGTCTGCCGGGGGCAGTGGGCACCCCGGGGATATCATAATATTTAACGGTTCCCTGCCAGTATTCCCGTGAACGGTCTATATTTATTTAAATCTATATAACGTTTTCCTTTTCGGGTCTGACTGCGGCAGAGATTACAGAACTTTGTTTTAATTTATATATACATCTAAACATTTCAATAATAATCAATCAATTCTTAATCAGGGCTACCCTAAGGATTAGTTCCTGTTTTGTGTTTTCTTTTCTTTTTTTTAGACGTGAGAGATCGATGCACACTTTTTTACGACGTGCTCCCGTGTTTAAAAAATATATATAGATGTTTTTTGTTTCGTTTGTTTTACACGCGCATCGTTGCGCGGCGCGTCGAATGGACATTCCGTAGAACTATCACTAGAGTCTGTACGCACCTAGTATATTTTCATTTCTGGCAACACTGATAATGTACGCTACATCTAGTGACGTATATCTATGAGTTATTCGAATCGATCGATTAAGTAATCGTAATTTCGATTTCCTTTACAGATTTTATTGTTACACTTTTTTGCAACTAATGTGGTACGATTAAAATAAAGATGGCTTTTCAGTGTTCGTGTTTCTTTATTATCCCCGACATCTAGGTATAAGATTTCTTTTTTTTAGTGCAATAACATCGTCGTTGTATTAGACTGAATGAATATAACTAAAAAAAAAAAAAGGGGGTAGGGTAAGTGAGCCATCTCTATGACATAACATTGACTTGTATTCTTTTTAATCTGTGCGTTGTCTTTCCCGCGTATTGAAGAAAAATTTTCTTTACGAGAGTTAAGAAGATATAAAGTGTAAAAATAAGGTGAAAAAGGGTTACTGTGCGAGTGATATTCAAGTGAAAATAAAGGGTGGCTACGTAGTGATACTATTTTATATTGGATTGAGTTGTATTTAACAGGAAAACATCTGAAAGGTTTGTGCAATCGTGCAATGATTTTCT
Source organism: Yponomeuta evonymella (assembly GCA_963969515.1). NCBI lineage: Eukaryota > Metazoa > Arthropoda > Insecta > Lepidoptera > Yponomeutidae > Yponomeuta > Yponomeuta evonymella. Next base: position 15,553,042 of record OZ018349.1, read on the forward strand.
TATAGCATCAATGTAGTGTCGATAATGGTAATGATGTATTTCAGTAAAGAAAGGAGCGGGCTCCCATCCTGCCTCACCAATGGAGGAGGCACTACGTAGTCGGCTGGAGCTTAGGCAAGCCAAACTTGTCGAAGTTTCTCGAGAAGCCGAATCCGTCATAGGCCTATGTCATACAAAGGGCGTCTCAGAACATACGCTAAAACAGTCAAAAATCCTTTTGAAACAATGCATCGACAGAATCCAAAGTGAAACCATGCAGTATATCGAAAAAGGAAACGGCTCTAGCGACCTCATGCAGAGTTGCACGAGAGACCAGATGGCAGCCGAAGATTTAGTTGACCAGATTGAAGTTCTTCTTAATTCAGCTACAGCGCCTCAAGAGAACAGCAAGGAAAACAGTTCTTCTAAGTTACCAAAGTTAGAATTGCCCAAGTATAATGGAGATGTACTGAAGTTCTCAGAGTTCTGGGATACTTTTGAGGCCAATGTAGGTTCACGAAATCTAAAAGAAGTAGAGAAGTTGGCTTATCTACTAGCCTCACTAGAAGGCCCTGCGAAAGAGGTAGTAGTAGGACTTACTACGACTAATGCAAATTACGCTATTGCAGTAGACATTCTCCGTAAGCATTTTGGTGGCACGGAAAAAATGGTAGATGCTCACTACGAAGCACTTAATAGCATGCAGAGAGCGAACAACACCAGTACCGATTGCAGGAGGACACTGAACAACATAGAAAAACATTTAAGAGTATTAGGCACCTTGAATGAGGATATCAATAGTAGCCATCTAAGAGTGATCATCTCAAGTAAATTTCCAGATTCAATAATGTACCAAGTTAATCTTCTCACTCTAGAGGATAGGTCAGTAAAATCAATCAAAATTGCTCTCGAAAAGGTAGTGACTGCTATGGAAAGTGCTGACACAGAAGATTTTACTAGAGTTGCAAGTCAACATGTTGTTGATCATCTAGGACCATCGACTACAGAAGCTCTCCATGTTAGGGCAGAGCGGCCTCCCTTGAAAAGACGATATCCAATGTCGAACAACCAACCCTTAAAGAAAAGGTTTACCACAACAATCAGCCAATCCATAAAAAGAAGAAGAATACAGTGTACATTTTGTGAGCAAAGCCACTACCCAGACCAATGTCAACAATACAAGTCACTGAAAGAGCGTAAGAAGAAACTAGGCGACAAGTGTTACCTTTGCTTCCGCACTGGTCACAACAGTAAACAGTGTAGGTCGAAGACACTGTGTGTGCACTGTAAGAAGCGACACAACCGTGCTCTCTGCTTCAGGTCAACTGTGAAGGATGCTTCTACGACAAATAATAAGGATGAACAGAGGGAGGATCGTCCAGCTGGCAGTGGTAATACTGATGAATCAATGGACACCACATTAATGACACAAAACCCCAGCAATAATCACAAAATCTATTTGCAGACGGCTGTCACAAAAATTGATGACCACATAGTGTGCAGACTCCTCATGGACTCTGGAAGCCACAGGAGTTACTTAACTTCCCGGATTGCTAACAAACTGAAACTGAAACCCGATAGAGAAGACTTACTCATGGTGTATACATTTGGATCACAAAAACCAAAGGAAATAATAAGCCCGTCTGCAGAGGTGCATATAACCACAAAACGAGGAGTACAGAGAAAAATACGTGTGAATATTGTGTCCCACATTACCAACAGCCTACCAGTGCCCAAAGTAAATGTTACTGATGAAGTTGATTTACTAGCAGATGACAGCACGGTGGGGGAGAGTATAGACTTACTAATTGGCAATGACTGCTATTATTCGTTTCTGAGACCAGAATCTGTGAAACTGGTGGATAATGCATACCTTCTGAACTCTGATTTTGGCTGGCTGATGACCGGAGAAGTCCGTGGATCTGACTGTAACCATACCTTATCTGTGATGACTTATTGTCAGTGTCATCAATCAGACTGTTTATACTTCACAGAACCTGACCTACCTCTTCGTAACATAGACATGAAATTCTTGTGGACGTTGGAGAGTATTGGAATAACTGACTCTCCCAAGACTTCTCGCGAGGAAGAAGCCGTAAAGTTCTTCAACGACACAACACTTCACAGAGAAGGGAGATATGAAGTTAAATGGCCATGGATACAATATCCACCAGATCTACCTACCAATTTTGGGATAGCCTTTGGAAGGTTGAAAGGTTTGTTGAAACGATCTGATAAACACACTTTAAAGGAATATAGTGATATTCTTAATGAGCAACTCCAGATGAATATTATTGAAGTAGTTGAGCCAAAGACATCACCATATGAACAGTTGATCCCACCTATCACTTATCTTCCACATCATATGGTTAAACAAGGGGGAAAGAAAGGACGTATCGTATATGACGCATCCGCAAAAATCAAAGGTGAGAAAAGTCTCAATGAGTGTCTCTATAGTGGACCTTCTATGCTGGAAGACCTTATCGGATTAATTATAAAATTCCGGACAGGTAAAATAGGAATATCTGCAGATGTTGAGAAGGCCTTTCTGCAAGTGGCTCTACAAGAGCAAGACAGAGATGTGACAAGATTTCTATGGCCAAAGGACCTTACGAAGGAGCTGACTGAAGATAACTTAATGCATCTCAGATTTTGTCGGGTGCCTTTTGGCATTATTTCGAGTCCCTTCTTGTTGACTGCAACTATCCGCCATCACATTGGCAAGACAAACAAAACTCTCCTTGCTCAAGTAGCAGATAAGTGTTACGTTGATAACCTTGTACTGTCTGTACAATCTGAGGACGAAGCCTTGCAACTGTACAATGAGACTAGGCAAGCATTTCATGAAATTTCGATGAACATTAGGGACTGGACATCAAATAACGAACAGTTTATACAGAAGATCCCAGAAGCTCAGAGAGTAAAGCCAACTGATGAGGTAAAGATCCTTGGATTAATATGGCAACTTGAACAGGATAGTCTGAGACTGAATGTGAGTAAAATAACAGAAACCAATAAAGACACAATCACAAAGAAAGTTGTTCTAAGCGTTCTAGCTCGTTTGTACGATCCTTGTGGGTTTGTTTCTCCTGCTATATTGCCAGCTAAGATAATATTTCAAGAACTGTGCACGCGAAAACTAAAATGGGATGAACCCATACCTGATGATCTGAAGAAAAAATGGCTTCATGCATTACAAGTTCTGAGAATGACTGGAGACATACAGGTGCCACGCTATGTTGGGAATCTAATGCCTGAAGGTGAAATGGAATACGAATTACACTGTTTTTGCGACGCTTCGAAAGACGCCTATGCTACTGTCGTATACTTACGGATGACTTGTCAAGCAATAAGGAAGACAGCCTTCCTAATGTCGAAATCACGGGTAACTCCAAAGGAGGACAAAGATAACTTGAAAATACCAAGACTGGAACTATTGGCTTTTTTAATTGGAAGTAGATTGACGAAGTATGTCAAGAGTAACTTGGAACTAAACATTACACGTCAAGTATTGTGGACTGATAGCCTCGTTGTACTCGCTTGGATGAAAACCAGTAAACTCTTACCTCCTTTTGTCCAGCGCCGGGTTAACGAGATCAAGTTAAACAAAGATCTAGAACTGCGCTACGTTAACACGAAGATAAATCCAGCGGATGTGGCTACGAGGCCCGAACTTTGGGAATGTGAACAACCTCTATGGTTCTATGGACCTGAATTCCTTCTTCAAGCAGAGGGAAATTGGCCACTTGTCAAACAGTCTGGTGAAGAAAGCACCCTTGTAGTTGGGGAGGCCCTGGACAATGCTAACAGTCCAGGATTAATTGAAAGTGAGAGAGACGAAGAAACTCGCACACCTGTGCCTGATGCACACGCTGAAAATGAATCTATACTCCGGATAAAAGAACTGCAGTCTAGACACTTTCCAGAAGAAGTCCGTGGTAAAGTCACGCACTTAGTAAGAAATCTTGGCCTATTTGCAGACATTGACGGAGTTCTTAGATGTAAAGGCCGTATGGCAAACACAAACTGGCCATATGACAAGAAATACCCGATCCTTTTGCCAAAGGTCAGCGAATTTACTACAGAGATAATAAAAAGCACCCACGCTGATAATTATCATGTGGGAGTAGAACATACTCTCAGTAGCATCAGGCAAAAATACTGGATACCTCAAGGCAGAGCACAAATCAAGAAAGTATTGAAAAGATGTCCAAAATGCATCAAGTACGGTGGAGGCCCTTACAAACTTCCGCCTGCGCCAGCCTTGCCCGTTGAAAGGGTGAATTACAGTACTCCGTTCACCTACGTGGGAATTGATTATTTGGGCCCACTATATGTTACTATGAGATCTGGCGAAGAAAAAAGATGGATTTGTCTCTTTACTTGCCTAGCAGTTCGCGCTGTGCATCTTGAGGTGGTCAATGATCTAACAGCCGAAGAATGTCTGCTGGCCTTACGTAGGTTCTTAGCTGCAAGAGGACTACCGAAGAAGATTGTCTCTGATAATGCAATGTACTTCAAGCTTGTGTCAGAAGTCCTTACTCGTCCATACTGTATGGAAAATGGTATAAGATGGAGGTTTATTACACAGTTAGCGCCGTGGCATGGCGGGTTTTATGAACGCCTTGTAGCATTAGTAAAGAATTGCTTAAAACGGACACTCGACAAACACCTGCTGAACGACCACCAGCTAATGACAGTAGTCAAGGAGATAGAAACTGTCATAAACTCGCGACCGCTTACTTCTCTAAGCAATGAATACGAACATATATTGAAGCCTTCAGACTTTCTGTCATTAGGAAGCTGTTTAACACCAGCCCCATCTGGACATGTTACTGGATCTGATACAAACACCAAAGTGGATCTTCTTAAAAGCTGGAAAAGAGGACATGCTGTCATGAATGATTTTAAACATATGTTTATAAATCAGTACTTGTTGAATTTGAGAGAAAGGTACAATAATTCGCATCGTCAACCCCGTGTCAAGGCGCACAAACAACCTCAAGTTGGCGATGTGGTTCAGGTGAAGGATGACACCAAAAGTAGAAGCAACTGGAAGGTTGGGAAAATAACATCTCTGATCAAAAGTTCAGATGGTCAGTACCGATCAGCAAAGATAAAAGTCGGAAATTCTGAACTTATTCGCTCTGTCGGACATTTGTATCCATTAGAGGTAGATATAGACGATGCTGATGTTACTACACCACCGGAACATACTCCAAATATCAGTGTGACTCCCCAAGAAGTATCAGTGACCGAAGATACTTTGACTGTGCAACAAGAGCCTAATCGAAAACCTGTTCACATAGATGAGACTGTTGAGGAAGCAGTCGAATATCAAGGAGACACTGTTGAGATGGAAGTTGACGATCAACCTGAGCAGGACTCTCTTGGTGACTCACAGCCTTCCGCTGCTACTCATGAACATGTAGAAGGAGCACAAGAGGAGGTGACTGAAAAACCAGAAGAGTTTGAAGAGCTTAAGTCTAAAAGGGAAGCAGCTATTCGGGCAAGAGAAAAAATTGCCGAATGGACACGCCAGCTTGCCGCCTTGTTATAACTTGCTTTTGCCTTCGGGAGTGTCGCGGAGTACCGCGAACTCGACCTAATGAAAACGATAGTAAGTAAAGTACAACTATCATCTGTCAATCTTGTTTAATGCTGGCAACATTTAAATGTTTCTGAGCTATGTTTCTTTTTTACTTTGACAATTAGGCGATATGGCGGGTAAAGTAGAGAGAGGAAGATTTCTGACTTTTCTGAGGAAAGTAAATTTATAAGTTTGGATGAGAGCTGTCTCCTCGCGCACGAGCCATGACCCTGTCGTGGCTGCGTGGCAAGACTCGACGGTTACCCTGGTGAGTTGATAATTCTTAATCAGATTATAACTTGAAAGTGGTGGTGACCGGGAGGCGAGATGTTCCCATTTTGTTACATACTGGTTTCAGTGCATCCCAGATGGCCCCCCTGGGCTTGTGGATGGGTAGTTGAACACCAGTTGGTGGCTTGGGTTGGACTATAAGGGGAGGTAGGAGGTCCATCCACGGAACACAAAGGTTCCGCTGGCGCTCAGTGTTCATAAAGAAGGTAAACTTGGCCCTTCGAACATGAGCTTCAGAGAGTTGGTCAAGATCGTCGTAAGGCGGTCACTCTCTGGATCGCAAATGTAAATAATTAAACATGGAAATGACAGGGTCTGGATTTTGCCTCCGGGTCACCACTGCCACACTATTCATGATGTGTCGCGTTTACTTGCTTACACAATCCTTTACCCTCATATTATAGTGTGTATTTTAAGAGCGAGTTAAAGGCCGCGACACAGATGTCGCTGCCTGTACGTAATACAGAGAGGTTTGTAAAGAGGCTCGAAATTTCGCCTTTGCCTGCACTTGCCCATTAGCTCAGTTGGGAGAGCGCGGTTACTGGCGGAACTCTGGCACGGTTAGCCAAGGGTCGCGGATTCAAGTCCCGGCATGGGTGGAATTTTTAGCCTCTTAATAGGTTTTTAAAATGTAAGACTTGTTCAGACCTTCTCCTTCCCCGAATTGTTTTGCCCATTCTTCTCCACAAATAAATGGATTAATAAATGGTGGAAGCTGAGAAAATAATTAATATTTGTCTTGACCTTCAATAAGCATTACTGTGTCTTCTAAACAACAATATTTGACTTGACCACAAACTTATTCAAATTAATACAGATGTTTCAAACTTTGATGGCTAATACACATTAGTTCAATTATGAGTCCAAAATTATCAGGTCTAAGTATTGTTAACCACATATACACAATGCTACTTTGAGCCCACAAAATTAAAAATTGTACATAAAACCACAGGCTAAACTTACGCGATGCCGTAGACAACCAATACAGTAGGGTTGTGCTTCCACTGAGCCATGGAGATGGTCACCTTGCTGTCCACAGAGTCATCTCCAAACAGTGGCACACTGTGTACAGGCCTCACCAGCCTGCCTGGCACCCATGATAGAAAGTGCAGCCTGTATGTAATCAACACAAATATTATTGTTATACATTAGTTTCTCAAAATCAGTGATTAAAAAGATCTATACTTTTGCATTAAACAACATCAAAGGTGGATATGAGTATTAATATGAATGAACTGGCCTTTATTATTTAAACAGAGAGCCTGACAGATTTTATTTATTTTATATGCTACTAAAACCTATCCAGCTTGGCTCGCAATGCCATTCTGCACCTGTTGCACTCCATACCTGTACTTGCTCATAACACACTGGGTTAGTTCAATCAATTCTTGATATGTGGCTTCACATATTAAGAATTGATTGCCAATGACAAGTTTAAAAAAAACTTGCTGTTTTAGGTTTTGTACGTAGCTCAGTTTGTTTCTTTTTATATATTGTGTCTTACTGCTTAGTGCCTTGGCCCATTTTTTGCCCATGCCTTCAACCCAAAAGATGTATGGGGTATAGCTAGAGCATTCGATCCCGGGATCCCGGCCCTTTTTCAGTCCCGAAATTTTCGGGGTTGAAATCGTCAAATCCCGGGATTTTCAGGATTAGTAAGTAGGTATGAAATTATTTTAAATAACAACTTACATTGAACCTGAACGCGCTTTTTCAGCGTCCGCATACTTATGCAACAAATTAAGATGTAGCCTCAAAGACGAAACGTTGGACGCGCTATTGTTTCTTCGATTTAATTTTCGCAAGTTAAACAAGTAATCTAATCTAATGTGCATAATGCATTTTCTTATTTAGGTAGTTACAAGTACCTACCTAAATCACCTGTATGATTGAGTTGACTTATTTAAGCCCGACTTTACCAAACTCGAATAACTCTTAACCCGAGAATAGTGTCATTTATTGTTTATACATAATTTTCGGGTTCAGAGTTACTCGAGTTTGGTAAAATCGGACCTTAGTTGCTTTACTTTAACTAATGAAAGAAATAGGAGTGTTTTATTTTCATTTCAAAGATTTATGTAGAATTTTATTACTTTGTTATAGTGTCTATGACCAAAGTGATATTTTAGTGTTGATTGCTTTATTTCAGAAATTCAAGTAAGTATAATTTGATTATTATGTAGTAAGTAATATAGTGATGATAGATTTCTGTGACCAAAGTCTGAGTACAAAATATGTTTTTGTTAATGAAACTTTATCTGTAATAATTTTATCTTAAGAGAGTCGATTTATTTCGTTTTAGAATTTTGTTTTTGTTTGTGTGAGATTATTTATTTTATAATCCTTCATCTCCATCGTCTGTTTTCTTTAATACAGTTGATTTATTTAGTTTAAGGAAGTGTTCTTAGTTTGTCTAAGACATTTATTTGGTAGTTCATTTGATTACTAATCAATAAAAGACTGAATTCCTATAAACATTTGTATTTTTTCTAGCTTTTAAAAATCATTGTCAATCCCGGGATCCCGGGATTATGTTTAAAAAATCCCAAAATCCCGGGATTGGTGAAAGGGTCCGGGATCGAATGCTCTAGGTGTAGCAGAAAGATCTGGTAGAACTTAAGTTGGTTATTCTAATCATTAATAACAACAACTTCAATTATCAGATCAACAAAAAAAATCTGTTGTTCCATACAAAATTTTGATACTTAGAGATACATACTCATTTTTTTTTGCGTTTTCAGTTTTGGTGTTTGTATTTGAGTAGAATAACCCCCTAAGCTTCACCAGACCTTCCTGCTATGCCCTGTATAGCACCTAGTGAGCAGGATGCATTGGCCTACTGTAAATTATTACTCTTAATCGCTCTTCCACAACAGTAATAAATTTATTAAATATGATAAATGTGAATAGTTGAAATAGAGTGAACATACGTGAACTTAGAGCTTTCCCGGAAGTTCACCAGTGTGGTATAGGTGTAAGTAAAACTGAGCAGGAACTGCCCACACTGGGAGAAGCCCATGAAGACATGGCCCCTGAGGTAGTTTATTGGCACAATATCCATGAGGCAGAACCGCAGTCGCGGCGGGATTCGCTCGAACATTCGCCGGTGGTTTTCATATTTTTTCCTTGATGTGCTTCCGAGGATCTGAATGGAGGAAGGTCATTATTGATTTATTACGAGAAGCACACTCCTAAAAATACGCGGTCTCTATTAAATGTCTATGTAGCTGAAAGTTCGCATAGGAAAACAAGCAGTGGCTTGATCAAAATTAAGATGCTAGGGAAGACAGATCAATTAAAAAAAAACAGTAGGTATAGAGAAGAAAGCTTACTAGAATTATTGTGACTCGTACTCACCTCCCTATTAAACAATTTATGGATAATATTGGTCCCATTGCCTATCTCAGGTTTTGGGCTGCTGGAATATGATTTATCTAATCTATTTTTAGTAAAAGAAGTAGAATAATCGGATTCTTCCGATGTAGAATCCATGTTTGTTTGATTTTTTCAATGCATTACTATTTTGACATTTAATACACTGCTGCCAACATAAACAAATAGTTTGACGAAATGCGTTTACGAAGCATGCTGCATGCTTGTTGCGATATCAATTTTTCAAGTAGTTTCGGAACCAGCATACATGTGCACACGCGCTCCACGTTTGTGGTGTGAATAGGCCTTTTACTGGATTATCTTTCCGTAAAATCTACACTGACTGTCTTTACATTTTTTTACTAAGGGCAACATCTAATCTACTGTCAATGCTAGTATTCTATATTCTATTTACATAATATAGTCTGTGGGTGGTCAATGTCGACCGAGTTTGAGTTGAGTAGAGCGAGCGAACGTTAGAAAAATTAAAAATACCGATCCAAAAAATACAATTCTAGTGTGTTTTCCGTTTCGATAACTTGGTTCTGATTAAATTTCTAGTCTAATAACCTTCAATTACACCATGGAACCTATGACGCTAGGAAGTCCAACGCACTCTCCCTCAGGAAGCCCTAACGTGGGATATTTACCGCCCTTCCTACTAGGGGAACTGAACCCTCCAACAACTCCTCGAACGAATAGCCTGTCTCCTACTAAAGGAAGAAATTTAGCATTTGGTAAGTACTACACATTAAACATACTTGGTTTTTGACTTTTCCGACAAAAAAAACAAGTAGGTAAGTTTATCCGGTATTAAGTTAATAATTTGGTAAGTAATTAAACATCACAATAATAACCTTATAAACCACCATTGTCTGAATTAACATTTTCACTAAGTAAATGCTTATCAAGTATCAATCTGTCTTTTCACATTTGTGGGGCTGGTTGGTGGGTAAAGTTGGGGGGCTTAGAAGGGTGAACCTTTCCTAGGAAAGGGGAATTACCTAGGGAGAACTTCCCTTTCCTTTGTGAACCCCTACAAATGTTGGATATTTCTCCATATTAACCAAACTGTTACTTAATTACCTAAATAATTATAACATTATTGCACATGAAAAATTTAACAGGACATTACATAAGAAATAACATGTACAAAGGCAAGCTTATCATAATTTCTATGTGAAATTCTTAATATGATCTCACTCATCAATTTATTTTATAGGCTCTCCAACAAGTCCACAGACTTCTACGCCGGACCAGAAATCGTACCGGCAGAGTCTATCAATGCATCAGCAAGCTTTGTACAACCAACAGAACATGTATCCCAACATACCAACTTCTCCAAATATATCCTACTCTAGCAAGCCCAGTGGACCACCAATAGAAGACTTATTTGACACTATAAAAAGCAATGAAGTGTCCTTTAACAAGTCCGCCTACCAGGACCACAGTTTTGTAGGCTATGGCAATAACAACTCAATGCTGCAAAACTCCTATGCCAATGGTGCGTCTATGAACCAATCAGTATATACCCCATGGCAAGAGGGTGGTCAGGAACCTGATGAACATTGGATCACAGTTTTTGGATTTCCTCCCAATGCTGCCAATACTGTCTTAGCTAGGTTTAGTAACTGTGGTGCTATGCTAGGTAAGTAACCTTTACATTTTTTTTTTTCTTCTATGTATACAGCTTTTAGTGTGACCTTTTACCAGACTACAAAGCAAAGAAGGGTTATGTTTTTTGCATGTATAGTCCGCACAGATCTTTGTGCGGTGCTTTATAAGTGGTGCTTAGTTAAGAGAAATTCCATGATGTTTTTCGTCACTAAAATCAGGCTCCATTTATTTATTAATGCCTTGCTTTCAGACAAACAATACCCAACACAAGGCAACTGGGCCCACATCCGATATGCCACTAAGGCTGAGAAAGAGCGAGCAATGGCTCTGAGCGGTCGCCAGGTGCTACCCGGTGTGATGGTGGGAGTCATAGAGTGTAGGGAGCCTCCACGAATCACATCTGCTTGTCCTGCTGGTGTTCTTCCTACACCAGAAAGGTAAGGTATTATGCAGCCCAGAAACATACTAATTCTATTCCGTCAACTCCAATACAAGAAGTTGACTTGGGAAAACTGGTCTTAGGCGACTGTTAGCCTTAAGCATGCCTTTTTTTATTGAATACCTATGCGTAACATATTTCAAATATTATTATCCCATATGCCTTTCTAAGTTATGTACATTTGTCAAGTTATAGTAGAAATACCACTCGCTAACGGTGAAGGAAAAACATCGTGAGGAAACCTGAGTTTCTGAGCTATTTACATACCTCAGCGCTTGAAATCGCCAATCCGCGGTGGGCACGCGTGGTGATTAAGCCCATACTCTCTGAGAGAAGGCCTGTGCCCTACAGTGGGACATATTATATAGGCTGCTTATGCGTCCCATACGCAGCTGTCACCCTTTTTTTAAATAAATCCTCTTTACTTAAAGTCAAACTAGTATAATAGTGGGTCAGGATTTACAGTAGAGATTAGTGAAATAACCCAAGACCAATACTTTCATAAAATACTTGGTTTCTCTTGCTTTCAGGCAACCAACGACAGCTAGATCATTATGTCCAACGCCAATAGCTTCAGCACCAGTGCCTCAGAGATCTAATGGCATCATCTCAAAAGCCCTTGACTATGTACTTGGATGGTGACAAGTCCCCTATTTTGGACTAACTTTAGAATGATGCAATAGATAATTTCATACTTTTATGATATTTTTTTTACTGTTAGGGATTTTGACTGATACACTCTTCTATGGTTGACTGGTGTCAATGATTGATTAAATAGGGTTAGTAGAAAAATAAGATTTTGAATGGCTCAAGTGTATCCTTACTTCATCATATTGTTGGTTTTTACTAAGATTTATCAGCATACTTACATTTTGAAAATTATATTATAAGGTTTGCATCGAAATTAAAAACTAGTTTTTGGTAAAATGCTAACTTTATTCCTAGACATAAAAAACTTATAATAAATTAGGAATTAATTGTTAAGAACTTCTTCTGTGACCTCCAATATTTAGCAACGGAATGACGGGTAAATACATCGCAATCGTATTATTGATTTGGATTGGATCACGAAGATTCCCTTGGCTTAGCTCAAAATATGATTGTTTTTTAAAGTGAGTTATAAATTCACATATGTACATTATTATTGATGTCAGCACTATTTCCTGTCGTGGAGGGTAAATACATCGCAATCATATTATTGATTTGGATTGGATCACGAAGATTCCTTGGCTTAGCTCAAAATATGATTGTTTTTTTAAAGTGAGTTATTAATTCTCATATGTACATTAAAGGTAGACTTCCGTGCATCGCGGCCAATCGCAGCCGCGCGCGAATGATCGTACGTGCGGCTGATGCGGCAATAGTCATTGTATGAAAATGTATGGTGCTGTTTCCAAAGTCTGCGACGGACGCGTGCGGCAGACGACAAAAAAGGCGCCATACATTCATACAAAAACTATGGTCGCATCAGCCGCGCGCGTCAGTCGCACGCGATCTATCGCGCGCGGCTGCGATCGGCCGCGATGCTCGGAAGTCTACCTTATTATTGATGTCATCACTATTTCCTGTCGTGGAGACAAACGTTTTTATGTAAACTTTGTAAAGAATAAAATATATTTAATTAGGGTGTTCTATAGTAGCATTAGCAAGATCTGTCATCTTTGGATATCTCACATTATGCTTATCAAGCTCATTCTGCGACCACAGGATCATTCTCAAAAGACTGCATAATTTTGGATTTGTGTACTCTTGGTTTTCCATTTTTAGGATGGCTGCATTCAGTTCACTTGCAATCTGTTAAAAATAAAATTACATGTTAAAGGCACAAAGGAATCTAAAAATAATATTTTCTGAGGTTAACACGAGCACTAGACATAATAAAATTTAATTTTAACAGATATTTACTCGTCCGTTTACTTTTCCAATTTATAATTTTCTGACGTTTCGCTACTTTTGCAAGTGCTGTGGTCTCGGTAGACTGAGGTGACAGGCGTCTTTTAAAAAACATTAACTGTTAGTTTACTACCCTCAGCAAAAATTATTTTGTTACGTTCCAAAAATATTTTGGCAAGTTTTTTTATTTAAATTGGCACTACAATAATAGAATGATACGAGAGGAAATAGAGACCCGCCGGCATCCAAATTTCAATAGAGATCGTGAGAATTTTTGCCGAGGGTAGTACTAACAGTTAATGCTTTCAAAAGGACGCCTGTCGACTCAGTCTACTGAGACCATGGCCCTTGCAAAAGTACCGAAACATTGTAAAATGAAAAAGTAAATGTTACTCATCTGTTATCTGTTAAAATTCAGTTTTATTAAATCTGTAAAATGAAAAAGTAAATGAGTAAATATCTGTTAAAATTCAGTTTTATTAAATCTAGAAATAAATCGAAAAGAACAAAGAAACTTACTTTCTGACTGTGTGAAGGCAATAGTAGGTCTGCGAATGGTGACGCATGTGGGTCAGGGAAAGCCAACAAAGCCAGTGAGCGCTCCAGCTCTGTCAGGGTTGTGCGGTCGGTGGCACCTGACTCTGCTAGAGTGGCACTGGCAAATGCTAGTGCCTCCTCAGCACGACCACCTCTAATCAGCTCCAACAATTGAAGTTGCTGAGGAGCAAGCAAACATTATTTACACACAAGGTATAACACGTGATAAACATATGGGCAGGACACTGTCCATCTAAATTAATCCCTAAACTAGGTAAGAGACTACATGACGCCAGAACAGTGCCAGCATTTAATTTGCACTTGTAGGATAGTCTTAGTTTGTATCATTGCGCCCACTCGTTCCCGACCCTTCAAATGGTTAGATTTATATTATAGCCTGGTAAATTAGCGACCCAGCACTTACTTGCAAATGGAAGTATAGGTATCTATCATTGTCTAAGAGCTCAGGATGGAGGGCGTTGACCATGGCGATGGCTTCGGGAATCCGTCCGCCCTGTACGGCTTCGCGGATCATAATGCGTTCGTCCAGTGAACTACACAACGCAGGCTCTTGAAGTCCAGCCTCTTGCTGAAATTTCAAGGCTGCTTCCTTGAAGCCCTCTATAACAAGGAAGGAATGCTATCAGTCTACAATGATTCCTTAGGTAATAAGAGGACAGAAAACTAGATCATTCTTACCTGTTACCAAATAGTTCATTATCAACATATTCATGTCCGTGCGAGATATTTGCAAATCGTCATTTTTCATACGATCGTAAGATTTTTTGTCTTGTTTGTCGTTCGTAGTATTGTTCGTGGAATCAAAACTCATTGTAATACTGTTAACAATGCACGAAGAGGAGGCCAAATTAATGTTTTTCAGAAATTATTTATTGTTTCGTGTTCAGTGTGACCACTTTTTCGTTCATTGAATCTACCAAAAAATGTACTAAAACTACCTTTATATAAAATAATAAAAACTTATTTATGTAATCAAACTAATCAATTATAATCTTCTCTAATGCCTTTATACAATTTTTTGACATTTTTCATAACTTGTAACTTCCCTACATCCGCTTTAAAATTTAAGCTAAGCTAAAGCGGCACATTTTGTTCTTTTAAAAGAAAATTTCTTAGCTATTTCAGAATCATTAAATGCACGATTAAGGATTTCGTTCATGTGGTCCATTATACGAAATGGAACCCATGGTACATTATACTTAAGACAGGCAACAATTGACATTTCTGCCTTCTTGACTTCATCTTCAAGAGACGTCTTCTTGAAGTACGTATCAATCTGTAAGACACTAAATTACTTTTTAGCATTCCGCCCTCAAATTATTCGAAAAGTGCATCATAATTAATTGTGTAATTGCAAGGAAATAAGCGGTCAGGTCAGTCGGACAGGCGCAGACACAATTTTGTTCACCAAGAGAAAGCAGTTTTATAATATTAGAAAGCTGCCTAAGGAAAAATAAAAAATTAAAAGAAAAGCTTACCTGAGATGATCCAGAAAAACCTATCAAACTCCAGTGATTTTTTTATTGATGCCATTCGAGGCATAATTTTTCTGTTACATGCTTTGTAGGAATCACTACAGTTGTCGTGACAACATTTACACAACCACGCTGAGAATAATGGGTCTTCCTTCCACTCAGGACGATACTGCGCTGTTCGTATTTTCTTTTAATTATTTTGGAACCCTGATCGCAAGATGAATTGTCAAAATATATATATATATATTTATCGTAAAACAAAATAATATTAAGATGAAAACGCTTTAAATCCAAAAAATCTGTTTCCTAAAAAATATTCTATTTTGCAATGTAGGTACCACTAATATTTTACTAGAAGTTACGGGAAGTCCTGCAATAGATTACTCGCCCGCGTGTGTGGCCTGACCCTATATTACGCGCACCAAATCCTGAGCGATTCCAATCGTCTAACTGTCAAATTAGTATGGAATTTTGGTATTCGCGCGTGTTCAGTTCGGACACTTAGGACTCGGGTTAGAGTCTTTGTTTTTCATGGGTATGGTCCAAGAACCCAATGGACACGACACAGTTGACGTTTTCCTAGTTGCCCCGCGTGCCACTTACCGTGTAAAAATAAACACGGTCCTGATTTTGTCTTATCAGTATGACAGGAGAAATTATAGAGAAAATGTCAGAAGAAAAGTGCAAAAAAATATACGAAAACAGTTAATGCTTCTTATAACTCGTAACTTTGATTTTATGCATCTGTAAGCGGTAATTCTTTGGTAAATTAATAAAACGTGCATCGTAAACAACATATAATACGCCGAAATAAAAATGGTTCCTGCTTAAGGCTACTTTCACATTAGCTGTACTTAGTGGTGCAATATTGTTAATTCAGACCTCATTCTGTTCTTTTTGGGTTTTTTTTCCTTGCGATAGGGTTTGACACAGTCGATAAAATCTTTCGATGTTTTAATTGACTTCTAAACATGACGCAGAAATAATTATTATCTTACTTAAAAGTCCATAAAATATTCGTTCGGTGTTTTATTTAAAACGTTTTATAGATTACCATCAAGAAAAGCAAAAAAATTGTTGGTATCAGTTCATAAGGAACATTAATTTCAAACCGAATATTTACAAAACGTAAAAATCTGTGCAGGCTATACGGAGTTTCCTCTAAAATGTATGGAAATGCGTTTTAACGGAAATTAGTGTTTGTGTTTTACAACAACTTTTGTATGATTTTAATTGTATCAAATGTCAGGGTTAACATAATTTCACTTATTAAATTTGCGCTTATAGGATAGTACTAATGTCGCAGCTTCCGGTAAATCATTGTTTTAAACAGAAGTATGTATATCCATTCTATTTATCATATCTCTATGTATAAAAATTAATTGCCGTTCGTTAGTCGCGCTAAAACTTGAGAACGGCTGGACGGATGTAGTAATTTTTTTTATTGGTGAAAGTCAAGGTGAGAACAAAAAAAGTGATACGCGTCAACTAGTGTGTCATAAAAAAAAGTAGGTACAAAAAATCAAGTCGTAGAGCAAATATATTTTTTTAAATGACAAACTTTTATTGACGTATATCGGGTATTCATTTTATTGACAATAACTCTTCTTTTCCAATACAGCATTTGCTGCATTCGAATTTAATGTATTATTATGGAGCCCTGGAAGTACACGGACCAAGGATACCATAATAAGACTATCATATTTTAATATTTCTGTCGCATTGTATAAGTGGCATTGAATTCAAATTACAAAGGAAGAGACAGACATTATGTGGTGTGTAAAAAAATGTTCAAAATCAGTTCATTAGTTTCGTCAGATACAGCCTGTGACAAAAATTGGTAACCTGAAAATTATTTCTTCAGTAGGTATCGGTAATAAACCATACATTCCTACAATCTTTAGGTGAGAACGGTCATTTTTTAAGCTTTTGCTTATTTGAAGTAGTTCAATTATGTATACCAAAGAAACGTTTTTATTTATTTAGGTTATCCATACAATTTTCCAGTTTTCAGTAAAAATATAAGTTCAGGGATTCCATGAGATTTACTAAGTTCTCGGTGGTCAGTTTTAAAAACCACTAATAAAATTATTGCGAGAATAAGAAGAAACATTTTGCAAAAAATATCTTTAAAAAAAATATTATTTTTTCGTAAAATTTCATTTCACCTCCTCAGTCCTGACATTGAAAATAACAATTTAAACCATTGATTATTGTTATTTGAAAATTACTGACAAATGGCCCGCAAAGATTAATAAAATAAAATGGAAATAATGGAAAGCAAACTGTTTTAGAGAAATAAATACATATACAAATAACTACTTATTTGACATTGTTATTGGCTACAAATTACTTATTACTTAAAATTTATTAAATAAAATTATTAAATTTCTGTTTCCCTCATTCATTCATCACTTATCGATAATATTTTTATCGACTTTTCCAAGCTCTTAAGTCATAATTTGACATTGACAGCTACCTCCCGCCCCCCAAAAAGTGGTCGTCTGTGTTTTGCTACAAAGTTTCGGTCATGCATGTCATATCCTTTGGCTAAAACATCCTTGGTATGGTCGTTTGGAATTGCACGGCTCAGGAACGGGGATGGCAACACTTACTAAACTAATCACAGATGGCACCACTGAGATTTGCCCCGACAATGTTTGTTTTGTTTTATAAGTGTTGCTTATTTTCGGTTTTTTCATGGAAATTAAACATAAAAACGTCATGAAATGCTTTTCACTAAAAAGAGGAAAGCTATAGTTTATACCAAAACTGAAAAAGCAGTTACGAAAACCGCGTTTACTTCCACAAACGGTATCAGTTACAAACTTTCAGCTTCTTAGGAGCGCGCTGGAAGATAAATGATGTTTTAAAGTGAAAAACACCATTAAATAATCGCATACTTGCAGTAATAATTGTTCTAATTTCCCAAGTAGCACAAGTCGCCGAAAAATAAAATTTATATAGCGCAATTCGCAATGCAAAGTTTTGAAACAGTTGAGTTTTTATTTTTTTTCCCGATAGTATAAGTCATTAAGAAACTAATTTCGTTTTTTTGTGATTCATCAAGTTAAACAACACTAAATATTTTTTTTAAATATTAAACTGCGTGACGTAGCATATAGCTACCCTTGCTGTGTTAGCCGCGCGATTGCGTTTGCCGTGTGAATAGACCTCCCTAGCAAATTTTGACAACTAGACTTTGACAACCTTAGCTGTAGTGTTGCTAGAATTGAAATTTATTTACTCCTAAAACATGTGACGTCACATTTTAAGTAGGGCAAATGAAGGTCATACGTATTAAAGCTAAAATAAAGCTCATCTTTTGAGATAAACATCTCTAACATAGAAAATACTGTTATTTGGATGTTAGCCTCGAAATGGATTTCGATTCAGGAGGTAAAAAAAAAACTGGGTCACCGATTGCAATTTTTGATCACCAATTCGCAAAGACTATTTTTTTTCTTGAGGGCTGAATCAAAAACCATTTCGAGATTAACATCTAAGTAACCATATTTTCTATATTTAAGATAAATATTAAGGAAGATGAGCGTTATTTTTGCCAAAAAACAATAACCTTCATTTGACCTTCTGATGACGTCACATTTTAAAATAAACATAACATATGGCAACACTACGTTACTTAACCCTTTACCGCATGATATTTTATTTTTCGCCAAAAAAAAATGTATGTTATAGGGCATTAAAAATAAAAAAACCCGTTTTTTTTTGTTTTTCCATATTTATTATTATATTCGAAAAAAATACAAAAAACCACTTTGGTCCAAATTGTGCACACTATGCAGAAAGGACAGATGTCATATTTGTAACATTATGCAATAAAGGAATAAAAAAAATATTAACTTAGGTGAAACGCGGAGTAACAATTGCCACCATAAAATATTTTTGGATCCATCCTAAAAAAAGTGAAAAAAGATAAAAGGATGCGAAGAAAACCAGCCAAGTTCAAGGCGAACTCGCGCATTGATGGTTCATAAAAATTATATAGGCAATTCAAATTCAGACAGACGGGGTAGGCATAGTAGTGTATAGTGTATCTTTGGGCACCATATTACTTACGGAACCCTAAAAAGAAGTAAGAAGAAAATGTGTGTGCAACCCAAGGTAATAAAATATTCATTCGCTAGTAAGACTACAGTTTATGCATTTTGGATCATAAATAGACCACACCCGTAAATGCATATTCTGCATGCCGTGTCAGATTAAGACCAGACCGACGCAAGTATGTTCTGCATTTTTGCATGCTGTTCCAAATGAGGTACACACCGAAAAATCAAATTTGTGATGAAATTTACTAGTAAAAAGTTGAAAACTTACCTGTACGTAGTTGTTTACGTATTCATCTGACGAATCAACTACAATATTTGCAAGGAAACGCTGTAAAACTATTTTATTTTTATTTTCCAAGTACGGCAATCGTCACTGGTACAAATTTCGCTCCAAAGTAAACTTTGAGGTTACATAAGTTCCAAACGTTTGACAACAGATGTCGTTGGTAGTATCAAAATGAAGGGGAGTACGGTACGAATTCGGACAAGTATGCTCTGAGGTCACAATATTTAACTTTTTAAAGAGTTTTTGAGCAAAAACCGGTTTGGCTCGCATTAAGACCACGATGCGGTAAAGGGTTAAAAAAAAGACTTGCTGTCATAACTGTCATATGCATATCATTTCCTTGTCTGTGAAAAAAACGTCTGTCATAGCAAATGACAGAAACAAAGTGTGACAGTTTGCGCGACGTTTCGGCGTGTGCACTCGAAAAATATGACGTCACGCTTTCAAATATTTTAAATAAATAATTTATAATAATAAACTTAACAAATCGCTGAAAAAATGAAATTAGTCTCTAGAAATTACTTCTGCTTTAAGAAAAAAATATAAAATAAGATCAAAATAAAAAATATACTGCCCGAATTCGCCTTCAGAGATAGCCCAAATGGCGATAAACTAGAGAAGATTATGTCCAATATAACGGGTAAAAACGTTTTTTTTACAAAATCGATAATAACCGGTTATTTAAAAAAGTAATCGATTACATTTTGTAGTGTAATTTGATACGGTAGCCAAGGGAAATCCTTATTTTCAAAGTAAGACGAGCGTTAACGCTGTTCTTGTATGGAGCATCTTGTCTCGCTCGCAAAATTAAACATTTTTTAATATTGTAGAAATATGTTAACTTTTGATAAATGTGGTCTGGGTCTGAGGGTTTTATGCACAATCAAATTACGTTTATTATTACATATTTTTCTTTTCCTACGTATAGTTCTAAGTAAAAAAAAGTTGTTTTCAAAATTATCAATTTTGGAATCAAACTCAATCAAAAATTTAGTTGAATGTTCGCAATTTTACTATGTTTAATACCTTTAGACCACATTTATCAAAAGTATACTCATTTTATTACAATCACTATTATTATTAAATTGTGCGAGCGAGGCAGCATGCTCCACGTAAAAACAGCCTTCATCATCAGCGATTTGCCGCCCACTGCAGAACTCATGGTTTTCTAAGCTTCCCGGTCTTGTGCCTCCCGCATCCAATGACGGGGAGTCACTGGATGCGTAACCCAGGTCGTCAGATCATCTGGTGGGGGGCCTTCCCACGCTGCGTCGTCCGGTCCGTGCGCGGGAGGTAGACCAGCGCGACAATGGCGGGTGCCAGGTGCCAGCGTCTTGTGTGCCCCGCAGCGACCACAAGTGGCGAGTCGCATACACTGCTATAGTAGTGGCCGCCGCCGGCCACACATAGTGCGGCGAGGTTCAAGAAAATGTATGAAAAAGCGTGTTACTGTTGCTGCGACAAGCAGTTATTGTCGCTGGCCACTGGCCGAAAATTCCACCCTTGCCGGGACTTGAACCCGCGACTTCTGGCTAACCGTGCCAGCGCTCTCCCAACTGAGCTAATGGGCAAGTGCAGGCAGCGACATCTGGCCGAAGCAATTTTCATCACTTGCAGCTCCGAGTAACCCACTTTGCAGTTAGGTTTTTACATCGGAATAATATCGCTGTACATGATTATATTCTTTTTGTTGCACTAACCCCTGCTGAGGACACGGTGAAAAAACTAACGACAATATGATTATGTATTGTCATTGAATTTTAAAATTCAATGTTATTGTATTACCAAATAACTTTTAGATCTAAAGTAACTATATAGGTACCTATATAAAGTACGTGATTATATTCTTTTTGTTGCACTAACCCGTGCTAAGGACACGGTAAAAAAAATAACGACAATATCTAGATATAAAGTAACTATACATACAGGGTGGCCGGAATATTGACGTCCAATAAAAAAAAAAAAATTTGGTCCCTCGTATCGTGGGGTATCCGAATCACCCCCATGTATGTTCCGCGACTTTTTATAGTTTTCGAGTTATGAATTTATTTCTGAATTTTCGGGAATTTTCGACCTGACCAACTTAAAAATGTCTAAAAAAAGTAGTAGACGTTTTCGTAATTTTTTTTTGCAACTGAATCCTCATGAGTTGTTCTTTTATGCATAAAATAATTAGCTTTGTAACTTTGATGAAACTTATGAAAATGATGATCTAAAGTGAAAAATTTACGTTCGGTGAGTTATGACTTAAATTTTCAACTTTAAATTAAAAATGTGATGGTCACTAAACAGGTGATTGAAAATTTAAGTCATAATTCACCAAATGTAAATTTTTCACTTTGGATCATCATTTTCATAACTTTCATCAAAGTTACAAAGCTAATTATTTTATACACAAAAGTACAACTCATGAGGATTCAGTTGCAAAAAAAAATTACGAAAACGCCTACTACTTTTTTTTAGACATTTTTAAGTTGGTCAGGTCGAAAATTCCCGAAAATTCAGATATAAATTCAAGTCGCGGAACATACATGGGGGTGATTCGGATACCCCACGATACGAGGGAACAAAATTTTTTTTTGGACGTTAATTTATTTATTTATTTATTAGACACAACCAATGTTAATGTTCCGGCCACCCTGTATATGACTAACTTTTCCTTTTATTTGGACAGAGAAGAATTGTACATACTCATAACATCAATGTAGTTCAGTCGACAGCACGTTCATTGTTGCAAAACGTAACTGATTACAGTGCACGTATGTGCCATCAACTGTACCTACATCGAACTATTTACACACACTTAGTTGTCCCTCGCAAGTTGGTATATGGGCCCAGGCCCTGGGGGTACGGTTGATCTTTAGAATCCGTCGTTCCAGACCCGATGGGAAACGACCGTTTCCAACTTGTTCCTATTCGGTTCTCCTACTGGTAGGAGCACGAGGTGCAATGTCCTTATGCTCTTATCGTGACCTTATTTATATGCAATTAGTACAGAATAAAAAAAATATTTTTTTGCAATCAAAATTTTATACTTAAATAATCTTAGTATTTCCAAAAAATTACCTACAGTAATTTTGCATTTAGAAGCGACATTTGGGTAGGTATTAATTATTAAAGTATCAGATCCTCTCGACGCCGTTTCATCGGAATACCTTCGTCAGACTAGTAATTAATAAGTGACAATATTCGTTGTACGTGATCCCATAAGGAGGAGCATGAGGATATGCTTATCCTTATGCTCCTTCCTGTAGGAGCATAAGGACATATTGGTCCTCGTGCTCCTACCAGTAGGAGAACCGAGTCGGAGCAAGTGGAAACGCCGTCGGAAACGACGATCGATAGTGTAGGTATGCCAAGATCGTTAACGATTTACTTAATTGAAAATCGCAACAAACACCATTGAATTTTAAAACACCTATGCAATCATGAATAGACAGTGTTTTAAGTTTCTTGCTGCGATAATCAGTTTTTAAGTAGCTTATTGGAATGTTGTTTGGATATTCTGTGTTTTCCTCACTATATCTGTGGTTTTCCTCTACTGAAATTATTAGAATACCAATGGTCGCATTAAAGAAAGGGGCTTTGATTCAGATAGAAAATAAAGTGGAATAAACAAAAATGCAAAAAAAAGTCGTTGGAAAAAAAAGCATATTCAGTTACTGCCAGCTGCCAGTACCGACCTAAGGAAAAGAAGTTCGTTTTCAACTTTATAGGGCACGCATTGAATTATTTGAGCACATCTTTGTCGCTCCGTTTCAAACAGGTAAATGATCGACCGCAACGACCCTAGTATAGTCAGTGGTATTGTTTAACTTTAAAAGACCCACCATACCACCAGGGGTATGACCAGGGGTGGGTCTCATCCTTGGGTGGGTCTGAAGGGGACCAATGGTTTCGTGTGTGAGCGGCGAACTTTGAGCGACCGATCGTCACGATATCCTTTCAGATTCATCGTAACGACGGGTCGTTCCGTATACGGGGCCCTTTACAGCAGCGTCTAATCGACATTGACTATGTCTAATGGAAAAATAAAACTGTTATATTTAGCTAATTTATTTTCAGTTCTTAACGCCAATGACTTACTAATAATGAGCTGATAATACAATTTAAAAAACTCCTATCCTAGTTTTTATTGAATAATGCTTGGTAACAATCATAGACCTTCCTTGAATTCAATAAAAAGTTACAACTAAACTAGACAGTATCAAAGAAAAAAGAATCCCCAATAACGTAAACCCTGCTTCTACTTTAGCCATTGTTTTGAAACACCGCAGAAACAGTGCAGTTAAAGTACATTATTGAGAGAATTTAGAATTTTTATTAAATAAAGCTAAAATGTATCTATTCTGTGTATCTAGGAAAATTGTTATAAAATAATCGTGAACATGTTTTCGATCAGTAAAAAGTCAGTGCAGCATTAACATAAATTATAGTGAAAAAAGTGCGTCAAAGACACAAGTATTGAGTACGTCTTGTAATAATACGTAAATGCAGCGGAGTTTTACGAATCGAAAACTTATCGTAATCTAAATTCTACAAGTAATCAACTTATAAATATTGAAGTTTTGTCGACAATGTAACTGTAAATTCTACAAGTAATCAATTTATAAATATTGAAGTTTTGTCGACAATGTAACATATTCCAGTGACTATTAAACAAAACTCGATAACTAAGAGCAATAATTTAAACTATAAAGTTAAAAGTATAATTCGACGCTACAAAAGGTGTAATAAAATAATTATACCAAATTATGGCTACACATTTGATAAACTGAGAACATGAATTTGCAACAGGCACTCTGCGTGAATTTATTATTTGTGTACTTCTATTATCTAGTAAAGAATCCTCCACAATTTTAGAAAATATACAAAATACCCACTAGTTCAACACTTCAATTACAATCCGTTTCACCTCAGTATTATAAATATCTTTACGGCCAGTCTATCCAAAAACATACTTATTCAAACGAAACTGCAAATGAACCTTAGCCCCTTTTCTGCAGTCAGTAGCTATTCTCAGTCTATGAACACAATCATCCAGCAAACCTTATCTAAAGCATTAAAAGCTAATTTACTTTATGTGGCATGAACATAATTCGTGGAATTTAGCAATTTGATATTATGATATTAGTTTAATAGTAAGTGTGAATATTGCTCTTGTCTGTCTTTAATCAACTTACATAAATTATTACATCTATGCATAGGTTATTTCTTGGTACCATGTAAACTATCTACTTACATATGTGCCACAATACCAATTGTACTAAATTCCACATAGCAATCACAATGTCTTGATTTAATCAGGACACTATATTTATGCATTTAGCAATCCTGCTTTGAATCACATATACCAAAATATGTTTGTCTTGATATATTTGCAGAGTTGGGACTGCGCCCGCCATCTCTACCTTTGTTATTAGGACAGATCTGAAAAAAAAATTAATTATATGCATAATAAATCTGTAAATGTTGTCTCTGTCTGATGTCTGTCTCACTGCAGTTTCTTTGTGCGCGCATCACGCAAAAACCATTGAACAGTTGGATATTGGGGGGGGGGGGGGGGGGGGGGGGGGGGCTGTAAGAAAATGACCATAAGCGGATACAATTCACCAGGTTATGATGAACCAGCCTGTGTAGCAGCCTATATACGTCTCACTGTAGGGTACAGGCCTTCTCTCAGAGAGACAGAGTATGGGCTTAATCACCACGCGTGCCTACTGTGGATTGGCGATTTCAAGCGCTGAGGTATGTGAATAGCTCAGACACTCAGGTTTCCTCACGATGTTTTCCTTCACAGTGAACGAGTTGTATTGCTACTATAACTTCACATACATATATACATACACATACGTAATCTCACGTCTGTATCCCAGAGGGGTAGGCAGAGACCAGGGACTGCCACTGGCCATGATCCAGACAGATCACTTACTTCACAAATGTACATAACTTAGAAAACAAAGTACATGCCCGCACTGGGAGTCGAACCTGAGTCCCGCGATTACTAGTCGCAGCGGCAATTCACTGCCTGCCTGTCACACACAGCGAGTTCTACATGGGAATTTTGACACTAAGTGCGCATTCGCAGCGAGTAAAATTGAACATGCTCGATTCTAGTCACGGCGACTTCAACTCGTGGCGAGTGAATCTACCTACTCTCAGCGAATAGCCTGTCATACGTACACAGCGAATACTCGAGGCGAGTAGACACTCGCAGCGATTAGTCGCTGTGGGTGACCGAAGCTTTAGTGAGCTGATCGGCGTCCCATGCTGCTTTTGGCAATATTTCGCAATTACGAGAGATGGAAAGTGTGAAGGTGATATAGAAAGAGTTAAAGCGGGAACTTGTGTAAACTGCTCTCCTTCGTGCACTCCTTTGTGAGTAGCCAAAACATCTCCAAAAGAGCAAGATTAATGGAGTGCTGGTCCCAACATTGATGTATGGTAGCGAGACTTGGGTATGGCAAAAGAATCAAGAAAGTAGAAATGAGGTCTTTCAGAAGTATGTGTGGTGTTACTTTGAATGACAGGTTACGCAATAGTTTGATTACAGAATGTTGTGGACTGTCTGCGTTGCTTTGGACATGTAGAGAGAATGAAGGAAGAAAGACTGACGAAGCATATATATCGAGCGAATGTGGGTGGAAGGGCCGGTAAGGGACGTCCCAGGTAGACATACTTCGACCCAATAGGGGATGTATTACCAAACGGCAAGATGAAAAGTACCCGAAACCGGCGTGCGTGCAAGCAACGACTAATAGATGTTGATGAAGCGAAAGTGATCTGTCAGGATCGTGGCAAGTCGCAGTCCCTGGTCTTTACATACCCCTCTGGGATACAGGCGTGATATACGTAGAAATCACTGTATTACCTTGAGTACCTATTCTATTCCACCTAGAATTAGTTTGAGCAAACGGTAAGATGCGCGGAAGGAAGACGGCGTGGTGACTGTGATAAGGTAGAATAGTTAATAGTTTCATACAATCGCCAAAAGGTTTAAGGGGCACTTCATATTCTAATCCAACATGAACGAAGTCGCAGAGGAGTCGTAGTAATATAATAATAACTTGTACACAATACAATCACTTGTCCTGGTCCCAAACTAGGATACCCTGTGCTACGGTAACAGGGAAGGCCACACAAACATGGAAATACTGCCATAATGACACATTTGTACAAATATACGGCGCCCCCAATGTGAATCGAACCCACAAAGTCCGGCACTGTAGTCAGACGTGATACCGCTAGACAAGCCAACAAGGCAATGATGCAAATTGGCATTGAATCTCGTAATTACTCAAACAACAGACAGCGAGAGATTATTATTAAACTAGCCTCTATATACATGTGGGGTGTCTTTCAAATGTAACTTACAGCTAGGAACAAGATCCTGATGCATGTGGTGCTCTGCATCCATACCATGAGACATGCAAGTTGGCGGGGGTCTGCGCTGGACCTAAAAATGTTGATAAAGACACATGATTAAATGGTCGGCCAAATATGGAAGCTACTGAGAGATCTTTGTTGCTACTATAACATCCATTATGAAAACCAAATGGTAGGTAGTTCATTGTCTATGAGAACTATAATTTTATATTGTTTTAGTACATACACTTAGTACTCCTCCTTATTCAAAAGCAGTAACTCAGTTGAAGTGACTTTTGAGAGACATGAAATATATTATGCAAAATGTGAGTAATAAGTTTTTGTGTCTCTAAATTTAAAATTTTGTTAATTTATAATTAAAATAACAATATCTTTACGGTTTTATAAGTTATTTGAGATACCGAACGGCATTATATTTAGGGTCTTTGCTTTCTTATACCACTGTCGGTCTTTGTTTAGTACCTAAGTAAAAATATGATTCTGTACCCGTCGCCAACTTTGAACACTGTCAACTTATTATAACCAGGTCCTCACTATACAGATTACCGTCTAGTGTGAGGTCCAACGGTAACCTCTCTATTGTCAATGGCAACCATTTTCTATACCAATTTAAGTAATTGAGGAAATGTTTATTTATTAACAAGTGGTTTAAATAAAAAAAAAATTTCTTTTTTATCTTATCTTTTATCTTAGTATCTATTTATATTTAGATAGAAGACATCTATTTTGAAATTACAAAAATATATTAAGGTGTTTTAAAGTTCTGAATAAAACCAAAAGGAGTGGTCTTGAATGGTAATTAACGTATTGTACGAATTGTAACTGGTGGAATGCTATTAGGTTATCACAAAAAAAGGAAAACAAAACAAGTTACTTATAGAAAAGAAAAGGCTGTCTACCTGATCCAAGTTGAACCGCACAAAGGCCTCATACTGTTCAGCCAGCTTAGTGCTGAGTGCAGATTCATATTCGGCACGCAGAGCCGCCTCTTGATCACGAAGCATCCTCTCGCAGATCATGCGGACCTGAGAAAAGCCAGTACAACAAAATGGTGTACATATTTACATGATTTCGTAAAAAAATATTGTTGTTGATAGGTACACTAGCAGTTTAGAGCTGACGCGTGTATATTATATCACTGCATTTGATTGGATTCGTTTTTTATATAGGTAGGCAATTATTCTATGACAATAGTAAAATAACAAATCATCATCATCAGCCATTTGACGCCCACTGCAGGACACAGGCCTCCTCTGTCGTTTGAATAACCACGAAGGGTTTTGCCATAATCGCCATGCTTGGCAGGCGGGTTGGCGGTCGCAGTAAGCGCTTGGAATCTCAGGAAGACGCTGCTGACCGTCTCCTGGTAACGTATTTCCTTAGTCGCCTACTACGCCATCCACGGAAGGAAATGGAGTGGCGCTATTCTTAATCCGTCGCCACACGGAAAAATAAAAAATATCTGTAAAACAAAATGACAAATTGTAATTTTAATGAGTGCGAAACAAAACGAGAGACGTATTTCATCACCTGCTTGAAAGTGAAGAGTGCACGGCTGTGCACCTTCTGTGAGTTGTGCTGAGAGTGGTGCGGCGGAGAGCAGTCCCCCTCCGAGCCGCTGGACGACGAGCACGAAGCTATGGCCGCCCCGGACAGCTTGAGCTGGCGACGACGCTGCAGTCTCTTGATCTCGTCACAAATCTCCTGGGCCATGCGTTCTGAAAAACATGAAAAACCCACATTTCAAATTAATTTATGGTTCTAATAACGCAGTTGGTACAACATACTTGGTACTTATAATAATAAATACGGCGCCCGTGTGGCGCCGGATTAAGAATAGCGTCACTCCATTTCCTTCCGTGGATGTCGTAGAAGGCGACTAAGGAAAAAATCACCAGGAGACGGGCAGCAGCGTCATCCTGAGATTTCAACCCAAAAAATGTGAAATATAATATGTGTGAAATATGATAAGAGCCACTAATTTTTGTTAGTAGAGTACAATAGAACAGTATGAATATGTTATCACAGTAGCTTAGTTCTAGTTAGACCTGCCTGAGATTTCCGTACTCAGCCTCATAGTTGGGCCATTGTATATAGCAAGTGCTAAGGTATGAAAATACCCCAGACACTAGGGTTTCCTAACGATGTTTCTTTCACAGTTAGCGAGTGGTATTGCCACTACAACTTCACAAATGTATGGTACTTAGAAAACAGTCACCGATACATTCCAGGATTTGAACCCACAACAACCTCCCGAATGAGAAGCCGGCGTTCTACCGCTCCGCTACCACCACTACTATCATGGTAGCATAAAGAAAGTACGTCTAGTTACCTACATGTTACAGTGTGTAAGGAAGGGATGTTATCATACCTCAATTATAAACATTTGAAAAACAACTACATTATCTGTTTTTGATTTGAGAGAATTTAATTTAATTTCAGTAATTAAGTTAAGCCCTTTGTCCCAGCCCTTTGAAAACTTGTACTTGGGAGCGGAAACCAAAAGCGAAAAAATAAAACTGGACCTCTTCCAAGATGTTTTATTTTTACTAATTTTTTTGGAAAAGCATCTTAAGGAATGTGTCATAAGGGCAAAATTTTAGCTTTCATTTCGAAATTATAAGCAGCTTTTAAGTTCATAATATCTATGTTCCCAAATTTTCATTGATATTTTTATGTTTTTTTATCATAAAAATTAAATATGGTACTTAATTACACATAAATGATTTAAAAGGCGTTTGATAAAGTTCAGAAGTGTGCTAAATAAAAATTTATTCAACAACGTTAAACAATATTTTAGCTTTCATTTCGAAATTATAAGCAGCTTTTAAGTTCATAATATCTATGTTCATACAGCCAAATTTTCATTGACATTTTTTTATCATAAAAATTAAATATAGTACTTAATCACACATAAATGATTTAAAAGGAGTTTGATAAAGTTCAGAAGTAAAAATTTATTTAACATTAAACATTTGGTGATAGCTAGGGTCTCTTTCGACACAACAAAGGGAGGTTTAGGTTTAGATCTTTTAAGATCGTATTTAGAAGGAAGGGTCCAAAAAGCAAACGTAAATCGTATTAAATCCTCAGGTTCACTTGTAAAAATAGGAGTCCCGCAGTGATCTATCTTAGGGCCGCTCCTTTTCCTAGTCTATATAAATGATTTACCGTTTATGGTACAAAAAGATCTGAGATAGTGTTATTTGCTGATGACACGTCACTTATTGTTAAAATAAGGAGACAAGAAAATAATCTTGACGATGCAAATAATGCTCTCTCGCAAGTACTAGATTGGTTCACAGCAAATAATATGCTAAATTCTAAAAAGACAAAATGTATAAAGTTTTCCTTACCTAACGTACGAGTAGTTGAGAACAACATAGTAATTGGACATGAAAAACTAGAATTTGTAGATGATACTGTATTTCTGGGCATCACAATTGATGCAAAACTACAATGGGGTCCACATATTGTAAAATTAGCACACAGACTTAGCTCTGCAGCATATGCAGTGAAAAGAATTAGGGAACTCACTGACGTTGCAACTGCTAGGCTTGTTTATTTTAGTTACTTCCATAGTATTATGTCCTACGGTATACTACTATGGGGCCTGGCAGCAGGCATTGAGACTATCTTCATCTTGCAGAAGAGAGCCATCCGATTTATGTACAAGTTAGGTAGTAGGGATTCGCTAAGAGATTTCTTCAAAGAAACCAACATCTTAACAGTTGCATGTCAATACATTTATGAAAATATTA
Organism: Yponomeuta evonymella; assembly: GCA_963969515.1. Classification (NCBI taxonomy): domain Eukaryota; kingdom Metazoa; phylum Arthropoda; class Insecta; order Lepidoptera; family Yponomeutidae; genus Yponomeuta; species Yponomeuta evonymella. The sequence goes on from OZ018349.1 coordinate 15,583,759, forward strand.
TGTACGTTAGATAAAATATCAAAGACTTCGAAAATGTTGGTGGCCACCATAATGTTAATACTAGAAATAAACATAAATTGTCATTTCCACTATTTAGACATGCAAAAGTTAACACATCCTTTATGGGGCAATGTATAAGGTTCTACAACAAAATTCCTCAAGATATATTAGAGTTACCTCCAACGCGATTTAAAAAATGTGTTAAGCACATTTTGTGCAAAAAGGCTTACTATAACATCAAGGATTATTTAGAAGACAAAGATGCTTGGCATTAAACAGTAGATTAATATTATTTAAAGGACGAATGTGACTAGTGTTCAACACATTCATGACTAATATTTTAAGTTGAAAACTCTGTTAATTAAGTTAAAATGTGTTTTGAAAAGAATAAATGTGGAGTTTCTTTGTTAGCTTCTTCTCCACATAATCCATTAATTGTGAAACTAACAACTTTGATGTTCATTAAGTAAACATTCTGTTTTTACAATGAATAAAAATATTTGAATTGAATTGAATTATCACATTTCTTGCTGCGTTGATGTGGCTAGGGTTTGTTATCTGTCATTCGAGAATGTGTAGAGTTGATTTGATTTTGTTTTTTATCTGTGGTGTGGAGTTAGGAGGTTGTTTTTGTTTTGTGAGGTGCGTCAGTCCAAAATTTGTTTTGTTTATTTTAATGGATTTAGGTCTAAGAGTTTGTTCAGCACTATGCATTGGTCAAATGAATGACGCTACTGCCTTTTTTATAATGCAGTACATGTAATACAACATTGGGGTAGCTCATGTAATAGATAGATAGAATATTCCTAATATTCTTTTTGTAATACAACATTGGTGTAGCTCATAAAATACAACAAAGCAGCAGCTTAGATGTCCATCTTTGCTTGACATTCCAAATAAATTAATGAAATTATTTCATACGGCGTCCATGTTAAGTCACAGGATAGGATTTTTTTAAATTTAATGCCATAATTATTTGCCATTAAACATTGAACACCAGTGTAGCCAACAGAATTATCGCGTTTTGTACGTGCCAATTTTCCACCTTAATTAACGCGTTTATGGCCTTTAAGCGTTTCCTTAATGTGGCCAAGACATAAAAAAGAATAGGGGGTGGCAACTGTCAAAATCAAATTAGAGATGTCCCATTTTCTTCACTATTTGTATGGGAAATGCACAATATATAATTTTAAAAGCCCCAGAGATGTTTGTAGTGGCTGTTTTCAGAAAAATCAGTACCTACCTATGCCTCTACTGCTCAGTTTGTAGTAGCAACTCATTTGGAGGAAGTAAATTAATTATCAAATAATTTTTGTAAACAAATACCTACCAAAAAAAATATGTCTGTGCAGGTACAAATAATACTAATTAAATACACTCATCAAAATCATAGTGAAAAGTTATGTTTTATCATTCTTGTTTGTTTTCAGTTCAGCATCTTTCACACTTGTTAAAAATGCAGGCATTTTTTTTTTTAATCGTAAAACTAACTAAAACTAGAAATGCATGCCTTGATATAAATTATTTGACCCATATAGCTTGATGACACAAAGTGGGTTGTGGTTATTGAGATATCAAGCTACACAGTCTCAACAGAGATATTATAGTGTATATTTATTTTCATCCAGCTTTATTCCACATGTCAACAAGCCATTGATAGAGATTGTTAAAATACAGGCAGCAATTTCTATCAAGTGTTTGCTCATCGTAGGCAATTAATTCAAGAAATATAAACTGTTATAAGCTTGAATTTATTATTATTGTTGATACACTACCAATTTGATAGTGTTTAGTATTTTTTTGTTTACATCTAAAACAAGCTGAATGAAATGAAATACAGTAAGATAGTTAGTTCAGTGTCCGATTATTTTAAGTTGTACTGTATAATCAGTGCAGTGAGTCCATAAAGCAGAATTGAATTGAAGATAGACAAGCCATTTAACTTTCCACACAAAAAGCAACCATTAACTTCCAGGATTCAACACTGGCTTTTTCTGTAGTTCTAAAAACTCGAAGATTAATTGCCATTCTTTTTATACAGATAGCAAAATATCTTGAGCAAAAAGCAAAGGGAGAAAGAATGTGCAGCATGAAATGCACAAGATGAGGGACTTACAAACTAATTGTGCAGCTGCAACAACCTCTTCCACCCCATGTAACCTTCAGTTGGTTAGTTAACAACAGCAAAGAATTAAAAGAATGGAAATGAGGAAAGATTTTATTGTGAAATTGTATTAGGTACCTAGTGATTGATATTTTTCTTGCGATTTCGAAATTGTATGAAATTCCCTATAGATCTAACCCTTTGAAACCAAGAGCTGGTGTCTCAGTCCTATGTTCTGAAATAAGGTACCTACCTACCTAATTTTGTCAGTCATCCATCATCACTGACAAAAACACCCTAATGTCACAAAGGAAATATTGGTAAAACATTGATTTAATTTTAAACAACAGCAGTTATGTATCAACAGTAGTTTACTATAACTTTCCCGAAGTTCATCGTAATCAAAATGATTTGGATGAATTCGGCAATAAAAATAATGGCGTCAAAAAAATACAGCTGATTACCTAAACACACGCCAAAAAAAAGGAACACAGAAAGCTAGAAATCATAAAATGACCGGGCAGTTGCGAATTTCCAGCGAAACCCGGATTATATCTTTAGCAATAGCTTCTTTAAAAATAAAATAAACAAACCTGGGGTCAACTTCACAGGTGCAGAGACATTTTCTCCAAATGACGATATACTCCTGTTTTCAGAAACACGAAATCCAGGGCTGGTGCTAGAGCTTGCAGCAAAGGAAGATGGGGCACATCTTCTTCTTTTGGCTGGCAATTGTGCCTCCCAGTCCAAATTCCTTTTTAGTGTAGCGCACGCCATTTTCTTTTCACCGCCCAACGAACGTCCTCTGGGTTCAGCCTAGCAACTTCAACAGATTCGATTTTCGTCACTGTCTCAATTGGAACGGAAATAATAGACAACCGAAACGTATTAACACACTGCAAACTAATTTAAATCACTAAAAAGCGAATATATGGTGGGATTTTTCTATTTATTAAAGATTTATTTTGCGTTACAACGGCACCTAAATAATTCCAAAATTTATTTTTGGTTGGTTGAAGATGGTTGGTTTTCTCGTTGTTGCTTTGCTTGCTTGCTTCGTCGTTTTTGACCGACTTCTAAAAAGATAAGGTCGAAAAGTTGCTCATTGTTTTAAAGTAATTAGTAAAAATGAATTAACTATTACACGGTCACATTAACTAGAGACTTGACGTTGATACAATAATGTCCAAAACAAATACCAAAATGACAGAAAACTAAGCAAATTATCGATAGTATGGTCAGTATCTTTGTAACCAATACGTGTGTTGAAGAGTTACCTGAATCCTGTTTGAAGAGTTACCTGAGTCCTACTTGAAGAGTCTTACCTGAGTCATACTTCAAGAATCTTACCTGAGTTACCTGAATTCCTGTCTACCTCTCCACGGCCTGTCTCCGTCACTTACCTGCCCGTCTCCACGGCCTGCCTTCGCAACTTGCCTGCCCGTCTCCACGGCCTGCTTGCACAACTTGCCTGTCCGTCTCCACGGCCTGCCTTCGCAACTTGCCTGCCCGTCTCCACGGCCTGCCTTCGCAACTTGCCTGTCCGTCTCCGGCCTGCCTCTCCGATCTGCTTACCCTTCTGGGACCTAAGGTTGCTTTTGTACATATTTTTGATGTTTTTACTATTATTAAGTTTTTTTGTTTAATTATAGGTTAAGGGGTTTTGATGATTACATTTTTACATCTCTAAATCTCTCTTTTTATTTCTTTAGCTTCCGTTACCAAGGGTTATGCCTTTACACAACCCTCGGTAACGTGACAACATTCGGTCAGTTAGGTATAGCTTGCAATGTGTATTATATTGATAAGTGGCTTTGAGACGATCAAGTACTCCGCACAGTGCGTGCGTGCGTGCGTGCGTGCGTGCGTGTGTGTGCGCGTGTGTGTGTGTGTGTGTGTGTGTGTGTGTGTGTGTGTGTGTGTGTGTGTGTGTAGTCACATATCGTTTGCACATCGCTTACTGTCTACGTAGTAAATACGGGCGGCAGAGCTGGCAGAATGCCACAGGCCCCCGACCTAACGGGGGCCCCCGAACCATGAGGCCACGAGCCCATTTTTAGCAAAATTTCGAAGTTCAAATTACTAGTTATTATTTCAATAATTCGTATGAAAATAGGTGTTTTTGAGAAAAAAAATGTGGTGATTAACTTATTAAACCCAAAAAATTGCTGACAGTTAACAGTTGCTAAATATATTCAAGTTAAAAAATACCATGTCGTCGATTTCTTGCAAAGAATTTCTAGTGATTTCTTAATGTTTAGCAGACGGGTTTTGTTTTATTTATTAGAATTCAGTAAAACCAACATGACAAAAAATGCAAACAAGTTTGTTTTCATTGCCAAAACGTCATGAAATCAGACCACAGACGCTATAGGGACACTGTATTGAGGTTTTTTGTTTTAGTCTTTTCAAATTAAAAAGCGGAAAAAACACAAAAAGTATCTCTACCACGGCGGCGGTCCCTACAGGTTTTTTTCCTTTTGAAATTGTTGCATACACTCTAAAGTCATTGTCTCGTTAAAAAAAAACTGTCATAACTAGTGACGTAACTGATTCAAAATTTTTAACACCGATTTGAAAAAAAACGAGTTTCTTCGGTATTTTTTACTTTTCATCGAAAAAGTCTTATAATTTATGAAAAGCTATGAAAAAGCATTGTTTAAATAATGTAGTTCATGTCTCATCATCATCATCATCAGCCATTTGCGCCCACTGGTTTTCGTAACCATGAAGAGTTTTGCCATAATCGCCACGCTTGGCAGGCGGGTTGGCGATCGCAGTGTGCTGTTGTAATCTCAGGAAGACGCTGCTACCTGCCTCCTGGTAATGTATTTCCTTCGTCGCCTTCTACGACACCCACGGAAGGAAATAGAGTGACGCTATTCTTCCCCAGTTGTACGACCAGCACATACATTTTGGGCACCAACTCCAAATTCTACTTCTGCAACACCTACATGTACATACACTTCTAATTATTTAAATTATTTCTAACTTTTTAGTGCTGTAGTGTTTCAAAGTCGGTTTTTGTTTTTTTATTAAAATTTTATCGTAATCCACTCCAGGTCTCTGGAAGTAGCCTTTGATGACCATTCTGGCCGTATACCTATCGGTGGAACCATCGGGGTTAATTTTTACTTTAAAGACCAATTTACAAGGCAGGGCTTTTCGTCCTTATCAACCAGATACCAATCGACAATCAATGTGTTTAGTGAATAAATTTCACTATTTACAGCTTCTGGCCATTTTCTCTATCAGGAGATTCCATTGCCTCTTTAAAGGTCATAGGTTCTTTTGGCTTATGCAGGTTCTCAATTTCTTCCGATTCTGCCAAGATGAAATCATCATAGTTTCGGTGCCTTGATGTTTGACCTTTTTCTCAGAGACCTCGTTTGTATGTCTTGGCTAGAATTAGTTTCAGTGTCGTCACTATCTAGGGGAACCGGAAAGAGATTCGTATTCACTTTCGTTTGAGTCTAGTAGTTCCTTTTAGGACGCCTCTAGTCCGTTGAAAACTCAACTTTCGATGTGATAACTTTGTTATTAGAAGGTATGAGGATCCGAGAGGCTTTTGAAATTTCACTGTAACCAACAAACATCCCGCGAACTGCCTTTGGTGCAACAACTGTCTAGCTATCACGGTTTATGAAATACAGCCTGGTGACAGACCGATCGACGGGCGGACAACGGAGTCGTAGTAATAGTATCCCTTACCCTTTGGGTACGGAACCTTAAAAAGTGATCAATTACTTTTATAAAATACCGGTTTGTTGAAAAACAGGGTTTTTACCGGTTTTCATGAAACCGGGTTACATCACTACTCATTAGTAGTCTGCGCTGGTGTTGTCAATAATGTCAATTTTTGTTATGCGAATTTTAGTCACTCAGTGAGTCATGCAATTTGTTTAATTTCCCACAATTTCTTAGCTAATGCGAATAGCTAATACTTGAAATCTTAGCTACAAAGCTTTCGTTCGGTTGGTAGATTTCGTCTAAAGTTTTTAGATTATTCGTCTTGTTACAATATGGGGAACGAGATGTCATCATCCGCAATGGAAAGTATCCTTTTCAAATTCAAATTGAATGTTTACCAGTGACTAAAATCTACAACTTTTACATTAGCTGGCTGTGTGTAGAGTGCCGTATCTTTTGGGAAACCTCTTAATTTTTTTAGGGACACAAACTGAACCCTTAATCAGAGTTCCATAGAAAGTTCTTCCAGCCAGCCAGGTGGAAAAAATTCTATTGAAAAGTATTTTGGTCTTATTTATAAAAACACGATTCCTTAAAACACTGGATAAACGTCGATTAAAATAGTCTGTGGTGTAGATTTTACAAGGAAAACACGTACCCATAGATTAAATAAACTGCCTCTGAGGAGTGCTTTAGAGGAATCGTGTTTTTAGGGTTCCATACCTCAAAAGAAAAAAAACGGAACCCTTATAGGTTAATTTTGTTGCCTGTCCGTCTGTCTTTCAAGACCCCTTTTCTCGGGAATACGTGCAGGTACTTTGTGGCACTCGGAATTTTTCCACGAGATCGAATCAGAAATGATGAGATCCGTAGACGAACGAAAGTCGTCGACATAGCCCAGCGGATTAGGAAGTGGCAGTGGGCGGGGCACGACCAGCCACAAGATGGACAGATGACCATCGGTCTTTTTGGAAATCCATGGGGGAGGCCTATGTGAACTTCTTGTGGCTGAATGATGATGCTGGTGATGTATGGAGACCCCCCTTATTTATAACTTTTATTATTTGTTAAGCAATCCGCCGTAACAACACATTTCTGCGAAAATTTCAACTGGCTACCTATGATGGTTCCAAAGATAGCCCTTTAAAGGTTGGAAGGACGGACAGACAGCAGAGGCAGAGTAATAGGGTCCCGTTGGGCACCCTTCGTGTATGGGACCCTAAAAAGTAATCTTTAATCTACTATTTAATGTTATAGGTGGAATTTAATAAATTGTTGGTTAATCGCCTGTTGACTGTGCATAGATACTTTTCTAATGCAAAATTATGTTTTCAAACCGAATCTAAATTGAACCTTGTCATCATTTGTTCAGATCTCTACGATTTCTTAAAACGCCGATTAAAATAGTCTGGTGGAGATTTTGGAAGGAAAAGTCGTGACCAATCTCCACCATACCACGTGAAAATCTCCACCTCGGACTATTTTAATCAATGTTTATCGAGTGTTTTAAGGAATCGTGTTTTTATAAACACCATAGAGTGTGAGTCTTACTTGTCTGGTTTTTTCTTTCCTTATTTTGTGGACCATTATTTCCTCAACCAAAAACCAGAACATCTATTCAATTTAAAATTTGCAGTCAAAGAGTTGGAGAGGAATTCAAAAAAATGCGAGAAAGAGGAGAAAGTGGAAAAGGAAAAGGCGAAGAAGGCAATACAGAAAGGTAATATGGAGGGAGCCCGGATACACGCTGAGAATGCGATACGGCAGAAGAATCAGGCTTTGAACTATCTCAGAATGTCGGCTCGTGTTGATGCGGTATCCAGTAGAGTACAAACGGCTTTAACTACAAGAAAGGTAAATATTCATTGAGTAACTACAACATAAAATAAATCCATACCTGCATCTTGAAGGGGTAAACAGAGACCAGGATTTGCCATTTACCAACTATTGTATGTTTTTGCGGAAATCTTTGGCATGCACATGTGTCTCCCACTTACAAGATCCTATTACATGCGACACCATGAATCTTCTTATGCTTATGAATATTCATTAGTTAGTTGTGCGAGTGACCAATCTGTATACGCGTCAATGTAGGTGTAGAGTGACCGTGCGTACGGCTCGCTCGCTACTGACCGCTCCCTCGGGTAAGCACACTAACAAAAATGTGTATTTGTGATTACAACTACAAGTAAAGGCCACGGGCGCTGCTCGTAGATTGCAAGATCTGTAGTTGTCTAGGAATTTTCAAAAAGATTACGTTTGAAAATGTCAAATTTTCGGTAGCTGTAGTGCGAAAACGGAAGGGAGTTTGTGTGTAAAGTTGTGGTAATGAGCTTTTATTTTTACCTACAACTGCAGTTTTCGAGATACAAACGAAAACCTCATTGACTAGTCAATAAAGGAGTTATGTTTAACTCTAGAAACATAAATAAAAATACTTTCCTTAGGTCACAACCTCAATGGCAGGTGTAGTGAAGGCAATGGATGCAGCTATGAAATCCATGAACCTAGAGAAGATATCCACACTTATGGACAAGTTTGAAAGTCAATTTGAAGACTTAGATGTTCAGTCCTCGTATATGGAGAATGCAATGTCCCAGACTACAACCACTACAGTACCACAGGGTGATGTGGAGACATTGTTGCAGCAGGTCGCCGATGAGGCTGGGTATGTGCTATCCAATATCTTTTATTTGTTCTCACATGTCAACCTGCAACTTTCACTTTTGGTATTACCAAATGATTAGGTTTTTTTTTATGGTAAAACAAAGGAATGAAAGAAAGCAGTGGCATGCCTTGGGAGAAGCCTAGTGTGGGCTGATTAATTGATAGGAACAAAACTGTTGGGAAAATTCAATGATAGTGGCAACTGAGGTATGCTTAGAATATCAAAACCGGCCAAGTGCGAGTTGCACTCACGTGGAGAGGGTTCCGTACAATGCCAAAGTCAAATGTTTTTATTCAAGACGAGAGTTAACTACTATATACTAGCGCTATCTATCTATCTGTTTTAGTGAATTATTTTTTGTAAGTGAACGTATTACATTGAGTTTACCACTTTATTTTCAATTGATATAATTCTTATAGGTTTCTACAAGCAATGAACTATATTTTGTATTTTTTTCAAAATTTTAGGCTCAGTAGTTTCGGAGATCAGAGGGGGAATGGTAAATTTTCCGTCTTTCATGAATAAAATCAAAACTTTTTACAATAATATAAAAAATATATTTGAGATCCTCATAACGAGCCCTTTCATTTGATATATGACACAGTAAGATTTGCAAAACTTTTCTTTTAATTTCCTAATTTGTCCCCCTAAAATTACCCTTATTTAAAAAAAATATTTATTTACTTTGCATATCTGTGTTTAGGTCATAGGATTACACCATCCTATCAAATTTCACCTGATTTGGTCCAGTAGATTCGGAGCAAATTGGCTGTGACAGACGGAAGGACAGACAGACAGACGAACGAGTGACCCTGTAAGGGTTCCTTTTTTTGTATGGTACACGGAACCCTAAAAAATTGGGCAAAAAGTGATTTTCAAACCAGGCAGCTCAGATACGCGTGTCTTTAAAAAGTTACACACATGCTGTACCTTGCCAGATAGTTAATTGACTATGTCTTTTCAGTTTGGAGCTAAACATGGAGTTGCCATCCGGAGTTCCCAGCACGTCAGTTGGCACCAGCTCAGTTGTGTCCCAGGAACCAGACGACCTCACGCAGCGGCTGGCGCGGTTACGACAAGCCGAATAAATGATTCATCGAGAGTATACTATAACTATGATAAAATTTTGTATACAATGTAAATTAATCTTGCTTTGTTTTTCACAAATGATTAGATATGTTAGGACCTTTTAGTATTGCTACTATCTCACTGATGAAATTAAGCTTGGAAAGGTGGATGATTGTTGTAAGTAAGAATATTTTTATTTTTTCATTTTGTACTATATCTTTATCTACCTGGTATAAAAGGATCTATTAATTTAATTGTAAATGGCGTTTTAATTGAAAGTAGGTTTGAACTGGAATTAATTCTAATTATCATTATACAAGTTGAAGAGTTTAACAATGAGCTTAGGAACAAATCTAATAATACTAAAAAGGCATAAGAATTACAACTACATCCTAACTGAAAACTTAAACAAGCTACGGTTAGTTTTGTACCTACATACAGCTTTGGTTTAGAACCACGCCCCAGTTTGCAGATTAACTGGTAATTATAAACTAAAAATATGGCATATGTGTGACTAATAAGGTTGCTGATTGAATCAGAGGAACTTGTATCTTTGGTGTGGGGGTGTTGTTAAGCATCTCCCTGGTCGGTGGTGCTGAAGGATATCTGGTAGAAGATCCAGTCCTCGAGGAAGGAAGGCACGAAGGCCTTGCTCTTGGTAAACTGGACCGGAGGCTTCAGCTTGGCCAGCTCTTGCTCGTACAGCTTGAGCGATTCAGGGCACGTGGCGCCGTTACCCTGGTAACCAATATCAGAGTCAGTATATCATTTTTACAGAGACAACAGTGACTTTGAAATGTGCGGAACTGGTTATCTCTTCCTAAATTACGATTATTATGCAAAGTCAAAAATAATGTCTTGCAGAGTTATTTATAAAAACATGATTTCTGTAGGCTGTCTTACGTGGAGCATGTTGTCTCGCTCACACAATTTAATAATTTTAGAGATTGTAATAAAATACAATCTCTAAAAGATTGTCTCTAAAAGAAATCTTTAGAGATTGTAATACTTTCGATAAATGTGGTCTGATGGTTTTATAGACAATAAAATTGCGAACATTTAATTACGACATAATATGCTTCTTATCCTGTACTAAGTTTTTAATTGAGAGAATTTTATTTTTTAAATAAATAATTTTGGAAACAACTTTTCTATATTAAAACTACGTATTGGAAAACAAAAAAATATATAAACTTAAAATGTCCGTAATATAATTGAATCGTGTGATTTTAAAACAACACAAGTCACATGTGTTTTTAAAATAACACTTGCCCATTTTTTTTATTAAATTATTTACACCTACCTATTGATTTACATTAGAAAAAAAATTGTAGTTTACTCATTCAGAAATCAATATAATATGCTAAAATATTGCTGTTGTAGATATTAGTATTTGAATAAAACAGTTTTTTCTATTTCCTGCAAAGATGTAATGAAAGGACATGTGTCGTTTTAAAATCACACGATTCAATTATACGTCAAACCCTAAGACCTCATTTATCAAAAGTTTACTCGCATTATTACAATTTTAAAATTGTGAAATTTTGCGAGCGAGACTGCATGCTCTGCAGTTGATAGTCTAGCGCAGTGTTTTTCAATCTTTTTGAAGATGCGACCCACTTTATGATTTAAAAAATTCCAGCGACCCCCCTTGCCCCCGAGACCATATTAAGTGTCAGTAATTTCAGAGATGATATAATTATCCTTTATCAAATTCGTTTTATTAAATATCGGGACTTAAATGAAAAAAAAAGTGGGACCAGTGTCACTAGATGGGTTCTCCGACATTACCCCTAAATGGTGTTTTAAAATACATTTAACTCTCTAATAGTTAGTATTTAAAATACAAAATAAATATATACTAATTTTCAATGTCCTGTGACGACCTCGTGGCGCAGCGGTAGTGCATCTGCATACCATGCGAGAGGTCCCGGGTTCGAATCCCGGCTGGGGACAAAAAAAAACCCAGGTCTTGGATGTTTACATGTTTGTGATGTCGTTGTTTCTGGTTCCCACGACACAGGGTATCCTAGTGTGGGGCCAGAAGCAATGTATGTGCCTATATGTAAGTGTTTATGTTTATGTCTAAGGCCGCTGGTCATTATTTTTATGATTTTTTAAAGTTAGCACCAAAACCCGCGAACATGAGTCTTTATCACTAGATATGATTTTGTTTGGGCTGTACTAAGATTTGGATAAGAAAAATTATACCTAAATGACTATCACTGAATGTGTTAATGACGTTGGTCGTCTAAATTCTATTTCTTTATTTCTGCAATTTCTGAAATGCCTGCTTTTCCCCCAAATATACGTTCGCGCTATAAGTCCCATACAAATCCGTGCGCTCGGAGAAGGCCCAGTCTTAAGTCTTTCAGGGCTTTGCAGCCCATAAAAACTCTGCGCCTTCAATAACTTTTGTTTTTGTCTTGAAAGCTAGCCAGAGAATTTATGGTGGCTAAATTGACGTAGGCATTTTCACAAAAGCACAAAAGCCTTCGACTATAAAGGATTTGTTTTATAGGCCCGCGTTAGCGCGCCCGAAAATTTACAAAATTGATGGTGCCCATTTCATTCAGTTTGTAAAAACTCAGCGCCTTCAAAAACAAAAGATGTCTTGAAAGCTAGCCAGAGAATTTATGGTGGCATTTTCATAAAACTCATCATCATCAGCCATTCGACGACAACTCCAGGACATAGGCCTCCTTCGTGGTTTTCATAACCATGAGGGGTTTTGCCATAATCGCCACGCATGGCAGGCGGGTTGGCGATAGCAGTAGGCGGTTGGAATCTCAGGAAGACGCTGCTGCCCGACTCCTGGGAATTAACTTCCTTAGTCGCCTTCTACGACATCCACGGAAGGAAATGGAGTGACGCTATTCTTAATCCGGCGCCACACGGAGTATTCTTAATCCGGCGCCACACGAAAAACTCAGCGCCTTCTATTATAAAAGATTTATCTTACAGCTTAAACAGTTATTAAGTGAGATGAAACGGAGCCCGCATCGGTAGGTAGCTCGTCTCCGCCTGCGAAGAGAGCGAAACCTGTGGGCGCAGCACAAGCCTGCGCGGGATATCCCGTACGCGGCGCGACGCGCAATCAACTTTGTCGGTTATTTTGTCTGCACGGTCAATAGTATTATTTGTTTTTATTTAGTTCCTAAGCTGCTATTGGCCACACACAACGCGATGAAGCGATGGTAGCCTAGTGGGTAGAACATTGGACTCGGAAGCGGTAGACCCAGGTTTGATTCCCAGTGCGGGCATGTACCTATGACTTTGTTATCTAAGCTATGTACATTTGTGAAGTTATAGTAGCAATACCACTCGCTAACGGTGAAGGAAAACATCGTGAGGAAACCTGGGTGTCTGAGTTATTCACATACCTTAGCGCTTGAAATCGCCAATCCGCCGTGGGCACGCGTGGTGATTAAGCCCATACTCTCTCTTTGAGAGAAGGCCTGTGCCCTACAGTGGGACGTATATAGGCTGCTAATGAAAGGCGCGGGAAGATTGAGAGCTTACGCATCTTCATGTTCGCATGCGTCGAGAAACCACCTAAGTACCTATCTCGTCATTTTAATGCTCTGGAGAGTTGAAGATGACAATGAGAATAGACAAATTGGCGCACGTGCTACGCGCGCTGGTTGAACTCTTCCAACACAAGCAAGTGAATCCGGACTTAAGTAGGCAATAATTAATAAATGGTGTGCACAGACTTCCTTTAAAATACAGTATGAAAGGAAGTTCATCAATCATGACTTCTTCAACTGGTACATCTGTAATATCCATTTAGTTTTTAGGGTTCCGTATCCAAAGGGTGAGGGGACCCTATTACTAAGACTCCACTGTCCATCTGTCTCTTTATCTGTCATCAGGATGTATCTCATAAACAGTGAACAGTAGCTAGACAGTTCAAATTTTCACAGATTATGTATTTTTGTTGCTGCTATAGCAACCAAAACAGAAGAAAATAAATATTTAAGTTGGGATCCCATACATCAAACTTTTTTGCCGTTTTTTGTTCGATATTAATAACGGCAATAGGCAGACGCTTGAAATATTTACAGAATATTTAGATGTAATATTCACTTTAAAAATTAATAATTAAATTAAAATAAATTAAATATTTATTTTATTGTGTCTAATGTTGTATAGATAATGGTACGGAACCCTTCGTGCGCGAGTCCGACTGGCACTTGGCAAGTTTTTTATGTAACATTGCTAGCCCAGAAAAATTCACGTAGGTCCCTACTTACTTCCTGTTTGATTCATATTACGCTTACTTACTTTACGTTTTTTTTTACTTACGTGAGTCATAAACTTGCCGTCAGGCTTTAGAATCTTGAAAGCGGACTGCAGGATGGTGATCATGAACTGCCACAGCTCACTACCCGTCTCACCGTCCGAGATAGGGATGTCTGTCAGGTCCCCGAAAATGTAGTCCACCTTGGTGCCGTCCTTTATGAACTTGTTAACCGTCAGCATGCAGTCCTCAACGATTATCTGAAACATAGGCCAGCTAGTTAGCGCTATTTAATGGCTATGTAGTTTCGACTTTAGAGTATCCTTTAAAAGAAGTTAAAAAAAATGCAAGCAATGTCGATTAAATTGTTAGTAATAATGTGTACCTAGTGCTTTCGAAAGTTTTAGTTAAAAAAATCCAACAAACGATGGCAACATGTATCTATAACAAAATGTATGAGATCAGTTACCCTAGTATGAAACACAAAGCCCCAGAGTTAGGGTTAAAAAAATTGTGCTGCTACTGCGGAGGTCTCCCGTGCAAGTAGGAAAGGGTTACTAAACGATGCAGAGATAATTAGCTTGAAAGTAACAAAAAGAAGAATAGGCAATCGGATCTAAAATGCAAGAAAAACAATAAAAAACAATAAAATGTTTTGTTCGGATTTACTTCGAAATTTGGCGCCTTTCTTCTCTCAAGCACATCTCCGCACACGGATCTCAGGTACTTGCTGCATGCTTTCATTACTAGCTCATCTATTTCCAACATCCATACGAATTTTGGTTTCTCCTTGAGCAATTCATATAATAGAGCCCCATCGCCACCACCTTGAAAACATTCAATACTCTGAATACATATTTTGGGAAGCGTCAGGGCCCCTATCCTGTCCACCCAGCCTGCACTGGGTTATCTGTTGACGTTTCCGAAGTGTCAAAATATGTATAAATAGGTTTTTTGTCAGTTCGAAGTAGGTTAAGACTGCCGTTACGTTGAGCATGCTGTGTCGCTCGCGCAATCTATCATTTTTGTGATTGTAATAAATATATCAAATTTATTACAATCACAAAAAACAAAAACAATAAAGACCATTAAATGTGGTCTGAGGGTTTGATAGATAATTAAATTACGGACCTTTTGAACACATTTTTGTTTTGATACTTATACCTAAGTAGTTTTTAGCAAAGAAAATTTGTTGCCAAAATTATAAATTTTGAAATATTATTTACAATAACTTAAAATATTATATTGTGAGAGCAAGAAAGCATGCCCGACGTATTAATTCACACCAACAGCAGCGCTCCAGATCACGCGGTGGACTCTAAGCACTTTTATATTACATATATATACGATAAGGGGCTGTTCATTTATTAGAAAGACCATTTTGTGGTCTTTTCGTTTTTTTGAGTTGAAGGCTTATTTTGTATACATCAGAAAATGGTTGAAATTGATAAACGAACAGCCGCTAAATATGAGTATGTGATGGAAAATTATTATATTATGAAGCTGAGGCACCATTACAGATCGCAATGTAGGTACGAGTATATGCCGCACAACATGACTCTAAATATCAACTTACTAGCGTTGAGAGCTCGGTCTTGTGATGTAAATTGTGGAAACATGAACAATTATCTTTCATCATTTAGCAGTTCTAAAGCTTTTTAGCTCTGAAGACAAGTGTCTCAAGACAAAGGTGCATAACCAATGTGTGTTGCCAGTGATGACTTGTGGATGTGAGACCAGTTTATACTTGAGCGTTCCATTAGAACAAAAATAAATTCGTTTAATTAAATTTTTCAACGCGTAATGTGTTCAATATATCGGAATGTCAAACGAGCGTCGAGCTGGTTTATACTTACGCTCCGTTCCATTAGACTAAAAAATAAAATGAGTTTAATTAATTTTTAACGCGCAATGTATTCATCGGGATATCACACGAGTGTCGGGCTGGTTTTTACTTACGCTCCGTTCAATTAGAACGCTGTAAGTTACGTGTCAATTTAATTATTATTTTACTATTGTCAATTTATTTATGAAAATTATCATAATTATTTTAACAAGAAAATAATATGGCTTTCCCAGAAAAATATAGATGAAGTAGTTTGTTTTCGTGTCCAGTCCAGTCCAGGTTCACGGTGGAATTTTATGACAGCAATTTTATTAGTGCTACGGCTAAGGCCGAGAATTTTTCAACAATCAGAAAAGATTCCAAACAAAATTAATAGGTATTTCAATTTATTAACAATTCAAAATTGGCATTTAATTAAGGCAATTGCCCACAACGCCACTCAGGAGTAAATGTTTTCTGCCTGTATAGTATAATTATTCCCATTATAACAAGCAGAAATTTAAAATTGCTTTAAATTAATAATTTCATTGCAAAACCCATTTGCGTTGACCGTTGCACTCCGAAGTTAGCAAAAATTTTTGGTTAAAAGAAAGGGTAAGAAAGAATCTTACCGAAAATAATAATTTCTTTGCCTTCATAGCTCTCCTTTCCTCTTGCCATCAGAGTTTCTGTGTAAATTAGATCTGCCTCCGAAATATCTGCAAAATTACCAAACGTCTTATACAGAAAACAATAACGCTGACTCTTGAAATCTCTGAAACAAGGAATATATTAGAATGGGGGGAAAACTTCCCTGTAAACAAACTAATCTCACATGGAATGAACAGTTTCGAAACCACGCCCGTCGCATACCGTGCCAAAAATATCTAACCACAAATTTCGGACCTTACTTCGACTCTGCCAATAGCAGCCGGGGAGATCTCTTCCTATTCTCGCGGATCTTTTCAAGCAGTAACAAAATCGACCGGCAGCATAAAAAAAATCAATCTATCTTCCAGTTTTGAAATGGAACACAGCTTACACAGCAGACGTAATCCTTCTCTAGATAGGAAGCAGGGTAAAAGTGAAAAATACTATTCTTACTTTGCAAGTCGTCTAGCACCAACATATTGCCCAGTGTCTTGGAGTGCACGATTTGCACTCTCTGGAAGGGCGACTGTTCGTCAAACAAAACTCCGTCAATGTCGTATTCCAGTAGCCGTTCATCTGAAACGTTCACATGTATATTTTAGGAAATATGTGATAAAGTTCGAAATTGTTTAAAAATCAGCAAAGAAATACGGTTTTTGATCAGCAATAAAAAGTATTGAGCCGCAACAAGTGGTGGACAGAAATTATTAAATTGAGCATGAGCACTCCGTCGAAAAATGTCCACCGTTTGCAAAATGGCCACTTCTGAGAATATTTCTTTCGCAAAATGTCCATTTCGCATAGTGTCCACTTCGCATTGCGCAACAGTTATCAAATTGGTCAACTATTCAAATGATAGGTCAGCAAATCCTAAATTATGTTTTAGTAATGTGTGATAGTCGAAGGGGTAACAATAATAATTACGCCGACCAAAATAGGTGAAACGAGTTTTTTTTCTGATTCATTTGCGAAGCACATGTTGTGGCGTACATATTTACTCTGCTGAACAAAACCATAATTAAAAATAATTGTTTGCTCATTTCTATTGCTAATCAAATGTTTATTTTGTGGATATTTTTATTGGTTCCCGAAACTATTAACACTGAAAAAAGAGACGCACAGGATAGCAGAATATTTACGAAATAAATATTTTTATATGCATACATAAACTCACGCCTGTATTCCGGGGGTAAGTAGAGACTAGTGATTGCCACTTGTCAAGATCCTGTCAAACCTATTACTTTTAATTACCTACGTGAAAATACATTTTTATGTCCAAAAGTAAGCAGTGTTTTTAAAAAATAGGTACATGAATGTAGGTTGAAACGCTAGCTGTAAACTTTGCAATAAATTGTGTCTATACTAAAAGCTTTTTTATGATTTGTGGACAGAATCATAGTAAAAAGCTTTTTTATGGTTTGTGGACAGAATCATAGTAAAAGAATATCATTCACAAAACAAAAATTATAAAGACAGCACCAGATGAGCGAGAAGCATCGTAATCTGTGCGAAATTGAGGTGAAATGAAAAGCAGAATTAAAGTATCTTTATTTGTTTTTTTTTTTTCTTTTTTTAATCGACTTCATAAAAGGTAGAGGTTCTCAATTCGTCTTTGATTTTCAAATTTATATGAATCTTTCTTTTGTGTAAGTAAAGAATGTTTAACACTTGGATTTCAAAAATCTTTAATGAGACATAACCTAATTTTTTATCGATGCATCTAAATACGCTTGAAAAACGGTGCAACTTAGTACGTAAACTGTTTATGAAGAGGCCTAAACTGTGGAGTAATAAACATTGAAATTGAACATTAAAGCATTTTCGAAGTCACAAAAGTAAAAATACTCTATCTTACCTGACGATGGGAAGTACTTTCCGAAGAAGCATCGCTTCATCGGGACATATGCCTGAGACTTTATGAATGACACATACTTTTTCATCTCTGTCTCAATCATCCGCGCTAACTATTGACAAAAGAAAAAAAAAATAGGAAAAAACAATAGCAGGTTAATTGGACATGCAGATTTATAAAACAAAAACAAAACTGGCTAAGTGTTTTTTGAACGACCCGTAGGGTTCGCGTCATTATAATTTTGGCTGATATATTTTGAAACTCTTATCAGCATTTCAGCAGTGAAGTTGCTGTGGCAAACCATGGCAAATTGCCTAATATAGGTAAAATAGGTCCTAAATTTAGAGGGTAAGTGTGGTAAAACAAAGCTTAATTCAATTTAAGGTTGAGCGTTTCCCCAAGGCACTGGAAAGTATAAAATTGGTCAAATTAACTTGATGAATGAAGAATGAATAGAATGTGTACTTAAATGATATAATGGGATGGAAACTTGTTCTAAGACAAAGTAGGGTTAGCAATTAAGTTGCAAATATTTCGTATGAATTTATTTGAACGTGCACTCATATTTTATCCATGGAAGTCATCATCAGACCTTTCCTCATCTTCAGTAAGTAACAAAAATATAAAATCGGTACCCACACACTAAAATAACAAAACAAAATAAAAAATAGATACCAAGTAAAAAAAAGGTCACAGCGCGTCACTGTTATTTATTATAAATGTCAGCTGACTCAGCGGTATGCCGATGGGCAAGCCTTCAACGCTGTTTTTCAGTCTATGCGTATGCTGACGCTACTGCATGCAGTAGGCACGAGAGCGCGCGGTACGCGCGTGCCTTGGATCTAAAAGGGCATACCATTTTGAATGAGCGCGAATTATAATAAACGGTCGTTCATTAATTACGTGGTGTTTTTCTACAGAACCCCTTCCCCTTGGTAAGATTTGAAAAGATGTGGAGGGACCCCTCGCTTTCTCGCGTGAGATTTCCTCCTTAATTTTTCGGCAAAACAATGACAAAGACACAAAATATTAAATAACTCCCTTGCCCTAAAAAAGATTTGGTGACATTTTCACAGACGCCCCCTCCACCCCCATTTTAGCTAACATAATTAATGGACATCCTCCTTACACATGCACAAACAATCGGCAAATATTGAATGAATAAATGTTTTAGCAAAAGCTGATAAGTTTTGCATACAGTTTCAAGATGTACATCACAGAATTATTCTCTGTTCTGTGATGTACATGGTGGCGGTACTACGTAGTTTTCAAAGTGTGATTGTAAGCGTAAGTGTATAAAAAATATTTTTATATAGGTAGTGCACTTACAAAGTGATCATATTATGGTGAATAAATGAAAAAAAAAATATTAAACCCTTAACCACCGAGTTACTATATTTTGTCACATCTTGATGCTTGATGTTTCTACTTATTATTAGGATTTAAGTTTGAAAATACTTTCTGATGATTTTTTGTACCATTGCTAATCAAACAAATGATGAAAATTAGGAAAGGTTAAATAATGTTATCATACTTATCATTTACAAAAAGAAAAATTCCAACAGATTTTTTTCGTCACCGGCACCTTTAAAATATATTAATAGCCAATCAAGAACCAAAGTAATTAACAATAAAAAATAATTACACAGGGTCCTTTAATTACTTAAAATTCTTACTAAAATAATTCTTAATGTGCGTGCGCAGCAATTCACTACACACACACACATTTTTATTGTAGGTACCTACCTTCACTGTGTCTATGAACAATTTAGTAATTATTAATGGATAATATTAATAACCAAAATATAGGATTGATTTATATTCATTATTAAAAGGTTCATAGTTTTATGTCATAGTCACAATTTACTTGAATACCAACTTTTTTAACTGCAGATGGAAGATTCATAACATTCATGGCTAATAAATGTAGCGACAGCATTACTTATAACCAAATAAGTGTAAGAAAGAAGGCGAGTTTATAAAGAAAAAAAAAACTGAAAAGAGTAGATAAACAAAATACATTATATTAGATATTACAAAGAGGTGACATAGAAAAGAGTAAAGTAAAGAATGGGCACATCATGTAACGGGGCTATGGTGGCTGACCTGAGCTAGTGAGGTACACATCATATTTGTAGCCACGTTTGATGGTGGGCAACAATTTTATTCTTTCACAGTCCATCGAGTCTCTTACTGAACTTTCCAGTAGTTTAGAACACTAGAACACAAAGTAAAAGGACACGCTCAACCTTTACTAATCACCAGCGTTGCCAGATCGTACTTTTTGGTACGAAAACCGTACTATTCGACTTTTGGCCGTACCTTTTTTGTACGACGTCACACACCGTACCTTTTGGTACATGCTGCCATATTGTGGAATAGGCCCACAAAATATTTTGTTTCCGAACGTAGCTCGCTAACGCAAACGAAACGAACATAGACTATATTAGAGAGATTGGAAACGAAATACCATTGAACCAACAAGGACCACTTTGCACTTGCACGAATGCACAACGTTGACTCAACGTTTTTCATAAATTGTAAGCGAACCAAAGAAACGAAATATTTACGTATTGGTGCATGTATTGTATAGTGTTGTTGAGTTACGCGATTTTGGTTGTTGTTGTACCTAGGTACTTGTATTGGAATTGCGTTTTTATAAATAACACCGTGAGTTTTGTTTCACGCGTGCCAGCGTCTTCTAAGTAAGTTATAAGAAAGCGCATTGTACGTGGGTAAGTTGATTTCAATTGAATTATTTTTATAACAAATCTTTACAATGTTCGCGAATACAGCTTTTCAATGTTTTCAGTCACCTATAATTATTCACTTACGCAAGTTTATTTGTTAGAAAGTTGCAGAGTTCTCAATATTTCGCTGCTCAATATTTTATTTGTCTACAGAGAAAAAATCTGTATTATTGGGCTAGATTCAGTATTAACTATTAGATGATTGCATAGCTGCGACAGCTTAAGTCAACTTTTACACACGTCGCACCAATTTATAGTGCAAAAATGCTTCTGTACAGACATGGACTTAAGTAGTGTACAGACGACTTTTCGAATAAATTGTTAAGGTTGACATGCAGTTGACGTTTGTATTCAATTTGGTAATTTTTGTTTAGCTTTACGTTTTACGCGGCTGTGTTGCACTCTACGCATGTAAAAGTTAATATGCTCTCGTGTGTTGTACATAGTATTCTGAGTATTAACATTATCGTGTATCTTGTTTGTCTAACGTGCATGACTATACCTCAGTCTCACCTACCATTATATTCAGTGTTGCCACCTTGCAGAAAACTCTCACCAGTTTTGGTCTGTAATATCACTAGATTTAAGTATATTTTCTACTAAAAAAGTCACTAGAATTCACTAAATAATTTAAAATGGAATCACAAGGTTAACTAGTTTTGGTCTGTAATTTAGGGATATTAAAAATAAAAATGTAATATTTAGGGATATTAATGGGTTACTTACTTACTTACTCTTAGGAATATTTAACTAAAAAATACCAATATTCACTGAATAAGGTAATTTAAAATGAAACCACAAAGTTAATCTAAATGAATATTTTAATTATGACTTCAATTAACAAAAATGAACTTAAAACAATTAAAATTCAACGGCGAAAACTTCTGGAGGTATGCCTTCATAATTTTTGTCGCGGTATACATTTGATTGATTAGTCGGGGAATCCCCAAGCACAACTTTAAATTACTCTATAAAGTCGTCTAAAGATACGTTCCAAAACAAGTAATTTTTACTTGCTACTATGAGTGAGTCCCGTTTTCTTTTACAATTATGTCTAGTTACAACCACGAAAGTTTTAAAATGTACAATCCTGTAAAATTATGAAAATGTACCTTTTTGCTCCAGTCCGTACCTTTTCAAGCAAACTGCCGTACTAAATGGCAAGTACCAGCTGGCAACACTGCTAATCACACAACTTGATAACACCATATAGGCAATAGTTAAATTGGAAGAAAATATAATCAGATGCTACTGGATTCTAAAACGATTTAATTGACTTTTTTGAGTTGAATAGTATTTGATTTTTACCAATGTAGTTTTCCAAATAGTAAAAATCAACGATTGCACTACACAATATATTATTATTCTTTTTACCAGAAAATTGAGCATTAATACTGACTCAAAGTGAACAATGAATTGATAAAAATTATTTACTGTTTGCCTTTGCAATAAGAATTAATGAAATCATATTTTGGCTCAGGTTTATCTGCGATGTTTAATATTGATAGTCAGAAATAAAAAAATATATATTTAATCTTCAGTATGCACGATACATAAATAATAGTGATTATTAGTTATCCAATATCAGCTGTTGAGTTGAAAATCAAATTAATACTGCAAAAGGTTTGTGGATGTGAGGTACTAAATGTACAAATGGGTTAAAATCTTACAATTTTATGAAATTTTGACTACTTTGAGTTTCAGACCAGAACAAGTAAGTGATTTTTGGACAAGAGGGCTTTTGAGGGATTTCTAAAATGTGCAATTCCTGAATTAGAGTTTGTGTTTTACAACGTTTGTTCTACGAGATATGAGATTATGATGTACGCGCGTAAATTGTGAATTTAATATTTATGTAAACTGAGATTTTCCAAAAAATGTATAATTTTTTTTTGGTAGCAGGCCTTTCTTACTCTTACACAATCATACTCACCCTCTCACACTCATACATACACATACACACTCCACAGACTGAGAGGACAAACTAACATTGACACTTTATTTAATTTAAAATTTAACAGTTTATTTATAAAAACTAGATTCCTTAAAACACTTCAAAAACGCTGCTTAAAATAGTCTGTGGTGGAGATTTTACAAGGAAAAAATGTAGCCACAAATTAAATAAACAGAGTTTTAGATTGGTTTTAGAGGAATCGTGTTTTTCAAGGCCACTTGTCTTTACCTACCAAAGAATTTTATTTCTTAACAGGAGATTAATAATAAAAATAAAATAACATAAAATAGCCAATTGACCATGCAGGGTCCCCGCATTTCCCCTCGGGTACCAGTTGATTACCTCTGCTCCATTTTCCTGCTTGCATCGCAGTATGTGGCCCGTCCATCTCCACTTCGGACTGTCAATTCTCTTCAGGATATCAGTTAGTTTTGTTTTTGATCTGATATCTTCGTTTCGGACTTTATCTTTAAGTTTTAGGTTCGACATGCTTCTCTCCATGGACCTTTGACATTTGGCCAGCTTGTCTCTGTGGATTTGGTTCAAAGCCCATGTTTCACATCCGTAGGTGATACAAGGGACTATGCATACATTGAAAACCTTTCTTTTTATTCCCATTCCCAAATTACTTGATTTCATAACATCTTTCAATGACCAATAGTTTCTCCATCCGCAAGCTATTCTTTTGTTTATTCATTTTGATGTCAAGTCGTCTGTTGATATTACATATTTGTCCCAGATATATTCGTTTACATACTGAAGAGGGGATTAGACATTTTTAAAAAAACCATGTTGGTACACATTTGTCCAGTATTCTACCCTTTAGGGTTTGAATTTACGGAAAAGTTATGCAACTGAATTTTGTAGTATAAGCTAACTTTAAAAACCTATTTAGAGGCTAATTTAGCCTCTAAATATGTTTTTGAAATTGTCCTCAGCACGGGTTAGTGCAACAAAAAGAATATAAGCTTACTTCCAATAGGTATATAGTTTCAAAAGTTATGAACTTCCATACAGACTTTTTACCCTAACCAACTACCTTCTAGACCTCTGGTAGGTCTCAGGCTGTGCTTTGTCCGTAACAAATGTGTTTAGAATTTTAATGATAAAATTTTATTGATTCAAGACTTTTTATTAACAAAATTTTATTTTCTTATGGGCAAAGCACACTTTAAAAATTATATAGGTACCTACTGGAAGTTAGCTTATACCTAAACAAAATTCAGTTACAAAACTTTTTTAGAAATTCATATCCTAAAGGGTAAAATACTGGATGAAAATGTACCTATATGGCTTTTTGTTGAAAATATGTTAATTTCCCATTAAGAAATAAAAGTTAGTTTTATCAGGACTTAAAATTTTATTTATTATACCTACCTCAATGGGGTAAAATAATGGACAAATGTAATTCCTCGCTACGAAGGCTAAACAAAGGGCACAGGCAAAGCAGGTTACCCTAAAACATTTGAGGAAATTCATCAGAATATCAATGATTTTTTTTAGGTTAGTTTCTCAGATCTTACCAATGACAAATTCTTTCGGGCACTTAGTTTTTTTAGCTTACCTACTCTCTACGGATTTGTATGAAGATTTCCAATGTAAAAGAAAAAAAATACAGCTCTATTGCACTTACTGTTGAAGAAACCAAACTTCCCACTCAACAGCTGATATTGTATGCACGGATAAGCAGTTTTAGCCGGTATAATCATAACTCTTACCTTGAAGTTGATCAATGGTTCCTCATTTTCTTCCTTGTAATACTCTATGTTAACAGTAACAAGGCCCCGGTCAAACATTCTTATAGATACTGTAGCACCTCGCTTTCCCGTCAGCAGTTTCAGG
Organism: Yponomeuta evonymella; assembly: GCA_963969515.1. Classification (NCBI taxonomy): domain Eukaryota; kingdom Metazoa; phylum Arthropoda; class Insecta; order Lepidoptera; family Yponomeutidae; genus Yponomeuta; species Yponomeuta evonymella. The sequence goes on from OZ018349.1 coordinate 15,608,406, forward strand.
GATCCCCCATCTATCTTAATATCAGCTGCTAAAATAAGGTTTGAGACGTAATCTTTCAACACGGTTTGAATTCGACCAAATACTGCTTTTTGACCACTTTCATCGCCCAGCCGTGCAGGGTCGATAGAAAAATCTAACAATATGGTTTGGGCCGACATTTTTACAGGTTTAATTAACAATAATGTTATGAAAATTCAGTCAAATACGTGATGCAGATCCGTCCGAGATTTCAATTTGATTTTGATTGATCGAAAAATAGAATAACGGAGTGACGTTTCTCTGATGTTGCCATAATTAATAAAATGAGGCAAGTAGCAAACTCGACCGCTTACTGGAACGCATAAAGATAAAAAATCTAATTTGACCGTGTAGTATTAGTGTCGTCAGGAAAAACCACATTTAATTTCTTGCACTTGGCAACAATTTTTATGAACTGTCTTTCTCAAAAAATTCATTTCGAGAGATTTTTGTGACATGGCTGGGAACAATACCGAGGAAGTAGAAGTGGGTAGATTAAGATAATATTTGTGATTCTGAAATTATACGGCACTATTACACACATTTCACAATACCCTCATTGTTTTACACCGATCTGCTGATGTGGCTTCATGCACTTTCACCGTTAAATATTTTACATGTTTGCCGGTTTTTGTAGTTAAAACTACATCCCCTTTTGCTGTAATTACATAAATTCGCTAAATTAATTATTCACATTGTGTTTACGCTGTTAAATTAAGTCTGTTCAGTAAACATTTTAGGTTACATTTTAACTATGACGGCTTGTGTCTTCAAGGGCTCCGCCACTACTGAAGTTAAAGCGAACAACAATGCCGATATCCCGCCAGAGTTCCTGATCAAGCATCCCCTGCAGAACACCTGGAGTCTTTGGTTCTATGATAATGACAGAACTAAGACATGGGAAGAGAATCTAATTGAGCTGACCACTTTTGATACGGTTGAAGATTTCTGGAGGTAATTGTTATATTAAATGTGAATATTAAACAACTAATGAGAGTGATCTGTCAGGTATCGTGGCAAGTGGCAGTCCCTGGTCTCTGCTTACCCCTCTAGGATATAGGAATGAGTTTATGCTGTTATTAAATTTGGATCAGTTTGTGTGGTTGTATGTTCTGGTGTAGCCAAACTTGTAATTTACAACTGTGTACTTGAGCTGTTATGAACTGTTACACAATGCAATTAGTGTTGAAAGATCATTAGTGTTTGGCAAGGAGCAGTGGTAGTGCAGGGGTAGAACATTGCTCTCACATTCGGTTTCAATTCCCAGCCTCTTACCATTGACTTAATTTTCTAAGTTATGTACGTTTGTGAGGTTGTAGTAGCAATACCACTCTAACCGTGAAGGAAACTATTGTGAGGAAACTCTAGTATCTGAGGTGTTTATATACCTCAGCACTTGCTACATAGAATGGCCCAACTGTGAGGTTAATTGTGGAAATCTCAGGTCTAACTAATGTTAGATAAATTTTTCAGACTGTACCACCATATCAAGTTACCCTCTGAGTTGCGTCAGGGTCATGACTATGCAGTGTTCAAGCAAGGTATCCGGCCTATGTGGGAAGACGATGCCAACAAGATGGGCGGTCGATGGCTGATAAATCTTGAAAAGAAACAGCGCAATTCTGACCTCGACCGTTTCTGGCTAGATGTGGTAAGTTAGAATGCGATTTTTATTTATGTGGCTTCTATTATTGTGTCCCATTGTTGGGGAAAGACTCCCTATCTTTAGACCCATTAGATTTTGATCTTGAGCCATCTTAAACCACTCTAGTAGATTCTGGTTGTGAACATCTTTCACCTTCTTCTTGGCCGCCCTAGTCTGCAGTAACAGCACTTAGTAGCCAGTGTTATTTCATTAAATTTTTTATCAATTTCGGAATAGAGATATGCCAGCCATCTGCCTTATCCTACCAACTGAACTGCTAGACTAATTGTATCATCATCATAATTATCATCATCAGCCTCCTGCTGCCCTTTCCCCATTACACCATCTTGCCCAGTCTCTCAACTAATTTTATAATTAAATTAATTATTAACTATAGGTCCTTCTACTTATTGGTGAAAACTTTGATCATGCTGATGAAATCTGCGGAGCCGTTGTGAATCTTCGAGCAAAGCTGGATAAGATTGGTATGTATTTCTTGATTACAATATAATTTATTGTGAGTGGGATTTACTTAAACTATTGCATTATGTGGTATGTTTACATAGTAACTTCAAAACACAGTGTGTATTAGTTTTTAATTAAATAGTTACAATAGTAACAGCAACAAGAAATGAGTGAAAAGCTAACTAATTAAAATTATTTCATGATAATGTTTGAGATTATTTCAACTAATATCTACCAGTGGCCATGCCGAGCAGTGGGACGCAAAAAGGCGACGTAAAAATGAACAATTGTGTAGCTGGTGTGCAAACATTACTTACAACTCTTATATCTTCTTTAAAGAAAAGCCAAATCACAAAGCGGTCTGTGTTTGGGACATGTCTGGCATATCTGTAATGTTTTTGTTGTACTTAGGTATCTGGACAGCTGATGCATCAAAACAACATGGGAACCTGGAAATTGGCAGGAAGTTGAAGGAACAGCTCGGTATTCACGGCAAGATTGGATTCCAGGTGCACCGTGACACCATGGTCAAGCACAGTTCCGCTACTAAGAATCTATACACCGTCTAGTTTCATAAAACTATTATTTACGAACTCATTGTGCTGGGAGTGTTTGTGGACAGCTTTCTTTCACAATAAGAAACTCAGTCTGAGTGAATAGTTAGGATAATTGACAGTTGTCACACACACTTCCAACATGTACATTATAGTAATTATTTAAAGTTTTATTTAACAGAAGTAGTATTCTTTAGGTTGATGTTTGTCTTGAAATAAGAGTTTTATCTTTCAACATCTTGCTTTGTAATTGTCTGTGGACAATTTCTTCTAAAACTTAAAGTCTGATTTTAGACTAAAGCTGTGCTTGAGTATGGTGTTTGTTGTTATGGTCAGATAGTTGTAAGTTTGTATTTACTTATACTGAGGCTTTTGCCATCGACCTTGTTAAAGGACGCAAAATTCATAATAATAATCTACCAAGTAATACTACTGTTAGTACTGGAAGGCAATACCAATTATATTTTGCTTGATTTATAATTATTATTATTGTAACACAAAATCTTTTTTTTTCCCATTAGGCTGTATAAATTATAAAATTAAAACTCTTTTTCTGGCACTCTGCATGGATAATGTTCAAATTGTGATGTTGTGTCCACTAAGTTGAAGACCATTTTGGTATTTCATAAAAAATATCTACTAAAATAAAGTGTCTTGAACTATCAAAGTTTTTGCATTATTTAGTAGGACAGGTCACTTATATCATTGCAGTGTGTATCATAATCACCTTACCTTTTCTTTCAACTTCGAAATCACGGAAAAGTTATGCATTGGCACTAGTGTGCAAGTTGATAGTGTTTCGCCGATTTAATCGTAGTTGAATGTACTTAGTTCCTTGTTTAACTACGATTGAAAATTTAACATAACATAGCGTAACATAACGACAACATCACAATCACTTGTCAAACTAAAAGAAATATGGAAGAATTTTTTTTTACAATTTCGAACTTCTACAATAACTAAGCACTATCTACACATTTTTATTGTATAAAACATAAAAGTTTCAAAGTTTTCCCCATTAAAACAGATTCCCAATAGTAAAAGGTTAGAACGCTAACTTTTCAAAAAGATAGGAGATTTCGATACACTGTATATATATTGATAAATATACTCTGGTTAAGTAAAGTGATACCATAAAAATTGAGTTTATCATAAAAACTTTATTAATAAAATCTAATAACTGGTGTAAGAAGAAAAAGACTGTAGATCTTACAATAAAACGCATGTTCGGGAATTAGTCTGATTTCTAATTTCGGTTTGAACTGTTTCTTCTATTTTGGTAATTGTCTCCTCTGCGGAGGTGATGCCTTTCGTCACGGTTTCTGAAAATAATGAAAATTCACAATATTATGTACTATAAATAAGGTGTGATCGAGAGATAGTCAAATTCTAGAAATAAAGAAAGAAGACATTCATTCAAAGTGTCACAGGAACAAAGTAAACAAGTACAGGTGAACAAAAAAAAAAGATGATTACAGTAAGATTTTTTTAGTCACTGGTTAAGATGGGTACCAAAAGCATTATCAGTCTTCTTTAGATAAAGAGCAGTGGTGGTAGTGGTAGCGCAGCGGTAGAACGCCGGCCTCGCATTCGGGAGGTACCAGAAATAATAATAATAATAATAATATTTATTTATTTCAGATAACATTGATCCATTTGATTAGTAAGCAATATTATGTACACGCAGTTTGTGACCAAACTAGGCGTAAAGACAAAATTTAATAGACCAGTGATTTTGTGTTCTAAGTTACGTACGTTTGTGAATTTACAGTAGCTGTACCACTCGCTAACAGTGAAGGAAAACATCATGAGGAAACCCTAGTGTCTGAGGTATTTACTTCAGGGCTTGCACGTACAATGGCCCAACTATGAGGCTAACTGCGGAAATCTCAGGTCTAACTAAAGAACTTCTATGGCAGGTTCTCTACATACCTAGGTAAATACACGTTGCTATCATCGCTCGTACTTTCATCGGCATAAGCTCAAACCGTGTGTTCGTCTTATTTATAAAAATGTGTTCATTCACGGCTGACCCCTTAGCGGGAGTCCGACTAACACTTTCCCGGTTTTTTTATTTGTTGTTATTATAAAAATTTATACTTTGTTAAAACTCCCTTTTTGTCCCATCCTTTTTACTTTTTGTAATTTGTTGGGCACACTGTGAAAATCAACTCAACCTATTCAATTGGCTACTTATTATGGTTCAAGAGAAAAATCTCTTTGTGGGTCAGACAAACAGGCAGATATTGTAGGCTTAGTAACAGGGTTGTCACTCTTCGGATGCGGAAGAAGCAGCACAGTGCCAGTTGGATACGCGCACAGCGGAACTTAGGGAACGTACCCATACTACGTGACCCGTTTAAGGGGGAGGGGGTTCTTCAAAATACCACGCTTAGTCACACTTGCTTAGGTCTTCGTCACGTACCTAGTCAATATCATCATCATCATCAGCCATTTGACGCCCACTGCAGGACATAGGCCTCCTTCGTGGTTTTCATAACCATGAAGGGTTTTGCCATAATCGCCACGCTTGGCAGGCGGGTTGGCGATCGCAGTATGCGGTTGGATTCTCAGGAAGACGCTGCTGCCCGTCTCCTGGTATTTGATTTCCTTAGTCGCCTTCTACGATAATATCCTCTCGGGAAATCTGGCAGTTTTACAAGGTATGTTTAAATTGTTGCCGCAGCGTTCAGTGCTTTACTCACAGGTGGCACAGCACATATACCGGGACGCTACCTGTTTTAAAACGGACAATTTATCATCATCATCATCATCATTCAGCCACAAGAAGTCCACTGCTGGACATAGGCCTCCTCCATGGATTTCGAAAAAGACCGGTTGGAAGCGGCCTGCATCCAGCGCCTTCCTGCCACTTGGATGAGGTCATCTGTCCATCTTGTGGCTGGTCGTCCTGCGCTGCGTTTGCCGATATGTGGTCTCCATTCGAGAACTTTTCGGCCCCATCGGCCATCAGTTCTGCGTGCTATGTGCCCCTTTTTGTATTATAGTGAAGTTTAATTTAAGGGTAAGCTCCCTTGCCACCAAAAATATAATGTTACGTATTTCGCAAAAATGTGTGTTCTGTTATACAGTTCGGAGGGACCCTTAGCGGGAGTCTGACTCACACTTGGCCGGCCCAATAGAGTAGGGACAAGACAAAGGGTACCACTCTTAGGTACGAAACCCTAAACATATTGTTTTATTGTGAACTCTGCATACCTTGAACATTTTCCTCAATAACTTTTCCTTTGCCCATGCATGAATTTTCTTTATCTCTGATGGACTGGAAGAACCGCGAGAGCTTGCCCTTTTCTGGAGCGACCACATCTCCCTCTTCATTGTGCACTTGGTCAATTGTAGTGTCTATAGTGTCGTCGCTTCTTACAATAGGGAGAACAGCTTGCGTTTTGGTTTTCCCAGCTTGTGGACTAGATTTATCGGAGGCGCACGGTATCGTTTCATTTTCAGACTTGGTTCCATCATCGCTGTCTAGGGTTAGTTGAGTGAGATCGGGTACCTCTAGCAGTTCTTGTAGGAGCGGACTCTTGGGCGGTGGAGAGTTAGCTATTTCTGTTATTTTGTCCGGTACGCCGAGAGCTCGTATCTCGTCGCACTTGTGTCGTGGATCGAGTGCCACTGTGGTTTTCTTTAGAATATCCTCAATTACTTCCATTTTTTCTTTACCTGCATCTTTAATTTCATTAATTCCGTCTTCGACTTTTTGTACTGCCTTTTCTGTTACAGTGTCCATGCTGTCGATTATGGCCATAACTTCAGTTTTCTCTATTGGAGATGCAGCGTCAACGCCTAACTCCGGGACGCCGTGAATACTTGCATTATCATTCTCAAGCTCGTTGATGTTTACTATGTGGGAGCCGCTTACGTTGGCTTCGAGGGAATCGATAGATGCATTTTCCTCGGCTAACGAATTCCCGTTCATTTCTTCTTTGGTAGTTTCGGCTACGTTTGAATTTGCAACGTCATCTGCTGTTAGTGGAAGCTCTGTGTTTTTGCTCATGGCCGAGGTAGGCACCTTTTGCAGAGGCGGGAGTTCGGGCAGAGATATTTGTCGCGCGTGCTCGTCGACGACACTGAAGTCGTTGTTAGTAAAGTCTGCGTTGGAGCCCTTTGTTGCGGTTAACAAAGTGTGGCAGCCCCCGCAGGCCACGTTGTCGACGATAAACCCATTCATAGAGGTGACCCGCTTCGGTAAGTATTGATTGGGCGCAGAGTCGTTAGCGTTGTTTGTGTCGTCGATTTCCTCTAAACATAGCTTGCCGTGTCGCGACTCGCCACAGGTGTAAAGTAGACCGTTGTCTGAAAATTACATAAGCGTGTTGAAACAAAGGCGCTTGGAGTAACACTGGCCGTCAATCCATTGACAATGTCGATGGATTGTGGCGATAAAAACATAAAAGTAATAATGATCGGTATTGAATGCGTCAATATTTAAAATTATTATATGCTTTGTTGCCGTAAAAATAGAGCTATGCGTAATGGTGAAGGTCGGGACAAAGCATTTCAATATTTATGACCTACATAAAATTAGTATTAATTGGTTTTAATTGCTGTTACCTTACTAGAAAAAAAGTCACTTCGGCAGTATTAATTTACCTGTTATGAAAGCAGTGTGCATCGCTCCGCAAGCCACCAACTTCAGCTGGTAACCTTCGAACATCTTGTCCATGTCTATAACTGTTGGCTCCACCACTGTCTCCACTTCCTTGGGCATTCCTAGTTGGCCACTCTGATTGGAGCCAAAGGCCAGAATCTTGCTTTCGTCCATGGAGAGAAGAAAAGTGTGGTTGGCACCGCAGCAAGCGTCTTTGATAGGGATCTCCAGAGGTATGACTTCCGGGGCATGGATTATCGGATCGGTGTTTCTTGTTCCGAGTTTTTGCCCCTCATTGTCGCCTGTTACGAAGACTGCTCCTTTTGCTGGAAAAAAATAGAAGGCTTTCGAGAAAGGAATAGGTAAATAAGTCTCGAAAATAGGTAAGTAAATATTTTGTTATTATTATTATTATTATTTATTTGGGAAACTTGCAGCTAACATTATAAATGTACATAAAACATTATGCATGTTGATGAATGTCTTGTGTTGCAGATAAAGAACTTACAGTCGTAGAGTGAGAGTTGTATTGTACACATGTGAAAGGCAATGAAATGAGTTGTATGACGTGGGGATCTCACCAGTGATAAACACGGTGTGGTAGTACCCGCACTCAACGAAGGCTATCTTCTCCATGAACTTGAGCTCTGTAAATTTGAGCGCGGTGCGTGTCTCCTCGCCAAGTCCTAGCTGTCCCTCCGTGTTGGATCCGCACACGAACACGCGTCCGTTATCTGGTGGGAAGTATTTTGATAGATAAAGGTAGAAGCAGTGATAGTTTATTCGTAGCAAGCCCCCATTAGCGTAACTAGGGTTATTTTTCAAATGGGGCCTGGCACTGAAAAGCAATGGCCCGCCCTACCGAATCTCAATATAATATGCATTATTAGGTACACATAAACTCATGCCTGTATCCCGGAGGGATATGCAGGGACCGGGGTTTGTCACTTGCCCTAATCCTGACATACCTCTTTCGGTTCATCAACATTAATTAGTTGTTGCACGCACGCACGCGTTTCAGGTACTTTTTATCTTGCCCTTTGCTAATACATCCCCTATTTGTTCCCCTAATGCGTATATGCAGTAAGCCAATATCCTGGGGTGGGCCGCGACCACAGAACATAGGAATCAGGTAGAAAGCATGGCATGTAGGCGGGGCGCGCGTGCCACGAGATTGCTGAAATGAGCATACTTAGCAAAAACATTACCTAGTCAGCTGCGAAGTCTTACCGAGCACGTCACTGAGGAAACAATTGCTGAAATAAAGGGTAAAAGTGTCATCGTGCGCAATCATCACCTGCAGAAAAGTTGCGTGGGTGTGACTGCATTGGCCAATTGCAACATTTGCAACGCTTACATTTCTTGCTACTTTTCGACTCACGCAAACATGTATAAGCCTGCGTGCGTGCGTATTGCTTAGATTAGGTAAAGAACTGGGGGTTGAAGCGGCGACAGCGGTTCCCGTACAAAATATGCGCTAGGGAAACTTATTTTCTCTGTTATGTGGCCTCCACCATACTGGGACGGCACGGCCAACCCTGCTCCCCCTATCTACGCCAATGCCAGCTCTCCTATTCGCCAATGAAACATCCCATTTTCCTTTCCAAAGGCCATTTTTAGCTGCTACTCGCTCAGTAACGGCACAGTACAGATAAAGAGTAACGGTCTTTTTAACTGACTTAAAAAAAGGAGGAGGTTATCAATTCGACGCGCATATATATTTATTTAGCTATGTTTTCATAACTTCGTCAAATCTTAACCGATTTCGACAATTCTTTTTTTTGGTCCCATTTTAATTTGGAGAAGATCTGATGAAGACTTTCAGAGATGGAGAACGGAACTCTTCAATGAACAGCGGTAAATAAGGCCTAATGGGGCCCATCCTTTAGTAATATCCGTATGTTAGCGTAAAAGTAGTCCCAAGCATTTCCCAAATTAATTTGGTGATGTTCTTGTGAAGACTTTCGGAGATGGAAATTGAGAACATCAAAAAGAAAGATCAAAAATAGGAGTTGATGATTGTTTAAAAATGCGCCGAAATGTTTTTGAGTTGGCAGAAAACAAGTATCTAAGTCTAAATGGACATGGTAAAAATTAAAAAAACACGCGAAAAAAGATTTTGTGAAAACATAGCAAAAAATATATATACCTACGCGCCGAATTGATAACCTCCTCTTTTTTTGAAGTCGGTTAAAAATGGATCGCTTTAAGCCCTTGTTGTACAATCTACCATTTTTTTATTTTGATAGTGTGCGGTAATAGCGTTTATTACTCTACCTGCATGGTAATAACTTCTTGGTTACTTTTGTGTCTCTAGTTTTTGTTTTTTTATCGACTTAAGTGGCTCACCTTTATTTCAACAGGGTTCCAGCCAGTTCCAGCCAAGAACGTTTAGTTCCAGCCACAGAATTCAGGCACAGACAAGTCAGACTTGTCAGTCGACCATCGGAGCCTTGAGAATGCCTCGTGTTAGAGGCGAAACGCGTCGCAACGCATTTTTTCACACAAGTATTGTTGTCGGTGGTGGTGTTTGTTTCTTGCTTCTGCTTGTAAAATTGGGTGGGAGTGCGGTGCATTAACTAACCGCATGGTCTTGTGGGATTTTAGCAAAGTAATTTTCACATTTTAATGCTATTATGGATTTCGGCAAAGTAACGCCTGATTCCATACAAAAAATTATAAATCTCGTAAAACAAAAGTTATTGTAAGTTTTGTTGTTATTGGCCTTATTTATAAAAACAAGATTCCTCTAAAGCACTCCTCAGAGGCAGTGTATTTAATCTGTGGTTACGCCTTTTCCTTTTTCGGCGTTGATCGAGTGTTTTATGGAATCGTGTTTTTATAAATAAGACCGTTAGAGTATAAATATTGTATAAAGTAGGATTCTATTTCCATGATTGTAAATAGAAAAGTCCAATTGAGGTGTTTCAGTTGTTTTTGGGGTAGACCGGTATATTTATATCAGTGTTCTCAATCTAATGACAATGCGAACACAACATGTGAATGAATAGGTATATATTCTACGGGTGTTGCAAAAATGTCCAGTACCTACGACTCAATGAGATTATTTTTTATTGTGGGACTAAATCTGAAATCACAAAATATGTGCTGTCAAAATATATACCAGGAAGTGCTAGGACTGCTCTAGTGATTTTCGTACATTTAATTCAACAGCAATTTTTTTTTTGCGATTTTCTTTCAGTGTTCCTCCTATAAATGAAAGTTTTTACTCACACTATATAGTACAATAAGAGGATAATATTGTAGATTAGAATATGATGCATTTTGTGGAACACCCTGCAGTACCCAAGTAGAATGTCATTCAGCGCGACCTATACGGACCAATACGGATTGTATGCGGATACTGCGTTCTACCTGTCAATATAGCGCTGTGGTTGGAGCCAGCGGAGACTTGTTTGATCTGCGTATCCTCGCACTCAATCTCGACGTACTGCGGGACGGTGTGGTGCTCGGTGTCGCCTGTACCGAGCTGACCCTCTTCGTTGCAGCCCACCGTGTAGATTGCGTGGGTATCTGGAGTGGAAATCGGGATTACAAGAGATAGACTTAGAAAATTAATCATCTAAGCATTTTAGCAGACATACCAATACTCACACACACGCACACACACACACACACACACGCACGCAAGCACGCACACACACACACACACACACACACACACACACACACACACACACACACACACACACACACACACACACGCGCGCGCATGTGAGTGATGATATCACTGGACGCTGTAAAAATCATCTCCTAAATAATCTCATTACGTATGTCTGTGTGAGTGTGTGATTATCGTCCAACGTGAAACCGGCCAATCTAGCCAAACCAACAGACCGGTGACGAAGACCGTGTGCGCTCGGCCGCAGGCGACGAACAGGGCGCGGTGAGGCTTCAGCCATTTGACGCAGCTGGGCCGAGTAACTTCGTCCTTGTGGCCGAGGCCCAGCTGGCCCCACGCGTTTCCGCCAAACACGAACACTCTGCCATTTTCTGTGGTGAAAAACATAGATGTATCAGGTAAACACAAGTGTTATTTATAAAATCACGATCCATCTAAAACACTCCTCAAATAGAGTTTTTGTCGGTAATCCACAAAATATAAGTAATAAGTATTCAGCGGTCAAACCAAAAAGCGTGTCGCGCTTTTGGTATATATACCTACTTATTTAATTTCATGGATCTTTTGGAAGTGTTCTCTATCTAGGAATCTACCTGTTCTCTATCTAGGGATCTACCTGTCTATCGTAGTCCAATAGTAATGAAATTGTTTATAAAAACCTACGTTTTCGATGAAGTGTTAGATATGCCTAGTTCTTGTTGCGATTCTATCTTCCAATTACATTATTAGCCACTGCGAATTTTGGAGCTCTGCAAACGTTTTGTTGCACCTGGAGAGGATGCCGGAAAACAGAGCGACCAAGATTATGACGAGGTGTGACAACAAAAGAGACCAGGGCCCTTATTATGCAGCAGCGATATGATCGGAAGGGTAGGTAGTGAAAGAATAGTTTCGAAATTTCCTGCCACTGAGTAATGAACGCTAGAACTGCATGGCTCTTTGTTAGCCCAATGATTTCATATCATATCTTGAGATACTTGTTTTGAAACTGACTCGCTACTTCCGATAATGTGGCCCCAGGCCCTTATTATGAGGCAGCGATATGTTGGGAAGGGTCGTCAACGTCGCGTTTGAGCCCGACAATCTAGCGACAAATACGGTTCTTTTTTTGAATAGTTTCGAAATTTCCTGCCAGTGGACCGGCCCCCAGGAAACGTTGGATTGACTGTATTGAAGAAGACCTCAAAAAGATTGGCAAATACATGAACTGGAAGAGAGGGTCGAGGGGCCGAGACGCATGGAAGAAGGTTGTGGAGGAGGCCAAGATCCACAATGTGTTGTAGCGCCATAGGAAATAAGAAGTAAGTAAGCAAGCGTTTTCTTTACGATAAAACACTTTCAGAACGCGGAAGTTTAACTTTGCTTTTTTGTGGCTATTGTTGATGCTTGTGTGGTCAAGGTCAGGTTTGAAAGACTTTGATTAATGAATTGGTAGTTTCATGGAACCGATGCAATGAAAATTATCACAAAGGAATAAAAATACGCGGGGAAAGTTTACTTGTACGTACTCATAGTGTGATTGTGGGGTGATGTGTGCTTAGAGCTTGACTTAGAGCCAAGGAGAATCTCCTTGTTACAGCTCAGTAAATTAATAATAATACCTTCCACACAACACAATTCTTGTCTTGGTTCCAAACTAAAATATGCACGCCTGTATGCCGGAGGGGTAAGCAGAGACTTGTGACCAGAGGGTTCGCCTCTTGCCACGGTTTTGGCAAACTTCTTTCGCTTTATTTTTGTCTTGTAGGAACTTGTCAGGCGGACATACGTCGACCAAATAAGGGACGCATAAAAAGCACCCGAAACGGGCGTATATACATGCAGTGACTAGTGAATTTTGACGAAGCGAAAGAGGTGTCTCTACGACAATAAGGAAATATTAGGGGTTAAAGTATGAAATTGCCGTTTTATTGCAATAGGTTCTTTGAATTGACATAGAATCTTCATGGTTTGAGGTTTTCGAATGAAACTTTTTTCAAATGGTTTCTATGATGTTCTTTTTTTAAAAAATGTGAAACATTTGAATATCGACTTTCAATTGTTTTTGTTATTCAATTTAGACAAGAAAGATGGATACTGCGAAAATTCGAGTGACCTGCTCGTAAAGTAGGTCTTATTACAGCGTATTTACACTGATAATGCAGAATATTACCCATGCCGTGCCTTTTACATTACATTATCGCACTAGTGCCTTTTCATTACATATCTTTTTAAATATTAGCAAGAAGTATTAATGTTTCGAAAACAGCTAAGTACTTATTTGCGTAAATATAAAATTAAATTCAAAATGTGATAAATAATTAAAGAATTTCATGAAACTGCTTGTTAGCTTGTTGGTATTTATATTTTGACGGTGTATTTTTACCTATAAATATCCAATTTCAAAATTTATAAATATGTGGCTGATTAGCTACTTTGCCGGTGCCCTTATCTCAGACTTGCGCGCGCATGCAGCGCTGAGCGCGCGAAAAAATAAAATTACGGCCGCCATCTTTTAAATGGGTTTCTGTTTGTTAAGTTTATTCACAGTAGGTATTGCATTTCGTTAGTGTTGTTTTTTTATTTACTTTTCCTCGTAAGTGTGTTGAAAAACGTCGTATGAAACACGTGAGCATTGGTCATTACACTTCTCGTCTCCATTAAGCCTTCGCCTTCGGCTCAGGCTTAAAAACCGACTCGAGTGTAATGACCAACATACCACACTTGTATCATAATGTACTATAACATAACCGGAGAGGCCATGTTAAGAGATAAATAAACGTGGTAGGTATTCTTTTTTTCTCTACGATTAATACAGTCACGTGGCACAAAAACGCGCCACACATCTTGGGCTGAAACTAGGCGTCACAAATTGCACGTACCGCCTTATAAGGTATGAACATTCGAGTGAAGTACCTATCTCGTAAAATAATGTTTTTTGCAAGTATACACCGATATAAGAAAACGTTCAGTATTCATTGAAAAAACTAAATCTAATAAGGTTTTTGTTAGTAGAGTAATTTTACGTTTTGCATTTTATGTGACCCCGAAAACCCCGAAAAAATATTTTATTGTTTTATTTTTTATATGATTTCTTTTGTATAAAAGCAATGTCACATGACCCGATCGTGAATCTATCACTGCTGTACTACAAAATGCTATAACAAATTGAATCGAGACCCTAGCCTACTTACGACATATGACAGCGCTGTGCTCATCCCCGCATGAGATTGCGACTATGGGGTCGTTCTTTATGAAGAAGTGACTTGGCTCGTTGTCGGCGAAGCGTGACTTGCCGAAAGTGAACACCGCTCCGGTGTCTGCAACAAAATTTGTCAAAACAAGTCTAGCTTATAAAAGAGCAAGGAACATAAGGAAGTAATAGGCCGCTGGCCGTAACCCTACGTCATAGGTTACCAAGATTGGACCAATTTAGGGATTTGGGTTTTTGTCGCTCTGGGGGCATATCTCGTGCAAAGGATCTTCGCAGTTCGGCACGGTAACGCAGTCAGTGTTATGGGAAATTTGCATCAGATATCGCGCGGAATGACTTTTAAGTTAATTTTTTTGCTCAGCTTAACGAAAAGGGGTTTTAATCGTCAATACCAATAACTTTTATTATGGGGAAAACTTTGAAACTGCGTAAAGAATATCAGCTGTTCCATACATTATAATGCCGCAGGTATGGAACAGAAGATTTTTGCGATGCGTACTCTAGATTGGTTCCATCGTGGTAACATATGACGTAGGGTAACCGGCGGCCGGCCCACGTCCTATGCGGGCCTCATGTCTCAGCTCGTAGAACGTACGATGGATGATTGAAGTCTTGTTTATTTAACAACAGCTCTTTAATTTTCCGCTGAGTCAAAAGCACGACGACCGCGTTCCTTCTACTTGGTTAAACGCACGACTTAGCCACGGTAAAGCTTGATTGATAAGCGATTGTACTTAATTTGTTTTAACGTTACTTATTTATTACGAACATTACTTTAATTAATATAATAAATCTTTACATAAGTCGATGTGATATTTTTCGACTCGTTATTTTTATTAGACCTAACAAATTACACGCATATAAAGTGCTGTGAACTCTATACCGAGTTCACTGTTCTATGCCGAGTAATTATTTCAGGAATAAAACAGTTATCTACATTGTAAAACAGACATATAATTGTAGCACTCATCCAATCTAAATTATCAATTTTACAATTTCATTTTAATTAACAAGTCAGCTTACACAAAATAAGTAGGCGTGTTTGAAATACCTAAAAGCTTTGGTTGAAAATAGCCGAGAGTCACCGTTACTTAATTTCGTTGACGTCACAAAGAAAGGGGCTAACACCTATCGCGTTCAAGAAAATGTTAAAAGCATCGGAGGCACGAAATGTTTGTCCATGAAACGACCTTGGAACCCTGAAGTGGCTGTAGCCGATAACACAAAGTAAAAGCGCTATAGAGCAGTTACGAAGTTCCACTCGAGTACACGCTCTATCTCCAAGGAAATTAAATACCTCGACTATCTGAAGCGGCGCTCCTGTTCAGGGGTTTTCTCAAGCGTTAATCTCGCTGGCATTAATAGTGTATTTTTTTGTGATTAATAAAATAATTCAAGTACATATAAGTACTTTTGATAAATGGCATTTTAAATAACTACGTATAATTTTTATTAACTATAATTATAAATTACTGGCTGACTCGGCAAACGTTGTTTGACCATATTAATTAGTCTACGACCTATTGTCAGACCTACCAAATATACACAAAAAAATTCATAAAAAATGGTGAAGACGTTTCGGAGGGGTTCGATAGCAAACACTGTGACACGCGATTTTTATGTATTAGATAATTTATAATTTTTCTATAACTACTCAGATTTTGATAAGTAAGAAAAGAGTCGTTTGCAAAATTATTAATTTTAGTTTCAATCTCAATAAAAAGCATAAATAATAATAACAAATGTACATATATGTATTCAATGTCCGTAATTTTATTATGTAGCAAATTCTCAGACTACATTTATCGAAAGTATACTATTGTTTTTTTTTAATGGCAACTACAATCATGAAAAAAATTTGAATGTTCGAACAAGATTGCGTGGTAGTAACGTAATAGTAACAGCAGCAAGAGTCTGTTTTCCATGCGCTAAATATTTTCACGGCTAGGGGAAACAAAATAAAAATAATCTTTTGCGCATTGAAAACTGACATTTGTAGCAGTAGGTGGCACTTCATAGTCTGCAGAAATCTAAAAGGAGAGGTACAGGCAGCAGACCAATCAATTTCCAATACAAATAGAGGCTACATTTTCTTAACCACCCAGCGTCGAGCCACATCGACTAACACAGTATAATTATGTAATTTTTAATGTTATTTTATTATAAATTATTTTAGCATTGATTATGTACCTACACATGCTCTTTTAATCAGTTACATTTAGTTCACAACTTGCTTATAGTAAACTGTGGATAACGTAGTGGACTACATGTTTATTAATCATTCAATCTGTTTATTTTTAGTATATTTTATTGTTTGATAAAAAAAATAAAAATAAAATAGAATCGGAGATGGACCAAAAATAAAATAGAATCGGAGATGTACCAATAGGTGAACGTTTAGAAATGTATTTCTATGCAAATTAAGATAAGAAGATAAGATAAGACTATTCTTTATTGCACACAAGAAACAAGAGACATAAAATATTAACTCCGGATTCGCTTATATATGATTTTTTATCGGAACAGATCTCCACTGATAAGTAGAAGGAGGTAGATTACTTCGGAAAACAGATCCGAAGTCGTTATTCTATTTTATTTACTTATTTTGTTCTGTTAACCCCTGAGTAATCTCATGCAAAAAGATTAATATCATGTCCGAATTTAGGTGTTAGCCTCCTATAACTCCTTTGTTCGGGCGCAAAACTTGTTATTAAATTCCACAAATACACTTATCGTACGAAAAATCTAGGGTATAATTATGGATACTTAGGAAAGCACTAATGATAGAAGCACTTTGCAAGTAAAGTCAACATACGTTTAAGGCGATTTTGCAACGAAATTCTGAAGGTTGATGTGCTGTACACTGTACTATTATTTCATCATCATCATCATCATCAGCCCTTTGACGCCCACTGCAGGACATAGGCCTCCCTCATGGTTTTCCTAACCATGAGGGGTTTTGCCATAATCGCCACGCTTGGCAGGCGGGTTGGCGATGGCAGTATGCGGTTGGAATGTCAGGAAAACGCTGCTGCCCGTCTCCTGGTAATGTATTTCCTTAGCCGCCTTCTACGACATCCACGGAAGGGAATGGAGTAACGCTATTCTTAATCCGGCGTCACACGGATACTATTATTTACGCTTGTATTTTAAAACGTATTATTGACATAACGCAAAACCAAAAAATGTTTTTTCAGCATTGAATTAAATTAAACCACTTCCAATAAGCAAACTTTATAAAGTTCTGAATACTATTTTGTATTTTCATACTATATTTATGCGATCAATTAAAAAAGTTGGGGAAAAAGTAGGTACTTTTGAAATTACAGAAATACACTCAGTACAGCTCAAATAAAACCATATCTAGTGATAATTTAGGCTCATGTTCGCGAATTTTTTTAATGCTATAAAGTTTAAAAATTATAAAAATAATGACCTTCGGCCCTTCACAGGGCCATTGAAAAAATATATTTTTTCAGATTTGAAATTCTAACTATCAAAGAATAAAATGTATTTTAAAACACCATTTAGGGGTAATGTCGGAGAACCCAGCCTTCATTCGATAACAGGCAGTGTTAAAGAGAAGTTAACAATTTACTCTACTAGATGAGCCCGCGACCTTGTTTAGAGATTTAGTTATACTTACCCAGAAAGACCAAGGTGAAATATGAATTAAGTACATATTACAATAGCGTTGGTCTTCGAATCTCACTGATCAAAGAAACATCCTTCACTCTTGATACCAACTCGGCACTCAACCTTTGCATGCGTGCAATGGAGTGCAGTCTATTACATTATAGTTTGTAACGAAAATGAAAGGTTGATCAGCTGTGGTTCATTTAGTTTGCAAAAAACTGAAAATCTATCAGCAACGGGTAATAATGTCCTGTTACAGTTTTCGTGAGCAATGAAGTGTAATAATAACGGGCTTGACCATTTGCTCGGTAATCTATCTATCTATCTTCTATATCTATACTAATAATAAATCTGTAAGGGTCGGTCATGGAGTAAGTTAGTTTGTTTTCAGAGATATTGTGTTTATAGGCTGATACTGAAACTAATTTCACGATTTGTAGAATTTTTTTCTGTATGTGTGTATGTATGTATGTATGTTCCTCCATAACTCTTAAACCAATTATCCGAATTTGATGAAATTTGGTATAAAAACATATAGACATCTGGGACACAGGATAGGCTATTTAAATTCTAGCTCCAGTTATGATAAGACGTGGCCCCCATACAAATGCTGCTTCGTAAAAATCGAAATGTACGCGAACGGAGTCGCGGGCACAGCTAGTAGGTATATAATGGAGAACTTGCACAAAATAGTTATTACACAACTAGGGCCGTAAAATAAAGAAAGGCCGATATCGCAGAAGTTTAATTCCCGAGCCGCAGGCGAGGGTCATAAATATGCGATTGAGGGCTTTCTATTTTACAGTCCGTGTTGTGTACACAATTTTATGTCGTCACTTGGCCTCAAAGTCGGTTTTCCCGTACGCGTAGCGTGCGGAAAAACCCGCTTTTTGGCCAGGTGTGGCATAAAATGTTTTAATACAATCGAAGAGGCCATGTTAAAAGATAAATAAACTCGGTAATTTTTTTTCTCTGCGGCTAATACTTTTTATAATGGGACCTGTCGAAAAGTCATTCTAATCACGTGGTACAAAACGCGCCATACGAATCGGACTCAAGCTAGGACGTCACAACTTGTACTTAACACCTTATAATGTATGAATGCCACTTCAATTTAAGTTTGACGCAAGTTCCCCATTGTTTACTCTAAAGTCTTACCAAGGCCGACAAACCCTAGGCCTTCGAGCCCAGCCTAGTAATTAGGGGGTCATTACCCTAGGCACTTAAGATCTATACTAGGTATATTCGGTAAAATTTTGACTTTGTTGTTTTGTATACGTCCTTCAGTAGGGCTTAAATACCACGCTTGCCCACCGCAAATTGGCGTTTTCAAGCGCTGAGTATGTAAACAACTCAGACACTCAGGTTTCCTTACGATGTTTTCCTTTACTGTTAGCGAGTGGTATTGCTACTACAACTTCACAAATGTTCGTCACATAGAAAACAAAGTCATTGGTACATGCCGGGATTCGAATCCACGACCTCCCGAATGTGAGGCCGGCGTTCTACCGCTTCGCTACCATCGCTGATCATGATCACCCACCACTGCTTAACCTTAGAACTGCTTTCGCGGAATGCAATGTACAGGTGGTCTATATAAACTTGGGCACAGATCTGTGACACGGCAGACGAGCGGTGACAAAAAATAAGCAGGTTAGACAAATATACAAATTATTGTTCATAAAAGTCAGCTAGGTACGTAAAGATTCATGTAGGCTTTTCTTAGGGGTTGACGTTGATGACCAACTTCCGTTTCCGGTAAGCCCGAGGTCGGCTAGGAGTAGTTTTTATAATTTGTGAAATAAAAATAAACTACCGTAACTTTTGTCCGATAAGCAAAGTGTACACGTATTTTTTATAAAAAGAAAGAAATATTTTTTTTATACCAGCAAGACACATCACAGAAACAAAATAAACAGATAAGTAACATATTATGCACAACAACAGAAAGAAAACCAAATACACAACAAACAAATAAAAAAAAACCAGCCAAGTGCGAGTGTGCACGAAGGGTTCCGTACCATTATTTATACAACATTTGAATATTTCAAGCTTCTACCTGTTGCCGTTCTAAATATCAAGCAAAAAACGGAAAACAAATCAAGTTTGTTGTATGGGGCCCCCCTTAAATATTAATTTTATTCCGTTTTTAGGGTTCAGTGCCCGAAGGGTGCTAAACGTTGTTATAGCGGCAACAGAAATACATCATCTGTGAAAATTTCAACTGTCTAACTATCACGGTTCATGAGACACAGCCTGGAGACGGACGGACGGACAGCGGAGTCTTAGTAATAGGGTCCCTTACCCTTTGGGTACGGAACCCTAACAAAACAGGACCAGAAATGTAGCATGTGGAAGTAGCGGAACATGCGAACTTTTCCCTAGCTACTAGTGCCATTTTGTATAATATTACGTTATGCACAGTTGATAACTTTCTTTTAACATCAAGACTATTAATGTGCCTCGATTACACAATGATTAACTTTAGCAGATTCAAACAAAAAAGACCAAATTAGATTAACGTTCGATGGTTTCAGTCTCAGGAAACGACGGGTGACAAGTAAACTAGGACACAGCCATCCAGCCAGCCACATGACAATACATCGGTTATGTAGTTTGACGTTTCATATATATACCTAATCAACTACTATATCTATAATGATAGAGAAATTCTTATACTCACTCAAATATTCTAACACCACACACTGACTCAACATTTAACACCATTTCCCTTGTACTCATTCAGTTCTCCAATCTGAAATCAATCAACCCTAAATCAACGAAAAAAAACAAAATCACCTGGTATGTCATCGATCATGGCGCTTTTTCGCTGCGAGACGTTGTTTACGTTTTCCACTGGAGTTTCCTTGCGTGGTGGATCGACCCGGCCGGCTGACCGCTCCGCGTCGACTGACCGCCTGGACAATCACGTGGCACCCCATAGGAAACCACTGCCACCGGGCATGAGCCACCCTGCCCCTCTAACCGGCTATTACCCTGGAGGCCGCGTAAGCTAATGAGGGTGGGGACAGAGGTCAAAGCCGTCTGGGCGGCGGCGTCGATGTCGTAGACGTAATAGGCTTCGTTCCACTGCGTTCTGCGGTTTCACTATTACCCTTCAAATTGTATCGTGTGGTATTTTCTTTGCCGTGTAATGGATATTTCCATTGGAAAATGTTCCTCAGTTGAACTTTCTCCAGTAGCCATCCACTGTTAGGTTTCATGCTATCAACACATAACTCTGAATAAACTAACGGTATTATTTATAGGCGAAAACACAATTACTCCGAAACACTCCTCAAATGCAGTTTTAATGTTGTTTGGTAAAGGAAAAGACCTTTTGGAGTGTTTTAGAGAGCCGTGTTTTTATAAAGAAGACTGTTAAAATTTATGCTTCGTAATAAAATATTTAGGCCCTAACCTAAAGCGATTTGACTGCGTTATTCCTATGTTCTGTGGTTATGACGTGTCGTTAATGGTCAACATTGCGTACCTAGCAATACCTACTATGAGATGTTCTTTGTTGGTTGTTGTAGTACAGTAGAAAACCTTTACATTTTGGTTACAACGTCGGCTGTATCTGTATGCAACGAACGTTTTCTAGTAGAGTGCACGGATGTGCTTCCGAAGTTACTGTTCAGAATTTTTTAGCAAGGCAAGCACTCTGGCGCTAAAACATTTAACGGTCTTATTAATAAAAAGTCAATCCCTTAGAAACCCTTCCAAAACCCCGATTAAAGTAGTCTGTGGTGGAGATTTTACAAGGCAAATATGTTGCCAGAGATTAAATAAATTTTTTTGGTTTTTATAACTAAGGCCGTTACAGTATTATTTATAAAAAGTCTATTCCATGACTCCATCGACATTTTATAAATAACAATTCAATTCTGTTCAGCTTTATTTATAAATAATACCCTTATTAATTTTTTACGAGTGTATAGAGGTAAAGACTTCAATGCCGGTGAGTGACTTAATTTCGCAATGACTGGCCATCTTACTGACAAATCAGTCTTATGAAGTTCTAGAAAAGTAATTTGGAAAAGACACATACTACAACTTCTTGCTTTCCAATCCAAGCTAGGTATAGGTACCTACTGTAATTGCATTCATGCTCCGAGACGGCAATAAAACTGGATACCTTGACCGTTTAATCGATTTCTCTATTAGGGTCTAAATATGGACCCAAACATTCACCTCTTCAATTATATCCTTCACGTCAATCAATGGTCTTCACTCGACATCTAATACTCACATTTGAAAGGAAAAGGGTAATAAAAGACCCCATTGTACCTAATACCTAACGGTGGGAGCGGAGCAGCCCGCGTTGGTAGCGTAGCGATAAGCGGTGGTAGCGGAGCGGTAGAACGCTGGCTTCTCATTCGGAGGTTCCTGGGTTCGAATCCCGGCATGTACCAACTTCGTTCTCTAAGTTACTTGCATTTGTGAAGTTGTAGTAGCAATGCCACTCCCTAACCGTGAAGGAAAACATCGTGAGGAAACCTGAGCGTCTGTTCACATACCCCGAGGTATGTGAACAGACGCTCAGAATACGTCAGAAAAAACAAATGGGTAAGGTAGTAGTAGTATTTGCTTTAATGCATTACTTGTCACTCGCTAATTCGTCACTATCGTTAATTCGTCACTTTACCTGATTCGTCAATTGTTGTTTTATGTTATACAGTCAAGCTCTGATGAGGGTAATCAATTGGAGTGTTATGTATGACTTATGATTTCAGGATTTTATGCCAGAAAACCGTGTGGCGCCGGATTAAGAATAGCGTCACTCCATTCCCTTCCGTGGATGTCGTAGAAGGCGACTAAGGAAAAAAAATTACCAGGAGACGGGCAGCAGCGTCTTCCTGAGATTCCAACCGCATACTGCGATCGCCAACCCGCCTTCCTAGCGTGGCGAATATGGCTAAACCCTTCATTGTTAAAAACCATAATGGAGGCCTATGTCCTGCAGTGGGTGTCAAATGGCTGATGATGATGCCAGAAAACCTTAGTTATAGTTCATTTATTTTTAAAGACAAAAGAAAATAAGTAAGACATATTAATGGATGCGTTTATTAAAAGAAAATAAGTAAGACATAATAGGGGTTAAAGTATGAAATTGCCGTTTTATTGGAATGGGTTCTTTGAATTGACATAGAATCTTCATAATTTGAGGTTTTCGAATGAAACTTTTTTCAATTGGTTTCTATGATGTTCTTTTTTTAAAAAATGTGAAACATTTGAATATCAACTTTCAATTGTTTTTGTTATTCAATTTAGACAAGAAAGATGGATACTGCGAAAATTCGAGTGATTTTTGAATACGAGTTCCAACGCGGAACTAACGCGGCAGAAACAGCCCGCAATATCAATGCTGCGTTTGGAGAGGGGTCTACTAATGAACGCACCGTGCGATTTTGGTTTAAACGCTTTCGTGATGGAAATTTCGACTTAAAGAAGCCACGAGGAAGACCGCCCACACAGGTGAATAACGATGAATTAAGAGAGAGATAGTGGAAGCCGACCCTAGTCAAACTACCCAGGAATTAGCGGCATGGTTTAACGTTACCTTATCCACAATATTGACTCAAATCAATAAAATAAAAAAATACGAAAAATTGGTGCCTCAAAATCACTCGAATTTTCGCAGTATCAATCTTTCTTGTCCAAATTGAATAACAAAAACAATTGAAAGTCGATATTCAAATGTTTCACATTTTTTAAAAAAAGAACATAATAGAAACCATTTGAAAAAAGTTTCATTCGAAAACCTCAAACCATGAAGATTCTATGTCAATTCAAAGAACCTATTGCAATAAAACGGCAATTTCATACTTTAACCCCTAATATTAATGGATGCGTTTATTGTTTCTTAGTGTATTAATGAGAGTTAATTTTGATAAGCAATCCCAGATTTCAGTACGTCCATGTTGCTCAAAAAGTAGGCGTCAATGAGACCTACACCTTTTTGTATACTAACACTATATGGACTAATATGTGCAATAAAATGTTTGAATTTAATTGAATATGCCTGGTGAAACGTGGGCATCTACCTCAGTGGGTTTCTCTGCTTACTTCCATGAGGAGAATATGGGCGTGACGCAAAAATAAACACTAAGAACACTACTACTTATATACTTTTATACATTATTCTTCGCTCTTATGAGTTTGACTGTACATTGATGAATCAGGTAAAGTCTCGTCACTTTTTCTTAGGGATATTGACGAGTTAAAGATTTTTAAGAAATTGACGTATCGGGAAAGTGACGAATTAACGATAGTGACGAATTAGCGAAAGTGACAAGTATGCACTAACTCACTTCAATGGACCGGCAGGTTTACAAGTAGGTCTAATTTATAAGTAGCTGATGTAATTATCTGATATATATAAAAATCTCATGTCACAGTGTTTGTTATCGAACTCCTCCGAAACGGCCTCACCGATTTTTATGATTTTTTTTGTGTATAGGATTTGTGTATAGCCCAGGGCAAAATGCGGTGGGATATTCCAATTCTTTTACAGTGACTGTGATTCGCTTGTGGAACAGCCTGCCTCTGGACATTCGTCAATCATGGAGAATAAAAAAAAAAAATTAACCACTTCCTTGGTCTACAGAATAGGCAGGAACCGATCACCAGTTACTTTATTTCATTGCTTATTGGTATCATCATCATCATCAGCCATTTGACGCCCACTGCAGGACATAGGCCGCCTTCGTGGTTTTCATTACCATGAGGGGTTTTGCCAGGCGGGTTGGCGATCGCAGTATGCGGTTGGAATCTCAGGAAGACGCTGCCTCCTGGTAATTGATTTCCTTAGTCGCCTTCTACGACATCCACGGAAGGAAATGGAGTGAGTCTATTCTTAATCCGGCGCCACACGGAGCATATTGGTATGTACATTTACAATGTAATTAGTGTAATGAAGAATTAAGACAAATAAATAAAAATATATTCGATAGGTCTGGGAATAGGTCGTAGGCTAAATTAATATGGTGAAACCATTTTTCCGAGTCAGTTAGTGTATAGTGAAACCATCTACTTAAGGGTAGGTATTTATTTGTACTTTTTAAAGGTAAACGACACGAAGTCGAAGTAAAGTTTGTACATCTTAGGGTTCCTTTCCCGAAGGGTGCCAAACGCTATTACTAAGACTTCACTGTCCGTCTGTCTGTCTATCCATCTATCTGTCTCTCTGTCTGTCTGTCCGTCCGTCTGCCTGTCCGTCTATCTGTCTGTCCGTCTGTCTTGCGGTCACCAGGCTGTTATGAACCGCGATAGCTACGCAGTAGGAATTTTCACAAATGATGTATTTCTGTTGCCGCTATAACAAAAAATACCAAAAAATTTAGTATTTAAGGGGTCTCTCATGCAACAAACGTATTTTTTGCGGTTTTTTGCTTGATATTAATAACGGCAACAGGTAGACGCTTGAAATATTCACACAATATTTAGTTTCATATTGGCTTCAAAAATAAATAATTAAATTAATATTTAAGGGGGGCTTCGATACAACTAATGTGAATTTTTGCCGTTTTCTCTCGATCTTTGTGTCAAATGTTGTAAAGATAATGGAACAGAACCCTTCGTGCGCGAGCCTGACACGCACTTAGCCGGTTTTTAAAGGTAAATGACACGAAGTCGAAGTAAAGCCGAAACAGTTTAAATGTAAATCTCGATAGCGACGCGTATAAATACGACCCAAGCTCCGACCACACTAAGAACCGCCTCTATACATAATGGAACACCAAATTGCGTGAAACTTCCAAATGTGAATGAACTATCGTTTTAAATACATACAGAAAAAAAGAGCTAACAAAGACGTAGAGGTTACAAGACTATATTTCAGTTTTTTTGGCACCAAATCCGTACCGAACCGACTCCGGACTCTACCTTTGTGTGTCCTATTATGCAGTTGGGCCTGCAGCTCCCGAATCGGAGTTTTTAGTTATTCCAAAATGTGTATCTTATCTTCTGCAATAAGGCCGCCAATTGTACCTACTGTATCTTTCTAAATGTTTTATGTTGTGTTCTTCCTGGTACAACAAAGAATAATCTTATCTTATCTTTTATCTCTAAAGAGCACGGCGGCTTTTTAAAGCGATTCACTATGGCTTGAACGGTGGTAGCCTAGCGGGTAGAACATTGGGCTCGGAAGCGGGAGACCCAGGTTCGATTCCCAGTGCGGGCATGTACCTATGACATTTCTTTCAAGTTATGTACATTTGTGAAGTTATAGTAGCAATACCATTCGCTGACGGTGAAGGAAAACATGGAAACCTGGGTGTCTGAGCTATTCACATACCTCAGCGCTTGAAATCGCCAATCCGCGGTGGGCACGCGTGGTGATTAAGCCCAAACTCTCCCTCTCTCTGAGAGAAGGCCTGTGCCCTACAGTAGGACGTATATAGGCTGCTTATGCACTATGGCTTGCGTATGGAACCAAAAAGGTGGAGAGCGTTCGCTTCTCAAAAATTTTATAAGACGTGATTAGAAGCGCGTATAAAAGTCGTCGTGAGCGACGGCTCTAAGGTATGCTTTAATAGTCCATAACGGAGGCAGAGGCCGATGATGATGGTCTACATGTAAACAGACAGTTGATAGGAATCGTTGAAATACGAAAAAAGTTAATCAAGTTATTTGCTCGTACCTCATTCATCTCATCAATTCAAGAAATATCAACCCCTATGTGCAGTGGCGTAACTATAGGGTGGTAGAGTTGGCAAAACGCCACGGCCCCCGACCTGAGGGGCCCCCCGAACTATGAGGCCGCGAGCTCAGAAGTAACTTAACATTTTTTACAAACATTTGTAACAATTATAATGTTTATGTATGAGTACTTCAAATAAATTAAAGTTAAGTCATATGTACTACAACTAAAGACAATATTTATATATATGTATACATTATTTTTCCTGGGAGGGCCCCATCCAATGAATTTGCCACGGGCCTCAGATGGTACAGTTACGTCACTGCCTATGTGTGACCCTGCCAATGAATGATCACAGGTGGATAAGTGACATGTCGTGTACAGTCTACAGTACACCGACCTTTACATGCGTGCACTCTCCTCAATCATGTTACGAGTGCCTTTGCAAATAAAAAGGGTTGATGTACCTACTGTCGACCATTCTGACCACTTTCTTGTAAAGCTTGAATTTCGTTAATCTTGGAGCCCAAGCACGGTACCTTAACTTTTACCTCATCATCAGCCATTTGACGCCCACTGCAGGACGCAGGCCTCCTCCGTGGTTTTCATAACCATGAAGGGTTTTGCCATAATCGCCACGCTTGGCAGGCGGGCTGGCGATCGCAGTAAGCGGTTGGAATCTCAGGAAGACGCTGGTGCCCGTCTCCTGGTAATCCATAGTCGCCTTCTACGACTGACGAAATGGCGGAATGAAATGGAGTGACGCTATTCTTAATCCGGTGCCACTACAAAATACTCCGTACACACATCAAAAAAAGTTTGCGATCACTTTGAAAAACTGAAATCTTTTTTGTTACTGTAGATTATATTATGATTTTTTCTTCTTTTTAGATTCTTTATTTAAAAATAAAGAATTAGAACACAAAACAATGACACCGTTCAGTTGTTTTTTCATATTAAAAGGCTTTCAGTCCTAGCTTACGCTCATTCAGAAATCTGATTTAGTCAATTATAACCGATTCAAGATATTTTTTGCGGAAAGTTGTGATTCAAAAAATGTCAAGAGGATTATCAGAGGTTTTACGAGCAAGAATAGTAACTTTGAGGGAAGAAGGATACACCACGAGAGTACTAGAACGCAGACTTGCTATATCCCAATCCTGTGTCGTGGCTACGTTGCAGAGGTACCACGGAATGGGGAATTTAGCTGACCGACCCCGCAGCGGTCGCCCAACTGTTTTGACAGCTGCCCAAAAGCGCTATATTAGATTGCTGGCAGCCCGTGATCCAACAATCAACGCCACTAAAATAAAAGCAGAAGTTAGCATGCAGACCGTTCGCAATTGCTTGCACCACGCTGGATTACGAGCACGGAGGTCTTGAATTTAACCTTTTAATTGAATTTAAGTTTAATTAAACAGTATTTAACCTTGAATTTAAGTTTAATTTAACAGTATTTTTCTTTCTATGAAATTTCTATCACAATTACATTATGATTAATGGCTCAATTTTTTTAAAATAAATAATAAAAAATAGTTTTATATTTTAATTTCAAACAGGGTATTCCTATTTAAAGAAAGCATACAACATAGATTTTTTCTTGATAAAGTTAAATTTTAAGAATTATAGGAGCTTATGCTATTGATCACAAACTTTTTTTGATGTGTGTGCCTGACCTCCATTGTTTTAAAAGCTTCGGTCACACATTGCGACTAATTGCTGCGAATGCCTGCTCACCGCTAGTATTCGCTGTTGACAGGCTATTCGCTGCGAATAGATTCACATGCCGCGAGTTGAAATCCCCGCGACCGGAATTGAGCATTTTCAATTGTGCTCTCGAGTGCACTCGCAGCGATTAGTCGCTGTGTGTGACCGAAGCTAGAGCGAACCTAAAAAATTTCAAAACTATAACCCGACTATACAAAAAAGTACTGTTTACAAGATCAATAAAAATTGGTTAATAGTTTTATTTTGAGGTTCAGAGTTACATTAAGTACCTTTAAATTGTTAAGTTTTGTTCTGCCCAATAAAAAATTATGATTTAATTTTTATAACATAACAACTGCTAATAGATGACACTAGTGGTATTCTTAAACGGTGAAGTATAGTAAACCACGTACACAGACTGCTGAAATCATAACACTGTTCCTTTTGGCTCTGCCGTAGCCAGATAAATAACAATAATAATAATTATTATTATTTAACAGTTTTATTGCACTTAGCCTTAGACTTAATGCCATAACCATTTTCTACTAATATTTCTTCTAATAATATATGTTATTGATATAATTTTTTGGTCCTTCTGGTAAGTTACAATAAGCGTCCGTTTCGTCCACGTAGGTACAACACGTACGATTCCTCCACACTTCCCTCTTTATCTATAACAATGTCGAAAAAATAATGTTGACTTGCAGTATGATTATACTACAAACTATTGATATTATTTCACGACAGAGTGAATCCGATCCACCGTATAAAAGTTGATGACGTGTTCGATAAGAGTCTCGCGTGTCTAAACCTATGACTGGACTTAGCTATGGCACTATAAAATACGACAGTGCATCAGGCTTGATTGTGTTTTTATCTGCTTTTGGCTCCCGTACGTATGATTCATAGGCTTAAATATGTTTTATATCTCTTGAACTTCTAAAGTACCCTTCTTATGGAAGCTATTGCAGTAGTGGCTTCGCTACAGCGTTTTTCGAGCAGGGTCCCATTTAATAAAACTAAAATCCATGGTTTACTATGACATTCGATGTACATAGACGCATAAACCACAGACTAACAACTATTCCAAAAATACGCAATGTACATCGAATTATGATAATAAACCTTGAGTTGCAGTTTTATGTAACGCGGCCTAGTCCTCATGTGGTCATTAGAAATATGAACAGCGGGTCTTGCTGCGGCTGGTATCCTAATTTGAAACCAGGATAAGTGGTTGTGTTGTGTGCAATTTATTATTGTTATTACTATTTAGTAAAGTAATTTAATAATGTATAGCGAAGTCATTAATTGAAACGATGGAGAGAAATGAACCTCGGGTGTGTATGTATCTCTTTGTGTCGAATGTAGGTGTATGCAAGGTCATTATTTATACAGAAAGCAGATGAAGAAGAACTTGTTGCTTGTATTGTATGTTGTAAGTATACAAAAAAGCTACTCTGTTTGACCTCGACTACAAGCAACGCAAGCCACAGTGAAGGGTCTGACATTTGTCGTAGGAGTGAAGTGGATATTTCTGGCGTCGTAAAGTATTTCTGCAACGCTATCGCCACCTTACTTTGCATACACCTCTACATTCGACACAAAGAAGTACACACCGAAGGTTCATTTGTCTCCATCGCTTCTATTAATGACTTCGTTGTACATGATGAAATTACGTTAGTATCACTTTGAATAAGTCATATCCAAAATCTATCAAGGATTTAGTTTTCCTGACTGAACTTGTAGAGACGACTTTCTGTCTAATTGTCACTGTATTGAAAGAAAGAAGGCATTTGTTTAAATAGTATTTATTTTAGTGCGAAGTATTTTAATTCCACATTAGCCGTTTTTAAATTTATTTATGTAAAACCTCTAATTACTGTGAACGTACCGTGCAACCACTCTACTCTCGACGCTAATGTATCCAACTAGAGCGTTGAGTGCATTTATTTATTTTCAAATTTAGCGAAGATATGCTTTCAGTTTTGCTAAGTTTTATAATAAGTTTTATGAATTTTTTTACTACTTAAACGTTTAATACGTCGTTATTTTTGAGTTATTGACTTTAATTGTGATGCAATTTGAATACATTAGCTTCGAGAGTAGAGGGGCTGATTTCGCCGTGGTCGGGAGAAAAACGGATAGATAGGGCGTGGAACACCCGTTGTGTAACCCTAAGTCATACGTTACCAATATGAGACACATTTAGGGTCGTAACACAAGACATAAACTCACGCCTGTATCCCGTAGGGGTAGTCAGTGACCAAGGTTTGCCACTTGCCACGTTTTAGGGTTGCAAATCTTCAAAATATGTGCCTAAGCATATAAGGTTGCCAGTCTCTGCCCTATGCCTGCATAGGAGGTCTTGTACTTGCAGGCGTAGCAATTTGTTTTTAAATTTATGATACCTAGTTATGTAGTTTCATCATTTTTAAAGTACCTTTAAATGGGTTCCCATTCCTAACTGCCCAACATACATAAAAATAAAGGATTGAAATTCGGACTTTCGTACGTATGTCAGGAACTACCGGGCGTCCTTGGCCGCATGTTCATTAACCCACTGAATGACGGGCGGTAATTGTGTAAGCAAACCAATTAACTAGACCGTGGGCAGTGCATGAGATGGGTAGGTGTTGCTTCGCTAGGACTAGGACATACATGACCTACATGCTACATTAGTTTTAAGTTGCGTATCTACTTTTATATCTGTGCACTCTACTCGCATAGGTTACGGGCGACATTGCAACTAAAATATAAGGGTTGATCTGCTGTCGACTGTGCTGCTCTTTTATTGTAATGGTGTAGGTCATGTATTTTGTTGCTGCTTTAAGATTCTTTAAGATCTTAAAACTTTAAACAAAATAGAATGTGTGGCTTTGTCAGGTAATTGATATTTTCAGCAAAATGTACTTACCAATTTATACTAATCGTATCGTTGACAAGGATTTTTTACATACAGCATATGTGATTCAGCTAAATTTGCAATTTTGCATTTCTCCATATCAACTACATGCCAAACGCGACCATTTATTCGATTGACGTTCTAATTCCAAGTTGAAATCGAATCGGGGTTTTGGCGTGTGAACGGCATGATTACCATAGCTCGGCTGTTGACTGTTTGCCCACTGTCACCATGGCAACAGTATCGCGGAACATCTTGACCGCTGCCCGTTGATTGAATTCCCTCCGCGTGATTCGCCGAAAGGGTCAATGAGCTCTATTTATTACATTTTTTATTTCAAGAATATTATTCTATCGCTTACTGAATACTTTAGATTGATGACCATAATTATTATTACCGGTACGTACGAGTTATGAAACCCCTGTTATAAATACTTCGAAAATCAAGAAGAAGGCAACAAAACTTGGCTGTTGGCCAGTTGAGGTTAAGACTTTAATAAGATCATTGACCTAGGTTAAACTTTATTTGAAAATAAATGTTCACTCTCTCCCTGAGAGAAGGCCTGTGCCCTACAGTGGGACGTATATAGGCTGCTTATTTACAGTCAATACGAATGTAGAAAACCTTTTAATCAGGTTCTTACCTTTTGAACTGAATATTGCACCTTTTTCTTTAATTAACTTCGACTACTCGACGCTAGATGGCGTAAGTATAAATTAAACACAAGTAAATAAAATTATATTACTAGCGAGAAATCTCTTTAATGACAACATTTTAAAGATCTCATAGTTTCTTATTTGTTTCTTAAAATTAAGCCGTGTTAAAGACATACAAAAGCTTTTGGTTATGTACAGAGCTTTAAGTAATAATTGTAGAGACTAAACGACAATTATTAATTTAAATACAGCAGCGATTTATTTCAATTAAAAATAAAATACAATTAAAGTCTGGTATACAAAATACTCTACATACCAGAGGCTTAAAATCACTTTTAAATTAATCTAGCATCTTGTATGAGGTAATCTCTAAGCTAGGTAGTACACATATGTACATAAAAACTACAATGTTTTGTATGGATTTCTCTACAATTTTTCGACTAGGCAGGTAGGTTTTGATCTAGTCAGTTTTTATTATCGCATAATTAATGTTGGAAGCACATCAACTTTAAATGTGTGTACTCTACTCAGTTACGTTATGGGTGAATTTGCAATTAAAATGTAAAAGTTGATATGCTGTCAACTGTACGCAGACTACCTAGAAAAACTATTGCTTAGTTTTATCTTCATTAGTATAGTTTAAAATTTAATAAGAAAGTCAG
Source organism: Yponomeuta evonymella (assembly GCA_963969515.1). NCBI lineage: Eukaryota > Metazoa > Arthropoda > Insecta > Lepidoptera > Yponomeutidae > Yponomeuta > Yponomeuta evonymella. The sequence goes on from OZ018349.1 coordinate 15,640,743, forward strand.
TTTATAATAGTAGAATACTATGTTAATTTAAATAAATGCGAGGACTACGATGTGTTAAATATTGGCACATCAGAAATATTTTAAGAACGACGATAAATTACTTTTTGTTTACCTAATAAAATGCCAATTTGGTGTACGACTCTAGTTTTTTTTTCACTTTTCCTTACTAGCTGTTTAATGTAAAGACTAAGAAGGCTCTTCTTCCACTACATAAAAATATCACGCGGGACTCTAATAAAGGGTAGCTTACGTTGTTCCCGGTCTATAAACTAAAGATGGCCAAAAAACCCCGGCGATCTGTGGTCTAATTACGCGCACCAAATCCTGAGCGATTCCAGTCGTCTAACTGTTAAATTCCATACTAATTTGACAGTTAGACGATTGGAGTCACTCAGGATTTGGTGAGCGTAATATAGGGGCTGATATTCCGATTCGGCACGACAGAATGGCAAACCAGCAAACACACTCGCATTTCCTAGACATTAACCCAACCACTTTCAGGTTACATACGATAGATATCTAATAACATGATAGTATGCTGCTTACACTGGGTTGCCTCTGAAATGTGCAATTCCTGAAAAACGTCATTTAGACTTTGCATTACAATAACAAAATTTGTTCTAGGAGTTTTTTCTCAGACTGATATTTTTCTAAGTGTCAGGGTTTATTTTTTCGAGTGTTTTACGCGTTCTAACAATAACGTAATATTAAATTCAATTCAATTCAATTCAATTCAAATATTTTTATTCATTGTAAAAAAAGAATGTTTACTTAATGAACGTCAAAGTTGTTAGTTTCACAATTAATGGATTATGTGGAGAAAAATAATTTGAGTATATTATTTGAATAATATGAGTAAACTGCTGATATTGTGGTCTGAGGGTTTAATGCATAATGAATTCATGGACATTATAAATGTACGTAATTTTTAATAAAGAAGAGATGTTTCCAAAATGATTAGTTTTGGAATAATTTTTTTTCAATAAAAAACTTTGTACAGAATAAGAAACATGCCTTGAATGTCCGCAATTTTTTTGTCTATCAAACCCTCCAACTATTCCAACCAAAAATTAACTAATTTTATTACAATCATTAAAATTATGCGAGCGAGACAGCACGCTCCATAAACAAAACCACTTTCAGGTTACATAAGATCATAGACATCTTCAGATATCTATGCATAAGGTAGATATTTAATAACATGATAATATACTGCTTACACTGGGTTGCCTGATTTTTTTGTTTGACGCTGCGGCCAATTGGCAGCTGTTGACAGTAGATTAACGATTAACAGTAAATTAAAGTAACAGATTGTTAATTAATAAAAGTTGTTAGGGTCAGTAACGCTGTGGCTGGAGCCTCATTTTTGTAAAATAAATAAATACTCTTATGAAATTCTATAGTAATGGCTAGATAATAACTAGAAACCTTAATACAATTACGAAAACTGGGTTTTCAACTGGTTCTATGAAATAGCTTACTGACTAGTGTAATCGATACCGTGTAGGTAGTTTTCAACATGAATCGTATAAATAATGGTAAAGTAATTTTTGCAGTTCATTCTCAGTGAAGTAAGGAAAAGGTAAAAGTATGAAACTTTACATTTAGAAACTAAATAAATTAGTCCTAAATTACAATACATTACTGGGAAAGGCATCAACAAAAACATCAAGGAAAACAAAAAAATAAGAGTGAAAACAAAATGGCATATTAGCCACGCATTACAACTAGACGAACTTGTACTTAGTATTCGTAGTATTTAAAGACAAAATTAAGTAAGCAGTAAACAATACTGACAAATACTGCTACTGACAAAGGCTTATCCGTAACCTGGGATTCGTCTGGCACCTCGCTTATTCATTGGAACGACAGAAGGAGGTGGAGGTAGCACATCGAACTCCTCAACTATCATTTTTGGGTGTAGAGCACTGATATTGTTGTCTATGGTATACGTCCTCGCGTGGACTTTCACCAGGGGCTGTTCTTTCGGAGTTTCATTCGGTCGATCGTTCATGATTCTGTCGTGTTCGTTTGCCCGGTCGCTTATACGCCGTTGTCGGGCCAGCTGATGGTCTCTCATATGGGAAAGGCGGGCTAAATGGCCCTTGATCTTCTGAGGGGACAGGCCAGTCTTCCCTGAACGGAGGAGGTCGGAGTTGTACTTGAATGAAGCTTCTGGGTCGTTACGATTCCACGAGTATCTGAAAGGAGGCGCATGAAATTATGTTTTTATTTTATTTAACGCAGTATTTTCAAAGGTTAACACGAGCACTAGATATAATATAAACTGAATTTGCACGGATATTTACTCGTTTATTTCTTAATTTTACAATTTTCCGACGTTTCGGTACTTTTGCGAGTGCGAGTATTTTTGAGTCTATATAAAATAATGGTTTTGCCAATTTAAATAAAAAAGCCAAAATATTTTTCGAACGTAAGTGAATATTTGCCGAGGGTAGTAAACAGTTAATGCTTTCACAAAGACGCCTGTCACCTCAGTCTACCGAGACTACGGGACTTGCAAAAGTACCGAAACGTCGGAAGATTGTAAAATGAAAAAATAAACGAGTAAATATCCGTGCAAATTCAATTTTTATTATGTCTAGTGCTCGTTTTATTGAAATAACGCAAAACTTAAAAACTGTTTCTTCAGTTACGATATTTAAATTACTTTCAATAAGCAAAAGATTAAAATTCTCTGCTTTTTCTTTATCGTTCAAACTTAACGCGGTAATGAAATCGAGAGTTTTTGTTTTCCAGATTTTAAAGTTGTATTGTAGTACGGCGCAGGTGAAAAGCCCTTCAAGTAAATCAATATAACTAATTTTGCTTGTATAAAAGGCTGTCTGTGGCCACTACTTTAGTCAAATGAAAAAGGTACATAATGGGGACCTTTCCCATAAGTTAACTTACCCTGGGAACGGTCTTGTCAATTTTCTTCCTGGTCGTGGAGTTGGAGCTCTTTTCCTCAGTTCGTTAGGTCTTAGACCATTTCTCCTCATCTCGTCACGGCTCAGACCATTTCTCATCGGGTGTTTTCTTGGGTGGTATCTCGGGTCTCTGCGGATCTGACTGGGTCGAAGATCGTAGGCCTTCGCATTCACCACGGGATTGGCTGTGACGTCATTGGTGGCCGGGTCGTTCTCTCTACTAACAGAGGGGGCTGTGATCTCGTTAATTTTGCCCATTCTCTGCCAACGTCTACGCAAGTCCCTGACTTTCGCCTTTGGCACTTTCTGAAGTTTCGTTTGACAGATGTACTGACGAGGCTCTATGCAGCTTCGCGGTGACCATCTGTAAGCAAAAAGGATTGGTATGTACATAAATTGTACTAAACATATCACGAGGACCCACCCACGTCGTGATATGTGATATGACCACACCCACCTGGAAAGTAGCGTTGCCAGACGTCCCGTATTTCCCGGGACATCCCGTATTTCAGGCATAATTTTAAACGTCCCGCCGTGACAGACTGTCCCGTATTCTCCGGTAGTACTCCGGATTTGATAAAGAGCAAATTAATAACTATTTTCAATTATGATTATAGCTGCATTGAATTTTACAAATATGTGAAATCAAACAAAGATGTGTGAAAACTCACACGATCTCCTTTAAAATATAACTATTAACTAGCATTAAAAACAACGTAAAATGCGTGTTTTTCATTCATGCCAGAATGAGCATTTGTCCCTTACAGTATAAAAAAAATCAGGCAACCCTAGTGGCAAGAGTTGGCCAAAGACAAAAAGGAATGGAATTCTTAAGGGGAGGCCTTTGCACAGCAGTGGGGCACAAACATGGCTAAAAAAATACGACAGGAAGGTAGCCGGACCGTGATGTCAAGATTTCAAACGATTATAATTTAGTATTGGCCTTGGATAGCCCTTCGCTTTGGTGTGGCCTCTATACAACAGTTGTATGGTATACATGTATAAGTAATTTTTGTTGTATGCGTTGTTATCATCGGGTTGGATTTACATAGTATTCATGATGACTTCGGTACCTACAGAAAGTAGAATTCCTAAAATGTTGAGTTTGTCAAAAGTTGAACATGCAGCATATTGAATTTTAATAATATGTTGAATTTGCAGAAAGTTGAATTCCTAAAATGTTGAGTTTGTCAAAAGTTGAACATGCAGCATATTGAATTTTAATAATATGTTGAATTTGCAGAAAGTTGAATTCTCAAAATGTTGAGTTTTTTAAAAGTTGAATTTGCAGCATATTGTATCTAAATATGTTGAATTTGCAGAAAGTTTAATTCCTAAAATGTTGAGTTTGTTAAAAGATGAATTTGCAGTAAGTTGAAATGTTTTAAAGGATTGGGCTACCGGAAAATATGAGGAAACAATATTTCAAATGATGTAACAAAACTAGCTGACCCCGAAAATGTGGTTCTGCCAGCCTACGACCTATTCTCAGAGCTAACAAATGTACGCAAAAATTTTCTGAAAAATCGGTAAAGCCGTTTCGAAAGAGTTCGATAACAAACACTGTGACTTAAGATTTGTATATATTAGATTACAAATGAACATTTCCCGTAACTAAAATAATACAATTCAGCGTTTTGGGAAATTATATATTTCTGGATTTCAACTTTATGAGAATTCAACATTTTACAAAATTAATAACAATCCAACATTTTGTAAATTATACATTTTAGGATATCAACTTTATGACAGTTCTACTTTCTGTTCCGAAAGGTTCATGATGATATTTTTTCGAAGTTTGGCGTTTTTTTCTGCATTTTTACGAATGGTGAGTGACATATGGTACCTACAATATATAGAATGATACGAGTATAAAAAAATGTTAAAGTGTTCGCAACAGGCGTGTTAAAAATGTGTAATATTTATTTACAGAAATATTGCCATAATCATTGGCTTCATTGTTGTTTTACGACTCCGGAGAGTCCAAAGGAATGAGATTTTAGATTGAATTCCGAGTTTTACGATTGGGGTAACCTGGCCACGCGTCGTCTGTGGTTTCGATTTATGGCCAGAGTTTTGTCATCATTGCATAATGAACTCAATGCGACTCATGAACTCACTCTCAGCCTTACCTCTAGAATTAAAATTTAATGAGAACTCCTCAATTAGAATTTGTGTTTCATATCTACTTTTGTGTTATTATTTTTTTCTCAGAATATTATTTATAATATCAGAATGTCAGGTTTTACATATATTTTATTAAATTTGCACTTTACGCTTTATGTTTGTCGCAGCCTCTGGAAAATCATTGCCCTACGTGTAGAACAATGTTCATTCTATTTAACACAATGGCTTTATGCATTATCTTACTATCAAATCGCGCCACTATAAAGCAAAAAATCTAGATATTAACCATGACAAATGACCCATAAAAATACAAGACTTATCTGTTGAATGTGCCATTACTACGTCCCATTACTATGTATTTATACGTGTTTTGCTTTCCCCTGTAGTACAAATCAAATTATCCAGAAGGTGGAACAAAGCTCGTAGGCTTCACACAACAAAGATAATTGCCTATATTATATTGTCCCGTTGTGGAAATCCAATTAAATTTCGTAAGTATAAAGTAAGTATCGTAAGTAACTACACCCTTTATTGTGGGATTGTTTGGGCAATAGTCCACGACTCACTCTTGCTCTCTTGCTCGCTCTGTCTCTTTCTTTTTAAATTGTAGCAAACTGAAAAAAATGTGCATTAGTTCATTTGTCTTCTTGCTTCACGACTGTAAAACGTAATACAAACGTGATTCACGCGCGCGTTTGCATCGCTTCTCAAAAATATCTTAAAAAGCTATTAAAAGCATAAAGTCGTCGTGGGCGACGGATCTAACCGCGAAGAGCCTTCTGTGACTATAATAATATCTTCTGTAAATAATAGTAATTTATATTTATTTGCCGCCCCTTACTCGAAGAGGAAAGTTGTGGAACTTATTTTGTGCGAGATTTTAGTGGAATAAGACACTCGATTGTACTTTCCCAAGTTGTTGGTATCATGCCAAATTGCCAGTGACAAATGTGTTTTGATAAAGATAATTCAAGTATAGGTAGGCGGTAAATTGATAAACTTTTCTTGGATACTAGCACAAACATATGCAATGATAAATAGATAGCGAACCGTCGGAATATCTTACGTAACTACTGAAAAGGCCGATTCTCTAAGTTCTCATCAAATCACGATTGAAAATTCCTACTGGATAGCATTTGACACACGGTGCATAAACAGTATACTGCTTGTATCTTACAATTCGATATACCTAGGTATTAGTTCCTTTTTTCCTCTGTGGTATTAGTGACTAATATGTGGCGAGTTATTTACAGGGTGACTTTGAATACGAACATATGAAAAATATTACGCATAATAAATTTTTTTTTGTTCCAAAATTATTTCATTAAAGCATAAGCAAACAACATCAGGACGAAAAGTAATAAAAATCGAAGAAAAAACAATGGTTCGAGCATCTCATGGTCGGCGCTGGTCAACTCAATGGTTTTTTAAGTGTTTACGCATATCGGACGACAGATTCTTAAGCATTTAACATATCGGAAAACATTTTTTCAACGTTATGGTACTTCCTACCACTTCGAATTTGGATTTACAGTTTGGAGCTAAAGTTCGGAAATCACGAATATTCACAAATATGTTATTCGATTACTGATAAATAATTAATAACACCGTTTTTCACAATGAAAAGAAAATTCCCTCAAAATATTGCTAACTATTTCAAAATCACCCTGTATATGAGAACTCTGGGATCAGGAAAATGCTTATTGCTGCCAAACTTTCGAACTTTCGCCATTTCTTACCTAATAAAGACATCTTTAAGACACTGGTATGATAGCACTGGTATGACACTGGTATATAAGACAGATTAATTACTGGTATGATAGCTCAGCGATGCCATTATTGCAACTGCTCGGTAAGAGCTTACGCTTCTTGCTGAAATACTGGAATTGCACTGTGCAGAGACAACTTCACTATTTCCATAAGTTTGCGATGTGGAATAAGGTGGTTTGTTATCTATACGATCACTTTGGGATCATTGCAGACTGCTGCCAAATTTTCGCCATCGTATTTAACAAAGATAGCTTTTTGACACCTTGCTTTTTGTTACCTGTATGGCAACTCTGGGATCATGGAGTGCCAGAGAATGCAGTGCCATTGCAACTGCTCGGGTGAGAGCTGGCGCATCTTGTTGAAATACTGGTATCACATTGTCCAGAGATAATTTCCGCATTTCCATTAGTTTGGCATGTGGAAGGCGGTTAGTTATCTATTGATAACTCTAGGGTCAAGAAAATGAAGATTACTGCAAATTTTTCACCATTTCGTACTTATGAAAGATAGCTTTCTGACACCTTTTATAAGTTACCTGTATGACAGCTCTGGGATCATGGCGATGCAGTGCCATTGCAATTGCTCGGGTGAGAGCTGGCGCATCTTGCTGAATGACTGGTAGCGCATGGCGCGCAGCTCGCCGCCCCACTTCCATGACTTCGCCATGTAGTCGTAGATGCCGCCAATCCAACGGCTGGTCCTGACTGGAATTCAAAGACGAAATGCTCGTCATTGTCAGCCTACAAAATGAAACTCACCCTTCAAAATTTTGTGAAAAGACTGAAATGACATCATAATCTAGATCTTTAGGAGACGGCTCTAGCTCTAGGCTACAGGTGAGTAGATGCCCTCAGTGGAGGGCATCCACTGAGGGCCTTTCGGGACATGGCCGCGCAAATGACAGAATGTCTAAATTGGTCGATTACCTATGTGTTAAATAATACAAGCGTCAAAATGCACAACAGAAATACGATCGATTGACATAACGATTGTTATATGCATTACTAGTCATATAGATAATTTGTCACAAAGACCCATTATCAAAATGAACTAATTGTTACAAAGTGAAAGTATTATATTAAAACGATCGAGTGTCAGAATGTATAAAATCGTAAAATCTTAATGACATGAATGTCAAAATGAGTGAGTGTCAAAATGTCCAATTTGTATCAATGTTATAATGACTAATACATGCTAATACTTACAATGTATTGTTTATGTCGAGTTGGTGAATAATCCGTTTGTTATCATTGAGTTAGATATCCATAAAAACTCTTTCGAGTACGGCTTACAACCTATATCATGCCTTAAATTTAAAATTTTGCTCTTTATTTATTTCCTAACTCGCTTCTGCCTGCGACTTCCTCTGCATAGAATTAGTCAGCAGTCAATGACTCTCGGCCAAAAGGTTTCATTCGGATCTACACAGTAGAACCCTAGCTACCTATTCATAGGGTAAGTGTTGCGACTGCCACATAAATGTTCAATTGTATACTCGGTTCAGGTCCTACCTTCAAATGTAATTGTGTCTCGACGTGTATAAATATACAAGGGTCGGAACAGCAGTATCCTCACTACCACCGCGGCACGAGCCACGGATCTGTCTACGGCAACGAAGCCCATCACGTTCTGTACCGAGTGTTTCATTGCACCTCACCTCATCCTCCGATTACCGACGATCACCAGTACTCGGTAAATAGGTATAAATTTTTGCTCTTGTAAGAATCAGCTATTTAATCAATTACATGATGAGTAACAAATATATTATAACATTTATTTATTTTATCTCTGACATAAACACATTGTTAGATGTTTACATTCTGACACAAGCATGATGTAACATAAATACAATGTGAACTTTTGTCATTTTGTCAATGCACCATTTTAGCCATTAAAGTTCTGAACATTCCGTCACATGAACAGCTATGCCCCTGAAGAACTGAGGGCATCTACTCACACATGTAACTGCTCACGGAATACATCTGCTCATAGTGAAAGGACTGAACGCAAATAACGGAAAATAAAAAAAATATACATATTTTGGGGGGTGATAGAAAGTCTGCTCGGACCTAGCAGTCGTACACAGATACAGGTATAGGTGCATCGGCGGCATACGCTACTTTTTAAGTATTAAATAGGAAAGTTATCCCCTGGCTGCGGCTTGGGTACCGCTTACTTGGCCGTTGGTTGTTGCGGTCCAATATATCCTAAGCACAGTAATCTGCCGTAAATATAAGGGAAACTTGTGTTGGACACGGGCCTAGCCAGGATTTTTTTCAGCGGGAGCGGGAACCAGCAATCTGCTGCCTTCCTTAGAGTCAGCTCTACGCCTCTTGCCGCTAGATGATATCACCACCCTACATATTGCTAAACGCTTTTGAGGTGACGATTTGAGCTGACCATGTGGAGGGCTTCCAAGTATAGCCTAGTCTGAGGTAAAGTAATTCCGTTTTTCTGTTTGCTATTTAACGGACGGTGCACACTTAAGTGTGACATTTAAGTATGGTCAAAGATGGGATGTGACTGACTGGCATTCCATCTCAGAAACTTATGCAAGTAGCACACCTTAGAAAAGGTCGAGACTGCTTCGTCGATATAGAGGTGGCTTGTCTTTCAAGACAAAAGAAGTGGTTTCTATTCCTGCAGCATATACATAAATTTTGCAGGACTACGTTACCATGGATAAAACTTTCGATCGATCTTATCTTATAGATAAAATGAAAAATAAAAATCGGTTTTTATTTTTTATTTCACAATCTTTTGTGAAGACTCTGGGACTACCGTGTTGACATATTGTATGAAAAATACACCAATTACTAAAGGATTGCTCCCATCAGGCTTAATTTACTGCTGTCCATTAAGGAGTTCCATTCACCATCTCCGAAAGTCTTCTTCACCAAATTAAAATGGGACCAATCCAAAGTTGCACCTATTCAAACAAAAAAGAATTGTCGAAATCGGTTATGATTTGACGAAGTTATGAGAGACCATACTGAAGAGAGAGAACTCCCCCTCATTTTACTCGTAATAGAGCGAAGCGTTGAATTTAGATTGTCCATGCATGTAAAGCTAAGGTGTTGGGTGTGTAACTAAGTATTTTTAAGATGGTAAGTGGATACACTTACCAACAGTTGATGAGTTAAGATAGTTCCGGAGGTGTCGATCCTCCCACCGCTCGGGCACAGTCAGGTTGCTGTCGCGGTCCTGAAAATAAGCAACAACCATCGTTTAAATCAATCATCATTATCATCATCAGTCATTTGAGGCCCACTGCAGGTCATAGGCCTCCTTCGTGGTTTTCATAACCATGAGGGGTTTTGCCATAATCGCCACGCTTAGCGGGCGAGTTGGCGATCGCAGTATGCGGTTGGAATCTCAGGAAGACGCTGCTGCCCGTCTCCTGGTAATTGATTTCCTTAGTCGCCTTCTACGGCATCCACGGAAGGAAATGGAGTGACGCTATTCTTAATCCGGCGCCACACGGTAATCTTGGCTAATCATGGCCATCTATATATTATAGGTCAATAGATTATAGGTAACCTGTTTTTTAACAACATTCTACTGCGTGAGTAATATATTATGAGTACTCACTGAATATACAGTTTTTTGGAAAGAGTGATTGTTCGTATCGTTTTACATCTCCTATCATGTATAACGTTCTTTATAAAATATTCTCAGAATAAGAATGGCTTACTTCATGCAACTTTGTATTTTATAGTACTTTACAATCTTTACCTCTGCGCCCCGTGCGTGTATTGTTATTCTATTTGCTTAGTAATGAAGACTTACAGCGTTGGGTTAATTTTATATTCGAGCTCCATCTCATACATTGCTGGCTGTAGCTAGCAATAGAATCTGGCGCGACCTTGAATTACCACTGTACTTGCAGACGCGAATATGCTGAATATTATCATAAACCGATAACTATTTGACTAATTAGTGATAATATAACGGTCAGGCGTCAATTCAGATTTACACTTATATTATTGCATAAGGAAAAGTAAAGTAGTAAGTAGTAGTAATTTTAGCGTAATTTTATTTCAACAAAAAATGCCTTTTAAAATATCCTGTAGTTTTAAGAACCTCGGTAACTAAATAGATCCCATGGCGCATGGCATTATTGTAGGAACTTCATATCCAGGCAAGGTGTACCTGATATCCCGCGCGATAAACATTTCAACGTTCGTTCAATAAAACCGCGAGCACATCTTGTAGTAGGTATGCGTGAGGTATGCCATTCTACTAGTATTTTTAGCTAGGTGTACCTACAGTTTATTTTAATTTATGGTCAATTATAAGTGCTTATATCATAAACCTCTAGATAGACCTTTGCCACTGGTATATTACTGAGAGTTTAGAGAGATAACCTTATATTATGATAATCTTTTAACGTTATCCAGGGAGTAACACTGACACCACCGAGGAAAAAATATCGGCCATGTGCGTGTCGGCCACGCGCAATGTAGGGTTTGGTAGAAAGAGGGTTTTTATATCTGCCTTACAGAACCAACAACTTCATCAAAATAATTTTCAATGGATTTTGTACGAAATTTTACATTTATAAGTTGGTTGCCTATTCACGTTTCTACAATCAACCGTTTAGCCGGGGGGGGGGGGGGGGGACACGCCCTACTCGGACAAAAATTTGCGCTTTAAAGCTTAATATTTCACATACAGAACCCTAAAAAAACATGGTCTTCCTACACCAACAATATTTTTCAACGGCCTATCCAACGATGCTGGATAGCCCGTTGACAAAAACTCATCACCACTTTTCATGTTCGGGGGGGGGGGGGGGTACAATAAAAAAAGCAAATTCCAACATTTTAATCTTCAACTTTGTCGGCGTGATAAATATGTACCTATACACCTACCAAATTACAGCTTTCGAGTACCACCGGTATTTGCGCTAGGCCGCATACGGACATACAGACAGACAGACATGGCGAAACTATAGGGGTTCCTTATCGGACTCGGAACCCTAAAAACGGCCGTTTTTGCCATAAATGCTATCTAGTCCCAGGTCCGAGGTTCTTTGTCGTGAGTCCTAAATGAGAGATTGTACAGACACTTTTTGCAAATAACATAACATAAACTCACGCCTGTATCCCAGAGGGATAGGCAGAGACCAGGGACTGCCACTTGCAGGCCCCTACCAGATGGTCTGACGACCTGGTTACGGTGGCGGGGAGTCGCTGGATGCGGGCGGCACAACACCGGGAAGCTTTCAAAACCATGAGGGAAGCCTATGTCCTGCAGTGGGCGTCAAATTGCTGATGAAGATGATGAAAGTATCATACGAGATAAAGTATCATATTACGTATTTATATTATTACTAGCTCGGCTACGGCAAACGTTGTTTTGCCATATTATAATTTTATTAGCCTACGACCTGTTCTCAGATCTACCAAATATAAAAAAGAACATACCTAGTTATCGGTGTAGCCGTTTCGGAGGAGTTCGATAACAGACACTGTGACAAGAGATTTTTATATGTTACATGTTATTTGTGTAAATATGTACCTATGTAGTGTATCATGTGCACGTGCACACCTCCCGTTTCACACCTCCACTCCGACTCCCCAAGGTTTGCTGGAAGAAATCTGTCACAGAGATAAGCACGCCTTTGTACATGTATTCAATTTGGTCGCCTTACCTTTATTATGCGTTCATGTGCAATAACGTATAATAAGCTAATGTATAATAAATTCACGAATGCCGAGATTGCAAGTCAAATATAATATTACGGTTCCGTATAGTAAAAAAGTCATCAATTTCCATCAATAGATTCCGCGTAGGAACTATCATCTAATCAGGAACATCAAGCAGGCGTCTATTAGCACTTGTCCTACTTCGGCCTCATCCATATTTGTATTTCTAAAGAGCCGCTGCATCCACTATAAGAAGTGGGTTTCAAACGAATAAAAGTTACATACATTTACATTAATATACTTTTAAAATAGACCATAGTGATACTATTCTAGATTTAACTAACAATCAAGATAGTAACCAAAACCTGCCTACTATGAAGTCGTGGTCAAGTCAAAAGGTCCATCAATAACTTTACTAATGGACTGTAGTGAACTTATCAGCAACAGTTGTTGGTTATCTTTGTAAACACATTTCTTGTATCAGAGAACTCTTACTGCCAATTAAAAAATAAGCCCTGATCGCTTTGGATGTTAAATCGCCGGTAAAACAATCAAGCTACTGTGCTAACTACTTCTGATTTAGTAGACGGGCTCGCGACAATGTTCGGACCGTCTGAAGTCACTTATTGTCGTTCCCAGAACACGAATCCGCTTCTATTTGCCATCAACAGACTCTTTGTCTATACAGAATGTTAAATATGATCATATAACCGTTCACGAGAAAATGTTAATCAAAGGTTTATTGGTTCGAGGAATTTTCCTCCAATCGAAAGTTTAAAAGTTAATTCGGCTTATAGCCTGGAAGATCATAAAATATCTTAAAATTAAACGAGTCTCGCACCTAAGTCGTATAGAATAGGATCGAACTGTAGAGGCCACCCTGTGTTTGTGGATAGCTGTTTGCCTTGTTTAAGGACTTATTCAATTGACACAGGTGTTGTAACGTTCATTGAAGTGTGTTGTAGTGACCGTCCAAGCTTAATTGTTCTTGAGGGCCACCTTTTATCATCGATAGGTGGCTGGTATTTGTAGCAAAACTGAATAAGACATAAGCTAATCGCACTTTTATGTGTGAAATAATGGTCAACTAATTACTATGGAATTTCTTGAGTCGGTAGGCACTGTTTGATATTGAAATGTCTTAAATTACTAAACTAGCAATAATTATTGTACGACTGTAATAAATCCAATGCTTGATGGGTCAGCGTCCGTCACATTTAAAAAAATATTGTGGAAACGTCAAAAGGTTAATAAATCTTTTGGCGGGTATTTATTGGCGGACTCGGCGCCGTAGATTTGACGGCTGGGACTGATCCACAAATAGCAGCTGCTGATACTACCTGGCCAATAGCAAACAATGCGATCATGATTTTTCTGTTCAATGATGAAAAGAATACTAAATTGGTGCAGCAGCCAGCAAAATCACCTGTTTGTTCAATAACCTTAAATGTAAAAGAAATGTTATCATCAGATGTATGGGATGATTAATTATTTAAAGCTCTTTTAATCTTGTCAATCCTCGTTAGCAGTTACTTTTTGCAAAATATTTTTAATATTTTTTATTTTTATTTTAGAAATAACCCTTTGTAGATTATAGAGCTGAGTATGAATAATATCAGATGACGGGAATAGGCGGATTATAATGGACAGAAATTTTCTTGTATTTTCATCAAGATTACGATATCTAACCTCTTCAGTCCTGACCTTGAAAATAAGAATGATTTTCAATAGTAACTTTTAAGGTCAGGTACTTCAACTACTTCTCCGTTTACTGATATACTTAGGTATTATCTGCGTGATTAGAATGGTATGGAAAATTGGCAAAGTGAATCGAAAAATCTCCTTCAGTAGAAAATTGTTTTACTACACAAGAGCAACAATCCAAACTAACTAAACAACAGGTTTATCATTTCGCGGGCTAAGGGCGCTAATACCCGGGCGGCATGGGTATCGACGGCTGCAGTTGGCACTGACGTTCGCAACGTGCCGCCCGTGTATAAGCGCCCTTAGACGCGAGTTTGCCGTCACTATTGTTGGCGGGCGGCATGCGCATGCGCAGTTCCAAAAGGACGCATACTATTCTAAACGCGTGCTGATTATACTAACTTCTAATCTCGTCTTGTCAATGGTGGGATGAGAACATTCTCACAGAATGACGATAACTTGAAATTAGAAAAAAGCGTTAATTGTCTTTAACGATATATTTTACAATGAACTCAGTATCATCATCATCATCATCGGCCTACGCTTGTCCACTGCTGGACATAGGCCTCTCCTATAGCACGCCTCTGAGCGCGGTCCTCGGCCAATCTCATCCAGCTCTTGCCACTTAAATTCAGTATACTTGTGGAATAAATTGAATGAATATGTAATTTTTCAATTTATAAGGTTTCGTCGTGCGAAAACATTATCAGTAACCATTTTTCTCGGCCCATCCCTGATAGCAATGTTCAACTATCTGCGAAACACTTCAGATGGAGCTGAAGTAGTCTCGACACAGATAAAGTCCTAACAGCGGAGACGGGACAATTTGTCAATCAATGTCTCAGCAAACGAATTGTCATAAATCCACTGAAATAGCCGGTTTCACATTGAACGACAGCCGTCATGGTCACGACATCATCTGACCGGTAGTTTCATACTTTTACAGGCCATAGTGTGATCGTTGTATGAATACGAGTCCAACGATAGTGTTCAGTTACGGTTATCGTCCGATGTAAAACCGTCCGATTGTCGCAGATGTACAGCCAAGTTCAGTGTACGTGCTCTACCTCCGAGCTGGCACGCGCCCAAAGCACAACACTTTCATCTTTCTCCGTCTATAAACTATGCAGCATCCATCCATTTCTTGAATTCTGTTTACGCTGAGTAGTACGGCGTGGGAGAAACCTGGATAATATTTATTTAGTATGACATGGTCGAGTTCGCCTTTGCCAACTAGGTTACTGTTTAGCTTCGCATTACACGTTAGCGAATTCCTGACTGAACGTGAGAACAGTGAAAATGATCCTTGTAATCTAACGTGAAGACTTACACTCGCGGAATGTTTCGCTTATTCAGTGTTGTTCAGAATGACGGACAATTAGGGATTGTCACATGTGGTGATGTGGCCTTAGTATTTTAATTTATAATTAAATTAATTTATTGGCTTCATGTGGC
Source organism: Yponomeuta evonymella (assembly GCA_963969515.1). Lineage (NCBI taxonomy): Eukaryota > Metazoa > Arthropoda > Insecta > Lepidoptera > Yponomeutidae > Yponomeuta > Yponomeuta evonymella. The sequence goes on from OZ018349.1 coordinate 15,656,380, forward strand.
TTACAGGGTGATGACATACAAATAGTACAACACATAAACCTCATTAAGGCACCGCAAATTACAAAATGAAACGAAAAGTTTTTATTTAATAACTAGAGTAGGTATCATACTACATTTGGGAATACATTTTTTCAGTATGGTACGTATTTTCTTCTTCTTTTGTTATTTTATTGCCTGTGGAATTCTATTGCATATTTTTATTGTCCTGGCATATGGCGAGTCCATACCTGTGTATTTTAAGAGCGGTGTTTAGTTGAGCTAGTTTATTTTTATTTCTTAGGTTCTTTGGTGTTTTATATGCCTACACCTTTGGCTTGTGTGAAAAAGTGTTTATTATTTTTGACGAATACATATTTCTAAAATAACAAGAGGGTGAAGGTAAGGATAGTTTAGGCTTAGACTTAAATTGTGAAGGGCTTAAATTGTAGCAAAAGAAACCAGCTTGCTCGAATCGATCAAATCAAATCAAAATCAAAAAATCTTTTATTCAAAGTAGCACAGAAACTGCGACTTAATGAACGTTACAAGTTAAACTAGGTGTCCATTTCAAAATCTAGATCATTTTGGAGAAAAAATGGACAAAAAAACTCCAAACTTAGTCTTTTCAAGTCCTTAATTTACAGAATTTATATAAATGTTCTAAAACTCATGCATTGAACGCTCTAGATCTAGCTCATGTTGGTTAAACTAAAGTTAACCATATTGCAAATAATATCGACTTAATTAAGAACATAAAATATTTTGTCCCTATTTAGGTTATGTCAACGAACGAAGCGACATAAATTACGTCTCAACCACCTTCCCGCCCACGTCAGTGATGACATGACAATCCATAAAAGAAATTTGCTTCGGGAAACCTTGTGTATCTTCGACTAGAATGATGGACTATAAATAGCCAAAACGTTTCACAAAGGAATAAGTAGGTATGTGATCGAGTTCACCAAGCGATGGCGTCAGAAACGGCGTCAAATAGGCGCTTCTTGATTTGGGTTAACTCTTGACATAGCGCCGTCTAGCGCCTCTATTCATATCCAGTATGTACGTACTATTCTGTGTCCACGCTCGTTCATGGTAATAAAATGGACTAGAATGACTTTGTAATTCTGGTGACGCGAGTGGTGACACCATTGCCCGAGACGGTGTAATCCCATACCGTCGCGGTGAGTATCACGACCTTCGTTAGATCACGAATGTATTGTATCCTACTAAGTACTAAATTTATATGCGTATTTTAGACCCCCGCGGGGGTACAATGGTTGTTCTGCGAGGGTAATATAATAGACTAGGGAAATAGGCAAAATTGGTAAAATTACAGAGGGCATGTGGCACAAAGAAACCAGTTGCTATGTTGATTAAAATGATGATCTTTGATCCTATCCGTCTCTCTAATCCGTGCTTGCTCTTATAAATTCGTTGTTGGTCCAACAATCAGACGAGTGCAAAAAATTAGGCGTATGACCTATTTACCATATAATAGGCATCCGTATAAAAAATCACCAAACTTGAACACTCATAACAATAATCCGGATACAGAAGGTATAGAAGGTATACCTATTGTAAAGGTGCGATTCAATAACAACAAAGCAGTTCCTAATCATTAGTGACTGACTAGCTAGGCAGTCACAAATACACTGTTAACATAAAAATGCCCAATTCCTGCATCATGCGAATAAAAGTAATTTTTTTTTTATTTGATTCGTCTTTACGGCTTATCGTCTTATAGTGGGGCTGTCTTATAGATAATGTTTAAAACCATATTATGTGTTCAATGGGATTCACATTTTTCTAAGTGGAACAATGATCTACCGGAGGCTGCGACATTGGTAGAATGCGTATAGCGCGAAATTAATAAAATAATACCCTGATTTTTCGGAAAATATTAATATGACATAAAAACTCGCAGAACCGTTGCAGTCGCTGTACAACACAAACTCTTACGGCATAATTTACAAAAACACCGTCATTGTTTATAGCTGACAAAAACTCAAACTGCAGGTTTGCTAAAGGTCACTCGAATGGTGGCGTCGTGGCTGGGTCACCTATCTCCCTCTAAAATGGTTGAGACTGGTGATGGCTGACCCCTGCGTTATGCTTGTGAACGGGTGCTGTTCGTGTGTCTGGCCGCAGCATTAATGTTTTTCCTACTTTTGTAAGAAAGTTATTTTGACTTTTAAAGTTATTGGTGGATATCACGGAATCATATCATATAGGTAGGCTTTCATGTATAAGTTTAAGATGATTTGAGAAAAGATGGTCAGAGTGGAGTTTTTTTTCCCCGCTGCCTTTTTCTCCACTACAAATACGGCCCGAAGGCAGCGGCTTACATAGTAACATAGTACATTGACATTCAGCAAACAGAATGTAAATTCTTTACGTTTAAATAAATTATTGATTTCTGATTTCTGATTGATTGCACAGTAAGCATTTGATAGACAACCCTCAATATGTAAAATTATCGAAAATATTGATATAGACAGTGGCAACGTAATCTATTCAGATTAACGGGAAAGCAGTGGTGCTAATATTTCACAATATTTCATAAGCAGACTATATACGTCCCACTGTAGAGCACAGGCCTTCTCTCAGAGAGATAGAGAGAGAGTATGGGCTTAATCACCACGCGTGCCCACTGCGGATTGGCGGTAATAATATTCATAATATTTGTAGCCACGTATCTTTTTAAGTCGAAGCATGAACAGTGGCCAAACAATCGCTGTAGAGGTTTAACGATCTTATTTATAAAAACACAATTCCTTAAAACACTCCTCAGGTACAGTTTAAATAGTCTGTGGTAAAGGGAAAGAGTAACCACAGATTGTTTACATTGTCCCTGAGGAGTTTTATAAATAAGACCCTAAGAAGTTCAGAATATAAGGATGGTTCATGTTAGGTACTCCACTATCTTTTAATAGAGTTGGCGATAAAGTATTCGAAATGTTCATCGGAAGGCGTGCCAATGTCATCGGTCATGCTGTTCTGTAGGCGCGCTGGCACCGAAGAGACTTCTCAGAACGTGGCCGATGTAGATCGGTATTTTAAAATAGTCAGTTCGTTTTACAAATATCAATTGAGCAATAGGTCTCTGCAACAAGGACTAGTGCATATTTGACCTTTTTGCGCTTTAGCAACATTCATTATATTTTAGCGAAAGAATTTTTTCAGGATCTTGGTAAGTGGCAAACGCTGGTCTCTGCCTACCGCTCGGGAATATAGACCTATGTAATGTATAAAAATTTAAAAAAGTCATCAAAGTTAAACACAACCCACTGCTTCGTTGACGTTGACCATAACCTCTTAGTAAATTAGTTTGTTACCTAAAGATATTGTCGTTGAGATGAGATTTTCCTTATTTCCGGCATATTTAAATCTTTCCTGTTGTATTATGTAAGGACCGTTGAGCTAGAATAATTCCAGTTTGCGAAACTTTTGGTAACGATTCTAGGCTTAACCGTAACTACAGAAGACGGCCGGGTGTTTAGCATCAGACGTACTTTGCTCTTCAGTCTATTGTTGGCTCAGGCGCAGCAAAAAGACTTCAAACCCAACGGAACGATTAGACACTCCTTGACATACGCTTCATTTGCTATTGTCTCTATTATTTTTTATCGAATAGATGAGATAAGAATATTCTTTATTGTACCAGGAAAAACACAAACATATTTTATGTTACAAAAATAATTGGCGGCCTTATTGGTTATAGTAATTTCTTCCAAGCAACCGACGATAGAGAGTTGCTGAAGGAAAAGAGTAGAGTTCTAGAGTATAGTTTTTCGCAACATGTTAGTCTTACTAAGTATGCAAGTGCTGATGTTATCGCAAAAAGCGAACTCTTCCGCACAAACATAGGGTGGACAAGACTTAAAAGGACAGCATAAAAATCGGTAAGGAGTTCAAGTGTAAACTATAACACTTGAACAGTTTTCAGGTTTTTTTTTTCGATAGATTTTTCCGAGAAGTGAAGTTCGAGTTCGCTTTTTTACTTAAATTATGTTGCAGCACATCGACCTGTAATTACTGGTGTGAAATAAGTAATATTATATCTATATGCTATTTACCGTGAGAATGGAAACAAAGTTATGCTGTCGCAGCGTTGTTTAGCACAAACATTACAACCAATGGACACTCATTGAGTCGTTTCATACAACAGATTTAGGCATGGTGTAGCCCATGTGTGGTCCTTGAATTTGCATATAAAATTAGATTTTCCCAAGTGGCACAATTGGCCTCAATATGAACTTGCCCTAGTTAGTAATATGATGACAGGGAATTATAATTATAACTGACAGTTCGGCTTATTTTGCTGGTGGGCTTAATAATACTTCTAGGCGTAATCTAAGGGGAAGTTAGCCGAACAGTTTTTGTATAAAAATTACATTGAAAATATTGGAAAGTCATTGCAAATCTAGTAGACATGAATCGTAGAGTTGATATTAAGCATTTACATAATTATATGAATACTAGCGGACCTGGAAAACGTTGTTTACACAAAAAAAAATCATAAGAATCCGTGAAGCCGTTTCGGAGGAGTTCGATAACAAACACTGTGACACGAGACATATCAGAAGACGATGAAGTAGGTAGGTAGTAGATACAGAAATTGTATTTGGGTAAAATAGGTTCCTTGGAAGTATCTGTAGGAATACTAATTACCTACAATGTTTACTAATTTCAAGCCTCAGCGCTTGAAATTAGTGATGAAAGGACGAGAGTCTTTTAAGCCTTTTCAGAGAGACTCGCCTCAAGACTAAATCGAGTCTTTTTTGTTGCCTAATCGCGGAAAAGGCGACAGATTGACGAGTTTACATCGATTAATGAAATTGCCTATCTGCGAAGTGCTTATGTGGTGATCAAGCTCATACTCTCTCTTTCTCTCTCTCTGAGAGAAGGCCTGCCCTACAGTGGGACATATATAAGGTACATTATATTATTAATTTCTCGTGAAAAAGTCTACCAGTAAAGAAGGGGAAATAAACTGAATTTCCGGATTATGAAAAAAGTATTCTCTTGATTGATTCTTATTAAGGTAAGCCTGGCCATTCAGAGGGGGAATGCTGTCAGCGTCTTGGAACTCTCTCCAAAGGCTGCGGTCTAGAGATTTTTAAATACTACGTTTAATTTAATTTGTTATGATTAATTGAAGAAAATTTAAGATAAGAATATTTTTATTGTACACCTGGAAAAAACAAACATAAAATATTTACAAACATACAGTACAATTGTTGGCTTTATTGCCTTTAATGTTTTGTTTTAGCAATCAAATACATTCATCCATTGGAATAGACATATACAATACATAGTTTTAGTAGATATTTTAGTGACCGAAATTTCATTAACCAATTAAAGTAAATTAATCGAACAAACGATTTTATTGCAATTCCCAAATTTGCAGTAATTTTCAATATTTTCAAGACATATTCCATTCCAGTTCGCCTAGAAACCCCTGAGAAAGGCAATCTGAGTCAAATTAAGATAATAATAATAATACGTTTTACCTCTGAGATCGATCTTGAGCGCACTATCTCTTGACAGCATCTCAGCATATGCTGTTTTGTGTAGAACAGCAACTTGACCACGCAGTCATGATAGCTCCTAACTGTAAGAGCGTCTTACTGATACGGACCTAAATTGCACTAAATGTGTAGGTAGCTAGGTAACAAAAACTTTAACCTTTTTTTGTTACCGCCAATTAAAGTTTCAAGGTAAAAAAACTTGACCTGCACGCAGAATTCGTTGCCAATTGAAGTTAAATTGAGAAAGATTGAAATTGACAACATTTCAAATCAATAATGATGCAAAACTCAAATACCTCTTCAAGATTTGGGCTCTCTGAGCATTATTAAACAAATAGGTTCTCAAATAAAGATTGAAATGGAAAATAATGAACAACCCGGTTGCTGAGCATTAACTACTAGCAGGTGTGTGGGACCAACCCGAGTTACACTATTGAATTTGGCTCCCGCCTCCTTGGTACTTAGTAACCCTACAGTCGGGTTGTTGGTTATTTTTTATTTCAGTGTTATATTTTTGGATTTTTAGTGTTTTTTAAATTTTTCGTTCGGTTTATGCTGATTTCATGTAGCCTATGACACTTGCGCAAACACGACAAATCGATTGAGACCTTATCTGTCAAAATCTGACCAATGGTTTTTGGAGATTTTGACTAATAAGGGGAGTTATGGAGTTATGAGGTAACACAGAATCATGCATACGAGCCAAATATATTACCCAGTCGTAGGCTACGCCTGATTTTTTTCAGTGAAAAGTCAACAAGTTAAAAAAAGTCATGTCGATGGCGCAACTTTCGATACAATATAGATAAAAGGCAAGTTAGCGAGTGGTATTGCTACTATAACTTCACAATTGTACATAGCTTAGAAAACAAAGCACATGCCCGCACTGGGAATCGAACCTGGGTATCTTGCTTCCGAGACCCATTGTTCTACCACTACTCAATATTAATAGTGATTTGTAAATTTTTATTTGTAGTCTATCAAGAAGAAAAAAACAAATGTGTAATTGGTATATAACTAGGGACATCGCTTTCAACCAGTGTTGCAAAGTCTCCTGATTTATCAGGAGATTACATGATTTTAGGCCTTGTCACCTGGTCTACTGGTTTTTTTTCGTAAATAGAGAAAATCTACTGATTTTTAGGAATTTGTTGTGTTATGTTGGCAACTATTGTTTTAATCACATCGCATCGAACGGAACGTTTTCTTGTCAAGTGAGGTAAGTTGTACGATTATTCATAATACGTTTTAGGGTAGCCATAATTAAGAATTGAATTGAAATTAATAATACGTTTTTCGTATCTGTGCTGTGGGATATAGTGTCTGCTGTGTCTAATCTGTCGAGTTGGATTGGAGTTCAGTTGCGAGTAAGCGAGTACGAATTGAAATTAATAAATAGTAGCGGTAATTTGAAACATTGTTTGTAATAACATAAAGTAAGTGCTAGGTGTTGTGTGTGTGTCGGAACTGTGGTCGGAACAATCAAGTTTTGGTTTGGCGTTTTTTTTTTGGATGGTGTGGTGCTTTTGCTTTTGGGCGGTTTTTGGTACATAAACAAACAAAACGGCCGGTGCTGAAAAAACTTTTGTTTGCTTATTTCGGAAAAAAAAGGTACTTAATTTTCCCGCCTGATTTTTATTACTGTCTCCTGGTTTTTTTATTTACCATCTCCTGTTTTCTTGCAGTTTGGAGTTTGCAACACTGCTTTCAACTGAACGTTAAGTTGGTATAAAGGTGAAACACACCAACGCGGTGGCGGTGGCGATCCACACATACGTCCATATAAACACTACTGCAGTAAATGACGTATTTTGATAAAAAAAATATATATTTATAAAATATACATACTTTTAATAATATAATATATTTCTTAAATATACGTTTCATTTTTGTGCAAACCATCCAAAGAGGAAATGGCGCCAGCATTCCTGGGCAAGGTCTTACTTATAAAAATACGATTCCGAATAGTCTGTGGTAAAGAGAAATACGTGACCACAGATGATTTAAACTGCCTCTGTGGAGGGTTTTAGGGGAATCGTGTTTTTGTAAATAACACCGTCAGCCTATAATCTTTACCTGACCATTTTCCAAGACATTAGAGTTCACCGACCTGAGCGATCAATTTCCTCTTCACATTATGAATGCAGACTGATTTTATTGTATCTGTTAGGCTCAAAGATCGAACACGCTCATTGAATGAAAAGGCGGCCGCAACGCGTTGTGGCATCTCGAAAACAGCCGCAAAGCGAAATTCGTTTCATGGACTTCAGGAACGATTTATAATCAAGAAATATTTGCACAAACTTCTAATGTCGCGAATACTACGAGTCAAAATTCACTTTTAGGCCTTTCTAAGTTTAGTCAGTCTGTTTTCATCAGTGCTATAACGTGCATTTCAGGTATTCAGGACGCCACAACGCGTAGCCGCCGCGTTCACATTGCTCACTGAGCGTTTTCGGTTTTTGTGTAAAGTATTATGTTTTATAGGCACACGTTATGTTAAGGGGTAATTGACCCGAGCCTTAGATGAGAATAATCACCAATTAATGTTATTGATTCTGTTGAGAATTTTGTTGACTGTATACATAAGATTGTGCATTCTGTCAGCCAGTGCCTTTTGTTGAGGAAAAATGTGAACCCTGTACTTATAGGTTGTATTAAAAATAGTGTAAACCTGAAACAAGGTACCTAATACCTAGCGGCCTTATTTATAAAAGCACGATTTGTCTATAGCACTCCTCAAAGGTAGTTTATTTAATCTGTGGTAACGTCTTTTCCTTGTAAAATCTCCACCACAGACTATTTAATCGGCGTTTGTCGAGTGTTTTAAGACCGTAAGTATTTTTAATTAAAATTAAGTTCCGTTCCAAACAAATAAGATAGGTAAATAAATCACTTCCATGCAATACAATCACAAAAACATTCATGTTCCATGCAAACTTGCAAAACTCGGCACAGATATTTAGCCGCTAATGAAAATGTAGGTATGAGAGTGGTGACAGACGGTGGCACTCGTATCATGCGCGGGTTATCATTGTCAGTGTCACCCCCAAATTCCTACTTATTTTCACTTGCGGAAAAAGATTCGTGCCACAATTTTTCAATCTTTAGCGTAGAGATCTTTTTTGAACAATAAGTAAAATCTTCAAAATATTATTCGTGGTTCATACGATACGTCCAAACGCTTTCGTAAAGTAGGTCGATATCAACCTGTGTTCGCCGAGATACGGGGAACATCTGTGCAAGCAAGCTTATTCATTATCATCGCCGACTTTAATAACGGAATCGACTCTGTAATGTGAAGCCTTAAAATCCGTTTAAAGCGCAACAAATTTTTATTTGCCCGGAAACAAAAATACGTTTTCTGAAGGTTACGGCCGCATGAGTCACATATATGAGTCATCTTTTAGGGTACCGTACCCGAATGGTGCCTACGGGACCCTATTACTATACCTACGACGACGGCCGTGTGTCTGACCTATAAAGGGATTTTTCTCTTGAATCGTAATAATTAGCCAGTTGAAATGGCGGATTGAGTAATAAAAAATTCTTGAGTAAAAAAATAAGAGGGTACAAGAGTTTTATTTTTACGCTATCGTAAAAACGGAGATCCTAGGGTACAAATGTTTAACTTCGTGTGACTAAAGTGTAGCCCCTACAGTAAAAAACAATAAATAAAAACTGGCCAAATGCAAGTCGGACTCGCGCACGAAGGGTTATCGAGCAAAAAACTGCAAAAAAATCACGTGTGTTGTGAGAGATTTTTTTTATTCTGTTTTGAGAATTTTTTGTTATAGCGGCAACAGAAATACATCATCTGTGAAAATTTAAACTGTCTAACTATCACGGTTCATGAGATACAGCCCGGTGACAGACGGACGGACGTACGGACAGCGGAGTCTTAGTATTAGGGTCCCTTACCCTTTGGATACGGAACCCTAAAAACGGGCCAAGTAAGTTTCGGCCTGTTTCTTAAATTAACCTTCGCTAAGTGTCCCAAACAGAATGGAAGAAAACGTATTTTTGTGACGTAATATAAGTAAGTAGTACGGAACCCTCGGTACACGACTCCGACACACACTTGACCGGTTTGTGTAAATATTTTCCTGGCGTAGAGTTTTGTCTAGACGTTAAGTTCCACTAGAGCGAAATAAAAAAATGATTTTAATAAAACGCCTAATTAGCTGTATATTTAAGACCCCGGACATCGTTTTATTTGCATAAACGTAGAGAGATGATGTCAACGCTGCATTGGGTTCAATCGGCTGAGTCGAGAATGTGACAGATATTTATTTATAAATAGGTATTTCAATTACCAGCCTGAGCAGCTACCAAACAGCCGTGACTAACGCCTGTGACAATATTCATTATGGGCGTCTAGCGTAAAGCGTAATGAAGATTACTGTCCTGGGAAATTTAATAAGGGTGTTATTGTGTGGTAGTGATGAGCTGGGAGAATGTTCTTAGAGAAGAACTTAAAATTAGAAAAACGGGTGATTACCCTTATTGTGACATTGAATACAAAAAAACAAACAAACTCACACCGGTATCCCAGAGGGGTAGGCAGATATTAGGGTTTGCCACTCGCCACGACACTGTCAAACCTCTTTCGCTCCATCAACATGCCTCGTTGATCTAACGGTTAAGGCGCTTAGCTAAAAAAAAAACAGAGATCATGGGTTCGATTCCCACTGAAGGCCGCCATACATTTGTACAAATGGCCTCAGTCTGGGTGCATTTTCACGTTTGTGACGTCCTTGCATGGTTACCATAGCACAGGGTATCCTAGTTTGGGACCAGGTCAAGTGATTGTATTATGTGAACGTACTCCCCGGCCCATCTCTAGTTGTGCGTCACTGTCACGTAGTGATTGCTGACTTCATTCATCATTTCTTCCTTCCTAACATTAGCGCAATTTATTAATCATTATTTATTTACGCTGTACGTTAAGTGTTACTTATTGCGGCTTCTTTGACTACGCCGGCGCGTTCGTCGATTACGTTTCTATTTTAATTTCAACTTTAACATTTTTGATTTAAAAGAAAACCATGCTTCTATAGATAATTAGTACAAACAGAAGGCGTGGTGAGATTTACAGAGTCCAGTTGGTTGGAGTGGAAGAAGGCCTGGGATGATGTAAAAGTTTATGGTTTCTGTAATAAAAAATATAGAGGGTTAAACATTTTAAAACTTTTGTTCTGACTCGACTTCGGAATTTTTTTGTTTAATTTTCCGTTTTGTCAACATATTTCTCATGTTGTTTGGCGTAGTTTCGCATAGAAAAGGCTCAAAACCATATTCAGGTGTTAAATAAAACTAAAATTCTTCTACGTATGATTAAACGGAGGCTGCGACATTGGCAGAGAAAATATATTTTATAACCCTGTATAGCTATTCATTACGAAAGACGTGGTAAATATAACCTATGAACAGCCCTAGGACCTGACTGCTTTCAATGTGGGCAAAATTTGGCACGGTCGCGGCAGTTAGTTGGAATATTTGGGATATCAATAAAAGTTTATGGTTCTTCCTGTCGCTCGTTTGTGGGCTAGTGTGTTCACCGAGCTATACGGCGGTGTTACGCAGCCTCATTTATTTATAAACGAGCGCATTGCTTCAGGATTAAGACATTGTAATTACAATAATAGAATCTATCTTTACTCCTTGGTTCTCATATACGGACGCCGGTTGCCATGCGCTCAAATACTCGGAATCTATATAGCAACCTGAGAGCGTGTCTGATGATTATCTTCGGCTTACTATGTTTACACTACACATTTGCAGTGTGGGCGAAATTGCGTTTTTGTTCCCTTTCAAGGAACGTCGTGCATACTGGAGCGCTCAACAATCGCTTACACTAATATTTATACAAGAAAGACAGTTGAATATTGCTTCTTATTCCGTGACCTAGCTAGGCAGATGTTGTATCTAGGTTTAAAATAACAGAAGAGGGAGCCCTGTAAACATTTCAACCAGGCAGCGCACGTCAACGGCGGTGGTCCACCAATACTGATACATTTGGATCTATTTTAAAAAGTCTAATGGAATGCACAAGTCCGTCTTTATTACTTTGATCTCGGTTATCATTAAACCAGACACGTGAGCCTAATCAAATGAGATGTCTATCGAGATATCTGTTACGTTCGGTTTTGATTCAGATATCAGATTGATATGCTGTTTTTTTTCCGTTCTACTCTTATGGGGAGTGTCCAGTTTAGCTCACCAGCTTCTTCGTATCTACTTACTCATTCACGGGTGAGGCTCCAACGAATGAGACCGAAGTAAGCTCTCCTTATTTTTGGGATGAGAAGGCCTCTTTTGTTTTTTTCTAAGATAATATACTTTTTGTTGCACTAACCCGTATTTCGTAATTTCGCCGATGCCTGCACTTGCCCATTAGCTCAGTTGGGAGAGCGAGGTTAGCCAGCGGTCGCAGGTTCAATTCCCGGCATGGGTGGAACTTTTAGCCTCGAAATAGGTTTTTAAAATTCATCTAAGATGCGACGACTAATTATCACTTATACAGATTGCTGAAAAAGGCCACGGAAACCATTTGAATCGTGTGATTTTAAAACAACACAAGTCACATGTGTTTTTAAAATAACACTTGCCCATTTTTTTTTATTAAATTATTTACACCTACCTATTGATTTACATTAGAAAAAAAAATTTAGTTTATTCATACAGAAATCAATATAATATGCTAAAATATTGCTGTTGTAGATATTAGTATTTGAATAAAACAGTTTTTTCTATTTCAGTTGTAATGAAAGGACATGTGTCGTTTTAAAATCACACGATTCATTTAGGTATTTAAGCGAATACTAATTTTTGTGTTTTCCAACTAGAGCCCCCCATAGTACATGGTACGTATATGGCACGAACGCCTATGGTGCTATGTACTACATTATGGTATGTATGACGTCACAGCACTCTACTCAGTAACATCACCGGGCGACTGTGCAACTCAAATACGTGATATGCTGTCGACTGCACATTCTCGGACTTATTGATCACTTATTACTTATATTTGGTTTACGCAAATATGACCATATTTCTGAATATCGAACTAAACTCAAGTGGCTCCCAATCCGACTCCGCCGGAATACACATATTCTTTCTCTCCTCTATTGCATTCTGTTCAATCCAGCTACCCCATCTTATCTCAAAGAGCGTTTCGAGTTTCTCCATTCTGGCCACAGTCTGACTCTTCGCTCATCGCAAAACCTTCTCCTTAAAACTCCATCCCACAGTACCAAATTCTATGGCACCTCCTTCACGGTTCAGGCAGTCCATTTATGGAATAACCTGCCCGTGGAGGTTAGAAAAGCAAAGTCCTTGTCTTGTTTTAAGGCATTGGTGAAATCTCACTACCTCACTGTTTGAACTGTGTAAACTGTTGCTTATATATATTTAATTATGTATTTATTTTGTAGGTATTCATGTATATTATATACATGTAAACTGCTGCTTATATATATTTAATGTAGTAGCTATTTTTTTTAGGTATTCATGTAAGTATATTATTGGTACAATATGTAATTATAAGTACTTATGTTCTTGTAATCTCTCGCTGTACATCCATCTACCGACTGTATTCTTGGTGCATTCCTCTCCATCCAAAGGTTGTCTGGAAGAGATCGCTCTAAGCGATAAGACCGCCAATTGTATACCACTACTTAGATATAAGAAACTATTTGTAATATCTTTCACCTGGTTGTGCAATAAAGTGTTCTCTATCTATCTATCTATCTATTACCTGCAGCGTGTTAAAATACTGACGACCCACACGAAAGTCACGCATGTTGGACACCAAAATAAACTACTTGAAATTACCATGAAATTATGGTGCGAAATCAATGGAAAAATATCGAAACTTTTAGCACGCAATGGACCGTTGACCAATACCATTGACCGTTATAAACTAGCACTATGCAGCTGCGCTTATTTGAGATCCCGATGTTCTAAATACATTGCGCGTTAAAATTGCATAATTCGATTTCTAAAAAAAGGTCAAAAAGTTCAATAAGGTCCTTTGCAAAGAAATGTTCGTAGACGATACTATATGAATTTCTGCAAATAGTTATATATGAAAAAACGCCGGCTTCTCACTCCGGAGATCGTGTGTTCGAATCCCGACATGTACCAATGACTTAGTTTTCTAAGTTACGTACATTTATGAAGATATAGTAGCAATACCACTCGCTAACGTTGAAGGAAAACATTGTGAGGAAATCTGAGTGTCTGAGGCGTTCACATACCTCCGCGCTTGAAATTGCTAATCTGCGGTGGGCCCGCGTGGTAATCAAGCCCATACTCTCTCACTGAAAGAAGGCCTGTGCCCCGCAGTGGGACTTATATAGCTACATAAAAAAAGCAAAATAAAGTATCCTTTTCTCCGTAGATTTGGAGAAAACTCGTAGCGACGCAGAAAATTGAGGTGCAAAGAATACATGGGTTTCGGGAAGGGCATTCGGTATATTAAACCCCGCGGTTTCTCGAACACTAACAAGGCGATAACCTACTGTTAAAAGCCACCAGTTGTTAGGGTTCCGTACCCGAAGGATGCCAAATGGGACTAAGACTTTACTAAGACTTCACTGTCCGTCTGTCCGTCTGTCTGTCTGTCTGTCTGTCTGTCTATCACCAGGCTGTATCTCATGAAGCGTGATATCTATACAGTTGAAATTTAATTGAAATTACACAGATTATGTGTTTCTGTTGCCTCTATAACAGCAAATACTGAAAACAGAATAAAATAAATATTTAAGTGGGCTCCCATACAAGAACCGTGATTTCTTGCCGTTTTTTGCTCAATATTAATAACAGGTAGACGCTTGAAATATTCAAATGTTATGTAGGTCATGGTACAGAACCCTTCATGCGCGAGTCCGACTCGCACTTAGCCGGTTTTTAATGCAATTTGGGCAGCTGACAGATGTTAACAGTAGATTAACATCTTGTTAGTGTTGGAAAAACCGTGGGTAAGACTCGCTATATTCCAGATTTAAAAAAATACAATTTAATGTTCTATTGTAGTGCGTTTCAGCGAAGGCTAAAACGAGTGATTTGCATCACATTACGCGTCCGTTGCCGCGCCGCCGCTAATCGACGGTCGGCGGTCGTGTCGCTTAGGCTAGAGATCTATTTCTGGGCTTTTCATATTCTGATTAGCTTCAAAGGTAACTGTTGCAAACATTCGCTGTGTTTCGTGTTTTCAAAATAGTGCAAAACAGTCTTTGAACATAACAATAGCTGCCATACTACTCGTATTTCTATAGCGCGATTTTTAAATCGTTAGCAATATTTTGAGGGAATGTTCCTTTGCTTATGAATAGTGATTATTAATGACTTTACAGTAATGGTATAAATTATTTGTAAATATACGTGATTTCCAAACTTTGGTACCAAACTGTCATTCGCCATTCAAGGTGGTTGGATACTTCTGCGATGAAAAATGTTTTGTTCTCCGATATGCGCAAAAACGTAAAACAAGAATTAAGTCGACCGGTGCCAACCATAAGACGCTCGAACTACACTTTTTTTCAATTTTTATTACTTTTTATCCTAATATTGTTTGTTTATGCTTAAGTGAATTAATTTTGGGTAGCAAAAGCCAAAACTAGCGCCGTGTATTTCTAAATCATGGTAAGAATTACAAAAAGCGAATTTCGTAAACGAATTCGAAGTCACCATGCGGACGGATCAGGTAACTGGAAAAAAGGTAGTCGTGAAAAATTATGTCAATTTAATAGTCTCATTAATTGACACGGACCTTTTGAATTTACTTAATTGATTGCGTTTTCAAGTGGTTGATTCTTATTTATTGCTTGATGTCGTAAAACTAAAGTGGTACGGCCTTACCATTGTGATCCTGACCAAATAGCTCAATTGTCACACCATTGATTGGGCGAGGACTTCTGCACCTACCCACTGACGTAAGCGCGTGAATATAATAAAATAGTATTTAAATCAAGACTGAACTTTGTAAGAAGCTCGTTGCTGCAGCTACGCTCAGCGCTCAATTAGACAACTTCCGTTGTTACAACAGAATCACAGAACATGTTCTATCTCTGTCTGAAAATAAATTTAAAACATTTATTAAAAAGTCGCCATGTGTTATAGAATAGACGAGCATATGAACGATGCCCTTGGTAGTGAACAAATGCCACTGCGATTTCACTGTTATTTAATTATTAATATTACAATTTAATTAGACTTAAAAAAGTGTACTGCATATTAATAACTATATCACACATTTTATAATTGACGAGACCTTAATCTGCAGGTTTGCTAAAGGTCATTTGAATGGTGGCGTGGTGGCCGGGTCACCCTCTAAAATGGTTGAGACTGGTGATGGCTGACTCTGCGTTGTGCTCTTGAACCGGTGCTGTTCGGTGCAGCATTAATGTTTTACCTACTTTTGTAAGAAGTATTGTTTTGGGTTTTAAAGTTAGTGATGGCAATCACGGAATCATATCATATAGGCTTTGATGTATTAAGTTTAAGATGATTTGAGCAAAGATGGTCAGAGTGGAGTTTTTTTTCCACTGCCTTTTTCTCCACTACAAGTACGGCCCGAAGGCGGCTAACATGGTACATTGAAATTCAGCAAACAGAATGTTTGAAATAAATTATTGATTTCTGATTTCTAATAAAGTTTGTACCAACATAAATAGTGCTACTTCGCACAGTAAAAGAAAATAATAAACACTCTTAAAAAAATATCTACATCCAACTACAATGCAATTCCTTCTCTACAAATGGATTAGTATTAATGAGAAGCATAGCCCACTTAAGTGTCCCCGGACTATTCTGAAACACCCTGAATATCCCGACGTTATGTACCAAGTACGTAAAACAACCAACCTTGCATGCGAAAAGTACGTAAAACAACCAACCTTGCAAGCGAAAAGTACGTAAAACAACCAACCTTGCAAGCGAAAGGTACGTAAAACAACCAACCTTGCATGCGAAAAGTACGTAAAACAACCAACCTTGCAAGCGAAAAGTACGTAAAACAACCAACCTTGCAAGCGAAAAGTGCGTTCTGCCAAGTCGCCTGGGTCTCGCTGAAGTAGTAGCAGCGCTGGCCTAGCCGGATGAACTGTGGTGGACACACGTACGACATCCGCGTCGAGTTCCTGTGCCCCTCCACGCCTGTACCTGGTGAGCAGATGCAAATTGGATTTATTTATTGCTGCGTGATGAGACCTGAGTGTCTGAGCTATTCACATACCTCAGCGCTTGAAATCGCCAATCCGCGGTGGGCACGCGCGGTGAATAAACCCATACTCTCTCTGAGAGAAGGCCTGTGCCCTACAGTGGGACGTATGTAGGCTGCTTATGATTGCTTAGTTAAAGCGTAGGTGAAGAGGAGCAAGAAAGAGCAAGAAAGAGGAGCAAAGAAATATATCAAGGGAATGTGGGTGGAAGGGCCAGTAAGGGACTTCCCAGGCTGACATACTTTGATCAAATAGGGGATGTATCAGCAAAGGACATGAAAAAAAGTGCCTGAAACTGGCGTGCGTGTATGCAACGACTAATGAATGTTGATGAAGCGAAAGAGATCTGTCAGGATCGTGGCAAATGGCATATCCTGGTCTCTGCCTACTCCTCCGGGATACAGGCGTTAGTTTATGTTATGTTATGCGTGTTCCGTGGGAGGATTATAGCTTTAACGGGCTCCCTGAGGTTCACTAGTGAAATAGCCAGCAATTAAAAAAACCGGCCAAGCGCGTGTCAGACCACGCGCAGCATTGGGTTCGGTAGAAGGAAGGTTTTATGCAACTAACACCTTCTGCAAGGCAAATTTCAGCTTTCTAGTAGTACTTGTCTCTGAGCTGAGCAGCGAACAGACCGACATACTGACGGACATAGCAAAACTAAAAAGGTTCCTTATTGACTACAGAATCCTAAAAATCAGGACACCAGAAAAGTGTGCACAGTTTCAGATACAGGCTCGCTGGGATCCGCAGCTTACTGTAACTTTTATAGTATTCATAAGTAGCCTATATACGTCCCACTGTAGGGCAGAGGCCTTCTCTCAGAGAGAGAGTAGGGGCTTAATCAGCACGCGTGCCCACCGCGGATTGGCGATTTCAAGTGCTGAGGTATGCGAGTAGCTTAGACACTCAGGTTTCCTTCACGGTTAGCGAGAGGTATTGCTACTATAACTTCACAAATGTACATAACTTAGAAAACAAAGTCGCACTGGGAATCGAACCTAGATTTCTCGCTTCCGTGTCCAATGTTCTACTAACTAGGCTACCACCGCAGTTTTATAGTACTCGTACTTTCATGTAAACGTCCTAAGTAACCTAGTAAAAGTTATGAAACTGAATTTTAACGGATATTTACTCGTTTAGTTTTCCATTATACAATTTTCCGACGTTTCGGTACTTTTAGGTGAGTTACGGTGAGTTTATTTAAAATTATTTAAAAGTTTGCCAAAATATTTTTGGAACGAAACTTAATAATTTTTGGCGAGGGTAGTAAAGTAACAGTTAATGCTTTCAAAAAGACGCCTGTCACCTCAGTCTACCGAGACTACGGCACTTGCAAAAGTACCGAAACGTCGGAAAATTGTAAAATGGAAAAGTAAACGAGTAAATATCCGTCAAAATTCAGTTTTATTATGTGTAGTGCTCGTGTTAACCTCAGAAAATACTCGTACTAGTAAAAGTTGTTCAAATGAGTCGTTCACAGTGATTTACAAGGAAGTTACCTCAGAGTAGGGCAGCGTGGTTTTATTGTTATTAATTAAAAATGATCTAGTGATGGGCAGATAATGGTTAGTAAAAAAATTTAATTATTCTTCGAAGGCCCACACCCAGATGGTCTGACGACCTAGTTGCGGTGGGGGGGAGTCGCTGGATGCGGGAGGCACAAGACCGGGAAGTTTGGAAAACCATGAGGGAGGCCTATGTCCTGCAGTGGACGTCAAATGGCTGATGATGATGATGATGATTCTTCGAATATTGGGTTTATTCGAGAACTTTCGAATAACAATTGAACAATCGAAAGTAGCGGGACGCTGCGCCTGCTCCGTGCTTGCGTTGTATTACATATTCTCACACTCATAACACTTTCAATGTGGGTTGTGTGCGTATGACATCGCGGATTCGGGTCGAACTATAAATATTAAACAAATCGTAAAAATTATCAAAATAAAGTGAAGTAGAAGTTTTTGACTACATCACTAAAATACGAAGTTTATAACTAATTGACTGTGAGTCAAAAAACCTCGTGGTGTCCCATTGGACGATAGCGGTAGCTGCATTACATATTTTTCATATTATAACGACGGGCCTAGCCCTTAGTCAAAGTATGAAACTAAATGTCGGGTCGTTACAGTTCACGTCCACTGTGAAACTGTGCAATCGCGTGCATTGCCGACACCGCAACTTTGATCGCGTCCATATGCGCTATTGCGCTTTCGCTCTGATTCGCAGAGTTTAATCATTGTTATTCTATATTCTACAATTGGGTATTTAACAAAATATCAAATGAGTTACTTTTAAAACGGAATTTTGTATGAAAATACTGGCCTATGACGTCACATTTCAGAGCACTCTTTTTATGTTTAATCTATTTAAAAATTGTAATAACTAGTAATTGACTAAAAGAGATACATTTTCCGAGATATTTTGTAATTTTTGTTTTAACCGAGTATATGAAATAATTTATTGTTGATCGTGTCAAATACCGAATTAGGCGATAATTTAGTTTAAACAATCCGTTTATTTTAATTATTCCGTGCTTTTCACATTTATACATAGCGTCATTTAATGTCTCGCATGCATTTAGGGCGAACGATGCGTCAGCGTTTGATGAGTGTGTACATCCGCTTAATAACTCTGCATATATAGGTACTTAATAACATTTATATAATCCATTTTACAGCTTTTAGCCACCCTCCTTATAAGAGAACATTAAATAGAATTTTAAATAAATTTGTCTTAAAAAACGGCAAATAGTTTTTTAATAGTTTTAGTGTGCATGAATTTGGAAACCAGTTTTGGTTATAAATGTCAACGGTCAAATAAAGGTATTTGAGACTATTTTCCGAACTAGACTACATTTTTATTCTCCAAGTTTCTAGCCGGATAAACGTGACTCGCTATAGGCTGCCCTAGGTCTCCCATACGTAACGGGAGAAATCGATTAACGTAGAAAGTAGCCATAAATATCAATGCAATACTTACACTGAGACCACAGCACGATGAGGAATATGGCGGCAATAGCCAATATCTTCCCTCGCCTTTCCAGTGCTTCCATTGTTCTGTATAAATATCTAAGTAGCTACACCTACACTGTTTAAAATTACAATTCACACTGCACTGGGTATTTTCACTAGGAAAACAGACAGTCGTTGGTTTTTACACTCTGAGTTGGGTTTAACGTCATGCTGATGAATTCATCGATTCATCGGTGGTAAAAGTACTCATTGGTGTCGTGGACTAAATAGTTTTTTAATTCTTCCGTTGCTTATGCAATCTCAGCACGAGGAATTCCTGAAACAAAAGAAATTTCCAATTAAAATAAAACTACTCTTCACATCACTATTAATCAGAGCGATTAGCTTTACCACAGCAATCCTCCGGTAAGAGGATTAAAATTGAATGCCTACGTTATCTTAATTAGAGGTCTCACTTTCTAAGCTAACCTAAATCATAGAAGGCGAGCATCGAGTCTCGGTGGAGCTATATTATTATAGTATCTTGAGGCGACGCGGCTGCAAAATTATACGGCTAGACCCCTAACTAAATGAGTGGGTACATAATATACACACCGATGTGTGACGTGTAGGATGTTTCGGTATATATTTATGGGAAGTGTCACTTCACTAATATCTATCTATTTACCAAAATTAATTATACCAAACAATCACACAAACAGTTACGCCGACACACACACACACACCACACACACACACACACACACACACACACACACACACACACACACACACACACACACACACACACACACACACACACACACACACACACACACACACACACACACGAACACACACGCACATACACACACACAAACACACACACAGACACACATACACACAATTCATGTTATTGTATGTTTTATTCCAATTCTTACTTTTATTTCTTACATTTTATATTTCACACTAGTCCAGGTGTTCACGTACGATAATTTGTATACCAACAATGTGATGGGGAGCACGAGCTAAATCCAAGCAACCACCAAGACTATTTCTCGCCAAAGAATAGTGACATAGCAGCGCGCTGCTTACCGACGTACTATTACTACCTAGTTCGGCAGGCAGATGCTACACT
This sequence comes from Yponomeuta evonymella, assembly GCA_963969515.1. Classification (NCBI taxonomy): domain Eukaryota; kingdom Metazoa; phylum Arthropoda; class Insecta; order Lepidoptera; family Yponomeutidae; genus Yponomeuta; species Yponomeuta evonymella. Next base: position 15,677,207 of record OZ018349.1, read on the forward strand.
TTATCTGTAGAACGTATGTGTGACAAATAATAAATTTAGTTTCATTTCACTATTCTGCGGCGAGAAATAGTCTTGGTGGTTGCTTCGATTTAGCTAATTATTTTAACTGGGAAACCACCAGTATTTCGAACTAAATAACAAGGACTAACTTCGGCTAACGATTTGGGACATAAGATAGACTGTATAAGATAGTCGGTATTACCGAATAGCGATATACGGAAACTTACATTCTGATAGGTAAGAACTAAAATCTTAGAAGTTTTGTCATATCTTTTCACTGTCGAATTGGGGGCTAAATACCAGCTTAAAGACAGCTCTTCAATCTCGACGTATGAACATACGTACAGCTGGAGACGCTTTAGCGTTGAATTCTCAATTCGGAAATACGCGTCAAACTGTCAGCTTTTATACTCTATCAAAAGGTCCACTTTCATTCAGTATCTTGACGCATGGGCAAATGCTTTCCTTTATAAACTCTCCAAATTATATTGCTAGCTCTTATTCTAAACGTCTTTATGATCAATGATGCCTATTTCAAACAGTTGCTGGCGTTTTATAACTGCCCATAAATCGTATAACCGCAATGGTGCCAATTTCTCTGCATTTCTCCATATAAGTGTATAGCGGTAGGTACCCAGAGCTGAATTATATATAGACTCATGCTGCGTTGCAAAGCTTTACAGTGTTTTAATCAGTTTGTATAGAGTGCCTCGTTACCTATTTGTCTTAGACCTTATATGGGCTGCTTACGATGCAAAAGCATTTGGATTATATGTCAGGACAAGCTTGTCCGACCACGCAACCCCAACAAAGGACTGAGTACTCTTGACATTCAAGGCGAAGAGACACAATTCCCCACCAGACGAAGTAAAGAGATTACAAATAGATAAGTCAAACTAAAAAGTATTCAAGACGTAACGTGACACTAAAGGCAGACCACGGAACCACATAAAAAAGAAAGATACAGAAAGTGTGCCTGGAAAACAGCTGTAGGCTCTGTCTAGAGATGTCTAACGAAAGAATGAAGGATCCTGCTGTGGGTATGAGAGTTCGTGACATCAGAAAAATTCTCATTCGGCTGGGTATCAAATCCAGCTACGAGAAAACTACTACAACATAGCTACTACTTCAAAACAGAGAAATAGGCTTCGCGGTGAAAACTTACTCAAATATTGGTTATCCTGTGCTGTAGATTAGTTTTTTCAGTACCGATATTTGATTCACTTCCAACATCAATAGTTTAAAATATAGTATGTAGGTAATTTAAAAAAAATAATATGATAAGTAAGTGGTTTTATTTATCGTTGTGATGGTACTTCTTGTTCTTCCTCTACTTTCTTCATCATCATCATCATCATCATCATCAGCCCACCCCTACCCACTGCTGGGTAAAGGCCTTTTCCTCGTCATGCGATCTTTCGCGGTCTCTCGCCATTTGCATCCACGGGCCCCCTGCCGGATGTTCTTCTTCGGCCCACTTTGTTAACTGGAGACGCATAATTCGTTAAAGAAAGTTGGCCTTCATTTATTAAAACTTTACTGCATTGAGTATTGGATGGCTCTACTGCATCTTCCCATCTCGTAGACCTTGTGGTCGTCGTCGTCCAAGCGTGCGTAGACAATGCCAAGGAAAGGAACAAGATGTGACGTAGGACAATAACCCACCGAGTGTTAAAACTATTACCCGCACACACAATGGACTCTAATAGAAGAGCTGTCAGCGGGAAGAGAGATGACGGGCGATATCGTATATCAAATGTAATAACTATTGAGGAAATTGCGGTTTGAGTGGGTTAGGTTGAATAAACAATTCGTGCTCCCGTAATTTCGTCTCAAACGAATTTAAAAGAAAACCGGTGTAATTTATAAAAAAACATACATAAGCAGCCTATATACGTTCACTGTAGGGCACAGGTTTTCTCTCAGAGAGAGAGTTTGGGCTTAATCACCACGCGTGCCCACCGCGGATAAAAAAAATGATTCCTCTAAATACTCCTCAAATGCAGTTTAAAGTCTTTCCCCTTTACCACACATTATTTAAATTACATCTGGGCATCGTTTTAAGGAATCGTGTTTTTATAAATAAGACTGGACCTATTTAGGACATTCTGATCAACTCTGCAGTTTTGTTCACCTTAATATTGTCATAATAAACAAATCGTATATTTTATTTTAATTAAAATATTTTAGGGCCTTACTTATTATTTTGCAGTACTTATACTTATTTTTAATGCAAAAACGCCCAGAAAAAAATACTCTCGCATTAAAAACAAACAAACATGTGTTATGTTAAAAATATTCCAATGATGTTTCTACAATCGAATTTTCAAATTGTAAGCTCGCCTTTGTACATGTAATTTCGTATTGTCACATTTCCTGTACTGTTTTTGGTGTGCAATAAGGTATTAACTATTTCCTGAATCTCTGGAAATTTTCTGTCATCATAATTACTGTAGGTATGCATGAGGTGCAAAAGGAACGCACGGTAATGGACACTTGAGATGCAAATAGCTGCACCTCTCAAAGGAGAGACATATGGCTTCCCTCATAGCACACTCCTCGCTTATAATTTCGAGGTATTGGACACTTCAACGGTGTTAAGTTACAACTTTTAAATGTCTATGAAGTAAATTATATTTATTTTGCAAATTGGATTTTATTTGTATAGAAAGATCACAAGTCATAACACACATTCAAGTTAATTTAATAGAAACAAAAACTCGAGTAACGCCTGAATAATTATCTATTTCTCAATTACATAATTTTGTATTGACAAACATAATTTGAAAGTTTATATAGTAAGATTAAATTAAATAAGATACAATTAAAACTTCGGTGCTCTACACAGTTCTATATTAAAAGGGGCTAAACGTGACTATTTATCAGTTAAAATTTAATTACCTGACTCCCAAACTAGGTGGCAACATGTATCACAGCAGCAAAATGTAAACGCTCAAGCAGAGCAGATAAGACATTATTCTGTACATTTCTCAGCAGGTATGCGGTGCTCAACATACATACGACCGTTCGTAGAGCGCACTCGAGATATAGACGATGCACTTGAACACTTGCAACGAGGAGGCGGATCGAGCACCAGAGTTATGCCTCGGGGCGTCGTCGTCGAAGAATATAGACGCTAGGCTTAGAGAGAGTTCGTGTAAGATTTTCACAGGCTGGCTCATAATAGGCAGCCTATGCAAGGATAAGAGTCGTATTATAAGTACTTTGTCATTTAAAATTTTGTATTGCGGCTTTCAAAAATACTTCCTCACAACACAATCACTGGTCCCGGTCTCAAAATAGGATACCCTGTGTCATGGTAACCAGGCAAGTACATCACAAACATGGAAATACACCCAGACTGAGGCCATTTGTACGGCGGCCCCAGTGGGAATCAAACCCACGACCTCCAGCATGATAATCAGACGTGATACTGCTAAGTCATCGAGGCAGTCAAAAGAATTAATTATTGTTTGCAGTTTTCTGCTGTGTCGCTACAAAGGATAATAACTGGTCTCCTAGGTTTTATGTGGCCGCACGTAATTCGGTCCGCACTAATACTATGATTTATTACAATATTACTGATCACATAGCGTATTTATATATGTATTATGAGCCTCGTTAAAACCGAAATTAGCCTACTGACCTTCGAGGGCTGCTTGTGTCACAAGATTTATACGCAGAAGCCACATTTATATCTTAACCCAAATAATATTGGAAACTCTTTTTGGACGTATGTTGGATCTCTTTTATTATAGGGTTTCGTATCCGAAGAAGTCCATCGCGACCCTATTACTGTGCCTACGATTACGGTCTGTTTGTCTGACCTATAAAGGACTTTATCTCGTGAACCGTAACAGGTCGAAATTTTCACATATTATGCGTTATTATGGCGGAATGCCCTGCATGTAATAAAAGATCAAAAATTTAGGGTTTTAGTTTCTTTTTGTGTTTTTTCTATCGTAAATACAGTACAAGAGTCAAACTTGTCGTGATTGTAGTGCAATCCCTATAGTATAACAACAAATAATAAGAACCATGGCCATATCTCAGTTGGACTCCCGCTAAATGTCCCGAACTCAATGAAACAAAAACACTTTTGGTAAGTTAATATATTCCGTCTATTCCGTGTGGCGCCGGATTAAGAATAGCGTCACTCCATTTCCTTCCATGGATGTCGTAGAAGGCGACTAAGGAAATAAATTACCAAGAGACGGGCAGCAGCGTCTTCCTGACATTCCAACCGCATACTGCGATCGCCAACCCGCCTGCCAAGCGTGGCGATTATGGCAAAACCCTTCATGGTTATGAAAACCACGAATGAGGCCTGTGTCCTGCAGTGCGCGTCAAGTGGCTGATGATGATGATGAAGTTAATATACAATATTATATTTATGGTGGTACGGAACCCTCGTTGCGCGAGTGCGACTCGCACTTGGCCAGTGGTTTTATTATGACATTTTCAAGTACTATGAATCTTCCGAATACTCATACTAAGGCAGTTATGCTTTCGTGACGTGATGATGATACTATCATCATAATAACGTCTATGATGTTGCATTTCACGTGCTCCGTATTCATCGCACATAGATCAGTTCCCTTATTACTATACCCCGGTTTCCCGTATTTTAACTATCCGTTAATCTACTGTGAAAAAATTTCAGTTGGCCAAAGTGCATACAAAAGTAACGCAAACGACAGATGTTAATAGTATATTAAGGCCCGGTTCTCCGGCCGTGCCCCGGAAACAGATGTTCTTAAGGACTCATGTTTTTATAAATAAGACCGTTAGTATTTAAAATTGCTACAGTACGAGAAACCGGGGGTTAACCTTCTGTACTGTGTAATGAATTCTGTGATAAGGCAGGGCAGTGTACAAACATGTTTAATTTTAGTAACGAGCCGTAAAATAATTCTTGATCCGCTATACTGGGATTTATTGTAAATAAAACACGGTTACGTCATTTCGCTGGCAAAGCTGGATGATGAGTAAAGCTGGAGGAAACGTATCATTTTATCACCTCCAGCAGTGAGCACATAATGTTTGGTAAGGAATTCCCTTGGGAAACTACCTACTACGAGTTTTGAAATCGTTAGCAATATTCTAAGGGAATGTTCATTCCATCATTATAAAAACATTTGTGATTTCCGACCTTTGGTCAATTCAAATTGGTACAAAGGAGCGTAACGTTGAAAAATGTTTTAAGTCTGTCGTCCGATATGCATAAACAAATGAAAAACCATTGAGTTGATTGGCGCCTACCTTAAGACGCTCAAACTATATTTTTTAAGGTTTTTATTTCTGTTTGTCCTCAAGTCCTGATATTGTTTGTTTGTACTTAAGTGAAGTATTTGACAAAATTTTTACGAGCCATATTTATTCAAGTTTTCCTCTCTAAGAGAAGGCCTGTGCCTGCAGTGGGACTTATGCAGGCTACATAAATAAAAACTAACATATGAACATGTTAGGTTAGGTTAGGTTAGGTTAGAATGTGTCCCCTTAAAAACTGTAAATGATTCAAAGTCACCCTGTAGAAGTTTACCAAGTTGCAACCAAAAATTAAAGCTTGTGCGCTGTCTGAGTCTCTACCTAAGTACCAGGCTATCTACTTACGTTTACTCCACGATTTTCTCTCATTACGCTGACATGTTTATTAACCTTAGAGATACCCACTAACAGTTATAAGTTACACGCATATTACTGTTAGCTCAACCTTTGTCAAGTTCCGCTACGAGATTTCGCTTCTAGTCCAGTTATGAACACATGAAGTCGTTAATTAAGGGGCGCCGTCTATGCATGCGTTATTTTCGTTCGTTTTTGATCTTTATAAAGTTTAAAACCCTAAATGAAAGCATCCAAAAACTTACCAGTGGTAGTTTAATTTTTCAATATCATTCTGACAGAGAGAGACAGTGGCTAGGGACAGTGAGAAATGGCAAGCAGGATGAAAAGCTTTTACCCACCAATGGGACACCAAAGAGGCTAAGTAAAAAAAGTTTTATTTTTATAAAAGAAAAATATATGTTTCAGAAATGAAAACTATGTTGGGACTCACATTTTACCTATTTGAGTTACTACCTAATAGACACCCCTTAATTATAACGGGTTTTGGGCTTGACACTCCTTAACACAGGTTAATAATAGAGGTTAAAGTATGAAATTGCCGTTTTATTGCAATAGGTTCTTTGAATTGACATAGAATCTTCATGGTTTGAGGTTTTCGAATGAAACTTTTTTCAAATGGTTTCTATGGTTTCATACTTTAACCCCTAATATTAATCTAGCAAGGGTCAGCTCGTCTCCCTACTTAAATGTACTGTACCAAATCTTTATATTATATAACATCACCGTAATTAGGTACATTATTAAGTGTACATACATAAACTCACGCCTGTATCCCAGAGGGGTAGGCAAAGACCAGGGACTGGCACTTGCTACGATCCTGACAGATCACTTTCGCTTCCTCAACATTCATTTGTCGTTGCATGCACGCACGCCGGTTTCGGGTACTTTTATATTAACCCCCGGTTTCTCGTACACTAACAAGCTGTTAATCTACTGTTAACAGCTGTCAGTGTTTTTTTTTGTATGCACTTTGGTCAATTGACAGCTTTTAACAGTAGATTAACAGCGTGTTAGTGTACGAAAAACTGGGGGTAAGTGTAAAGTAAAGTAAGTTTGATTTGAGTTGAAAAATATATATTCTGAACTGAAAGAATTCTAAATAAGCTTATCATTGCAGAGAAAAATAAACTATAGTAGCCGTTTATTCTTTCTAGTAGACGTATTTTTTTTGCAAATTTCCGATAGGCTTCGTAATTACATGGCTAATTGCAATTATGGGTTACCGTAGGCACTGACTGAAAATCAGCGCTGAGGGATCACTTCCTTCAGCTGAGTCAGCTGCCTTTTGTGGCAATGTAGATACACCACAGGCTAGATCTATGGTCCTGTTTTATTTATCCGTTTTGTCTGTTGTGTATTTAGTTTTCTTTCTGTTGTTGTGCATATTATGTTACTTATGTGCTTATTTTGTTTCTGTGATGTATCTTGTTGGTATAATAAATGTCTTTCTTCTTTTTCTTCTTCTTCTTCAATGGAACATATGTTCACTTGTCAACAATAATTCACTCTTCGAAACCTGCCACCTGCACATCCTTGCCCGCGGCCGCTGTTTGACTTCACGGTTGCTTCTTGATCGCTAAAGTAGGTAATTTGATACGGTATTTAAATCGCAAAACCGTTTTGGCGACATCTTAGCCAATACGGTCGCTGACTAACAATTATGTTGTGGGAAGATAATTTATTACGGCATTAATACAGTTTTACCACAAATAAAAAATTGGGTTGTTGTGAAGTTGTATTCAGTTAACCATAAAAGACCTACAAGAAATCTCAAAAAAAAGAAAAAAGCTTATGCTATGAAATTTACTTTTTCTTTTATTAAGGGGTAGGTTAACATGTATAATCATTATTTTAAAAGATAACTATTGATAAAACCTTAATTGTAAAAGAAAGAAAAGAAAAAAATATCGAAGAAATTTATAGAGAGTTTAATTCAATCTTCTTAGTTTCCGCTCTATATCCGGAATAGTTGGCGTCCGATTTGCATGGAGCATTTTTGTACCGTGTGATTTTCTTTTAATATTAGGAAAAGTTTGAATAATATAAAGTTTTAGACAAAAATCTTTATCAGGATTAATTAAATTACCTTTTTAACATGATGTCTCGAATGAGAATAAAATACTGGTTTTGTCAACTAACGTTCATTTACGAAGTCATGAATACGTTATTTACAAGCGAAGTACATACGTCGACCAAGTAGGGGATGTATTAGCGAAGGACCAGAAAAAAGTACCTGAAGCCGGCGTGGGTGCATGCAGCGACTGACGAATGCCGATGAAGCGAACGAGCTTTGTCAGGATCGAATCCTGGCAAGTAGCAAACCCCAGCTAGTCTCTTTCTACCCGTCCGGGTTACAATACAAGCACGAGTTTATATACAACGTGTTGATTTGTAAAGTAACCCCCGAATCAGTGTACTTTCGACTCATCAACACAAACCATCGGGTCGACCTTAAAATCGCAAAAAAAACAGCTGTGCCATACTAATATTCGATAGGTACCTACTGAACAAAATGTATGGAACAGATGTTTTGTTTAAGATTTTACAGTTGGTCCCATAGTAAAAGTTGTTCGTATTGATGAGTAGTAGTTTTACGCCAGAGTCGGGCGTTACTTTTTTTTTTTTATAAAATACTTCTGTTTTCCATGGACTCTGGGTCCATGCCTTTTTTATGTGTTCTTTTTATAATTTTCCCATGTGTCTCCTTCTTACTCCACTGACAGCTATACATTACGTCGTCATTGCTGACGTTAATTCGTACAGGGTGTTATTGTACTAAACGTTACTTTACAAATCAACACCTCGTATACCTATACATACTTATATGGCGGATAAGCAAAACACAAGAAATAATACACTCACTTTTTAAGCTAAGCCACTACCATCTGTGAGCGAGACGGGACAGCAGATACAAACCGTTTAGTTAGACTTGAAAGCGCAGCGAGGTTTGCATTGTAATGAGGAGGCTTCAACGAGACTTCACTACACGTCACTTTGTGCTTGTGGTCAGCCGTGGAAACAAGTTACGGTGAGGAATTTACACGGTTGACATCATTATACTCGGCTCGCTTGGTGATGACTCAACGGGCCTAGATTCTGCATTGTAGGACGCTGACAATTGCATGAAGGCGTCATTTTGATTTCATTGCCGCTTCGAGTCTACGAACGAACACGTATCAATACTTCCAGGCGTTGGTGGAATAAAAACATGTCACGTGACCCGACCGTGAATCTGTCACTGTACTATAATGGATTAATTAACAGAATCGAGGCCCAGGTCACTGGCAATGTCAAATTGAGATGAGCAGTGCACTGAATTACGATTTCAAAACCCGCGTGTGGCACACAATTTTTAAATGGCCTCAGTCTGGGTTTACTTCCATGTTTATGATGTCCTTGTCTGGTTACCATAGGACAGGGTATCCTAGTGTAGGACCAGGATATGCGATTGTGTTCGGTGGAAGTTATTTTGTTTTATTTTGTACTCTTGCTTCCACCCAAGTGGTAAAGTAATTTTTTTCCGACATCGCCCAACCGAAAATTAAGTAGCATTGTAAAGATTTCATTAGCCGTCATTTGTCAGTCAATGTCAACTTCGATCGGGTGTTTAAAAACCGGGAAAGTGCGAGTCAGGCGCACCGAGGCAAGGGTTTCGTACTTCCATAAATATATTACTGCGTCACAAATATATTTTCTCTCACTACGTTCAGGACAATTTGTTGGACTACACCATGATCATACCAAGTGGTATGTACACTCTGTTAGTGCTTCTTAAATCAATAAATAAGTTTGACACATAAAAGTATTATTGGTTTCAAAATAAAGCAATAAGAAAAAAACGTTAAATAATCATGTTTCTTGTACCTACAGGGATTCCTCTTAGGACTCCTCTTATTTTTATTTATTTTATTACTTGTTGGCCATTCCGTCATGATAAAGCATATTCTATGAAAGTTTTAAGTTTTCAACTATCTACCCATTACGGTTCAAGAAAAAATACCTTTATAGGACAGACAGACAGACTTTGAAGGCATAATTAATAAGGTCCGTTTGGCACCTTGGGGCACGGAACCTTAAAAACAGTTGGCCATAGATAAAGGTCTATCCACATTACTACGGGCAGGCGAAATTGAGGGCGTAACGTTACAAAGTAAAGTAAACATTAAAAACTTTGTAGGTTAGAGGCACAATATTAGCGCAAAATAAAACCTGCCACGTGCGTTTGACGAGCACTATACAGGAACAGGCTTTTTTGCCCTTGTATTGTAGTCTCTAACTTCGTAGGAACTTAAGGACTATTTTAGATTGAAATTGTGCTGCCCGCTCGCCACGTTACGGATAGCCCTTAAGGTCTATCCGTAACGTGGATAGAACTTAAAAGCCCGACGCGTCTGTTGATTTGCTGCGATGCCATTGCTGTAAGGAATATCAATGAAGTGGTCGATTAGCTGAAGGCGCCAGACCACCGAGGTTGTCTGCCAGATCTCTACTAACGATGTCTATTGACTGAAACCGCTCAATTGACAGCTACAGGGTTAGTTTTTAAATGCACTATTCCTGAAATGTGTCGGTCATATTTTGTTATTCACATCAGCTTTTCTTCTGTACTTTAGATTTTTTCCTATTAAATTTTCTATTTTCCAATAATAAAAAAGTTGTTTCGCAGTTTTTTACTTTCACTGTTTTGGTTTTTCACTGAAAGCTGCGTTGTTAATAAAGCCCGTAATTGTTGTTTGGTAGAAAATGCTCACAACTACATGTGTTACATAGAATGGACATTATTTTATGTTTCACTGAAGGCTGCGGCATTAGTGGAGCTTGTAAATCTCGAATTTAATAAAGTTATGTAAACCATGTTTGAATATTTGAAAAATTATAACTTTGAAAAAAAATATCATAACGCAAAAGTCGTTGTAAAACACAAACTTTAATTGGGGTGTTCCAGAAAGAGCAAATTTAAGAAATAACCCTGTATGTGATTTTGTGAAATTATAGTAGCAATAGCACTCGCTAACGGTGAAGGAAAACATCGTGAGGAAACCTGAGTGTCTGAGCTATTCACATACCTCAGCGCTTTAAATCGCCAATCCGAGGTGGGCACGCGTGGTGATTAAGCCCTTACTCTATCCCTGAGAGAAGGCCTGTGCCCTACAGTGGGACGTATATAGGCTGCTTTTGCCATTTGACATTGAACGGCTTCACACTGGACGATAACGAAACGAAACGACATCTATATAGTTTCACACATTTACTACGAACTTAACCGACCGTTGATCTGCCAGTTATGACCCACGGAGCTGAAACGTAGACACTAACGGCAGGTCTAGTCCACGGATTCAAAATCGCTCAGTGTGCTACGAAACGGGCTATAATCGGAGTCTCTTTGATGGATCACTTCAGAAATGAGACAATCCGCCAAAGAACTGAGGTGATTGACATAGCCTATAAGATTACCAAACCGAAGTGAATGAATGAACGAACGAACGAACGAACAAACGAACGAACGAACGAACGAACAAACGAAGGAACGAACGAATGAACGAACGAACGAATGAATGAATGAATAAATGAATGAATAATTTATTGCCACACAAACATGCTTACATACAATAATTAAAAAATAAAGGAGTGTGCGTGTGACAATGATACGTTTGCTGTTTCTATTTGAAACAGCGCTGGCGGTGGGCTGGTCACATACTCGTATGCCGAAAACCGATGGTCGATGGGGTGAAAAATGTGCAAGAGTCTAGACAGTGTAGGACGCCCACCAGTCGGTTCGCTGGGCCGACCTGAGGCAGATTGCTGGCAGTGGCTGAATGAGGGTGGCCGACGACCGAAGAAAGTGGCGTGCCTTGAGGGAGGCCTAATGTCCAGCAGTGGACGTGAATGGGTTGATTGACTGATAGCCGACCCTTGTATGAAAAAAAAATGTCATTATCTTCCAGTGTCAAACCATCTAAGTTGCATTGTGTTGACTTTCCTGTATATTGTGTCAGTGGTTTTCCCGTGTGAGCTAAGAGGATTATTTTGTTGCTAGGCAAGCCTACTGCATCTAAAACCGAGTCCTAGAAAAATGAGTCCCACCTACTGGTAGTACAGCGTCTGAGTAGTTACTTCATATGTCTAGTTCACGAGTTGTCTGTCACACGACGATTATATCGGGGTCTCTTATTGAACGGAGATGGCGTAGCACAATAGAAAATATATGTTTTTAAATAAATCCCGTAGTGCATAAAATAAATATTTAAGAAAAAGTAATGCAAATGCGAACTGTACGTTTTGGACCACGTAAGATCCCAAAATTCAATAGTTTCAGAATTTAACTGCTTGGCCTCAAATTTAAAGGTAGTAAATAACGAATCATTTCGTCTCCTAGGAGCGCTAGTCATGGAAGAAGCGTTTCCTCTATTTTTAGACGACGAAAAAACAAAATTTTTCGATACCATTCCCCTCCTGTCCAAAATTAACATACATATGGCCTTCCAAATTATACGTTTTTGCCTTTTTGTATCAAATTTTACCTATTACCTCAGATGCAGCCCACTATTTAGCCAGGTGGCTCTACTACGACCAATCGATTCGATGATCCATTTGGCCTTAATCCAAACTCTAAACTGTCCAATTTCAGAACGTTCCTGGCTCCAGGCATCACTCCCCATAAGATATGGAGGCCTAGGAGTCAGGAAAGTAAGCAGCGTCGCATTGCCTGCCTTTTTGTCTTCCATCCACAGTATCGAGGCCTTGTACAAGAAAATTGTTAGCTCTTCTCTGGGTGACATTGAGGCCTCATACTGTGAGGAAGCCAAAGAGGCATGGAGACTGGCCTGCCCTAATGAGGATCCGCCGAAGGATCCTACCATCCAAAGGCAGTGGGACGGGCCCCTCTGCGAGCTGGTGCAGAGCAGGTTAATCCATTCCTGCACCAGCGACGTGGAACGCGCTCGCCTACTGGCCGTGTCCGAGCGAGAGGCGGGCTACTGGTTGCAGGCCCACCCATCAGCGTCTATAGGGACCCTGATGGACAACACCTCTTTTAGCACCGCCATCGGTCTGCGACTTGGTTGCCCAATCACTGTGCCCCATCGCTGCCCCTGCGGTACCGACGTCGATCGCCTGGGCCACCATGGTCTGTCGTGTCAGCGGAACGCCGGCCGCCTTTCCCGCCACGCGTCTCTCAATGACATCATCCGGAAGGCCTTTGCCACAGCCGGGGTTCCGGCCACGCTGGAACCTCCAGGCATCATCCGCGACGATGGTAAAAGGCCCGATGGTATGACATTGATCCCCTGGAAACATGGGAGGCCGCTAGTATGGGACGCTACATGCGTTGACACGCTGGCACCCTCTCATGTTTCCCAGAGTGGAAGAGCCGCTGGTTCAGCGGCTGGCGCGGCCGAAAGCCTCAAACGGCGCAAATACGGTTCAATAGGAAACAATTACATATTTGCGCCGTTTGGGGTCGAAACCATAGGCACTTGGGGCCCAGAGGCGCGCCTGCTGTTAAAAGACTTAGCGGCGCGCCTAATCGACGCATCGGGAGACCAGAGGGCTGGCGCGTACCTCGGCCAGAGGATAAGCCTGGCCATCCAAAGAGGTAACGTCGCCAGCGTCCTGGGCTCATTACCGCGGGACAGTGGCCTGGGGCAGGTGTTTTATTTGTAAATATAGAATTTATGTTATTTGTATATTTTTATCATTTATATATTAATTAAGTTCAGTTTCTTATAAATGTATATAATAAAATAAATAAAACAAAAAAAAAAATAAAATAAAAAAAAAGTTACAGAAAAAGTTAGTATAGTGGTTCCTACTTAATTTTCTACTTACCTGTCTATCTGGCCATACTGTAATTTTGATTTAAGTCTCAAACTACTTCGATATGTTCCGTAATATTTATCATAGCTACAGGATCTCAGCCTATGTTTTGATCAAGCTCAGTCTAGTTTAATTCTAATTTATCTCATTGGATACATGTGCGTAATAGCAGACGCTACAATTTCTTTCAATTATCAAGTAAATATATATAGCCCCGACCTTGTATCGGAATTGCTAGATTGAATGATGTCAGAAACCTTTTGGCTCGCCCGCCCACTTTTGACGTTGCCTCGTGTATCTTTCGTTGGAAATATCGTATAAAACGTTTATCGTAAATACATAATATATTGTATAACTGCAAGTCTACGTAGGTAAACATAAATTGTGATGATAAAATTTACAAGCCGTTAAGTTCTTTATGGTGCACAAACGGATGTATTCAGGTATGCTTTTAAACGAGAAAGTGGTCCGAATGGGATTAAAGAGTTACTGGAAATGCGCAAGCGCAACCGCGATCCTCTTAGCGAAAGGTCAATTCCAATTATTGAAGTTTGTCTTTATTTCGGTAGAATTTCATTTGCATAAGAAAAACGGCCAAGTGCGAGTCGGAGTCGCTCACGTAGAGTTTCGTACCATTATCTATGCAACATTTGAATATTTCAAGCGTCAACCTGTTGCCGTTATTAATATCGAGCAAAAAACGGCAAAAAAATCACGTTTGTTGTACATTCTGTTTTTAGTATTTTTTGTAACAGCCGCAACAGAAATAAATCATCTATGAAACGGAACCCTAAAAACTGGTACGCGTACTGGTGCCTAATGGTCTCAGTGGAAATAAGTTCGACAATCAAATCGATTCTACATAAGTATTTAATTTATTGATACATTAACCTTAAAATTGTAGCGCCGATAAACTAGTTTCCATAAATAAAAATATTTAAGCAAAATCAGACATTTTCTATCAAAATTACAAGTTTTATCTACCACCTTATGGTCTAGCCGTTCGCCTAACGACGGCGACAGCCGTACGTCTAATGGAGAATTCATAAGGTGCGGTGGTAGCCTAGTGGGTAGAACATTGGACTAGGAAGCGGGAGACCCAGGTTCGATTCCCAGTGCGGGCATGTACCTATGACTGTTTTCTAAGTTATGTACATTTGTGAAGTGATAGTAGCAATACCACTCGCTAACTGTGAAGGAAAACATCGTGAGGAAACCTGAGTGTCTGAGCTATTCATATACCTCAGCGCTTGAATTCCGTGCCAATCCGCGGTGGGCACGCGTGGTGATTAAGCCCATACTCTCTCCCTGAGAGAAGGCCTGTGCCCTACAGTGGGACGTATATATAGGCTGCTTATGTATTCATAACGGCAAAAGGTAGACACTTGAAATATTAAAATTTCGTATAGATAATGGAACCCTTCGTGCGCGAGTCCTACTCGCACTTGGCCAGTTTTTTTATATAGATTTATCTTTGATCGCTGACTGTGAAGGAAAACATCGCGAGGAAACCTGAGTGACTGAGGTGTTCACATACCTCAGCGCTTGATATTGCCAATCCGTGGTGGGCACGCGTGGTGACGAAGCCCACCCATCTTCTCTCTCCCCTGGCTTCATCTTTATAGTTGGTCGTATATAGGCTGCATTATTTATTAGCTTTGATTTGCTTCGGAATTAAACATTTTAGCAAATTGCACCACTGCGTACCTTCATGTCACAGTAAATTTACGAGTCTTGCATAAAAAGACTAACCTTCCAAAAGGTCGTAGTTTCTGTGTCACGCACACACACGGTGACGTAAGCTCCGTTGGCTTTTATAAATTGCCACCCATAAATCTTCAGATTATTGATCTGTTGAACGATAACGATTACTCATTCGACAGCTTTCTTTGAAATAAATTACGGTCTGTGCGTTCATTCATGATACCTAGCGAGTTTCCAGATTGACAAGTTTAATCTTTCCGCACAATTATGTTACATTGCAGACCTTGTGGAATATATTAACCCGAAAACATTTATCGTAAAATTGTAATAATTTGATGACCTTTTTTAGGTTCTTCTGCGCTTGTAGAAGAGCTTCTCCAAAAAAAGTCGAGACTATTTGCTCTTTTTCCGGCGCCTCGCCAATTAGTGCAAATGGATTGCCTCAGTCTGCCAATCATAAAACCTGTTAGACTGTTTAAAAGCTCAAACAAAGCCTACCTAATCCACCATAAGCTTTTATTATACTTCACGAAAAACGAAATTCTCTCCGACGTCAATTTTTATATTTTCGCTGTAACTTCGCCTGTAAAGGTTGTAAAGGTTGACGCGCCGTCGACTATACGAGAACGTCTATGAAAAAGTTGAATTGACACCCACGTTAATGCATGGCATTTAAGTTTCAATGTCAGCCGACTTTCTATGTGCATTTCAACGGAATTTAGATTTTCATAATGAAAAAAAAAAACGTAAACTCGAAAAATCCTGAAAATAAAATTGAACTGTGGCCAAATTCTTCAATGGAATGATATTGCTCACATGCGATTATTCGTTTGTAGAGCTTTCATCGCGGTTTCCTGACCGACACACAATTGAAAATTCTAATCAATTTATTTAGGCGCTTACAACCGAGATAAAGGTCGTGGGTTCGATTTCCATTGGGGGCCGCCGTACATTTGTACAAATGGCCTCAGTTTGGGTGTAATTCCATGTCTATGATGTCCTTGCCTGGTTACCATAGCACAGGGTATCCTAGTTTGGGACCAGGATAAGTGATTGCATTGTCTGGAAGTTATTATTACAAATTACATTTTTTTGTAATTTGTACTTTGTAATATTGTTAATATATTTTTGATGAGTGACAGAGAGAAAGTCGATAACATTTGCTTGGTTATCGACGCATGCACAATATTAGTTGGACCCAAAAGGTGACCAATGTCGAATTTCTTAGACATGTCAAGAAAAAAAAGGGGGGCTTTGGGATACCATCAGAAAAAGAAAAGTTGCATATCTGGAACATATACATGACAAATACAATCTCCTGCAAAAAATAATCATGAGGGAAACGTTGCTGGGAAGAGACGCGTGGGCAGAAGAAGGAAATCCTGGTCAAGGAACCTGCGAGAATGAACTGGAATTGCAGGTGCAGCAGAACTTTTTCACTCAGCGGGACACAGAGAGAAGTATGCTGAGCTGACTGCCAACCTTCGCTAGTCGGAGAGGCACACGAAGAAGAAGAAAGAGAAAGTATTTCTACGTAGTAAGGTACTCAATAAATCAAACACCTGGGCCATGTTTCATAAAACTACAATTTAAACTTTATTATAACAATTCGATGTGCGTTGCGTAGCTGATTATTACAAATTATTCTTTCTACTTGTTAGCCTCTTTGTTAATGGGCTGTGCAATGTAGATTAGATTAGATAAGAACGCTTTATTGTACACACCAGAAAACAAAGTACATTAAAAGGCTTACATGTCTAAGTTATGTTCATCGTATTGTCCTCGTAAACCATAAATTGTAGTTCTATGGAATGTGGCTCAGAGCTCCGGAAGTTATAAGTGGATTATCTTCGGGTCAGGCCACAAACGCTTCGCTGCGCCGAGATCACATTGATCGTCATTCATGGTTTCGTTTACCGGCGCATTTCCGGTAGTAGCAGAAACTCACAAACTAGCGCCATAATGACCGTTAACGTCTAGTGTAAATACACCGACATAGAATTTTGTTCGTAGCTCATTACTGGTTCCCTGCTAAGTGTTTCGTAGTGGTGAAGCTGGGCGCGGTATTGAATGTGGTGCAAGTATGAATGCCCGGTGAAATTGAAGTTCGTGTTAGTTCTTAGCTGTAGGTGTTAAGGGTGAATGTAGGACACTGTCGAGCTGATGCAAGTGCTCCGATAGCACAACGGGGCCTTGTGTTGCGAATTTAAGTCATTGTATTTTATGCGGGGACTAAGCCTTTACAGATGTCTTTAGATTGGCTGAAAAGTGGTTTCCGTTACCCTCCTTTTTCTTCAGCCCGTATTGCAAAATGTAGTTCAAGGTAATGTTAAATTTTCGCAAAACCCTCACTCGCTAACTGTAAAAGAAAACATCGTGAGGAAACCTTAGTGTCTGAGGTGTTCACATACCTCAGCGATTGAAATTGCCTACCAGCGGTGAGCGCCCATATTCTAAGAGAAGGTCTGTGCCTACACTGGGACGTAAATAGTTACATAAAAAGACTGCCTCCATCATCGGTAAGTTTTTACGAAGAAGCCCCAGTACATAGATCTGTAAAATGGAAATCACCTCAAGATGAGTAGGTATATATATGTAGATGGAAGGGCCAGTAAGGGACGACCCAGACGGACATACTTCGACCAAATAGAGGATGTATTAACAAAGGGCAAGATAAAAAGTACCCGAAACCGGCGTGCGTGCATGCAACGACTAATGAATGTTGAGGAAGCGAAAGTGATCTGTCAGGATCGTAGCAAGTGGCAGACCCTGGTCTCTGCCTACCCCTCTGGGATACAGGCGTGAGTTTATGTTATGTTATGTGTATATATCCTATCTTCGGGCAGGATCTGGACTCTCTGCAATGCAAATATTTCTTCGAATATGTTCGTAACTTGTCATGTTTTGTTTCTGTTTTATCTCCGTACGATCCAAAACGTCATGCAAGAGCAAAATAATGTTGTGTGCAAGGCATTATTGCCAGGGACGTAATGTATGTATAACAGTGCGCTGACGCCGTGAAATCGATTTTTCGCATTGTTGATAAGTGATAACGGATCATACTAACTGATACGTCATTATTGGATCAGCACAGTGGGGTTACCTACATTAAATGTATAAATTTCATTGACAATTTGTCAATAAACTTTATTGACACTTTGAAACCTATTGGGGGAGAGGTGCGATAGAAAGTGGTGTGAACCGTCGTATTAGTCATTCGTTATACCATATTTAATGGTTGTACTAATAAAAGTACTCGGTTTCGGTTATTACTATTTAGTAGACATAGACAATGACGTTATAAAGAGGCTGATGATAGTTGGCTTGTACTTTGATTTTGTTATTTAGATACTTGTAGCTTTTTTCAAGTTGACGGATATAGGTAGATACCTATTTGGGAGCTTTTTATTGCAAAATTCATTTTCGAATCTCGAATCTCCTGATGTGTGTAGATGTATATGTAATGGTCTATTGTCTCCCGGACATTGAGAAATCTTACGGTATGCGATAAAACGCTGATGCGACACTGTACATCCTATTGTGCAGCAGCCAACAGATTTAATTTAATATTTACCAGTGGTGCCTGCGATTTCATTTGCGTGGGATTCTGATTGAAAATTCTGTCCGTTTGGTCGTTTAAGTGCGATTGAGCTATACAAATCCATAACTGTACGTCATACATAAGGTCATGCCCGTATTTTGGAGTGATACGCAGAGACCAGAGTTTTCCAATTGCTACAATCCTGACAGCGTTTCTTCGTTGCAAACTCACTGGTTTCGGGTACTTTTTATCTATCATACAATAATATAAGGTATTAAAGAAACTTAAGTTCTACTGGACCGTTCTGTAACACCTAATAATATTGGGGGTATACGTGTATACCTTTTAAATATTTATAATGCACAGCACATAGACCTTTATTAGCATATAAGTTAGGTACGTAACGAACGACTGCAAGGTCTAGCAGAAACGTAAACGATCTAGATGTTAGTACTTCATTTGATTGATTTTGAATAAATAACGACCGTTTTACGATCAACGCATATTATATTAATTAACTCACCAAACAAAATTGTTGTTTATGTCCATTAATTTGGCGGCGAAAAAAGGAATGTTTCTCTGAAATTGTCAAATCGTCCGCGAGTGGGAGTCATTCATTAAGTCCCAATTTGAATTTATTATCGATCTTATCGTGGTTTACGACTGGCTGTCTTCATAATGGTCGATTAATATTGTGAATTCGACCATAGATGGGAGTTTAGGTGCAACGCTGCTGTCATGAGTTTGGTATTCGATACGTCTGCTGATATGGGAGGTGCGGTAGAGTCATTCATTAGGTACCTATTGCTATATTGTGGAGATTGTACAGTCGACAGCACATCAACCTTTACACACGTGCACTCTACTCAGTTGTGTTACGGGCGACTTTGCAACAAAAATGTAAAGGCTGACCTGCTGTCGACTTTACTAATGCCGAGGTTTAGTGCACAGGTCAGCTCGGAATAAACTGCTAAAGTCACGTATTTTCAAAGTCCTTTGCTCAGTCAATTACTGAACGCAAATCGTTCTAGTGTTCCCAGAATATCATGAGACACGAATATAAATAGACATTGCGTCATGCTCCATTGCCCTAAGAAGGTACGTTATCACTGCGTACCCTACCTATTCACTGATAAGGTGCCTAATCACTGCTCTGCGCGTGTGTTTAGTTAGATAGAGGTGTGAAATCGCAACATCTCTCTGGCCATTTTAACTCGTTGTCGCGGGAATCTGGAAGTTAATTAAAATAGAGCTGCTATACCGACACTGACAATCTCAATTCTACGGTCGGCGGACCAAAGAATATTAAGTCAAACTGGCATTACAACATTATTAATTAAAAAAGAAGATTGTTTAATTCTTGTTAAAAAAAAATATGTTTAATTGCACTTGTATCTGTTTTTTCACCTTCTAATAAAATAAAATAAAAATGCATGTTCGATTCATTGATTCATGACAGCTCCCCGTTAATTAATTAATATAATAAAAATGTTATAGAGTAATTTTATAATAGGTTTTTTTAATGCCTCAAAAATTTGTGTTTTGGACTCATATGCTTTAGTCCGCCGACCCTAGAATTTAACTTCTATGTCCTAATAATAAGAGCGATCTAGTATGTTAAACGTAGCCAGTGTTTTGGTACGTCCTCTATTCTTTGTTTATTTGGCGACAGATTAACAGATTGTTATTGTACGAGAAATTTAAAATTAGAAACTTAGGAACTAAAAGCTCTTGCTAGCATTTACAAGAGCGTTTGCAGGCACGAAAAGAAAATAAAATGTACCGCAACTTTCAGCACATTTTCAGTGCGGTCATTTGATCGTATAGCAATAGCGTTTTAGCACTTATTGTTTCAGAAATTGTTTCAGTGACCGAATTAGCCTGGCTAACCAGGGCACGTACCTGGAGCGATACTAAATCGCTTTGGTTACTATGTGTTTGTTGCTACGGGTTATTATATTAGTCATGGCTTTCATTGCCATTGTCAGATATCGAATTTATCATTATTTTTTGCAAGACCCGGGAAAAAACAATACTAGACGCGCCACCAAGAGTTGGAAAAACTGTCCACAAACAACCGAGCCACCCTACAACGGGTAAAACGTCGCAGCGGCTGCTTAGGTAATGATGCTGCAGATGAGATCGCCAGAAGTGGCTCGGAAACTAGAGTAGAAGGACCTGATTAGAGGTTCGGACCCACTACCATACAATCAGTTTCGGAAATGGTTAATGGTTCAAAAAATAGGTAAAGCACACTTTGTGTCAAAAGGGCTACTGTAACATTAAAGATTATTTAGATCAAAATATGTCCGGAATTAAAGCCAGATCAATGCATTAGTACTAGGTTTTAGAATAATATTTAAAGTGTGTTAATTAAGGAACACCTTTGAAAAGACTAAGTTTGGAGTTTCTTTGTCCATGTTTTTTCCAAAATGATCTAGATTTTGAAATGGACACCTAGTTTTACTTGTAACGTTCAATAAGTCGCAGTTTCTGGGTTATTTTGAATAAAAAACCTTAATTTGATAAGAGGTTTATCAGGTTCCTGGCAAGTGGCAAACCCTGGTCTCTGCCTCCGGGATACAAGTGAGTTTATCTATGCATATAAAAAAGGTATATTATATTCATGACACCGTGATAATGACAATACTTTGTACAGGTGACGTACGTTTTTACTAACTCATGACCTCCAGGTTGATGGAGGCCATGCGTTCGTACTGTAGTTGTAAGAACTCATGACCTCCGTGAACCTTTCGGTCAGTTTTATTTTTATTTTTTTTATTTCAAGCGGCACACCAACGGCTATCATAGATTCATAAGCAGCCTATATACGTCCCATTGTGCACAGGCCTTCTCTCAGAGAGAGAGAGTATGGGCTCAATCACCACGCGTGCCCACCGCGGATTGGCGATTTCAAGCGCTGAGGTACGTGAGTAGCTCAGACACTCAGGTTTCCTCACGTTTTCCTTCACCATTAGCGAGTGGTATTTTGCTACTATAATTTCACAAATGTACAACACTTAGAAAACAAAGTCATAGCTACATGCCCGCACTGGGAATCGAACCTCGGTCTCTCTCTTCCGAGTCCAATGTTCTACCCACTAAGCTACCACCGCTGTTTCGGTATACAATATAGAATATTCTTGAATAACATAGATAATATTACAGAATACAATATTAGATTACGGTGCAGCCAGGATTCGCCACTTATAGGCATGCACAGCTGCCGTTTTCTAATCATAAGTAGAGTAGAGGATCACCTATTGATTTTATCGGCTTTATCTCCTAGGTTAAAATTGTAGGTGAAATATATTTACGTTTACCGGGTTGCGGTAAAGTCGATAACAAGATAAAATGCATGACGACGACCGATTACCTATTTATTATCATGCCAAAATGTGCCAAAGTTTTTGCAAGTATGATTGTGTTTACAGTTTCGATCTAGGTGTTGGTGTTGAGTGACGAAAACATTGATATTTATTTATGCAGATGTAACAATTCTTTAGCTGCTTTATTTGTACTCACATTTGAATAAGAACTGTTGACCTGCCACACAAAGGAAAATAATAAAATAATATCTGGTTTAAATATCTACACATGTAGTAGGTTAGAGAATAACCAGGTTGTTTGCGAATTACTTGTATGAGTTTCTACAGCACTAAGCCACAAGACAGCTATGGTATAGTGAACAGTCTACAGAAGAAAGTATAGCTTCAGGTGTCCTAGTAAAAACTCGATCCACTCAATGCGGATCAATACTGGGACTGAAATGCAGCGCACAATGGGCTAATTACCTCTGATCGGAATTAGGTCAAAATTGACTAATTTAGAATCTGACAGCTATCGCCCAAATCTCGGCTATCATTGTAGCCACAGAAAATATATAACATATTATAATGGAACTATTAAAGCCACAAAATTCAGGGAGTCTGCTTTATGGCATAGCCTAGATTATAACATTATTTTGAACACTGGACATTAAATTAGTCATTGAGCGCTAGCCAAACATGTATTCACGATAAATCAGAGCGATATTATGGTGTTTTCGCTAAGTGTAGGTTATTCAGCGAATTCCGATCATTGCTAATTGCGAACAAAAATCCAGAGCGATTCCATTGCTATGGGGTTCCAATTTAAAAAAACAGCCCGCTGGTACTAAAACGTTTGACTAGTAGAACATAACCCAACCAACCCAATGGAGGCTAGGAAAGCAAAACCTACCGTGGTAGATATATCAGTAGATAGACGCAGACCAGCACCTATACTATCGCACCAAATCCTGAGCGACTCCATATTCTGTCTAATTCCATATGGCTATCACTAACGTCAAGATTACGACAGGATTTGCCCTCCCAGCCCTCTGGGGCCTAATTATGCGCACCAGATTCGAACGAATGGAATGGTTCAAGATTTGGTGCGCGTAATATGTATAGGAGCATGTTTTTTACTCAGCTTACTTCCTGCGTGCTAAATTGCTGATAGACATTGTCAACATGGTGTGAGCACTAAGGTGAAAGCGGATGAGGAACCTCCTAAGTCGTATGACTATTTACGTTGGTGGGCCTTCAACGATGGAAATCGCCAAACCACGGTGCGGTTAGGTTAGGTTAGGTTAGTATAGATAGCGGGTCAACCTTTGCATTTTGTTGCCCTTACGGCCAACAACGTACGACAGCTTTAACCTCCTCAGTCCTGACCTTGAAAATAACAATTGAATACCATTGTTATTTTCAAGGTCAGGACTGAGGAGGTTATGGGCAACAAAAATGTAAAGGTCTGCGTCTTTGCTCGCTCATTGTAATGTTTTTAATCATTGTAAAAATAGTATACTTTTGATAAATGTTGTGTGAGGCTTTGTCAGATAAGAAATTATGGAAATTTTTAATTTATTTTTAGTTTCCTGTACTTAGTTTTTAATAAAAAAAAGTTATGTCCACGATTTTTCTTATAAAATTTTCTCTTTTAAAAACTAAGTTTATGGTAGCAAAAAGACGTCTTAAATGTCTGTAATTTTATTACCTAACAAAGCGTCAGACCACATTTACCATAGGTGTATTTTTTTTCTTTAAATAATTGAAAGTTAGAGTGTAACGACAGCCTTAACGTGACTGCTTAGAGTGCATGTTTGGAAGGTTGATGTGCCGTCGACTGTACAATCTACAGCGGATCAGAGTTTAAATTTTGGAATCTGGACAGACATTCATAGAGTTGAAATCGTAATGCACGATGCCTGCCGACCACAAGGCTTGCTTTCTGTTGTATTCAGTAGCCAAGCATTCGTCCGTCGGTGTCCTTACAGAAACAATGTTCACTTATTAGCTGATAAATTAACATTCTCGTGAAGTCACGTTTCAGTCTGGCTTAACTACAAAGCTGACCCAGTTTTTTTTAGTCTAGATTGGAGAAGGCAAAAACTCAAAACAAGACACGCGTTTGTGAAATTACTAAAATGGTGTTTGGGTATTCACGTGGCATTTTGGAAGTTAAGTTTTCAATTCGTATGGTCGTACGTAATAAGACATATTCTAACACAATTTTGTTGTTGTGGTGTTGAGCTTCTTTTTATATAAAATCAACCTGAGAGCAGAACCAGGACTCTACAAAAAACGAAATTTAAATCTGGTTATTGAATAAATGTATTTGTTACTAATATCAATCGATTTTCATTGTCTAGGAGATAAACAAGTTATATAAATATCGATAGATACTCAGTACTAGTAGTGCGTTCGGGTTTCAATTAATCCTCCCTCAATCAATCCCTCTATCCTCAGCCATTCTCGTTCAGTCATTGCCAGCGATCTGCCTCAGATCGTCGGTCCAGCGAGCCGGTGGGCGTCCAGCGCTACGCTTGCCAGCTAGTGGTCTCCACTCGAGAATCTTTGCACTCCATCGACCATCGGTTCTTCGGCATATGTGACCAGCCCACTACCACTTCAGCTTGCTTATCCTATAGGCTATATCAATCACCTTGGTTCTTTGGTGGATTTTCTCATTTCTGATGTGATCCATCAAAGAGACCCCGAGCATAGCCCGTTCCATAGCACGCTGGGCGACTTTGAATCGGTGGACCAGTCCCGCCGTCAGTGTCTACGTTTCAGCTCCATGTGTCATAACTGGTAGGACGCAGTGGTTGACGACCCGGACGGTTTTAAAGCTGGGTTTTCCGACATAAGCCTTAAATAAGGTGTTTTAAAATACATTTTACTCTCAAATGGTCTGTATTAAAAATCTGAAAAAATATATTTTACTTTTCAATGTCCTATCTAGGGCGGTCGGTCATTATTTTTATGACTGTATAGCATCACAGATAGCACCAAAAAGAAAATCGCGAACATGCGTCTAAATTATCACTACATATAGTTATATTTGAGCTGTACTGAGTTTTGGATAATAAAAAATATACCAAAATGGCTATCACTAAATGTGATAGACGTCGGTCAGCAAAATTCTATAACCAGGATTTTTATTTCTGTAATTTCAAAAATACCTTCTTATCCCCGAACTATTCGCTGGCGCAGCGCAATAAGTCCCATACAAATCCGTGCGCTCGGAGAACCGAACCTTAAGTATTCTTCTTCATCTTTTGTGCCATCTCCTATCGGAGGTCAGCTATCATTGTGGCCATTTTGTCCCGTGATATTGCGGCTCGATAGAGTTCTTCATTTCTCGTGTTAAACCACTTTGCAAGATTTTGGAGCCACGATGTTTTTTCTGGGGCCAGGTGCCTAATTACGCTTCCCAAATCTTGTCGGAATCCTGACATTTGCGATAACAATTTGTATGGGATTTGACAGTTAGACGATTGGAATCGTTCAGGATTTGGTGTGCGTAATATTTGAGCTGGTCTCCTTCGTCCCTGGATTTTGCTTTGCGGAATGAGTTGCAGCAGATTGTACTGCGCTTGATATGACATGACCGAAGTATTTCTAGGACCGTGTATGCCGCCTCCTAAATCATTATACTGAGGTGGTAAACGTATACAAAGACCCGTTACAAAAGAGAATTCCGAATTTTTTGTTTTGGCGCTCGATATTTTGGAAACGAAGAATGATATCAAAATTTTGAGAAATTATCCTCTGGACAGTTTAGTGAGCTGCAATTTGAGCCTAAAACAAAGACGATCGGGTTAAGGGTTTGCCCTGCAGCCTACCCTTTTTGAAAAAAGTCAGAGCGACATTTTTCACATGACATTTATGGCTCGATTCATTTCCAATGTTCGCGATAGTCGTGTGAGGCACGAAATCTGTTAACTTTTTACTCAGTTGCAACTTTTATATGAATAAAATTATTTTTGTTTTAGGTATTCAAGCACGTAAAATTATCTATTTACATAACTTAGCAACTAATAATGCATGCTGTGTTTCACTAAAATTCGTTAAGGTACCTTAAACAATTTTATCATTATCCTAAAGTTTGATGTATCTATCAGTACTATTAACTGTTGTGGAGCCAAATAAATAAAATAAAAAATAAATTTAAGTCTTCTCCGTTTTATGGAGACATTTTTTTTTTGTTTTACTTAAGTATTTAGTTTAATTAAATAGTTAATGTTTATTTCTGCTCGTCTAAAACTTTCTCTAGCAACTGTTCCTCGTTTCTATTTCGTTTAAAAATGCAGTTCGCGTGCCGCCTCTAATAGGCCACCACAAGGAGATAGGGGATCCACAATTATTATCGTAACGGACAATTCTCGTTAACCTAACCAGTTGAACTTACCCATAAATATCAGTTTAATACATGGTTAACACCTGTTCTATAATTAGTTTACTTGTAGAAGGAAACGTTATGACTGCTTATGGGTATGGTTAATCCACGATATCATTATGATATTATCACGAGCAGGCATCGACGCTATTTATATGAGCGAGTATGTAATGTTATCTTGACTGTTGATGCCACCCCGATCACGCTCGGTGGTCAGTTAGCTCACGAAGACAGTTTAAACTTTAATGTATTTATCATTTATGCCTAGCTGTTCTCACATTGAAGACGTTCGTCATAATCAGAGAGTTACGGTACTTTTAGTGATGGAGATAGACGCGGGACAACCATTTAACCTGGCCTCTACCCTCTAACATAGCCAGAGGCTTCGCACAAGAATGCTCGAGCATGTCTCATAATAATTGCGCGATAGTACGAGCACTTCGTACAACAGGAACAGAAAAACAAACCCTCTTACTGCGAAGAAAAAGCACTCACATGATAAAAATCCTGTTTATAGATGGGAGAAAACCACCCCAAACAAAACTAACCCCCGGCTTCTCGTACTGTTAGCGTACGCTATTAATCTTCTGTTAACAGCTGTCACTTGTTTTTAGGGTTCCGTACCCAAAGGGTAAGGGACCCTATTACTAAGACTCCGATGTCCGTCCGTCCATCCGTCCGTCCGTCTGTCTGTCACCAGGTATCTCATGAACCGTGAGAGTTAGACCGTTGAAATTTTGCCGGGATAGGATGTATTTCTGTTGCCGTTATGACGACAAATACTAAAAATAGAATAAAATAAATATTTAAAGGCGGTTCCCAAACAACAAACGTGAATGGATATTAATATTAATCGAAAATTAGACGATATTAACAACGGCAACAGGTATACGCTTGAAATATTTAAATGTTGTATAGATAATGGTACGGAACCCTTCTTGCGCGAGTCCAACTCGCACTTGGCCAGTTTTTTTTAACGCTCTTTGACAGCTGTTATCAAAAAATTAACAGATTGTTAGCGTACGAGAAACCGCGGGTAAAGGTGGTGTGGCTATGGAACGGTAAGTGGGAACGGATATGAAGACAATTGGCCTCAGTGTTCCGAGTTGAAAATTGCAACCCAAGAAAGATTGTGTAACAATGGACGGTTTCATATTGGACAATAAGAGTAACTGCACTGTTGGCCTAGTATTCATACAACGTCGACACAAAATTCGTACAACGCGTCTTAGTAATATATAAAACTACTCGCGATGAAACTACGTCGCTGCGTTATCGTCCTTTGTTCCCAACTGGATCAAATTAAGTAAGTCTAAGTATTTGTAACTGGCCCATCTAACTATTGATTAGTTCCCGGCTGAATCTCGAGAAGGTAATTAGTCCCAAATCGAAGGAGATTTGATCGGACTGTCTGGTCTACATAACTATCTTCTAATTCTGTGCTGCGGGCGCGCACATTCGCGCAATCAATTCTGCGCCTCCCCTTCCGCGTTGCTCTCCCCGAGGCGTCCGCGCATGTGCATCTGCCGGAATACCGTTACTTCTAACGATTACCTGAACTGCAACTCGCAGGCGATAGTCGTAAAATTAATTTTAACCCATAGATAAGACAGACTTTGTGGATGGCTGTTGTATTGAAATGTAGGAAGCTTTCTGATTGCAATTTCTAGCCGTGCTTGGTGACAACATTAAGTGGACTAACTGTTCATGACTCGGTGTATCTACAGACAAATCTGAAGAAGCCACAGCGATTGTAGTATTTTAAAATTAAACGGCAATTTGAGGCATTCAAAACGCAATGAATGGCTGTGTGATGCAATGGCTTATGAAGAATTTATTTTTACACAGACCGGTCGGCCTACCGACTCCGACATGCACAGATAAGTGCAGCATTATCAATCAAATTAAGCCCAACGGTACAGCGGGCCCCCTTAATAAATTTCAAGCGAACACTTGACTACGTGAACCTTAATTATTTCAGAAATGAGCTCTTTTAAATGACACGCTGCTGTGGAGAAAGTACCGCAGGCTTATCTGATCGCAGTGCAGTTTCGCAATACAACACAATCCTTGGTAGGTACATGTTTTCGTGGATATATTTAAATGAGCTTATACCGCTATCACGGATTAAGTACGAGCAAAAGTACCTTCAGCGATGGTATTTAAGGGCTCCTTGTGCTTACAAGAAGCCATCACATACTTTTCTACGGTTATTTTTGTTAAAAACCAAGTGTAAATTAAGACAAGCTGCTAATTATACTTACATTATCTGCGGCTCTCACCAACTCTATTTGACAGCACTATCCTAAAATGCCGTTGTATTGTCTCAGGTTGTAATTTTTTAAGCAAATCCTTGGCAATTGGTCCTCTGTGGTTTTAATTTTGCAGCAGTATTTTAGCATTTCGTAATGTATTTGTCTCTTTCGAGGTCTGCTCCCTCGCGACAAGTTGAAGTTCCAGTTAAGCCGGCGGGATTTGCAACAAATGTGTTTTTATTTATTGCAATATAACGGAACCTCTAGATGAACAAGCTGGATTAACATACATTTACAATATTGGTGATAAAAAATCAAACAAGTTTTTACTCCAATTTCTTTAAAAATACTACAAATTGCAAACGTAAAATATTTCCCTGGCACTGCAGCGCCTGAGTGGTCACTCCACTGAGTGTAGGTAGAAGTTACCACTACACTCTAAGCATAGTAGTGTAAGAAAGCTCAAGTTTTTCTGTGGGTACAAATTGATTAATCCAATTTCTGCGATTAAATCAATGTTTTAAGCCAGTCCAACCACTTAGTCTTTACTGATACCAATAACCCTATTTACAGAGTACCAAGGTCTAAAATCAGATAATAAGATGAATAAAACTCACTCGTATAACTGTAGTTGAGTGTCAGAGATTCATTAAGCGGCCCTTTTGCGTGACATTTTTGTAATTAGAAGGGCATTCCTCCCGGATGAAATTGCATCAGGTTTCCTTCATTCCCCTGTCTGCACCAGCATTTTGCTGAATTCGATTCTACGTTAAGCAGTCTTAATCAATACTAACAAATGACTGATGTACACGTAGATCCAATTTATTGCTCTAGGTGATTCAGGAAAAGAAAATATGTTATTCAGTTCTGAAATAACTGGTTCTTTTGGCGAGTCGTTGGCTGAAAAAAAAAATAGTTTTTTTTCAGCCAGCAACTCTTCATATTAGCCAGTCATTTTATAGGTGTAGAAAAAAATAATTTCCTTCCTGTCGAAGAAAACCTCAGGATCAAGATTTAGGTCAAGTGAAGATAATATCTCAGCCCGGGCTATTGATCTTCACATAATTAGATGTAACCTAGTTTTGAGTATTCGAAAGAAAAGTAAAAAAATCTCTCTCGTGTAAATAAGCCTTTTACTTAGAAACTCGTTTTCTCGTGTACCTGCTGCACCTACCAAAGAAACAAACAAAGCTAAAGCTCTGTGTTTATAAATTGTGAAACTTCTCTCACGTAAATATCGTCAGTCGAAGGGGGCACTTTAAAAAACGGAGGAAAATGTTCAGTCCGAGCTGCAAATTTACAAAAGTAAAAGGGGAGTACGGCGAGGCCTCAGTTTTTTCATAGTTGTTCAATAAAGTACTAGCACCGCTATTTTACTTTTGTTCCGGATTTGAGAAAAAGCTGAGAATTTCTCTTCTCGGCAAAAGAGCCATAGTCGCATGACCGTTCTAGTATGCACTTGGTCGCGTGTCTGCTAATGAATAACGCAGCGCGGTGCGTTATCGTACAATTATATGTTTTTTACTGGGTTTTTATTTGATTCTATTACATCACATTTGTTGAATTGTGCGGTGAGTTTATTGAGCTAGATTTGAGGCCAAGAGACTTTTAGCAAGAAAAAATTTAATTTTCTTTTATAACATACATACATACACTCACGCCTGTATCCCAGAGGGGTAGGCAGAGACCAGGGACTGCCATTTGCTACGATCCTGACAGATCACTTTCGCTTCCTCAACATTAATTATTCGTTGCATGCACGCACGCCGGTTTCGGGTGCTTCTTCTTCTTCTTTTCTTTTTTAAACAATTTGTTTGAAGGTACTCCATACACACCCCCAAGCTGGCTCTATTTTTGGACCTTAAGATTACATTGCAAATTTGTACTTAATTCAAGATTTGTTATTTCACACTCGGAGGTAAACTCTTGAAGGAAAGTTTCAAAGTTGTTATATTTTGTGACAATGGGATCCAAGTTGTCAACAAATACTAAAAGTTAAGTCACAAAAAGAAACAGCTGGCAGACAAATTGCAGAAAACTGACATTATATTCTTGATTTAATAACATTCTTTCCTAGGAAGTAATAAGAAACAATATAGATAAAAACCGACTTAAAAACAGAAATTATTTAAACGAATATGACCTTTAAATTCGAAGTAGGTACATACATGCAGGTATTGTAGAAATATAATTTGGAGCCGGTGCCAAGTTACGTGACTAGCACATATATACATGCATTTAGGGCAACGACTCCAAAATATATTGTGAAGTCTACCCTTTCCCAAAAAAGAATTTTCCAAATCAGTCCAGGCGTCTCCGACCGAGTAATCGGGGAACTTACGTAAAAATAAAAAATAAATAAAATGATTCCGACGACTAAAGAACTATCTCCTTTTCGGTTCGGAAATCGGTTAAAAATCCAACCTTGCACACGATTACAGAGATAAGTAGTTAAATATTTTATGACTGTTTATCATCTCAAAGTTATTATTTGTCTCTCAGAATCCACGTTCGAAATGACAAGAGAAAATGTTAAGTACTATAACCTTCATATATAGTATTCAACTGTCAAATTGATAAAGTGCATTTAAATGCATGAATGAAATGTGTGCATAATGATTTGTATCATCATCGGTTCAAATGATCGTTCAAGTGTCAGGCCACAAACTTATTCACTCCAACAGAAGTACACTCAACGTTTTTCATTGAACTCTACACATTGACAATAAGTACGCTCCAGTGAACTGATCCAGCAGTTTAGCAAAAAACTTGATTGACCTGCATCGTGACCTTTATAGAAAGAATTAAGTATTGGGATTTTAATATTGAACTCCAATAACGTTAAATAATATATTATTTTGGCCTTTGGGTCGTCATTGATTTAACGACTGACGAATTATGTGAGCTAACTTAGGCTATTGTTTATTAGTAATTGATGTTGTTAAATGTCACTATCTGTTGTAGTGTCTTAGTTATCACGTGTTATTCTGTCATTTGTCTTCTCTGTCGCATTTATCTTGTGATGCAGCGCTACGAGTGACATCATTAGATCATGATATGACTTCATTGTGTTATTTGATATTTTGTGAACTAAAGTGTCGCAACTATCTGTTATTAAATTGTATGCCTATATCAAGGACCCGTTGTGTTTCAGTAGGCGTTCCAGACACCTGCAAACACTATTGTCATCAGTCATCATGTTTGGAGTCCAAAACATTAAAAGGAGGTGAAACTTGGGTCATTAACACAGCAGAAAAACTGAATGGGATGCATTAATCGTCGAATTACAGGGCAATGATAAATTACAGTTAGGTACTGTATTATGCCTCATGTTTCGTCGGCTAAGTCTGCTAACGGAGGTTGTTAATCAATACGGCTATCTCTTTCTTGAAATACCTTCCAATAGATATAAAAAGAAGAAATCGAGAGAAAATGTCTTGATTTGTTTCTATATTATTCTATTTGACGACCAAGACACCAGTAAGTACGTGAAAATATAAGTTATTTTACTTAGCTTCTTATGTGTCCCACTGCTGCGCAATGGCCTCCCCGCCGGTTTTCCATCTCTCCTATGTTCAAAATGTACTACCTTCCAATAATTGTAAAAATAGGCACATGAAACGGAAATAAATGAGGAAGGTAACCGAATCGCTTTATAGAATGAATCACGCTGTACGCACGACACAAATCTACGTATACCAGCACTCGTTGCATCATGTGCTCAAATAATGCACCTCACAGATGTGCGGGCCATACGCTGAACGTATTTGGAGCAAGCTGTCATTATTACTTATGGACGGATTTATGGTTTTCAATCACACTTGTCGTTGAAAAAATTTAGATTTACAATATTTACACATTTGTAAACTGTAGAGACCAAGAATTCAGTAGAGACTGGTCATTGGAAATTAAAATATCACATTTTTGTCACCCACAGGACCCAAGGTTCGTGTCATTTTACACACATTAGGACAATTTGCGAATACAATCGACAGCATGAGTGGAATACTGAAGCAGTGTTTTCCATCAAATTCTAGGAATCACGCCGTCAAACTATCATTCATTGGCTTACAAACGTTTGCTTCGTCGCCTGCCCTGTCTTGATAGCAATGACAGAGTAGAATAGAATACTTAGAAATAGAATAGTTCGAACAATTTCGAGACTAAATGACAAACGATAAGACATCCTTTGGCTACAAAGGCCATGATCTAGTTTGGTTTCAGTCTATCCATAGATTTAAAGAAACTAACAAGTTTTGTATCTGACTCTTAAAATATCCTGCGCAAACGCAAGTCACGTGCAACGTTGAGATCCTATTATGTCATGCTTGTTACGTTTTTAAAATACAAATGGGCGTTTTTGTCCTCTTCCATTGTCCCAACTTGATGTGATTCCGTAAAAAACGATATTTCTTCATATTCAATTATGGAATGCGATGTTGGCAAAATTATACAATACGGACAAAATTTCGAGCAACGTTGTTTGTTTATACTGTCTAAAACTGATTAAGGCGTTTATAGCCGGCAACGACCATAGCGAATCTCACGCCCTTTGAGCATTTTATATTAAAGTTTTCTTGTACTGAGATGTGGTAACATTAGAGCTTTTTTTGTATTTTATCGCTTTTTTTTTCACATAATAAATCTCACTTTGTAGTTTGAGTAGCATGAATTCAAGTCGATTCGTTTTCATACGATGTACTAATAAAGGAAATTGGTTATGAGATTTTGACGTCCTTTACTTAATTTTAGAATATACGAGTACCTATTTTCGTTGGAACGTAAGGGCCTTAAGCGAAAATACCTTCAACGATCTACTCGATATTCAACATTACTACCTATTGTATTGGCAAAAAGGTTTTAAAAGGGAGCCTGCTCTGATGCTCGTGTTTTACCTGCCTGTATCAAATATGTGATAATATATCAATATACCGCCTGTATAAAATATGTCATAATACTTAGTATTTATATTGTTATTTATGACTAATATGCGAAGGTTAATCTAAGTAAATACTTACCTACTCATATTTCAGTCAAACACTTCATTGAGGTAGGTACCGGTACATATTTGCACTGGCTTGGTTATCAAGTTCGTTACCCTTTCACAGACATACCTGAAACAATACAATACACCAATTAGGAAACTTACAAAGCAATTAAAGTATAATCCGTAGCCACCATTCCGCTGCGGCGCATAAGCGCTAATGCCCGAACTGGGCGCGTTTTATAAAACTGCAATTAATTGTTTATTAAGATAATTCGATGTACATTGCATAATCGATTAGTACAATTTTTATAATAATAATCATAATAATAATAATGGGCGTTCGGAGCTTGCTAACACTGAGAATCTGAACATACACAACCGTGCAGCCAGGATTCTCCATCACGCGCTCGCTCTGAAATATGGCCTCGTCGCACAGAGACTACCGTATTACAAGTACACGCCGAAAGCCGTGTTCGAAAACGACCGTTTAGGATAAGGCGTTTATGGTTTGACATCACTGTCCCATATGATGAACCTCGTGAAAGCCGAAACAGATAAGAAAACCAAGTATCTGGACCTGGCGCACGAGGTTACCGATATATGGGGGGTGGTGTCGACCGAAATCGTTCCTACAGTTCTGTCCGCCGGAATGGGTTAATTCCAAACAGTCTCGCTGACCATCTGAGGCGGTTGGAACTCTGTGTGGGCTGCTTCCGGCTATCATGCAGAAGGCGGTGCTGCTTGATACAGCCCGGATAGTCCGACGTTTTCTCTTGTTGTCGCCCTGATTCAAGCATCCGCTTGGACTCCTCAGCCGAAGGGCGTCCGTCTGGCCACTTTAGTCAGACGAGACTATTATCTTTTTTATCCCGGAATAATAATAATAATAACTTCCACACAATACAATCACTTGACCTGGTGCCAAACTAGGACACCCTGTGCTAAGGTACATACGACGTAAATAGACGTTACAAACTTGAAAATACACCCAGACTGAGGCCATCCATTTGTACAAATGTACGGTGGCCTCCAGGGGGAATCGAGCCCACGACCTCTGTTTTGGTAGCTAAGCGCCTTAACGGCTAGACCACCGAAGCAGTCAATTCAATTCAATTCAAATATTTTTATTCATTGTAAAAACAGAATGTTTACTTAATGAACGTCAAAGTTGTTAGTTTCACAATTAATGGATTATGTGGAGAAGAAGCTAACAAAGAAACTCCACATTTATTCTTTTCAAAACACGTTTTAACTTAATTAACAGAGTTTTCAACTTAAAATATTAGTCATGAATGTGTTGAACACTAGTCACAATCGTCCTTTAAATAATATTAATCTACTGTTTAATGCCAAACATCTTTGTCTTCTAAATAATCCTTGATGTTATAGTAAGCCTTTTTGCACAGAATGTGCTTAACACATTTTTTAAATCGCGTTGGAGATAACTCTAATATATCTTGAGGAATTTTGTTGTAGAACCTTATAATAGTCTTAGTCTGTCTTCCTTCTTGTTATCTATAGGTTAATCGGCATGTACATCGAATTGATAAACTATTATAAACTATAAATTATAGTTCTCTTCCATAAGTGGTGCACTTCATATTATAAACTAAGTTTAATGACATATACACTCAGTTCAGTTTTAGCGATGAAATAGGCCTTCCTTGAAACGAACATTGAACAAAGATTAAAATATTTACAGCAGAGCTATTCACAGCTATAAAGAAAATACCAAAGGGTTCGAGTTAACGCTACTAACGTAAATCGAATATTTTGTTTGATCGTGCTCGTTGCTCTGTACAAGTTTGTCACCTTTACGAACTTGCCGGTATATCTAGATGTGGCAAGTAGATCGTAGCAAGTAGCAGCCCGTGAGTTTATTTTATATTATGTTATGAAAAAGCAGCTCGAAAGAAAAGCTTGTATTTTTGTCTTGGGTAGGTAGTCTTTTCTTAGAATTACTGTAACTCGTAACCTATTGTGCAATTAAGCGCCTTACCGAACCGCTATTATTGAATAAATCACGCGTTTAAGATATCTAGCCAGTGGTTAATGAAATTAAAGCATGGGCCTTACTCTGAAAGCATTTTCAATTATTTTCGATGGGCATGGTTCACTCTGGTTCAATATCAAGCAAAAAGAAGCAATGCATATTCTTCTTCTTCCTGTGCCTCTCCACTAATGGAGGTTGGCCGTCAGCTATCCACACTCTTCTTCATTTCTTGTCAAGTGAAACACTAATCCATCTACCGTCGATTTTAATTTACTCAAGTAATGCGAGAATTAGATCTAAGCTCAGCTAATGCTATGAAGGTTTCACGGCTGTAGATAAATGGATCTGACCATGCTGCAAGATTTTTTTCTACATTTCATTTCAATCAGCTTTTGGCTGGGTGTAAACAATAGGTATATATTTTGACTACTATGAAACTCAAGAAATTGATTTTCGAGTTTAATAGTTCGGATTAATGACTGATCTAGGGCGAACAAAAAAGTTTATGGAGACATGGAGACAAAAGCTTAATGATATGAAATATACGATACGAAAAAGTGAGATTAATCCGCATTTACCATTTATACTGTACAGTATGACATAATTATGTCATAGAATAGATGTTATGTCTAATTATTTTCGGAGTACCTCCTCCGCTCTGACGCTCGGACGCGTTTCAATGCATGCAGATTTAAAAATGACGTCACTTTTTTAGGTCACGGTCTTTCAGTAGGTAGCTTAATAATTGTTATGTTAGCTTTACTACACGAGTATGGTAAATATGTGGTAGTAAAGGGAAGGACTTGGTTTATATTTTAGATACTACGACCTGCCTCATCGGAACATTGTTGTTGATTTTAAAATTGACGTAATATATTACTGTGTAAATGAGATTTTTATTTCATCGGGAGTGTTTTATGGCCTTTAACTATGTAGGCACCAGAGGATTCTATTGTTAATTTTTAATTAGTTTCAACACTGACGGCCGGACATTGTTCGCAACAAATGTATGGTCATCTTGTCCAAACAACAGCACTACGACGATATATCGTGACTTTCTCAGGCAATCAGGGAACTGACAAGAGCGACATCTGACAAATGGTTAGCTTTACAAATATCCTTAAAGGCAGGAAGTTATATTTCGTGCACGTACGGAAAAGTATATGAGTCGTACAGCCGTTAAATTTTATGAGGTCCACCATTCAATAGAACCGAATGAAAGTCAGTTTTGTGACCTAATGCTATGCGCCATCAGGTAGTTGTGAATTGCTTACGGTGACTCATCTGATACGCATAATTAAATCATTTTCAACTTACGTTTTACGATCCTTAATCACAGTTTATGTATAATTACGTATATAAGGTCGATAAAGCGTTGCGAAATCACTAATAATAGAGCAGTGTGAAAATTCGCTCCTTGAGGACATCAAACAAGTTAGAATTGACACTGACGTGACAACCAATTAAAGGTACAAAAAACTCGGTTCATACTGTTACATGTAGCGTGGAACGCTCAGCAATCAAAGAATTGTAGTAAGTATTATGAAATCTTTCCAACAACAATCACGATGAAAAAAGCGCTATGGTTACACGAAATCACAATTTATAGTAGGTATAGTCAGCGACACTAGAAGTACTCCGTGCACTTATTTAATCTCCTACCTTATTTTTTGGCGCTTAAAGCCTAAAACGGCGTCTGACTCGCAAAACCATCAAACGAATCGTCATATTCGTCATGCTTAAATGACAAGTAAGTTCTAATCGCTCAGTATATGTATAAACCGGAATGGCCTTGAAAAGTACTAGAAGCTACTGTATCGATAATCTCCTTGAAAGGTGTAAAATCGCAAGTATAAGGCGTGATTCGTGAATGGCACACAAACACGTCGCTGCCGTGTCAGCTCTACTAGTGATTCTATTGAAACTAGGGGAACCTCATACTTTGAGGATACGTTTCCTGCTGTCCCTACATAACTCATGCAGGGCCCTGTTCCATAAAGTTAAAAATGGCTCACACTTCGTGCAGATGAGCGCGAACCGCAAGTAATTTGCTGAATAAATTTTTTTTAATAGATATTCATAATTTGTTGTTTGGTTTTTTTTTTACTTTGATTTTTATTTGTATCTATATTATTTGTATTAATAATATATTATATAATTTATATATAGGTCCCTATGCCTGAAATAAATAACTGTTATTGTTAAAATATGTTTTAATTGGATTTGAGAGGCTACGTTAAAAGGTGGTTGTGGTGGTGGCTAATTTTTTTTTCTACGACTTTAATGATCGTGAAAGATCACGTTCTTTCATGATCTTTGACGACTTTTCATGATATAATCTGACAAAAAGTAGTTCTAGTGACGTGGTACGAAAACACAAATCAGGCTTTGACATCACCAGGTGCGGGTAACGCCTTATAATGTATGAAGCAGTTTTCAATATTTGAGTTATCTCTGAGTCTACGCCCTGGTAGACTCAGTATTGCCTGTATTGTCATTTTGGAGGGGGAGATATAAGTTTTTTAGCACATATCTTTTTCATTTGTAGGTCAGGTTTTATAAAGTGTAAAGTTACATAGGTACCTACTTAAATTGGAGTAATATGGTAGTCATAGGAACAGTAGAAATTTATTTTCTCAAAATCTTCTTTAATTTCTCAACAAATGAAATACCGGAATTTTTTTAAATTTCATAGAACTCTCCTGTATTTAATTTTTTGAGAAATATAAGCCTCAAAAATTAAGAAAAATAGCGTTACCTCTACCATTTTTATTTTGTCATTGTTCAATACTCATCATTAAACAGTGACATATCAAGCGTCAATGTTTGCCAGCCTCGACGTTTCACGCACATTACTGTCATGGATAAATTAATCATTTACCCATTGACACCTTGAATTCGCATCACACTTTGCATTGAAGTCTATTTTCTCACCAACCGTGTGCCTTCGAACCTTGGCAGTTTATAAACACTTTCATTTAATCCTCTTTAAATGCAATAAGTAATTGGTGATGTTTGCAAAGAGGCTAATGACATTAGTGAATGCCGCTTAGTGAAACGGCCACACAGACAAATGCAGTGAATCAGAATGGCCGCGATGCAGTGCGATAGTCTGTTTCTAGGAGATAATGAGAATCTTGCTTGATCGGCCAAACACCAGCCGGTTAGTTGATCGGCTGTTTGGCCCGCAGAAATAAATGTTAATGAGGTCCTATATTCCGTGTTAATTTCAAAAACTAGTATGATGCCCGACAGATAACTTTAAAAATCTGCGCAATGGATGAGATGGCGATGGACACGTAAGAGCATTATTTGTTGATTAGGTCCTTTATTATTCGACTAAACTGAAGTCCAAAGAACACTTATTCTAAGTCACATTCTGCGTGCACCGACAGTGAGACGTCTATGCGAAGTCCAAGTTAAGTTATTTGTAGGGGTTATAACACTAATTAGTGCTTTCATAGATCAGGGGGAGTGCCCAATAGCGTTTAAAAATTATAAATTATTAAATAACTTTCACATAACTCAATCACTTGTCCTGGTCCCACACTAGAATACCTACCCTGTGCTGTGGTAACCAGGCAGGGTCATCACAAACAGGGAAATACACCCAGACTAAGGCCATTTGCGCAAATAAAAACAATATATTTGCATTTCTCAATACGAGCCGTTAATTTCATGGGTACGTCATATGTAGTTGCCTTTCTCAATATGAGCCGTTAATTTCATGGGTACGTCATATGTAGTACGAATATGATAGATGACGAATGTTTTTTTTTTTTTTATTTTATAATTTGAATTTGTTTATTTATGCTATAACTATAATTGGATAAATCTGTATATTATGTGACATAAGTTTTTTCATCCAGTTGATTCGGAGGAAATAGTGATCTATAAAAGTATACTTTTTATTGGATTTGTGAAACTCTAAGAATCAAGCCAAATGATAATTTACTTATTTCTATTTCAGCAACAGACAGTCACAGTTTTACAAATAGGTAAATCGAAATATATTTAATAAAGATACTTACCCCCGGTTTCTCGGACACTAACAATCTGTTAACAGTCGTCAGTTGTTTTTGTTGTATGCACTTTGGCCTGCTGACAGTTGTTAATAATAGTGGATTAGCAGATTGTTAGTGTACGGAAAACCGTTTATGATTCATAAAATAAATTAGGTAACATTTGTAACAAACATTTTTAAGAATACAATTTAAGAAACAGTAACAAAAACATGTTTGGGAGTTTCAACCAGATATCAATAAAAAAAGAAACTGCAGGTAAAGTACTCCACTGCAATCCCAGTGGGTTACAATTTGGTTGCAATGGAGCACCTAATAACATAATTCACAGTTGGAACTTGGGCCACGTTTAATAAAACTCCAAAATATGGTTATGGTTATGGTCAGCCTTGTTGGGTTGATAGGCTTTGAAAAGTACATCGAATTGTCATAGTAAACCATGACTTGTATTTCTATGAAATTTATTTATTAATGTTTTATTGCACTTTATATAATTGTATAATACGACGGGCTTAATGCCATGAGCATTTCCTACCAGTCAATCGCAGGAGAAAAGTCTAGTTAAATGGGGTCAAGTTAGAAACTTTGACCACACAAGCCAAACCACTCATTATTTCGCCGTTTTCACTTACGCATATAGACCTACTCGATCGTATGAAGTTGCCTCTCTGTACCAGTGATGTCTCTGAAGTTGACACAGATGCGCCCGAGGCCATTGTGTCACCTTCCCGGCGCGGTAACGAGAAAAGCATCCTAAATGTGACAAATATGCGAGTAATTGAATATTCAACAGATAAACGTTAAGGTAAAATTACTAACAGCGGCTGGGTAAGTTGCCTAGGACCCTGACAGAAAGAAGTAAATAAAGAAGATTGATTGAAGATATTTTTTTTTATTTTAAATGGATAATATTTAATTGCACATCCAAAAAGTAACGCACATCTAATGACTCGTATTATTTATACTATTGTGGCATCATTTATATGTCTACGTTACAAATAAATTTGATTGTCTGTCAAACATTGTGCAAACAAGAAATTCAAAAACACACATCAAAACCTAATATCAATGCTAGTTGCATATCAAAAGTACTATTTGTACTTAAAAAAATATCAGTTGCATTGCATAACGAAAATAGTAGTTACAGTATATTTCATACAAATCTAGTAGGTAATCTTTGTTCGCATTATTTATATTTAGGTGTGCATAGCAATATTGATTTTTGTAATTTTTCATACGAATTGGCCGATTAAGTTTAAAATGAATACTATTGAAATAAAATTGAGAATATGATGTAATTGCTTATTGGAAGTGGTTTAGTTATAATTAAATTATCGATAGTTATCGATACTCGGGAAAATGTTTTTAGATTTTGCGTTATTTCCATAATATCACGTTGGTAGTATAGCTGAAAGGCCCCAACTCGGTGTTATGTAGATAAACTTTCAATAATATATTTTGGTATACTTATGGTACATGGTGCAAAGCATCTAATCTTATCGTTCACTCTTTCTTATTACGTGAAGCAAAATGGTGTATCCAAAATGGTCAATCGAAAGCAAAATGTGTACGCGTAGCCGAATCGAATACGCGTTTCGAATATAAAGTGCTTTTGAAACACAAATTCATGATTCGAATTCAGTATTATGAAAAATCGAAGCCCTGGTCTCTACCTACCCCCTCTGCCTACACCAACCAAAAACCTCAAAAACATTGTACTCGTACAGTTCACTCAGAGACAATCTATAATTATAATCTAATATCGAGCAACCCTTAGCACCCGTAAATGACAACATGACATCACATTGTGATGAGTAATGCGATCGATCTTGTACATAATATACAGTAAATGTAACTCAAAACTTGGCAGTAAACGTCGGTTGTATTTAGGGCTGCCACCTTTAAAAAAGTCAGGCCCGGAGTTTATAGAAAAGTGTTTCTTGACCCTAACCGCGTTCCTTTAATCTAAAAAAAAACATGGTTAAATTAACGAAAGACTGGACTTCTTTTAGTTTATTTATTCACACTTTACCAAAAAATTTACACTATTTAATAGTTCCATACTGTAAATACATTTTGTTGGAACGTATCTTTATCTGTTATAAAGTAAGTATAAGTTTATTTACCTGCCGTACGTAACATAGGTGAAAAATATATTCTGTAGACCCGAAGAATTATAATGTTAACCCGGGGCCCGGACATAAACATTAGACTCCTTAGGTAGATTAGGCAGAACACCATTGGTTTTCTGAGCTACATTTACGAATTTTGTGTATGTTGTCCGATGGCCGGATCATCTCGTTGTTTTTCGTTCTTGTATAACTTGAATCATCTCCCGCAAGTTAGTAATTTTTCCGCGATTAGCTGCCCTTAATATTGGAGAACTAGGTCTCCCTAGGCAGGAGTCTAGTTGGCCTAAGGAAAATCTGCTTCTGGTTGACAGCCCTAGTTGAAAGTATGTGACGTGCCGCTGAGCGTGTGCCGGGACATAATGTTGTGGCAAGATGACTTACTTTCTCTAAATATCCGCGGAGTGATGTCACCTAGCCTTGACGTGCACCCTCGATAGATAGATACAAATGACTGCGACGTTTGCAATAACAGAAATACAGTTATTTTCATAACACAAGCAAATTTTATCGACACCTGCGAACATTATGCATGATAATTGATAAGCTTCGTATATAGTAATTAAAATTGATTTGGGTGGGCCACGGGTGTCGTATGGGCACAGACAAATGGGTGAAATTGCCACTGACTGGGACCCACGCGACGGATACCACAAACGTGGCCGACCAAGGCGGAGATTGCGGGACGATCTCCCAATCTTTCTGCCGGGGCGGCAGGGAATGGCCGATGACAGAGAGGAATGGAGAGAGCATTGGGACACAACGGCTAAATAAATAATGTTTTTCCGTTAATCGTTTCAGGGCTACTAAAATCAGCCCCAAGCTTTGGAATCAATTAAATATAACTCACTAGCTGTTGCCCGCGACTTCGTTCGCGCGGTAATTTTGATGTTTGTTTTTCCGGAATAAAACATTGCCTATGTGCTAATCCAGACTATAATCTATCTCTGTGCAAAATTTCATCCGGATCCGTTCAGCCGTTTTTGCGTGAAAGAGTAACAAACATCCATCCATACATACAAACTTTCGCGTTTATAATATTAGTAAGGATATTGTGTTGTAAAGATAAAATAGTATTAGATAGATGGATAGATAGATAGAGAACACTGTCCCAAGTTGTCTTTCTGTGTAATAATCTAGCAAAACGACCGTTCCATTTCTGCACAGTTACTTCGCAAGACCACCTACAAGGTGGAACTAGACAATGCAAAATACTAACTTGGCAAATAAGGTAAAGCTGATATTAGTTCACGTGTTTGGGTTCCTATTATACGCCGCAAGGTGGCGTAGTCACACTGTGGTTGTTACATCTTTATGTCCAACACTATTGTCTCGATATGGGAACATTTTTCACTGGCCTGAATCTCCTGGAGGTTTGATAGATTTACTTTACTTTACTTTATACTTTATTGCACACATAAAAATCTATACTAATAATAAATCTGTAAGGGTCGGTCATGGAGTAAGTTAGTTTGTTTTCAGAGATATTGTGTTTATAGGCTCAATATATGATACTGAAACTAATTTCACGATTTTTAGAATTTTTTTCTGTATGTGTGTATGTATGTATGTTCCTCCATAACTCTTAAACCAATTATCCGAATTTGATGAAATTTGGTATAAAAACATATAGACATCTGGGACACAGGATAGGCTATTTAAATTCTAGCTCCAGTTATGATAAGACGTGGCCCCCATACAAATGCTTCGTAAAAATCGAAATGTACGCGAACGGAGTCGCGGGCACAGCTAGTACATGAATAAAACACAACATTTACAGAAAAATTAAAAAGTGTACATGGCGAGCTTATTTCAGCAGAAATATCTTCCAGCCAGCCCTTGATGTGGTGATACAAACATTATAAACAAGGGGGGAAAGCGTACAATAATTATTAAGTACTATATTTACGTAGGTTGATTAAGTTTTTTTATTGCAGTCTTGCGACCGCGTGATCTTTCCGCGCGACGATATATTCGTAGACAATAATTATAATAATTTAAAATGTGACTTGCCAAATAACGAATATTTACATGCCATTTATGTAAATATTCGTGTTTTTTGTTATTATTATCGACTGTAAATGTCAATATCGTCAGAAAATATCGTGGCATTGAAAAATGTTTAGTCTGTCGTCCGTAAACGTAAACAGGTGAAAGAACAATTGGGGATGCAAAGTATTTTTTGGAGGGCTATATCGAAACCCATTTCGAGAACAAAGCCTAAAGAAGCAATATTTAC
Organism: Yponomeuta evonymella; assembly: GCA_963969515.1. NCBI lineage: Eukaryota > Metazoa > Arthropoda > Insecta > Lepidoptera > Yponomeutidae > Yponomeuta > Yponomeuta evonymella. Next base: position 15,721,221 of record OZ018349.1, read on the forward strand.
TTGTTAGAGGAATAAATATTGTATAGTTAAATTTATATTCAGCAAACAAGAAAATTATCAATGACCAAGTGACCAATTGACCATGAATTTGACCTCTACTTTGACGTCACATGTAAGGTAAAATCTGGCCTTTTCGTCTGTGCGTCTCCTTCCCCTCAAGCTGAAAGTTGTCAAACTGACGTTGTCAAGCAGGGTTGCCATCCGTACGAGGTTTCTCGAACAAATACGAGATTTATAGGCCCCGGTACGAGGTACGAGCTCACATCCATCCTCTTACGATATTGTACGAGATTAATTGATACAAATTTTAATTTTAATTATTGGATACAGATCGTATTTTGCAACGCACCTTAATCGGAAACGAGATACACTGCTGCTTTCACTGAGAGTTATAAGCAGCATTTTACTTCGTTTTCCAGCATGGGTAGTACGATGGCACGAGTCACGCGTTTTGTGGCAATAAAAAGTCAGTATTTGACAATTAATGTACTGGAAAGTTGCGACTTTTAGCATTTAAAACGCGCGACTAGCGTCGTCGTACTACCCGGACAGCAATCTTTCGCTGCCACTTGGTAGGTCCCACGATACTAAACTTCTCAAATTTAAAGATTTAAGTTGGCAGCAATGAGTATGTGTGTATGCGCAATTATTAGGGGTTAAAGTATGAAATTGCCGTTTTCCGCCGGTTCTTTGAATTGACATAGAATCTTCATGGTTTGAGGTTTTCGAATGAAACTTTTTTCAAATGGTTTCTATGATGTTCTTTTTTTAAAAAATGTGAAACATTTGAATATCGACTTTCAATTGTTTTTGTTATTCAATTTAGACGAGAAAGATGGATACTGCGAAAATTCGAGTGATTATGAGGCACCCATTTTTCGTATTTTTTTATTTTATTGATTTGACGCAAGTGAGTCAATATTGTGGGTAAGGTAACGTTAAACCATGCCGCTAATTCCTGGGTAGTTTGACTAGGGTCGGCTTCCACTATCTCTCTTAATTCATCGTTATTCACCTGCGTGGGCGGTCTTCCTCGTGGCTCGTTCTTTAAGTCGAAATTTCCATCACGAAAGCGTTTAAACCAAAATCGCACGGTGCGTTCATTAGTAGACCCCTCTCCAAACGCAGCATTGATATTGCGGGCTGTTTCTGCCGCGTTAGTTCCGCGTCGGAACTCGTATTAAAAAATCACTCGAATTTTCGCAGTATCCATCTTTGTTGTCTAAATTGAATAACAAAAACAATTGAAAGTCGATATTCAAATGTTTCACATTTTTTAAAAAAAGAACATCATAGAAACCATTTGAAAAAAGTTTCATTCGAAAACCTCAAACCATGAAGATTCTATGTCAATTCAAAGAACCTATTGCAATAAAACGCCAATTTCATACTTTAACCCCTATTATTACTCATTCAAAGCAAGGTACTTGTAACTGCTTTGCCGTTGGTCGTTTTGGTTTATTTACATTCAAAAGTTGTGAACAAAATGGAAACAAATAAATGACAACAGTGACGATAATTGTGGTTAAAGTGGGTGGGTGGACAGCGAAAAGGTAAGGTGATACCAAAAACTTTCATCATGCACAGTTTTTCCGGGAAGCTTGGCTGAAAGGTTTCAGGATGAATGCATAAACTTTGTGGTTTATGGTGGATGTATTGGGTTGTGTTGCCAAAGTACGAGATTTTCGACCATGTCTGTACGAGGACAAGCCGTCGGCGTCTGGCAACCCTGTTGTCAAGTCTGTTGTTGTTTGTCGGCGGCTTGAGGCTTTATATTCAACGCCAAGTTTGGGCCACCATCTCAATTTCTATGTAGCTGGGACACGTAAAAAAACTTTATTCCGGCTGTTACTTGTTTGCACAAGACGGTACAAAGCATCTAACATACGAGCCGCGATTCATTTTGGAAATATAATGGGCAAAAGTTTCTTTACAGCTAGGCAGCTGTCCAAATGTCCAGGACAGGCTACATCTATGGTCCTGTTTTATTTATTCATTTTGTCTGTTGTGTATTAAGTTTTCTTTCTGTTGTTGTGCATATTATGTTGCTTGTGTACTTGTTTTGTTTCTGTGATGTATCTTGTTGGTATAATAAATGTCTTTCTTCTTCTTCTTCTTCAAATAACTGAACTTTCCGTGATAAGCTCAGTACAGGAACAAAGCTGACCGATACCAAATTGCTTACGGATTCTGTTTGATAGATTTACCGGTGCGGATAGAAGACCGGTGCGAGCTTTTTTTTATGATTAATACGATAAATCGAAAATTGTTGAATTGTAATTAAATCTGATTTCGGTGTCACGAAGAGAAACTGATTTTCTATATACGTTTGAAAAGGATATATAAAAAGTATTTAGTAAAATTATAAACAAGGCCAACAATGTAGATTTTCTTGTTCTTAGCTGAAAATTAATCCTTTGAAACTTTTAACGCAGATAAGTATTACTATAATACACGGTTTCGTAATCGCGCCAATATTTTTTTCTACAACAATCATAAGGCTATAGAAAAAATGCTCTCGGTGCCTTGGCGAAGGCGATTGAAGACACGATTATCTCTCAATCGACCAACTGCACGAAGCACCGCATGAGAACACTTAGTTTGTTTTTTTTAAATAGAATAAAACGTGACTTTATGCTAGTCCTTTCGACCACGGAAATCACAGGTAAAACGCGGGAATTAATTATATTAACTCCTTACAACAAAATCACTTGTCCTGGTCCCAGACTAGGTCAACCTGTGCTATTGCAACCAGGCCACGACACCACAAACATGGAACTACACCCAGACTGAGGCCATTTGTACATATGGACGGCGGTTCCCAGCGGGAATCGAATCTCCAGAATGGTAATAAGATGTAATGCTGGTAGGCCAACAAGGCAGTCAGCGCGTTCTTATACGGGGTGTAACGAACAATATCGCGAAACGCGAAAAAGATATAACTGGTGCCATACATTTTAATGCCGCTGTTGGTAGCTTTTCGGTTCTGTATATGGCTCCCCTTATATACAACAAACTCCCACTCCATATTACTGAAATGAACTTGCCGTTGTTTAAATTTAAGCTGAATAAGCTATTAATTGATAAATGTTATTATTCGGTACAAGATTTCCTGAACGACTTGACTATTTAACTGCATAAATCAAATCTTTACTAATTTCATTGTATATTTGAAATTTTTTTAATCTCTTTATTAGTAAGTATATTAACTATTACATTTATTTAACTTCGCTGACAAATCTTTTTAAACATCTTGACTATTGCCTGTTTGACATTTTTTATATTTTCATTGGTAAATTGACATTACGATTTATATTATTTCATTTTGTTTTCAGAGATTTAAAAGATTTGATATTAATTATAAATTCAATGCATGCCAGATATGTTTTAGACCTAAAATATTTGTATGCCCTGTGGGTAAAACATAGAGATACAATTCACACTCAAGACCTGTAATCAACACCTATGTTTATGACAAATAAAAGATTTGATTTGATTTAGAGCATCGCAGATTTGTTTCACGATTTCGAATTTTTACCTCAAGTAAAAGTTAGATAGAATATTCTTTATTGTACAATACGGTGGACTTAATGCCATAAGCATTTTCTACCAGTCAACCGCAGGAGGTGAAAGAAAGATTGGTAGGCGTACAAAAAGGAGAGGGGAAAAAGGAGAAATTCAATTTAAAATATACTTATACATATAAGGTAAGATTGAACAGACGTAGGTACATATTAATATAATGCTATACATAATAAAAAAGTACATAAGCTAAACCTAAAAATACTATACACACTGTTGGAGAGCAAGGCAATGATACGTATAACTTACCATACATAATGATGGGAACGAAGTATGTACACATACTCGTAGTAGAATATGTAAATATAATAGAGGACATAAGCTGAATGATTCTTATCATGACGAGTGGCTAAAGGAGGTTGGGGTAACACTTCCGCCGTATTGTACGTGCGATAAAAGTATGTTATGTGCAATAAAAGTATTCAATAAATAAATATTCTTTATTGTACAGGAACAGGAAAGTAGGTCGTATTTAAAAAAAAAGTATTTATTCAGGTTTAAATTACTCAATATTAATAAAACTTTAACTCGTATCGTGGTTCAGGGAAAGGTAGAGGGCACTAGAGCACGCGGTAGAGCACCAATGCCATGGACCGACCAAGTGAAGTCCACCGTGGGCAGGCCACTGCACCGCCTTGCATGAATGTACCAGAGCGGTATCTAGCCGAGGAGAATGGCGAGAATTCGTGAGGCACCCAACATCAGCCCACAATAAAGCCTCTTCATGAGGACCACGACCGCTCTGTCAAGAGCGTACCGACCAAGACGAATACATATGGATGAGTAAAAACCTTCCATTTTCGGTGACATATGGGGATTTTATTACAGCCTGTGTATGTGTGGCACCGCGATGGTAGCCTAGTGGGTAGATCATTGGTCTTGGAAGCGAGAGACCCAGGTGCGATTCCCAGTGCGGGTGTGTACGCGAAGTTATAGTAGCAATACCACTCTCTAACGGTGAAGGAAAATATCGTGAGGAAACCTGAGTGTCTGAGCTATTCGCATACCTCATCGCTTGAAATCGCCAATCCGCGGTGGGCACGCGTGGTGATTAAGCCCATACTCTCTCTCTGAGAGAAGGCCTGTGCCCTACAGTGGGACGTTATTTACGTATTTATCACGGCTATTTATGATTTATGATGATGTGTGGCACTGGAACAGACATTTTAACTTCTCCGATTGCAATTCTCGTGGGACAAAGCAACACCCAACTGTCAACAAAAAGAACTGCATCAAATCTCGCGTTTCACGCTCGAAGTTTCCACTTTGCAAGCTGAGCGAAAGGAATGCGCTCGCTCCCATAAAGCGAATCTTATCGCGTTGAAATGTGTATTGCCTACTTACTTTATCAAAGAAGTGAGGTTGAATTTAATTTATTAGCCAGCGCGGAAGATTCACAGCTTTAAAATAAGACTTACGGGAACCCGTTACGGTTACACCCGTCTTCTGAGTTTCGACTTTTCATCTTTGGTTAGTTTTACATGAGCTTGCTAAAATCATCGAGAATGTCGTAGACCTCTATGTACACCACGATCGTGTGCCTTGGAGAGTTTGTACCTCGTTTGTAGAGATCCAATGAACTTTCAAGTTCCTCCAAAACTAATAGAGTTATCATCTCGAATGACTTATTAAATAACCGTCTGGTTTAATTTTACGGTTCGTTATTTGTCTGTCTATGGTCGCTACTTAGAAGCATCGATGAGATTCCGGACGACTCCTAGCTGTATCCCTCTATATAAAACAACAGAAGGCCCTTTAGGGGCATATCAAGTTTAATACTGACTGTCGATTGATGAACAAATATGTGAATACGTCAGAAGACGTCTCAAGACGTCGCAGGCGGAGATACTGGGAAGTGCTTGTGTCCACAGCATATCAACCTTTACATACGTGCATTCTAATCACTTATGTTAGTGTAACAACACTTTGCAACAAAAATGTTAAGGTTGTCCTGATGTCGACTTTACCAGGTTTAATGGATTCGAGAACCTCGTTCTTCTCTTACTTCATTATATTATACATTATATAAACATTATACCTCGAGCTGTTATGGGGATGCGACACTTGAGATCAAAGCGTTCTTGCGAGACTTTGAAGCATGCCCACATACTGCCTATAACGGTTATTTACTTTTGTCTAACATCCTGATGGGTTTATGAAGTTTTAGTTTGTTTTTAGGGTTCCATAGTCAACAAGGAACCCTTATAGTTTCGCCATGTCCTCCCGTCCGTCCGTCTGTCTGTCTGTCCGTGGCTTAGCGCAGAGACAAGTTCTAGAAAGCTGAATATTCTAGCGCTTCTAGTACTGAAAGCTGAGTACTAGAAACGATAGGATAACAACTTAAAAAAAGTTTTTGTTTGCTTCCCATACACCTAAATTAGGGATGCAATTTATTTTTCCTGCCTACGCCCTAGTGTGGGCGATTGGTCTTTTAAAAATATAATTAGTGTGTAAACCTATTTTTAGATTTTGTGATCCGTTTGCGAAATATTAAGCTTTAAAGCGCCATTTTTTGTTGGAGTAGGGCGTCCACCCCCTCTCCTGGTAAAACGTTTGATTGTAGAAACGTGAAAAAATTCAGCGCTTGTATTTACGTAACTTTCCACTTCATCGGGTTAAGCATTTATCCGATTCCAAAGTGTCAAAATATGTATGTATTTGACAGTTCGCTTCCGAGTCCGATGTTCTTTGACAATTCAAAGTAGGCTAAATCAGACAACTCCATACAGTGAAATACTTACGTGGTCACACCCCATTTTTTTATGTAGCATATATATAGATATATCCCACTGCAGGGCACAGGCCTTCTCTCAGAGGGAGAGAGTGCCTGTGCCCAGCGCGGATTGGCAATTTCAAACGCAACTCAGGTTTCCTCACGATGTTTTCCTTTAACGAGTGGTATTGCTACTGGGATCGCCAAGCCGCCTGCCAAGCGTGGCGATTATAGCAAAACCCTTCATGGTTAGGAAAACCATGAGGGAGGCCTAGGTCCTGCAGTGGGCGTCAAAATGCTGTTGATGATAAGATGATTGCTACTATAAGTTCACAAATGTACGTAACTTAGAAAACAAAGTCATTGGTACATGCCGGAATTCGAACCCACGACCTCCCGAATGAGAAGCCGGCGTTCTACCGTTCCGCTACCACCGCTTTATATATTGTGTGTGCAGTAGCACACACAATGAATTTAAAAGGAAAACTGTCACGGCTAAGTAGGCTATACAGGTTAACGAGTAATAGGCGACCAACTTATAAAAGAAAAACTTCGTACAAATTCCATTGAAAATTACTTTGACGAAGTTGTTAGTTCTGTAAAGTAGGTGAAAACGCCTCCTTCTACGGAACCCTATACTGTGCGTGACCCGTCATGCACTTTGCCGGTTTTTAAATAAGTTCCGCAATCACTTCTGAAAAAAGATTTTAAATTAAATTAACGATATAATAATAACTTGTACACAATACAATCTGCAGTAACTAGGCGAGGACATCACAAACAAGGAAATACACCGAGACTGAGGCCATGTGTACAGATGCACTGCGGCCCTCACTGGGAATGGAACCCACGACCTCCGGTATGGTAATCAGACGCGATACCGCTTGACCAACGAGTCAGTGCAAGGCATGCACCTTATCGATACAGAAGAAATGGTTTTCAGGTTTTGCTTTATTTCAATAACACATTGTATAATGGGCGTTTCAGAAAGGTCCGGGAACTATTTTACTCATCAATATAACAACTTTTATTACGCAACCAACTCTTAAATGTGGAAAAAAATATCGCCTGTTACATACTAAATTACTAAGATACTACATAGTAAGTTACATACTAAACTATCAAAAACAAAAATAAATTTGGTTGCTCAGAATATCGTACGGGCCAACGCCCGAAGACAGCATTTTGCTTTCTCCTGTGTAATTGCTCACCTGGCGTACTTCATTTATGCAGTCGAACTCACCGCTCACGAAGCCAATTTATCGTCAGCAGAGCGGAACATATGATTTTTCATGAACATCTACAACATTCTACAATCGAAGTCCACATCAAACACTACTGTACAAGTTTTGCCGTGTAGCAAATAAACAGCTTCCTGGATCACATACATACATAACCTCACACCTGTATCCCAGGAACAGAGAACAGGGTTTGCCCACAATCCTGACAAACCTCTTTCGCTTTATAAACATTCATTAGACGCTGCATGCACGCACGCTGATTTCGGGTACTTTTGTCTTGGTCCTCGTTAATACACGCCCCATCTGTTACAATAAATTGTATTCGGCGAGGAAGGCACTGCTTGCTAGAATACAGGTTCTAGCCTAGTTAAGCAACGGAGGCCAACTCGTTATTTTTGTGAACTTAAATCTGATATTTATTATTATTATTAATACGTTTATTGCACAAACAAACATAACATAACATAAACTCACGCCTGTATCCCAGAGGGGTAGGCAGAGACCAGGGAGTGCCACTTGCTACGATCCTGACAGATCACTCTCGCTTCCTCAACATTCATTAGTCGTTGCATGCACGCACGCCGGTTTCGGGTACTTTTATCTTGCCCTTTGTTAATACATCCTCTATTTGGTCGATGGCAATGTGGCGGACTTAATGCTATAAGCATTTTCTACCAGTCAACCACAGGAGGTGCAAGAAATTAACTGGTAGGCATACTTTAACTAAAATTACATAAGAAGACGAATACTCAACAATAAATAAGTAAATATTTATACTATAAACTTTTAATACATAATATAAATAAACATATAATATATATAATATACACATATAAACTGTAGCAACATAAGTAGATATAAATATGTAAGGAAGAAAGATAGTAGTGAGATTGCAATTACACAGCCGAGATCCTCCTCGCGGGGGCTCAGGGGGGCTCGGGGTAACACATGTCGAGAAAGTGTTTGCGGACAAGGACTTTGAAAGCATTCCGAGATGGGGCTTTACGAATGCTTTCAGGAAGGGCGTTCCAGAGTCGCACAGCTGTGACAGAAAATATTTATATATAATATATATTTGTGTAATATAATTAATATATATTAATATATTTCTTCTATGATATTTTTTTCTCAGACTTATATTATAATTTTTTTTGGAAATCAGTGTTTAAATAATTTTATTAAATTCGCGCTTTACGATTTACTAATGTCGCTAAATCATCGTCCTACATAGAAGAATTTCTATTCTTTGAAACACATATGGTTTTAAGTATTATCTGTCAAACAATGCCACTACTAAGTAGAAAACCGCGAAGATTAATAGCTGGTTTTTCAAAAACCAATAAAAGAATGTAAAGTGGTAGAATGAAAGTTGGAAGCGATAACCTTTAACCGACATGTTCAGGAAAAGAGAAATGTAGAGATAACCCTGAACAAAGTATATTCTTAAGTAAATGTGTTCATCATAAGCAGCCTATATACGGCCCACTGTAGAACACAGGCCTTCTCTCAGAGAGAGAGTATGGGCTTAATCACCACGCGTGCCCACCGCGGATTGGCGATTTCAAGCGCTGAGGTATGTGAATCGCTCAGACACCCAGGTTTCCTCACGATGTTTTCCTTCACCGTTAGCGAGTGGTATTGCTACTATAACTTCACAAATGTACATAACTTAGAAAGAAAAGTCACAGGTACATGCCCGCACTGGGAATCGAACCTGGGTCTCCCGCTTCCGAGTCCAATGTTCTACCCACTAGGCTACCACCGCTCTAGTAAATGTGTTACTCCTTCCAAAAAATGCTTCGAACACTCCTTCAATAGCACGACCATATTTGGCGTACTGAACTCCGTGTGATCTGAAAACGAGTTTGATTAAAATCTGACCAAACGTTCGAACTTCACATTTCGTTTTTGAACATTTCAGAAGACTTGTGGCTAGCGCCCTGACATTGATCAGAGCAGCCTCGAGTCTAACTGGATTATCGTAGAGCAGCCTGTTCCGGTGTTTAACACGACGTCTCTTAGCTTTCTTAATGTTCGGTCCCTTCAAAGTAAAATAATCCATGTTACCTGGTAATACGGCTTCAAAATGTACTGGTTAAGCTGGAGTCTATCAAGTTGTCAAGTTGTCTGGGGAAGATTTGCCCATCGCGTTCTTCAACCTACAGAAGCACGCTAAACGTTGCTCCTTACATTGCTTACAGTTCTTATAATGAAATCTGAATTGGCTGATTTACATAACGAAAGAGGGTCCTTTATATAGGTCTGACAAAAGATGCTCGACGTTCGCTCGGCGAACTACCTATTATTTCATTGATTTTTGTAATTTTCATTTCGTGTTTGCAAATAAAAATTTAAACGCAAAACATGTACTGCCACGGTTATGCCAAGCGCTCATCACACTCCATAAAGCACGGATATTAGTCCAAAGTCGGCGCCTCACTTGGAACTAGTTTTTACGTATTTGGCAAGTATTATTAATAGGTTTTTAAAAGTATTCACCATCCATTGCCCAGTTTCTGACATTGGAAACGACTTTTCATTCCCTCCAGTGTAGGCACTGAATTCACGACAAAGTGCTATCCCCTTATATTTCGGAGAGTTGTGAAGATATGTAAAAATATTGTGAAAATATTCAAAAAAGGCTCAAGACGCGTATTTACAAGAGCTGGTGTAAAAATAATTATTCGAAGTCAGAAACGAAAAAAGTTATGGCACTATTTCATAGTGGAAATGAAATAATTTTTTTTCAAATTTTTATTTTGGCGCTCGATATTTTGGAAACGAAGAATGAATGGTAAGAACAACTTAGTCAGCTACAATTTGAGCCTAAAACAATGACGATCAGGTTAAAGGTTGTAGCCTAACCTTTTTGAAAAAAGTCAAAAAGTCAGAAGGAAGGTCAGGGAGGTTTTTCACGTGACATTTATGACTAGATTAAATTCCAATGTGCTCGATACTGTGAATTTTTGTCAAATTTTTAACTTTGCACTGATTTTGTAAAACCTGCAGAACAAAAAGTCGTTAATGACACTAAACTTGTTTGAGGTGTCTGCCTGCTCTATGACAATACCAAGGTTTAATTGTGGAATATTTAAACCTTTAAACCACATTATGGGTATTATGACAGTTTAGTATGAAAATAAGTTCCCGTCTTTCTTCACCGAAGTAATTTCGAAGCCTAAGCAAATGTTAACTAGCCAAAGCTTACGTCAAGGCCTACTGTACTAACATATTTGTTTGAATAAACCTTTTCGACTTCATGGAAGCAGGCAAGAATGGCCCAGATTAGATTTATCTTGAAAGCAACATGGCTAGGCCGATTTAAATCTCACTCTGCTATCAGGAACACCGTTACAAGTCTCCTCCATATTGACTCAAGGGACATGACCCTTTTCTCGAAAATGGACCGTAATCACCTCAGAAACATCTAATCATGTTTTATCTAGATTTTTTTCGAAAATATCGACTTTCTCGGTTTTCAGCTAGTTATCCTTCGACTACGATGACCATATTCATATTCCATCAATATGCTAAGAAGAAGCTATCATGCAAAATCGTGTCGAGGGAAAGCTACGTTCACTGCACTTATGTGACATTTGAGTGTTATTATACCTAGTAAATTTTGTCCTAAAATATTAGAAGATTAGATTAGACTCTTTATTGTACACACCTGAAAACAAAATACATTAGAAGGCTGTATCGTATTGTTATATTGTTAGTAGGTATAACAAAAATACGTAACAATATTCTCTGGGATCATATAGTATGTGGTGAATATTGGTAATGCAGCGAGGTTGATGAAGATATCACCTATAGGCCGTTTTTGGTTCATTCTTGCTTGAAAGAGAAGTAGTGTAGCATAATAAAACAATCGAATTTAAAAAAAGATGTTTGATTTCCGATTTTATGATTTATGAATGAGATCTTTATCACACATTATTATATTTACTCTTATTAAATGTAACAAAATCCTCAAATACATCCGAAAATGGGGGGTTGTTACACACCGATCAGTGTGAAATTATCCGACAAATTATACGCTACTTCTTTTGCGCGTTTTGTTTTGGGTGCCCAAGTAGAGGCACCGGGACCCTAAGTCGAGGCACCGGCTCCCTAAGGCGAGGCACCGGCTCACCAAGTAGAGGCGCCAGGACCCCAAGTAGAGGCACCGGTGCCCCAAGTCGAGGCCCCAATTCATCGCGAACTGAAGTAGAGACATTTTTTGTAGCAGCTACGTTGATCTACCTCTATAAAGGTAGGATGTTTTATTCTAAACTTAGAAACATACACCGCAGGATGCAAATGGAACCGCACCCGTTATCAAAGTAAGTAACGCGATATCCCTCTGATGTTTTATAGCCGCAGGAAACAATGGGATGAAAGTCGTGTCTGGCCTGGGCGGTGTGCGGGACTTTACTGCATCGTACCACGGCGGTTTATGACTGGATATTCTAACCATTTAGCCGATAGGTCAGCGTACTCTCGGCGCAAATATTGCCAACTAGCGTTACTATCCGCTAGTTGACTCACATAAAAATTCATTTAAAAAAATATTTTCTATAATACATGCCGAAGAACCGATGGTCCATGGGGTGCAAGGGCTCTCGAGTGGATACCACGAACTGGCAAACGCAGCATCGACGACACACTCCAGCTCGCTGCACCGACGATCTGAGGCAGATTGCTGGCAGCAGCTGGATGTGTATGGCCGAGCTCAAAAAGAAGTGGCGTGCCTTGGAGGAGGCTTATGTCCAGCAGTAGACAAGTAGGGACTGATTTTTTTAATTGCTGACTACTAAGTCGATCGTTTCTGTTTTAAAAACCTATTTCTATTTCTGTTTTACTTGTGACGCCATTTGGAACACAATAACATCGACAGTAGACCAACTGGATGGCCCGTGCTGTTGGGACTATACAAGGGTAAATGAACCAGCTGCCGACAGACTTGAGTCTCTTCCAAAAGAATATACCATTCCTAGACGTCTCTCTACAAAACAAGGAATGCCTTGCGGGCATTACTCTGTCAAGAATTTAGGACGAGACAATAATTTCTACTATTTACGCAGCGATTGAGAAGATATGAACTGATTAAACAAGTATTGCCTAAACAACGCGATCTCATTCACAAGTTCCAGCGGCATGCGACCCGGGCTCGATATATCAATTTGAAACAAATGACTCGCTGTTCAGCTCTCAAATATTCCATGTTGCTTTGTAATACGGTCCAATTTCCTCCAAATAGTATTGATAATATCGCCGGAATATCAAAAGTCGTGTGTACGTTACGTCATATCACTGTAAATGGCATTCTTTTTTTGGGGCACGAAATTCGGATCCTTATTGGTAGAACTGGCTGACCTGTTTTATTGAGCTAATTTGCTAGCATACAAGTTCAATAGAAATAAATTAAAGATCTGTTAGTATCAGAAATTGTTACTAATAACGGGTCTACGACATAGCAATTGAGTTGCCAAGCGGTATCTAACGTTATTGAAAAAATCGCGAAATAAATAAAAAAATAAAATAAAATAAAATAGAATTTATTTGCCTATTACAACAATAATAATGTACAACATTTTTTGGAGACATGTTCACTGCACTTTTTAAAACTTATTTGTACTTTGTAAGATAGCTTGAGATCTCCACACTAGGCATAGCCTGTAACGTGGAGATCGCTGGATAATTTGCTACACGAAATTGTGCAGATTTTATTGTATGTACAGTGTCCAACTGGTTATTGTTGGAATTAAAATACAAGTACAATTAAAATTTAAATTACAAATTAAATTAACAAAACATCGCAAAGTAATTTTGATTAATATTGATATTGAGTACAACACGCAAATAAACATTTTTTGGGTTAAATTAAATTCGAATTAGTTCACACATTGAAGTTAAATGAAATTTCTCTAATATGGCATGAGAATGCGCATGAAAAATGCTCATTATAATTAATTAATAATAATATTATATATATCACTATAATATTTTTTTTTTTTATTAAGTTATTATAAACAGAAATCGCTAGGCACTCCAAAAAAGCAAAACTGACCCTACCGTAGTAAAGTGCCGTGCTTTAATTTATGTAACTACTTTTAAATACGCTTCAGCACTTTCGTAACTCTTATCCAACAGATGATTGCGAACTATTATTTTGGCATCTCTAGTGTTACAATTTCGAATGCTACACTCCTTGGAGATAGAATTGTATAGATGTGGGGTAAGGAATCTGATAAAACGTTTACTAAAGGCCGTCTTCAGGGAAGGTATGGGCAATAGGTGGTCGCGCCGTTTCGGCCTGGATTTGGGGTTTGATGAACTGAGCATAGTCCTGTGGCCGCCTATCACTATTTTATAAATAAATAGTCTTCGAACGCTGAGCACCTGAGCGTCGGAAAACAGACTTGTAGTAGGGTACCTAAAGGGCCTTCTCAGCATTACTTTTAGCACGGATCTTTGTGCCCGTTCTAATTTAATTTGGGTTGTTTTGGCACAGCCACCCCAGGCGGAGATGCAGTAAGAGAGTACGGACTCACATAGAGCTGCGTATATTCTTTTTAGCAAAGTCTTTTCAGCCACGTCTCGAAGAGCCTTCATTATTGGAATTAACTTTCGTACTCTACTGGCCATGAGATCAATGTGTTGTCTAAAGGAAAGTTTCTCGTCCAATACGACACCGAGATAACGAATGCTTTCAACACGCTCAATACTAACACAGGCACAGGTATTGTTACGGTGGGAATCGCAATTGTGGATCCGGATTGGTGGAAGTGACCCAGGTACTGAAGCTAGAGTTTTATGAAAACACAGATATTTTGTTTTCGTTGCGTTGAGTGTGAGTAAGTTTTGAGCCAACCATTTCTCAACCGTTCCCATTCCAATCTCTACAGTTGAGTGTACCCCTAGCCAAGACTTTTCATGGAAAATAATGGCTGTGTCATCCGCGTAACATATCACTTCTGCGTTAGTTAGCCTAATTGAGGCGAGGTCGTTTAGGTAGCACAAGAAGAGGGTAGGTCCCAGTATGCTACCTTGCGGAACACCAAATAATATGTTTTGGAAGCTACTTGTTTCACCCTCTACTCTCACACACTGCGATCTTCCAGTTAAATAGCTGTAAAACCAATCTTTGGCTAAACCTCTCACGCCCATGTATTCGAGCTTTCTTAGAAGGATTGGTATGGAGACCGTGTCAAATGCCTTAGCCAGATCAAGGAAGACGCCGACGCAGGTCTCACCTCTGTCCAAGTGCGTCGCAATCTGATCAGTAATGAGGGACACAGCATCCTCCGTGGATTTTTGTTGACGGAAGCCGAACTGTTTACTGGAGAGCAGACTGTTTGTTTCCAAGTACTTCGTGAGTCTCCTACTCACTAACCTTTCGAGTAATTTTGAGAAACAGACCAGAAGAGATATCGGTCTGTAATTATTTGGACTAGTTTTATCGCCACCTTTGTGTATAGGAGATACTAAGGCCACCTTCCAGGCTTCCGGAAATACGCCAGATTGCAGACTCAAATTAAAGATGTAAGTTAGTGGCACCAGAATACCCTCTGCAACCATTTTAACCAATCTGTTTGTCACCCGGTCAATTCCGGGTGCACTGATAATTTTGAGGTCTCTTATTAGGCCGCCAACTTCAGTTGGGTCTGTAGGAGTTAAGAAGAGAGATTGAACACCTGACGGATCCAAACTGACTTTAGCAGTAAGTGAATCCTGACTTTCATTAAGCATGCCCATTGTTTTGTTTGCAAGTTCCTGACCGATAGAAGCGAAGAATTTATTGCATTCGTCGAGAGATTCGGATGGAGTGTGTTTTATTTTGGTCAGCTCAACAGCACTGTTGGTTCTGCTCGAACGGTCTACAATTCGCCTTATTGCGCTCCAAAGCGATTTAGGTTTATTTGTGTTTAACTGTAGTTCGTCACTCTCATATGCGTTTTTGACACGTCGCAAAAGAGATATATAGAAATTTCTATAGCGAGTAAAGACAAGTTTTTTGACAGAATCGTTAGGGTTTTTCCTAGCAGCTGTGTGAAGTTTGTCTTTATGTTTTGAGCACTTTATGAGTCCAGGGGTCATCCACGGCTTTAGAGTGAGTTTGCTACGACTTATCGTCACTGTACGACTATGTTTGTCTATTATAGATGAGAATTTAGCTGAAAAGAGATCGGATTTTTCGGCTGGCAACCCCAGACCGAACAGCTGACTTCAGAAGCAGCTCAGTAGTTTTATTTAAAATCATTTGTAATTTTAGTGTAAATACAAATAAATAGTGTAAATAGAGTCGAATTAAACGTTAAATCATATCAAGAGTTCATAATAGTGCAGTTACATTAAAAGTTAATAGTGAAAATCAGACAATTAGAAGACAAACGTACTATAATTGTACCGGGCCACCGAACTGTCAAACGGTTCGAATTGCAACGACTAAACCGGGGAAGTATTGTTTTAATCCTGTATTTTACGCCTCATACTACACTCCTTACTGCTTAAACAAACTGTACATAACCTCACGTATGTGAGACACGTCCCATACAACCACTCCGGCTCAGTTTTGGCTCTCTTTACTTGACGAAAAGTGGAAGCAAAGTTGAGACAAAACAACTAGCCTCAGCCATCACAAAACTCACACCCCACATCTATAAACGTACTATCTACTTGTTATCGGTCAATAACATCTTACATAGTCCGACACTGACACCGATTCCCGGTTTTTTCCAGGTGACAGTAGCATGTTGACCCGAAGCAAGATGACTGTACGCGACATGGAGCTGAGGCTAAAGGCGACCCTGCTCGAGCTCAAAAAGAGCAAAGAGCTGTGCGACACGCTTCTTCAAGAACGAGAGGAAAGTGAAGAGGAGATCCGTAAACAGAACAAAACCAACTCAGCGCTCAAAGAAGACCTCAATGAATTGGACATCCAATGCCAGGACCTAAGTGCCCAGCGGGATGAGCTGCAACATCAAGTCCACTCGTTCAACAAATGCCATGATGTCCACGATGTAGCACTACAACGTATACGCTCACTTGAACACCAGCTTGCTGAGGCACACCACGAGCTTCAGCAAATAAGTGAGCATGAACAACAAAAAGAGAGCGCTAGAACCATGGCTTTGTATAATGAAGTTATGAGTGACACGGGGATACCAACTGTCGACCTAACTACAGCCAGCAGTAGCAGCAGTATAAAAATGAACAGCGTAAGGAAAATCAAGAAATATATTAAAACAAAAAAATATATACAAAGGGTACAGAAACTGATTAAACGAAGCCGGAGGAGTATAGAAAGTATACCAATTCACCGTCAAAAACTACAGTTAGAAATGGAAATGGCCGAATGTCAGAAGGAACTATTCACTAACAATGTGGACCACGAGCTAGCGATGGCTGAACTACAAATACAAGTGGAAGACCTGCAGTTTCAGTTACTGGACATCACCTGCAAGTACTCAGCTATACAAACTCAGTACAATGACTGCATTTCATCGATGAATGGGTTGATTGCACTAAGCAAGAGCAATCTGGAACGTGTTGAGTCCAACTTTATCCAGGACTTGGAAGACTCAGAAGGCAAATCAAGCTTGCTGTCCCTACAACCACCATCTGCCGTGATTGGAGACCCAGCCCCTCTACAGCTGAGCACCATGCAGCCACGGAGCAGTGAAAAGGGCAGTCAGAAGCTAAGCTTGCTTACACCGTGCCATGTGCCCAACACACCGGCCCCTTTACCGCTGGATCTGGCACAACAGCATGGAGGCGAGCTAAGCAGACAGCCTGCACCATCAAATGTGACAGCGGAGATCAGTGCGCCGTCGACCTGTGATGCAAGACCTGGAGTACTACCCACAAATAGACCAACCAGCAACTCAGTTCCAGTCAATGAGCGGTGCAGTGCCACACCGACCCCTGATTCCGTACTGGATGGACAGCCGCAGTCTAGACCCACCACCTGCAGAGTTCCTGACAATCACGCCCAGTACAAAACCATTATCTATTCAGATAAAATAGGTGTAGGGTTAGGCATTATGCTACAAAATAATTTAAAGCAACATGTTGAGAATGTTTGTATGCCCTATGCATCTTACATGCAGATAGTCAACTGTATGCTTAGTAAGGAGTATGATAGTAATACCACTGTTGTGTTATTAATAGGGGACAGCAAAGGAATACAGCGCGATGATTTGATAAATTATTATGATTCTATAGTTGCTCTTCAAGCAAGGAAAATTGTAATCTGTGCTTTTCCTTATTCTAAGACTCTATCAGAGACACAAAATGCCCGGATAGATAAGTTAAACCGGCTATTGTATAATATGACCTTTGGCCATCGAGACCAAGTATTGTATTTTGATACAAATAAATTTATTCGAAACTTTATATTGACTAGGGACACAATGCATGTGCCCCTTTCTTCAAAGCGACAGATTGCCAAATTGTTGGCATTCAATATTTATGACCCTATTATTGTTAAGACAATAAAACAGGGACCAGTCGTGGATACAAACTGTAGAAAAAATTCTACTTGCAAACCTCTGTATTCTGAGGCTGTAAAAAAACCTAGCATAAGTAGGTTAAGCTTGACTGCTGATTTAAACTGTCAGCGCAGACAACAGAAAAGTCCCCCTTAAACAAACTTGTCTTAGCTAACCAAAATTTACAGGGTGGCTTTTCTGGTAAACTACTAGAATTAGAGTTGTTCTTAGAACAACATGAATGTACTTTGTGTCACAGAGCACTGGCTACTAGAGTCTCAAATGAAATTTGCTATACATAATTATGAAATAGCCAGTTGCTTCAATAGAAAGTCTGCATTGCACGGGGATCCTTAATAATAGTAAATAGTAGTTTAAAATATAAAGAACGGAAAGATATTTGCAGACTTTCTGTTGAAAAAGTTATTGAGCTCTCATGTGTTGAACTGGCTAAGCACATTGTAGTAAGCGTATACAGGCCCCCCACCAGTGACTACAGTTTATTTGAATCAGTACTAGAGGATGTCTTAAATGTAGCTTCAAGTAGTAGCAAGAACCTTATAGTCTGTGGAGATTTTAATATCGACTTGCTGGTAGATTCCACTTTAAATACTAAATTAAAACTTATTTTCAAGTCTTTTAATTTAGTTAATATTTTCTTAGAGCCCACTAGGATTACCGAAATCACAGCCACCTGTCTTGATAATGTATACTGTGACTGTGAATTTTCGCACTATTCTACAATAAATTGCTTAAAGTCAGACCACAGTGGTCAAATTGTACACTTTGAATCTGATTTTAAAAAATCAGAACAAGATATACTTTACAGGCCCATGACAACAAAAAAATTAGAATTATTTAAAACTGATTTACAAAGTAGTTTACATACCGAAAAAAATAAAACCATCAATGCTAATGCCCATTATGGAGATTTCTTTAAGGTCGTTTCAGATAGTTTTGAAAAAGTTTTTAAATTAAAAAAGCTTTCATCGAAAGGAAATAGGGTAGGATTTAGTGAATGGGCCACTGCCGGCATCCGGAAAAGTAGGGACACACTTTATTCACTATATGAGAAAAAGACATACACATATGACCCTAGTTTTCTACAGTATGTTAAATTATATTCAAAATTATTTAGGGCCGTCTGCCACAAAGCTAAATGCGAGCATATAAAAGCCAAAATTCTTAAATCGTCTAATAAATCTAAAACCATTTGGAATATAATAAATAAGGAAACCGGTAAATCCAAATCAGCGGACCGCGAATTTTCGCTTAAGATAGATAATAAATTAATAACGTCAAATGAAGACGTTGCCGCGGCTTTTGAACAATTCTTCACAAATGTTCCAATTATAACTACGGCTCCTTTAGATTCATCTCCTGATCTTGCAGAAAGTATTTTGAAAGATAATGTCCCTCCCTGCGATCACGATTTTTCGTTTGATTATATTGAAGCTCATACCGTGAATAAAGCGTTTAAAAAGCTAAATCTTAAAAAAACTGAAGACCTGTGGGGTATGTCAGTAATAATAGTTAGCTCAGTAATCGATGTCCTAGCACCCCATTTGGCCAGAATCTTTAACAAATGTTTAGATGAGGGTACATTCCCTGACCTAATGAAATATAGTAGGCTCGTCCCTTTATTTAAAAGTGGTGACAGGCAAGATCCCACAAATTTCAGACCAGTCTCGGTTCTACCCGTTTTGAGTAAAATATTCGAGAAAATAGTTCTAGGTCAGCTACTTACACACTTTAATAATTATCAACTTTTTCATAGTGAACAATTTGGTTTCACACAAGGGCGGTCTACGACGGATGCTGGTGTCACATTAGTTAAACATATATTTAGTGCATGGGAGGATCGGAAGGATGCTATAGGTGTTTTCTGTGACTTGTCGAAGGCATTTGACTGCGTAGACCATAAAACACTTCTCTTAAAATTAAAACACTACGGAGTGAATGGGAGGAGCTTAAAACTTATGAGATCATATTTAGAAGGGAGGGTTCAAAAAGCTGATATAAATAGGACTAAATCATCAGGGTCGGAGGTTAAGATGGGAGTACCACAGGGATCTATTTTGGGGCCGTTTCTTTTCCTCGTATATGTAAATGATTTGCCGTTCATGGTTCAAAACATGTCAGAGATAGTATTGTTTGCAGATGACACGTCACTTATTTTTAAGATTAAGAGACAAGAAAATGACCTTGCGGATACAAATAATGCTCTCTCTAAGGTACTATATTGGTTTACTTCTGATAACTTATTATTAAATTAAAAAAAAGACAAAATGTATAAAATTCACACTACCAAATGTCAAAATGGTTGACAGCAATGTTATATTGGGGAATGATAAACTAGACCTTGTAGAAGAAACTGTATTTCTGGGTATCACAATTGATGCAAAGCTTCAATGGGGTCCTCATATAGGAAAATTGGCAAATAGGCTCAGTTCTGCAGCATACGCAGTTAAAAGAATCCGGGAACTAACTGATGTCGCAACTGCTAGGCTTGTTTATTTTAGTTACTTCCATAGTATTATGTCCTATGGTATACTACTGTGGGGTCGGGCAGCAGACATTGAGACCATCTTTGTCCTGCAGAAGAGAGCGATCAGATTCATATATAAGCTAGGCAATAGAGATTCGTTAAGAGATTTCTTTAAAGAAACTAACATCCTAACAGTTGCTAGTCAGTATATCTATGAAAATATTATGTACGTTAGGAAAAATATCAGTGACTTTAAAACTGTAGGTAGCCAACACAATGTAAATACTAGAAATAGACATAAACTTTCGTTCCCAAAATTTAGGCTGGCAAAGGTTAATACATCCTTTATGGGGCATTGTATACGTTTCTACAATAAGATCCCTGAGGATATAATAAGCTTGCCAGAAGCGCGATTCAAAAAATGTGTGAAGCACACTTTGTGCCAAAAAAGCTACTATAACATTAAAGATTATTTAGATGACAAAGATGTCTGGAATTAAAGCCAGTTCAATGCATGAGTTTTAGTACATTTATATAAATCCTGTAAATTAAGGACTTGAAAAGACTAAGTTTGGAGTTTTTTTGTCCATTTTTTCTCCAAAATGATCTAGATTTTGAAATGGACACCTAGTTTAACTTGTAACGTTCATTAAGTCGCAGTTTCTGTGCTACTTTGAATAAAAAATTTTGATTTTGATTTTGATTTTGATGCTTCGTCGACTGAAGAAGATTCCAGTACCGTAGCCCAACTCACCTCAACCAGCTCCTTGGCCGCTGCAGAATAGTCGGTCTTTAGTTGGATTCTTTTAGGCTTAGATGGGCATGGGTCCTTATTACTTATTCCGATCATGACAGCGTCATGATCAGTGAGATCCGATGAACAGATCAAGGACTCAAACGCGCTCTTAGAGTTAATGAACATGTGATCTAGACATGTTCTATTGTGTGTTGGCTTAGTGATTGCTGGGGTGAGCCCGAGTTCAGCCATCAGACACAAATATTGGGAGGATAACTCGTCAGTTCTTGTAGAGTCACAAATATCTATATTAATGTCTCCAGTAACAACGCAGCACGGCCACACTTTTAAACTCTTTATGTTGTTTTCTAAAGACTGTAGGAAGATAAGGGGATTACTGAAGGACACAGATGGGGAGCGGTATATGGCCATTAGGGAAAGGTAGTGAGGAATATCAATATAAAGGCAGTTAGCATCGAAAAAGTCCGGTTCACTAACATTAGCTGGAATATTATCCTTTACGTACACAACCACACCGCCAAAAAAAAATAAAATAAAAAAGCAAACTTAACTTTTTTCAAAATAAACCTTTTGTAAGCACTACGAATGAGAGCGAAACCTGGTCGGACTCTTCCGACAAAAAGCAAGTAAGTGGATCCGGAATTAAGTTAATAAACTTTCCTTTTCTTGCCAAAAAAGTGGAGTTGTACCTACTCATCAATACCGATAACGTTTACAATGGAGTTACTTCGAAATCAAGAAAATATATCAGCTGTTACATAATTATGTTTATGGAGTAGAAATATGGAGTAGTATTTATCGAAAGTTAGGTAAATGTATGAGATGATATAAAGTAACTCATACATATCGCACCTTCGGTAGTACAAGGGCACAACTTACAAAAAATAGTAAAATGAGTTAAGTATGCAGAAATCTCCTATTAGATTCAGTTAAAAAGTCGCTTTTGTCTTTATCCCACCAGATAGAGGAGTGTTTTTAATGCATTTTTGCAACTTAACTCATTTTATATTTTTTTGTAAGCTGTGCCCTTGTACTACCGAAGGTGCGATATGTTTTGCTATTTAGAGTTGGCTCAATAGTGATTTTTTTCATATTGAGTACTTTCTCTTTTTGGTATGTAGGAGCTTACACAACTACAGTCAATCTTATAGACTCCCGCAGACTGTAATGAGAAGCCGGATGCCATCTCTCTATGTATCTACTCATAACAAATAATATCAGCACGAAAATTAACAAAAATTAAAAGAGCTATCTATGCTTTGAAAGTTTGAATGTCCTATAGTAAGCGCTGGCAGACTCAATTTTTCTTTCACTCGTTTACGCGTTCCGGACGATAGACTAAACATTTTTCAACGCTACTATTGAGATTCACAGTTCCACACTGAAGATAAGACAGGAGATGAATAATCTTTATTGTACACCAGAGCACATGACACAAAAATTTGCAAAGATACACGATACAATTGGCGGCCTTATAGTTAAAATCAATTTCTTCCAGACAAGCCTATGAAGGAAAGTTGCTGAAGGAAAAGCGAAACGGGTAGTCGGTGCAAATATGAATATTAATAATAAACCATTACATATATAGTTATAATAAACTAAAAATCTACTCGAGGAGGAAATAAACAATATTGGGGTAGTATAACTACTATATGGTACTCTGTTGAAACCACTTTCCATTGCCTGTTCCTTGTTTGTATTGGCAGCCTCGAAACGCATGATAGACGAATTAGTTGCCAACCTCCAATAGGAAATGGCACATAAAGAAGAAGATAACTAAGATAATGGAAGAAATAATTAAAAAAATAAAAGATACTCGAACGGCTATAAGTATTTATTATATATACAACACGATGTGTTATCACAATATATATAATAATACACTAATAATAACTGATGGGCTATTATACTTGTAGCGACAGATGAAACTCCGTTACCTTGCTGTTTGACGTCATAGCTGCCGAGTACAAATACGATGCGATTTTGAAATCATTAGCAATAATGAAAGAAAATATTTTTTTCATTATGGTAAACAGTAATATCAATTATTCAGAAGTAACAGAAGTAACTTTTTTTGTAATAAGTCGTGATTTTCAACCTCCAAATGTCCGCACAGTCTCCTGTAGATAATCTGCCTTTGGCTATTGGCGATACCAATGCCGATATCAATGTCGATATCAATCATATTTTGAAATGGTGTAGGTCTCATGGCTCTTGATATACCAATCCGCGGTGGGCACGCGTGGTAATTAAGCCCATACTCTCTCTCTCTCTGAGAGGTCTATGCCCTGCAGTGTGACGTACATACGTCACATATTTTATGTAACCTACATAGGTTACATAAAATATATGTAATCACGAAATCTCATTTCAATCGAGAATTGGCTCTGATTGCTATAATAAGCGGTGGTAGCCTAGTGGGTAGAACATTGGACTCGGAAGCGAGAGATCCAGGTTCGATTCCCAGTGCGGGCATATACCTATGACTTTGTTTTCTAAGTTATGTACATTTGTGAAGTTATAGGAGCAATACCACTCGCTAACTGTGAAGGAAAACATCGTGAGGTGAGGACACCTCAGTGTCTGAGCTATTCACACGGTGGGCGCGCGTGGTGATTAAGCCCATACTCTCTCCCTGAGAGAAGGCCTGTGCCCCACAGAGGGACGTATATGCCAGAGGGCTGCTTATGCTATAATCAAACTGCTGAGCTGAGCACAGCAATAGAAGCCAGTATAAGAAATTGGTGCATAATCTAGCTATGATTAAGATTGTGTTAAAACAGTAAATTTTCTGGAAATACAATTATTCGTTATTCTTATCCAAGAATAGGTCCAACAGTCTCAATCTTCTCATTTATCGAAGTTAATTGATTAACGAGGATTTCATTAATTTCAAAGTGTTAAGTAATAACGTTTTACTGGTCAACGCGGCTGCATAGGCGTCTGAGTCGTTTGTTAACATCCAGTCACCCCACGCGTCCGTCCCCCGATATTTGCAATAGAGGGACAGATGTTTAGTTCATGCTTTGGCTGACAATATCATAAATCATGTCCGCCCTTCAGTCTTGGACCTCTTCGCATCTGACGTCGATCGATAAGTAATTTATATGCGTGCTCGAAAACGTAGTAAAAGTTCAGTCTCAATAAGGGATTTTTCACCTCGTGTTCTTCAAATAAACTATTTGCATTTAGGAGAATTTGGCTAAATATGTGGAATGTAACAGAATGGTTCTGAAACGTTTCGATTAGGCACTCTGCAGAGTAATTAAATTATTAATGAATTTAATTAAATCGGTTTGCATAAACGAAATCTCTGGTTCAGTAGATAGGTTATCTTATGTCTGGTTCAGTAGATAGGTTATATTATACAGTAGGTATAGAGAGTTAAGAAAATTGAAATTCTGCAAAATATTTTATAAATCTCAAATACTCAAGAAAATATGTTCCTAAAAAGTGAAAGAGAGACGAGGGTTACTACTAGGTACCTAACCGACCTATTCATATTCGTTACAATATTAGTAATTTTTATTCGTTTGTTATTTATTAGTAATTTGAGGAACAGTAGTAATGCTAATAATATATGAAATTAAGTCCGTGCTGTACGATTTCGATCTAAAATAATCCTTAAATACTTAAGGAGAAAGAGACTAACATACAAGTGCAAAAAAGCCCGCCCCCGTGACGGCTCGTTCGGCCGCCCGTCGTCGGCGGCATAGCTTGGGGCTTGTTTTTGCGCCAGTATTGTAGTCTCTAATCACAAACGTGTTTAAGGCTGGGTTCTCTGACATTACCCGTAAATTAGGTGTTTTGTAATAAAACTACAAAACACTTTACTCTGTAATTGTCAGTATTTAAAATATGAAAAAAAAAACTTTTCAATGTCCTATCTAGAGCCGTGGTTCACAATTTTTTGATTTTATTAAACTTTGCAGCATCAAAAAAACGCGAACGTGAGTCTAAATTATCACTAGTTGTGGTTTTATTTGAGCTGTGCTGAGTTTTGGACAATAAAAAATATACATATAAATATAAATTTATTTGTCGAATTTCAGAAATGCCTACTTTTACCACCACTATTCGCTCGCGCGAATAGTCCAAAACCTAGCCTTAAGATTTATTTTACTACATATGTATCGTTGTGCATGCACTTCGCCGGCCCGTGTGAATGGCCCTTAACTCTTGACACAATACTATATTATGACGAACATTCTAAGTTTCGACAACGTATATTACTGGGCTTGATATTATTCAGTATCAATTACACTGGAAAATATCGAATATAACATTTTAGAAGTCATGGCTCAATCAAGCCCTTGGCCGGTGAGAGTGGCTCGCGTGCACACATGCTACTTACGAGTCTATTTGCGATAATCAAAAGAAAGTCATAGAGACGGATGGCTGCTGCATGGTGAAGCCGATGTACCCTCTGGTAGATGTAGGCGGCTTATTTGTAATGGGTATAAATAATTTCAAAACGCCGTAGGCATGAGTTGAAATCAGTGAATGGCCGTTTTTATATTGGACGATAACCGAAACTGCATATCGTTGGACTACGGATTCATACTACGTTGGCACATCGGCCGGCCTTAGTGAATGTGTATGAAATGTGTCGTTATCATCCAATGGGAAAGCGTCGTAGAAGTAATAAAAATTATTGTGAGTTCGGAAAGTAACGTATAATCGAATAATAAATTATAATTAAAAGAAAAATAACCATTTATTTATTCTTTCATCTTCTTATTATGGTGCCTTTCCGACTAGCGAAGATCGGTATAATTTTATCATCATCATCAGCCATTTGACGCTCACTGCAGGACATAGGCCTCCTTCGTGGTTTTTATAACCATGAGGGGTTTTGCCATAATCGCCACGCTTGGCAGGCCGGCGATCGCAGTATGCGGTTGGAATCTCAGGAAGACGCTGCTGCCCGTCTCCTGGTAATTGATTTCCTTAGTCGCCTTCTACGACATCCACGGAAAGAAACGGAGTGACGCTATTCTTTATCCGGCGCCACACGGATAATTTTATACCGATCGTTAAATATATTTATTGTACGATTGATAATATCTGCAATTTCTTTGATTTATTTGTATATATTTATTACTCAGTGTCACAGAGTATAGACTATCAGTATGGTTATGTAGAATATTGAAGAACATAATTTTAACATGTTTACAGTCAATGTAAAAAAAACAATTAGTTTCGCACGGCTCCGTGAATATGGTGTAGAAAACTACAAAACTTCAATTCGAATTTTCATGTACAAACAAAAACGCTGTAGGCCATGACTAATGCCAAATTCACAAAATGTCCAAAATTACCGAGGCTGCACGCATTTACACACATATCGTAATCGTGTTTGTCACGCATATTGCCACCATAGCCGTCGACAAGTCCACCCTTCATATAATAAATTGTATATTTTTATTCGGCACATCAATAATAGTTTGGAAATTGGCAAATCTTTTGACATAATATGAAGCAGTTTATCGGCCATCTGTCGCTTAAGTTGTAAATAAAATTATCATAAAATCTCATGTCAGGCGGTCGACAACCTACTAGGTGTGTACAATCGGTCTTTCATAACATTCATTAGCAAGCAGACCAAGACGTATAATTGCACAAGGGGACTGTTCCGTTGACAGAGGAGTCCTTTTGTAAAAAATCTCCTAATCTAAATATTTGATACTTTAGCTGTTTGCGAGCTTATAAGTTTTTTGCGATTAGATTTTTGCAAAAATCCTTTTCTTATCTGATATCCAAATAGCACATGCTTTGTAAGCTTATGTAAGCTTACCTTAGTTTAAAACAACCTTGTAGCAAATGTGTAAGCCTGCTGCACATTTGTTGCAGCTTACATGTAGGTACCTGGGAACTATGTACTTGCGAAACCAAGTAACTGAAAAATTCGAAAAAGCCGTTTCAATCCTTATCTTCTCTTTGAGAGAAGGTCTATGCCCTACAGTGGGACGTATAGGGCGTCCCGCGGCTATAGCTATGCCACATGGAGGGAAAGTACCTTGAATATTGTAGATGGAACATTTTGCTGAAAGAAGACATTATTTTAATTCAGAAAACAATTTAAACTGAATTGGCTACATAAAAAAAAGTGTTTTTGGTGCTGATATCATTTGAGTGCGTTTTCTAGATCCTATTTTGTTTAGAACATAATATTATGCTTTGACAAAACCGCTCTCATGTGTTTCTGAAAATTCTGATCCCGGATAGATAGAGAGATAGAACACTTTATTGTATATAAAAAAGGAAATTACGCAGAATTGACTTCGTTTCTTAGATGCTATTTTGTTCAGAACCTGATGCTTTGGCAAAAGCGCTCTCAAGTTTGATCTTCTCTGTGAGAGCTCTTTATTAAAGGCTTTCAGGGAGTAATACGAGTACTAGCGCCACCGAGGAAAAAAAAATCATATCTTTGTGTACATATTATCGAATTTGCAAACCATGTCTGTACAATCTCTCCATCTTGTAGTGATTTTTAGGACCCATGGCCGTGAAGCTAAGGCCAAAAACCTAGTACTAGATAGCATTAACGTCAAAAACGGCCGTTTTTGACATAAACGCAATCTAGTCCCAGGTTCGTGATCCTAGGCTGACAAAGTCGCGTGGGGACCCACGTATAAAAATCACTGTTAACATTATTGAGAGATTGTACAGACATTGCAAATACGGGCTGCAAATAAAAGAAGATATGATTTTTTTTTCATTGATGTCGCTAGTTAACCCACAGCGGACCTGAGATTTTGTCATGAATAAATTACCATCTCTACAACTAAGTACTAAAGTTAATAAGCTCAGTTGGGAGAGCGTTGGCGCGGTTAGCCAGAGGTCGCGGGTTCTAGTCCCGGCATGGGTGGATATTTTAGCCTCTAAATAGGTTTTTTAAATTGTCCTCAGCACGGGTTAGTGCAACAAAAAAGAATATAGTTAAGTACTAAACTTTACTCTTGTAGCTGCAAGACATTCTTCCTATGTAACTGAGCCTTTAGGCGAGTAACCATAGAATGACCAAATAAAGAGCATGAAAGCGGTGTGTAACTGAATTATAGGAATGAATTGGTTGCGACGATAGATACCCTCGATACACATAAATCAATTGGTCGCAGTACCTCGGCGTTTCAATGTGTCTACAGTCAGTGAATGCTGAATTTAGACCATGACACTATCGCTGTTGGTATAAGTGCTAGTATCGAACAAATAGGGGTTGAAATAAAAATAAAAGCACGATTCCCTTAAAACCAATCTAAAACTCTGTTTATTTAATCTGTGGCTACATCTTTTCCCTGTAAATCCCCACCACAGACTATTTTAATCGCCGTTTTTACAATGGAATTTATAAAGGAGTTTTTATAAAATAAGGCCGCGAGTCTTTGGGTGTCGGCAACTGTACCGACTCGGTACTACCGAGTAGTAAAGTGTTGTTTGTGCGATGCCTCGGATTACAATACACTGCCATATGGCACTCAAGTTGTCGCGCGTCTGCGACAGCGGTGAAGTAGGGCCTCGATTCTCTTAGCACATTATGTGATTTGATTATAGTACCAAATGACTGATTTATGGTCGGGTCACTCAACATATTTTTTTTATCGCATTGACATCTTAACAGTTTTGCAGGTGTGCGCGTGCAGGCTCAAGGATGAAATTAACTCATTCATGCAATTGTTATGGTTCTACAATGCTTTATCATAATCTAGGCACAGTATGTAGAGACTTGAGCGCATCACACTCTCGCACTATAAAGTCAAGTAAAGTAAAATCGTACGTGAAATCGTACGCCGTGCCATACCGCGCTATGCAGGGTGTAAGAAAATCCCCGTATGTATAATAAAATGGGAGGTTTAACTCGTCATTACAGATTACTTTACTGCCAATTGTACTGTGCTATATTAATGTTCAAGTCTAACGTAATTACTGGTGTACATGCAATAAATAATATTTTATCTATCTATCTAACTTTAACTACGGGGAGGACTTAGAATTTCCTACCAAAATATCAGCTGTTCCATACATTTTTATGCCGCAGGTAGTAAAAGTTGTTCACACTAACGAGTACTGTATTTTGTTACTCCATGTATACCTGGTACTGGTGCCGATCGTGGTTGTGAAAAAAAAAATACAGCGCTCAAAAAAAAAAATACTCTAAGGCGATTTAGAACAAGATGATCTGATTCTATCAATTGGTGCTAAAATTAGCTGAGGAGAAAATATTGGAAGAGGGCTTCAACCGCGGGCTATAAATTTTCATGAAGGTTGCCATTTGACGACCAAAGAATTAATTGTTATGGTGAGCCTCCGCGGGAGCAGTGTACCCAGTTCTCGCCCGAGGGCCCCTGTCATATCCGAAATTGGATTTATGGCATTGGAATTGTGTGCTAACATTTTGGACATTTATAGTTAAACCGTTTAATGGAATGATTTGTGATCGATGTGAAACATGTGTATCGGTTAGGAATATCACGTTTCGGTAAAAGTAACAATTGTAATAGTCGCAAGACTTCTAAATTAGTTTATGATTGGGGTACCTTCCCGTGATGACTTTGTTTTCTAAGGCCCAATTTTTCAATAGTCAGATAAAACTTAATTAGAGAATTAATTGCATGCTATCACTGTCTAAGTGATACGACAAGACAGTGACAACATCAGTTTTATTTTCCAGTTAAGTTTTATCTGACTATTGAAAAATCCGGTCTAACTTAAGTAGATTTGTGAAGTTATAGTAGCAATGCCACTCGCTAACGGTGAAGGAAAAACATCGTGAGGAAACCCGTGTCTGAGGTATTTACATACCTTAGCGCGTGCTATGTACAATGGCCAACTATGAGGCTAAGTGCGGAAATCTCAGGTTTAACTAGAACTGGGGTACCTTCCAAACGGTTACAAATGGCTGATCGTGTGGCTCTTGACACGGCATAAATAAAGGTTTTTAAAAATCGATTTTGGGCTTCGGAAATATTATACAGGGCCTAACAAAACTGCCAGGTTACCTCGTTGGTGTAGCGGTTAACACGCTGGAGTACCAAAACAGAGACTGCGGGCTCGATTCCCGATGGAGGCTGTCGTACTTAATTTGTAACAAATGGCCGCAGTCTGGGTGTATTTAACAGCACGGTATCCTATTTCGGGACCAGGACAAGTGATTGTAGTGTGTGTAACTTAATTTATTATAAAATTACTGCATACTAATATCCGAAAATGGGTGGTTCAAATCGTTAAACAAATCGTCCCCGAGAGGTAGACACACTGCCGCTTGCCACGATCCTGACAGATCACTTTCGCTTCATCAACATTCATTCACGGAATTATTATCAGCAATTATCAAAATAACCTACAGACAGCTGATATTTATTTTGCCACTTTGAAGTTTTCCATCTTCATCACCATCAGGCTGCCGGTACCCACTGCTGTGTATAGGCCTTTTCCTCCAAATGCCATCCTCAGGGTTCCGTACCATCCGCATCCATGGACCCTCCCCCGACTCAGCGACATCGCCCGACCATCTTGCTGCTGGTCTGTCCAGCGACGTCCGTCCTGCCCCTACATTACGCGCACGAAATCTTGAACGATTCCAATCATCTAACTGTCAAACTCCATAGTAATTGCTATCGCAAACAACATGATTCTGACAGGATTTGGTGCGCATAATTAGGCCCCTGTTTTCGGACGCGATTCTGTAGTTTTCCACACTAAAAGTTTATCGTAATTACAAGTGGAATCTCGCAGTTTCGGATGTATATGGGTTTTGTTACACCTCGCATAGGGAAATGAAAGTTAATTTTATTCTCAAACAATAAAATAGTTAAAACGAAACACAATACAAATAAAACAAAAATTAATGCAATACAAAATGCATCCGCAGGTTTCGTCAGAGTTAAAATAATTACAAAAATATAATATAAATCTTGATTGAATACTGTTTATTCAAACTCGACGTTCTCAAAACAATAATTTCAATACTTCTTTTGTTTGCACCGTCGCGCAGACCTAACACGCGTGAAATGGATTGTAACCTGAGAAGGTGCGTTTTTTTTATGAGATTTTGTTTCAGAAAACGTTACAGTATACTGCATGAATTTTTAGTGGTTTTAAAGCCGTGCCATAATGCGCAAAAAAAAAAATCACTTCTACATACAAATGGTGTCAATGGGCGATAGATATTTGCATGGAGAAGCGATTTTTTTTTCGCTCATTTTGGCATGAAATTTAAGAGTTTAGTTCAGAATCATCAATGTAACAAAATGCCTTCGGTTTTAAAACCACTAAAAATTCAGCGTGTACCTTTTAAAAAAAAAAAATAACGTCCAACTGTGAAGCAGTTTGTTGGCGTTCGATTTTCTACAGTTTTGGTTGGTATCATTATGGATACGTAAATGCATCTGACAGAATGCGTGGGCGCTGAATACCTGAATGCCAAGCGATGACCAACTACAGCCGCAGCTACGAAAGTTTAGGTAGAGCCTGGACTTAGATAATTAATTATTGATTTCAGGAATTATGTAATTACAGAGATAAGTAAATTAAGTAATTATAGAGATTATTTAAAGTTATCCTACGAGTTGAAAAAATATAATCAGTAATTACTTGTATTTTAGTTGTATTTAGCTTGTATCATCAGGGCCCGACTTATTAGGAAAACCTTATCTTGAGCAGATACAGTGACAGCATGAAAATGGAATCATTTAAGATTAATTTTATCTGCTGATAAAGACAAAGACATGACATGACAAAGCTTAGGCGAACAAGATATTGGTGACTCTATCCTTGCAACTAAAGATAAGAACTGTGGCGAGCACATGTCAACTCTGCGCGCGCACTACAAACTCCGATATTCCTGCATCGCGCAAGCAAAATGTTTCACATGACATACCATAAATATAACGTCCGACGAACATCAGTCGGACTGGCCGTCCCCAGGCATACGATCTGCCTGGCGGGAAATTCCCCTTTATAGTGGAAGAGCACGATCACCCGCTCTTCCCTATAGTGGTGACCCTCGACAGAACAATGTCAACCTTCCTTCGCTCTCGCAGCACCCCACATACAATCAGTCTCAAAGCAAGGCCAGCATCCTCTTCCCTCTCACCTCATCAGTTCCACTACAGTCAACGCACCGACTACTGGTACTGATGGTGATCTCCCCCAACCCCTCGGCACGGCAGCCACACAGCAACAGCGCACGTTGCCAGTGGTACAGCAGCCTTCACTGGTTCCTACCACATGCGCGGTCCCCATAGTACTGTCGCCGGTGAAGTGACTGTTAGCCGCCGAACACCCTCAACCGCTAGTCGACTCACTGACTCAGCGCCTCCTGGCACTTGCAGGCTTTAGAGCACAGACTTCGATTCCTATCAGACCTAGCTATGCGTAGCTACGGTCTTGAAGGGGAGTGATGTGGCGAGCACATGTCAACTCTGCGCGCGCACTACAAACTCCGATATTCCTGCATCGCGCAAGCAAAATGTTTCACATGACATACCATAAATATAACGTCCGACGAACATCAGTCGGACCGGCCGTCCCCAGGCATACGATCTGCCTGGCGGGAAATTTCCCTTTATAGAGGAAGAGTACGATCACCCGCTCTTCCCTATAAGAACCTTGCAACTAAAGTTGGTCTGCGTCTATTGCATAAATAAACTGATAGTGAACTGGGAGGTAAAAGCAATTAGCTTAAATCTTTCAAACTTTACAAAACCAACTACAGGTTTCCTTACCAAGTTAAACGATCTATTCTGCTTGCATATGAAATATAAAAGGTCCGGCCCGAAACTGAATGGAATTTTGCAAAACAAACACGAGTTTTCTAAAACAATCAGCCGATTTCCGAGACCGGTCGAGACGCCGACGAACTTCTTGCTTGTTTTTGGGATACGTGCGGATCCAGACAGAACAGTTACGAAAAGACGCACCTTGCAGTTACATCCACATTTTTCACTCATGAACCATCACGTCGACACGAGCGAAAAGCAATAAGAGGGTCACGAAAAACTGCCGATAACGCGCCATGCTGATTACAATATCATGCAGGTTTATTTACCTTTGCGATCACGTGGTGGGCCGGCTTCTTGCGAGGCTACTGCTGCTGCAGAGAACATCCACGGGGAGTCACTAGCGGAAGCACGAGTGTTCCTGTGGGTGGGTAGTGGCCCAACTGTTGTTCGAGTTTGGCAATGTTTTCTTTTATCTTTCGGCGGTGGGGCGGTGCGCGAGTGGCGCGACCGTGCGGCGCGGACGATTCGGGTGGACTGTTGGTGGAAACACGGCTGCGTCCACGTTGCTCGTGTTGCTCCTTCGACGTTTTTAGCGTGACAAACACACGTGAAATTGCTTTTCATTCCGTAGAAACTAGAGGCGCTCTACAGATGTCGACTGGACTTTCAATGAGATTAGGTGTCTCGAAGATACGATTGAAATTGTCTGTGCAAACACCTGAGGCTAAGTCTTCCGAGAAGGCATTTGGCTTTATTTGCATTTTATAAATGCTTGGAAGTTAATTGACCGTGTCTTACATACCTAATTATAGAGGTGTATATATGTGCCTACTCTACATGTCTCTACCCGTGGGTGGGTGGGCTAAGTAATATCGATACAGTCGTCCTTGCTAATGACTATCCCACAGCGATGCTCTTATGGCGCTGGGCATAAGTGCGAGTATTATGGGGACACTTAAAAAGAATAATATTTCAGGTTCAGAGTCAGGGAACAGTAAAGTGTAAACTGGGAGTTGTGTTATAAATTGTGTATTGATTGTGTTAAGAAAATTCATGTATTTTTATTATGTATGGTGTGATATAAAGAAATAATGAAATAAATAAATAAAAAAACTAATGTAACTACGATTAAGAACATAGAACAACAATTCCGAATTAACTGAATTCCGGAAGATAAATTGTAGTAAGCGAAACCGGAATTAAGTTAATAGTTCTAATCTAATCTAAGTTTGTAGGTATAGTTTATAGGTATAGTAGATGTGAGACCATGTTGCTGACTATGGGCCTCATAAGAAGGCTCAAGGTCGCCCAACGAGTAATGTTAGGAGTTTCGCTGCGTGATTGAATCGGGAATGAGGAGATCCGCAGAAGAACCCGTGTTACCGATATAGCTCGAGGAATTGCTCAGTTGAAGTGGCAGTGGGCGGGGCACTTAGCTCGAAGAACTGATGGCCGTTGCAGCGAAAAAGTTCTGACCTGGCGACCGCGGACCGGACGACGTAGTGTGGAAAGGCCCCCCACCAGATGGTCTGACGACCTGGTTACGGTGGCGGGGAGTCGCTGGATGCGGGCGGCACAAGACCGGGAAGCTTGGAAAGCCATGAGGGAGGCCTATGTCCTGCAGTGGGCGTCAAATGACTGATGACGATGATGATGAGGTATAGTTTATTCTACCAGTCTAAGCTTTGCCTTATGCTTGAAATGGGTCAGTTAGGAAAAGTAAAGAATCAGAATAAATGGGTAACAAACGGAATTTGTTTTCTCAGGTACACCCGTCAGCATAGTGTAATACGCGCATTCTACCAGTTTAGTTACCGGGCGACTGTTCAACAAAAATGTAAGCGAGTACCTAAAGTTTATAATTTATAAGTACAGTCGACAGCAGACCAACCATTACATTTTGGTTGCACTTGCCGTAACGTAACCGAATAGAGTGCACGCGTGTAAAGGTCGATGCGCTGTCAACTGTACCGACAGCACAACTGTAACTTGTAATAATATTGGAAAGTAAATAATTCGTAAGT
Organism: Yponomeuta evonymella; assembly: GCA_963969515.1. Classification (NCBI taxonomy): domain Eukaryota; kingdom Metazoa; phylum Arthropoda; class Insecta; order Lepidoptera; family Yponomeutidae; genus Yponomeuta; species Yponomeuta evonymella. The sequence goes on from OZ018349.1 coordinate 15,756,224, forward strand.
GAAGACTTTTTTTTGGTAAAAAAGTTTTACTTAGTATTTATATTTTTAACCGACTTCATAAAACGAGGAGGTTTTCAATTCGTCGGAATCTTTTTTAGGGTTCCGTAGTCGACAAGGAACCCTTATAGTTTCGCCATGTCCGTCCGTCTGTCTGTCTGACCGTCTGTCTGCGCCTAGCTCAGAGACGATTAGTACAAGAAAGCTGAAAGGAGAATGATCAATTTACTATAGGAGTTAGTCTATTTTTGCGCCTTATTGCGCATTGATGAAACCAACGGTAAACTATAAGAAATTAGCTCTGGATTATGCAGGAAAAATATTATGAAAATATTAGATGGAAGTTTCGAGAAATCTTAATTTTGAGCCCGTGTTTTGAGGTCATAACAACTTTGGTGGTTTGGTGTTATTTTGGGTTGGCATTGGCACCTAGTCAGTTTGAATTATAAACATAGGTCATTATTTGGTAGGTATGGTTAGTTAGTGCTAAGTCCCTAATAATTCTGAATAAAATACAAAATATATATGCCTATATCGCTGCAAAAAGTCGCAGTGTTTTAAGGAGCCTAATGGGGGACAAAGAGATAATTTGTGATAAATAAGCACAAATAGTCTTAGGTCCTGCGCACAATTGAGACAAGACTATCCTAAGCCCACAATGGCGGTTTATTTTAGTTATTTATTCCACATATTGTTCATCATCTTCATCATTTCAGTCACTGGACGTCCACTGCTGGACAAAAGCCTCCCCCAACGATTTCCAGAAGGGCCTGTTGGATTGTTCATACACATGGTCATTTTAACAATAAATTACACTAATTAAACAGTATAAAATCCACTGGAATCAATTTGCAAAAATAAAAGCGTAATAAAACCGCTCGTCTGAATTCCCGTCAAAAACTCCCCGTTTGCAGTTTGCACTTTCGCATTTTATGTATATAACACGATTTGCGATTTTTGCAATAATGTAATCTAATCTGTGTTTGTACAGATATTTTTTAATTATTACTTTTAAACCCCTGATTCTTTTCATTTATCAAATAGAACTATGAAATCATTTTTCAAAAGAAACAAATGACATAGTAAAAGCTTTAAAAAAAATTTTGTGTATCCCGCCTGCACCTAAATTAGGATTAAATTTTTTTTTCTCGTCTACACCATAGTGTGGGATAGCATTGGATTGGTTGCTTAAAAATATTGTTAGACAGTTGAACATTTCACAGACGATGTATATATTACCGCTATAACAACAAATAATACTAAAAATAGAAAAAAATATATTTAAGGGGGCTCTCATACAACAAACGTGATTTTTTGCCGTTTTTTGCTCGATATTAATAAAGGCAACAGCTAGACGCTTGAAATATTCAAATTTTGTATAGATAATTGTACGGAACCCTTCATGCGCGGGTCCGACTCGCATTTGGACGGTTTTTTATATTTCCATTGACTGTCGACTGTACTTAAAAATTGGTGAGGTATGTTGAAGGTTCATAATTCATAATTCATAATTCAATTTATTGATTTGTGAGACACAAGTACATCAGGTGTAATGGTTGAAAAAATATAGCTTCTTTTGTGCTCTACCTAAATAGGCATACAAATCTTATGTCACAAGTAAAACTTTTTAAATAATTTTATAAAAATACAATTAAATACAGAATGTCAAAAATTAAAAGATTAAGTTAATATTAAAAAAAAAAAAACAATTTAAATAAATACAAAATTAATGTCAATGATAAAAATATACATGTCAGCGTGTCAATAATTACAAACTAAATTAATAAATAATATCTGATCTAAATTACAATTTATCTTCAAAGAACTCTTTCATGTCATAATAGCATTTATTAGTCAGCATGTCATATAATTTTCTTTTAAATTGAATAGTATTTAGCGATTTTAGATTATCTGGCAACTTGTTATATATTTTTGGTCCCATGACCACAATGCTTTTTTGTTTGAAGGCTGTTTTACAGGATTCAATTTTTAGTTTATGTGGATGCCGTATTGTTCTAGAGCTATTTTCATGCGCCTTTGGAAATAGCGACTCGTTTGTTTTGACAAAGACAGCAACTTCATATACATATAGACAGGTAAGTGTAAGAATTTTCAGTGCCTTAAAATATGGCTTACAGGTTTCAGTAGATTTTAACTGACACATCGCTCTCAGACATCTTTTTTGGGCTTTAAATATTGTAGTTATTTCAGTGCAATTGCCCCAAAATACAATTCCAAACCGCAATGTTGACATTACATACCCGTGGAAAGCTGACAGTACGGCGTCTCTACTAACAATTTTTGATAGCTTGTATAAGGCGTAGGCAGATTTACTAAGCTTATTGCACGTTACCTCGGCTTGGTATTTCCAGCTTAAGTTATGATCTATCGTCAAACCTAAAAACTTGGTGACATGTTCTTGCTGGATTGCTACATTGTTGTATACCAAGTTTACAGGAGGTGGATTGGTTTTTTGTGTAAAGTGCATAATTTTAGTTTTGCTTAAGTTAGCCTTTAAACAGTTTGATTCTAGCCATGACATTATTTCTTGGAGAGTTTTATTTATTTCGTGTTCGTAATTTTTATTTTCTGATTTTTTTATGACCGCTGTGCTATCGTCAGCAAAGAGGGTCATAGGGTAGCTTACATTCAGCGGCAAATCGTTAATGTAGAGCAAAAAAATCAAGGTGGACGGAGATGGGATAGATATCCCTATTGTACAGTCGACATCACATCAACCTTTACATCCGTGCACTCTACTCAATTACGGGCGACTTTGCAACTAAAATGTAAAGTTTCACATGCTGTCGACTGTACGATACTATGACACCTCAATGTAACTACGATACACTGTTCACGGTTGTCACTTGACCAAAGTGCATAAAAAAAACAACTCAACCAGTTGGCCAAAGTCAAGAATCCTTGGCCAAAGTGCATTCAAAAAAAAACTCAACAGTGGCATGTCAGCAAATTGTTAGTGGACGAGAAACCGGGGGTTCATTGTGATAACGTTATGTTCTTTCGGCGAGGGATTAGAAAAAGTAACAGTTATCTGCAGCAGTAATATTCGCCCATTCTTACTATGCGAATATAACGAAGTTTTCGAATATTTACAATTTTATGGAGAAAAGCAAATTGTTTTTATTCTTAGGTCACAATTTTGTAGTTTTCGGTGCCTCGTTAAACATAGTAACCTTTACTTCGTTAAAATAAAAATCAAAATTTAAAATTCAACTGTCACTTTTTAATTTTCGAATAATACCATTGTGGCTAGCAGTACTAAGAAAAACCTTTCCACTCCGATGACACCTAGACTCTTCTGAATTTGTAAACATGCCTTATCAAATATTCGACTTGAATTTGACAAAAAAGGGTCAGAAAATAAGTAATAGACAACTATGTCGGAGGTACTCTTTAATTTGGTCCATACCGACTGTTTCCAAAAACACATATTTATACAATATTCGAAAAAAATGTGTACTAAACGAATATTCGAAGTCCAAGCCCTACTCTTGACGTCATAGCCCACAGGCTAGAATTTGATGGAAACGCGCAATTCCTGAAACACACTTTAAATGCCTCGTTGGTGGAAGTTATTGATTGTTTATCTGTTTGATAAACTTTTATTACGCTATAGAACTGTTGATATATTTTGTGATATTTCGGAGTTGTCTCATAATAAAAGTTGTTCGTAGGTATTATGACCGCAGTTTCGGGTCAATTCGTGTGATAAATAAAAAAACTTTATGTTTAAGTGGTCAAATTATCGATGCTAAGGAAGCTGAAAGGTTTTCTATGCTTATCTATTCTTTACGCCAGGTCCTGTGTACAGCCTGTCGCAAAAAGTACGGTCAAACAAAGGGCCTCACGGTGAGGGTTATCTAAATATATAAAATGAGTGTTGTCTGGAAGAGATCACTTCTAGTGATAAGGCGCCGTCTTTACTTTTAGATGAAGAAATATCTGTTAATTTCCTTTTAATTTTTTCCGGGAAAATCCACTTTGAGGCCAAGTGACGACATAAAATTGTGTACACAACACGGACCGTAAAATAGAAAGCCCTCTATCGCATATTTTTAACCCTCGCCTGCGGCTCGGGTCTTAAACTTCTGCGATGCGGCCTTTCTATATTTTACGGTCGTAGTTATGTAATGTACTATTTTTATCATAACAGTGATAAAAGTAGGTAATTGAGGTAAAGTCCTCGTTTTTTTTCTAAGTCAGCTGAATAGTAATCATCATAGCCGATGCGGAAACATTGATTGCCGCAGCTATTACTTTTCAGCTGAAAAAAACGACACGTCAGTGTTTGCATTTCTTAATCTCGATAAAAAATTTAAAGACATTTTGGAAAGAAAGAACATATCTACTTGAGTGCGCAATTTACGCCCAATTAATACACTTCCTTGATTTGTTAGGAACTCACTCCGAAAAATCATAAAGCTATTTATCACCACGGAATCCTACATAAAATTGGATTTGAACGATAGGAAGTCATAGTTTTGTAGGGTGCCGTACCCGAAGGGTGCCAAACGGGACCCTATTACTAAGACTTCACTGTCCGTCTGTCTGTCACCAGGGCGTATCTCATGAACCGTGGTAGCTAGGCATTTGAAATTTTCACAGACTATGTATTTCTGTTAACGCTATAACAACAAAATAAAAAGAAAATAAAATAAATATTTAAGGGGGGCACCGATACAACAAAAGTAACTTTTTGCCGTTTTTGCTCGATTTTAATAACGACAACAGGTACCTAGATGCTTGAAATATTCACAGAATATTGAGTTATACATTCGCTTCATAAATAAGTAACTAAATTAAAATAATCAACAACAAAGTTGATTTTTTGCCTTTTTTTTCTTGATCTTTGTGTCGAATATTGTATAGATAATAATATTAATAATATTGAGTATATTAATATTAATATTTTTTTTTTAATAATGCGCGAGTCCGACACGCTCTTGGCCGTTTTTCTGTATTAAATGTCTAGTGAAACCAAACATGTAAACATTTCTTTTTTTTTTCAAAGGAGGAACGTACAGAGTATTCATTCGCCGCAGCACAGAGCCGCAGGTCTTAAATCTGTACGGTACGACCACAGAACAGAGAAAATAATGTTCTGTGGGTGCGATCAACATTTGAAATTTCTACTAGCTCGATTATGTAATTAAAATATCGTAATCTCAATAGATATAGAGATAATTCGTTATTTGTACTTTTAACTCAATCACATATTTCAAAATATCATAAATTCAACAACTTCTTTCTATATTTACATTTTTCACTCGCCCTTTAGTACCCGAAAGTTACGGCTCCGAAACGTGATTTTTTAAGGATCAATTTCGGATTAGAAAACGAAATATTTAGAGTAGATTTGAAAAAACTATGGCAAGTACGATTTTTTTAGAACGTCCTTGAAATTTTTAGCAAGGTTGAGAAAATTCCTAGAAATGTTTTCTGACGTATTGCGATATTTTTTTTTGCATTAGACAATACTCACTGGACGGGGTGTCAATGTTGTGGGCTGTGACAGAAAATATAACTATTTTATTGTTAACTGTAAAATTGCATACCGGGCGTCCCCCAGAGTGGTTCGGAATACCAGCTACATGCTCTGTGAGCAGGTACAGCTTGATATAAGTCCTTTTTGTTTTCCTTTGCCCGGCACATTAATAAAGTATAAAACTAAACTAAAAAGATTAAGTTAATGGATTATTTAAGTGGTACTTCATGTTAAGTTATGTAAAGGAAACAAATACCATTTCATATTGATTTAGGACAAAAATATCAATTCTGCACATCAGAACGATCCAGTAAAACATAACATAAACTCACGCTTGTATCCCGGAGAGGTAGGCAGAAATCAGGGGCTGCCATTTGCCACGATCCTGACAGATCTCATTCACTTCATCAACATTAATTAGTCGTTGCATGCACGCACGCAACGACTGCTCCGGGTACTTATTATCTTGCCTCTTATACATATTTCGACCAAATGGGAGATATATTAGCACAATCCAGTGAAATATTGAAAGTCGCGAAGTTCGTAAAGATGCAGAAAATCGACATAGCTTACTGCGAAAAATCGCGGAACACACACGGGGGTGATTTGAAAGGCCTCGGGGGTTCTCTATTTGCTGATCTCTCGCTTGATTGTTCTTTTAGGGACAGCTTCCATAATTATGTTTTTTTAATCGTTTTTCAAACTGATTATGTGCCGTTAGTTTCCTATTTGTTATGACTGAAACGTTTACTAATTTAATACTTCTGATATGTATGACCTAAAAACTTATTGCAAGTATTTAATTCAGATTGTTGTCTTACAATGTAAATCATCATCATCATTAGCCATTTGACGCCTAGTGCAAGACATCATAGGCCTCTCTCATAGTTTTCCAAATTTCCCGGTCTTGTGCCGCCCGCATCCAGCCACTCCGTGCCACCGTAATTAGGTCGTCAGACCACCTGGTGGGGACTGTTTACAGATACCTAATAAAATACCTAATTGTAATAAAATAATTTCTTACAAATACCAAATTAACAATAATTGTTTTATACAAATTATAATTTTAGTTCAGCATAAATTATCCTGCCATCTAGCATTGTTTTTTTGGAAGCATTAGTCTTGCTACTCAACGCTAGATGACATTGTTACTAACTCTATTCGTCGATAGATGGCGACAAATATTGAGTATCAAATTCTAGAGAAATATAATTTTTGTTGCAGGAAAGGATAATATATGATTTGATTTTTAGTAACTAAACTGAAAAAGAGCTCCAAACCTACAATGTATTTTTGAAAAAATGTAATTACAACATCGCGTGTTTGGTTAATGGAATGAAAAAATAATGGGAAAAAGAATAAAATCTATGTTTTTGGTTGATGCACAGTTTTCATTGATATTAATTAGGCTTTTTGAGTTGGATAATTTGCGTAAAGTACCATAAACTATACATACATTCTTGCAAGCATTTTACATGCATGGTCGTTGATAGATGACGCTAACGATATATGTAGAGTCAAAAAACTTTTGTGATATTATATTATGGAAAAAATTATCAACGGGCCTGATACTCAACGCCAAGAACTGTTAAAAAAATACAAATTTCAATTCATACAGTACGAGTAGATAATAACAGGCTCCTACATCTGTAGACAAGTATTTATAAAAAAAATGTTATGCTACTCAACGCTAGATGGCAAAATAATAACACCAACCTAAAATTGTAGATTGCGTCGAATGTAGTCTTTTGTAATATAAAAGTAGGTACGTACAAAAATAGACAAGAATTACAAACATAATGAACCATTATTTTTTTGGCGACACAATTGGTTGATAAGTCATTTATTTACAAACTAGTAGCCGTAAGAACGAAAATTCTCTCCGTTTTTTTCCGAGCAAATTTTAAACACTATCTAGGTAGCTACACTAATCATTATTGTAATAATATATTTACAAAGTTTTGTTCTAATTCTGCCCGTATTTTGGAAATTAAACCCGAACAACGTTTGCTTGGACATTTTAATGCTACAGAGCGCTCTTAACTATATTATAATTTGTTGGACATACTCTCCGTGCCTAACGGGACGTGACGTATCATCAAGTGAATTTATAGACGGAATTTATATTCAGATTTATGTTCGCAAACAGCTTGTCGGGTTATTGCATCGCATTAGTTGTTTCGTAGACAATGGTTGAATAAGAGAGAAACTACTTATGACTAGATAAGGAAAACTGATCAAATAATACTTAGATTATTCCAGTGAGTAAATACCAAGAAGTTTGGGTGGTGGTAGAACGCGTGGCTTACATGCGTGGGGTCGTAAGTTCGAAAGTTTTTTATATAGGTACCAATAACTTTGTTTTCGAAGTTACGTACATTTGGGAATTTGTAGTTGCAATACCACTGGCTAACTGTGAAGGAAGACATCGTGAGGAAACCCGAGTGTCTGAAGTGTTGAAGTACCTCAGCACTCGCAACGTACAATGGCCAAACTTTGAGGCTAAGTGAGGAAGTCTTAGGTTTAACTAACCAACTTACTATACTTGGTACGCAAACGCAGTACCAAGGACTTCAAAAAGACAGGCACTAAAATACTTTTGTTTAATTCCTTAGTTCGTAGCGTATTGGAATACGGTACTGTTATCTGGAACCCGCATTACGAGGTGCATTCTAATCGCATCGAATCGATCCAACGTGTATTTACAAAACACCTTGCATATTTGTCACCGGGGATAAGTCACAGGTCCGCATATACTGATAGACTCACCCACTTTAAAATAGTGCATCTTTGGAAGCGCAGAAGAATGAATGACCTTATTCTTTTGCATAAGATAATCAATGGCCAAGCGCTTTGCGAGGACCTACTAGAAAGTATATCTCTTCGAGTACCCAGGCCAAATTGTAGATTATTGAATAAGGACACTTTCTTTTTACCTCTCTGTAAAACCAATATGGGGAAAAATGCTCCCATATATAGAATGTTAAAAACATATAATGAATGTTGGAAGGAATATGATCTGGATATATTTTATGATAGACTGGGGTTTTTTAAATCTAAAATTTCTGGAATCAATCTTGGCTAGTTTTCAAGTTGTAATATTAATATCTATAAGTCTAATAATAGTCGTAGTAACAGTATTGTTGTTTATTAGAATAAGCCAATAGTGCGAACCTGTGAGTGCTGTGCGCACCTATAATTGGCACAAACGCCAGCCCTCTGTTAGTTACGTTTAGTTAACCTTTAATGTGTTTGTGCTGTTGGTGTGCCTTAATAAATAAAAATAAATAAAAAAAAAATCAGTCCTATTAATAAAAACACGATTCCTTAAATAACTCTTCAAAATCATTTTAAGTTGGTAACTCCCGATACGACAGACTATTGAGACTACATTTGAAGAGTGTTTTGGAGGAAACGGGTTATAAATAACACAGAATACAGGAGCGGTGGTAGCCTAGCGTGTAGAACATTGGACTCGGAAGCGAGAGACCCAGGTTCGATTTCCAGTGCGGGCATGTACCTATGACTTTGTTTTCTATGTTATGTACATTTGTGAAGTTATAGTAGCAATACCACTAGCTAACTGTGAAGGAAAACATCGTGAGGAAACCTGAGTGTCTGAGCTTTTCACATACCTCAGCGCTTAAAATCGCCAATCCACGGTGGGCGCGCGTGGCGAGTAAGCCCATACTCTCTATCTCTCTCTGAGAGTAGGCCTGTGCCCTACAGTGGGACGTATATAGGCTGCTTATCGTGATGACATTTGCACCCAATGACGCAATGATCTATTTTATGTCTCTCTGATGAGAGTAAAAAACAAACACAGTCTTAACACGTAAAATGTAGGTACCTACTGCTTATTCAATTCAAGAGTAAGAATATTTTCTGCTTTATTTTCTTGCTTTATTTTCCAAATAGCTCGTAACCTCGGTACAATAGGTAGTTCATTACATATTGTGCAAAGATTGCTCTAGCTTGAGGTCCCTTATAGCTACAGTCAGAGACCTGCACTGGTACAAACTGTAGGCATTACTGCGTGCGGCATAAGTACTGTTGTTGAGAAAACGGGATCTTCTAATGTAGGGCTGAGGTGAGGCGTATTTATTAACAGAACGTTCATCATCATCAACCCATTATGTCCCCACCGAGGGGCACGGGTCTCTTCCCTGAGGAAGGTATAGGCCATACTCCACCACGGGGGCCAAGTCCGGATTGGTGGAGGCTTGTAGACTAGTGGCTCGTCTACTGTCAGAAGTTGTCAAGCCGCCCTAAGGCCTCTGACTTGGCTTAACGACTGCCATCTATTGACGGCAGCCGGCACCAACAGCTTAACGTGCCTTGCGAAGCACGGAACCGCTCGGACAAATGCCACTAGCGTTAGGCATAGACGGCGACCCATCCATGCACTGAACGCGCCCTGTGTTGCTTAACCTTCGTGATCGTTTAAGATCACACTCAGGCAGCCGGGGCTACGAGCGATTCTTATCCGTTCGGAATAACAGAACGTTCATTTATCCGAAATATAAAATAACAGAACGTATCAGTTACCAGCATGCAGAACACTTGTTTTAAACATAACGTGTCGTTCCACTCTGTATTTTATTACTGATTCTAATCCATAAATACTATATAAACCTCTAACCTGTAACCTGTAAAGTCAAATGAGGCGGACTGATCCTACGTATTTATTAACAGTTTCTCGCTCTAACCCGCAGTTGAGTGAACTACCAGAAAGAGTTGGACCGAGTACCTGTTCCATTACGCTTGCATATTAGTGCCTAAAGTTGCCATTGCGTACTTAATATTTATAACATTCATCATACTACCCAAACCTAGACGCTATCCATATCCGTTGTGCGGGTTATTTTAAACGGTATTGGGAACGATTATTATCTGATAACGAGAACGGTAGCTAGTATTACTATGACAATCCATCTCTAGTGTAGGGTAGCGCTTCTGACAGTAGATACGTACAGGGGAATATCCTAAATTCCTCTTGGTAACAAGTCGTATTTGGGTAGAAAACAAAGCTTAATTGAAGCCTACCTTGGGAACATAAACGTTGTTTTCTTTCTACCTACGAAATGCTAAAACAAGATGGTATGATTCTATGAATATTAGCCGGTTTCTGGATGTGGAACTAGTTGAGTAAACTGCCATTTATTTTCCTTGTATTATTTAAGTCAGGTAAAAATATTCTTTCAATTCCCAAACTTGTTCCGTCCACCATCACTTGGTCAGAATAAAATGCTAATTAGTATTAAGCCCGCCTATTATAAGAATCCGAGCGCGAATACGAAATTTGTATAATCTGATAAAGATAAACTTTTTCGCAGTTCCGTGGCGAGAATGAAATGCGTCCAATAAAGCACAATTTTAAGGAGAAACGACAGTCGAAAGAGGCATTGTTAAGCGGTTTGTCAACCTCAACCTTTACATGCATACACATACAACCTATTAAAAAATCGCCAAACCTATTACGTTACTTTAAAGTAAAAGTAAAGTAAAGATTATTTATTTCGAAAAAGTTGATTGGCAGAATACAATGTCTGGGGGGCCCCTCACTAGGTAAATCCTGTATCCGGGCTGTCTGCGGGCTCCCGTTTGCGGGTTCCTAGTGGTAGGAAGTGCCACTGGGGCAGATAGGGTATTACTAAAAATAACTAAGCTAAGATAAAAGCTAAAGCTAAAAACTAGAAACAATAAATAAATAAAATTATTACGTGCAGTCTCATAATAATTGAGGAAAAGCTGGTGTGCTTAGAATAAATGAAAATAAATACGTTCACGTAATGTGACTTTACAACCAGCTTTTCGATTTTTGTACTGACAGTGTCCACAATATAGAATATATTTATCTATGGTCAGGACACAGCGGTGGTAGCCTAGTGGGTAGAACATTGGACTCGGAAGCAAGAGATCCAGGTTCGATTCCCAGTGGGGGCATGCATGCACCTATGACTTTGCTTTCTAAGTTACGTACATTTGTGAAGTTATAGTAGCAATAACACTCGCTAACTATGAACGAAAACATCGTGAGGAAACCTGAGTATCTGAGCTAATCACATACCTCAACGCTTGAAATCGCCAATCCGCGGTGGGCACGTGTGGTGATTAAGCCAAAGCTCTCTCCCTGAGAGAATGCCTGTGCCCTGCAGTGCTTATTATGGTCCAGCCTCATGGATTTTGTCAATTCTCTGTATACTGGGTGTACAGAGAATTGCAACATAACACTGCGCCAAATCCATAACATAACACTGCGCTCCAGAACCAAAACTGTCAATATTGGAGCCGCGACCTCTAAGCTGAAGTAGATCAGGCGGGCTTCGGAAGTCGTATAGGCCCAGTTAGGTGGGCAAAAAATCGCCACTGGGTATCGCAAATAGATAGCGAGAGGACCTCACGACCTTTCTACCGGGTTGGCAAGAGGTGGCCACGAACAGGGAGAAGGGACTCCATTCTGTCTCCATTATTATTATTATTATTTATTCAAGGGGAAAAAAACAGAATTGACAAATTTTAAAAACCTATTTACAGGCTAAAAATTTCACCCATGCCGGGACTTGAACCCGCGACCTCTGGCTAACCGTGCCAGCGCTCTCCCAACTGAGCTATGGGTAAGTGCAAGCATCGGCAAAATTTCGAGCCTCTTTACGAACTTCTCTGTATTAAAAACCAATTTTAAAAACCTATTTAGAGGCTAAAAAAAATTCACCCATGCCGGGACTTGAACCCGCGACCTCGGCTAACCGTGCCAGAGCTCTGCCAACTGAAGTAATGGGTAAGTGCAAGCATCGGCGAAATTTCGAGCATCTTTACAAACTGCTCTGTATTACGTACAGGCAGCGACATCTGGCCGAAGCAATTTACATCACTTGCAGCCCCGAGTAACCCACTTTGCGGTTAGGTTTTAACATCGGAATGATATCGCTGTACCTACATGATTATATTCTTTTTGTTGCTCTAACGCGTGCTGGGGAAAATTTTAAAAAACCTTTTTAGAGGCCTGCCTGTACGTAATACAGAGAAGTTCGTAAAGAGGCTCGAAATTTCGCCGTTGCTTGCACTTACCCATTAGCTCAGTTGTGAGAGCGCTGGCACGGTTAGCCAGAGGTCGCGGGTTCAAGTCCCGGCATTGGTGGAATATTTAGCCTCTAAATAGGTTTTTAAAATTGTCCTCAGCACGGGAATGGAATTGACAAACTTATAAGGAAAAAAAATAAAAAAAAAAAACATATAAACCGACTTCGAAACACTACAGCACTAAAAAGATAGAAATAATTTTATTATTAGAAGTATTTATACATGTAGGTATTGTAGAAGTATAACTTGAAGTCGGTCCCAAATATATGTGCTAGTCATGAAACTGGGAAACAATTTCTATCTTTTTAGTGTTGTAGTTTCTAAGTCGGTTTTTATTTTTTATTTAAAAATTTTTATTTTTCAGTTTTTAGTGGAGAACCGGGAGAAAAATAAACAAGTCCCATATAACCATAATTTACCGTACATGATTCGTTCCTTTAAAATTTGATGTTCTAAATCTCCGAAAGTCTTGACCAGAACATCACCAAATTAAATTGGGACTACTTTTACGCTATTTTATGAAACATTCGGATATTACTAAAGGATGGGCCCCATTAGGGCTTATTTACTGCTGTCCATTGAAGAGTTCCGTTCTCCATCTCTGAAAGTCTTCATCAGATCTTCACCAAATTAAAATGGGACCAATCGGACGTTATATCTGTTCGACCAAAAAAAGAATTGTCGAAATCGGTTAAGATTTGACGGAGTTATGGAGGAACATAACCAAATAAAAAATATATATACGCGTCGAATTGATAACCTCCTCCTTTTTTGAAGTCGGTTAAAAAATATTAGAGTCAATATAGTACGTTTTGCCAATTCCTCAGCATTTCCCACAGATAGGTAATATTTAATATAATATAATAAATAAACAAACAATAAAGCAACTGTTTCAGAAAGAGATAAATAGGTTAATATGCACACATACACAATCATTAATATTAATTATACATTGAAAGAACTAAACGCAACAAATCTAGCAATAAATACAGCTCATGAATTTGACAGGATTCTTGTGAACATTTGCTTGCAGCACTGCTTTGACTTATGAAACAAATCAACTTCTGTAAATGCTATATTATAGCTATCGCACATTCTGTTGAGAGTTGCTCTTTTGCCAGCATTGGTTCTAGAGACACCCTATGATGTAACAAAATCAAACCCTACCTTGCCCTGGGTGGCAAACTCTGATCTCTGCCTATCCCTCCAATATACTGGCGTGAGTTTATGTATGTGTATCAAAATCTCCATATTTGTCAGAAAATCTGGGGATCAACTCGTTAGTGTGAACAACTTTTATTAAGGTACCAACCCACTGTATTTAAATGTATGAAACAATTTGAATTTTATCGTGATTGCAAAGTTTTATGAGGAATTTGTTACATACATCCTTTTTTTGTAGCTTAAATACGTCCCACTGCAGGGCACAGGCCTTCTCTCAGAGACTGGGCTTAGTTACTACGGTATGTGAACACCTCAGGCACATTTGTGAAGTTATAGTAGCAATACCACTCGCTAACTGTGAAGGAAAACATCGTGAGGAAACCTGAGTGTCTGAGCTTTTCACATACCTCAGCGCTTAAAATCACCAATCCGCGGTGGGCGCGCGTGGTGATTAAGCCCATACTTTCTCCCTCTCTCTCTCTCTGAGAGAAGGCCTGTGCCCTACATTGGGACGTATAACGGCTGCTTATGATGAGGAATCTGTTACATACATCCTTTTTTTGTAGCTTAATATAGGAACGTATGCACTGTCAGCACTTTCTTCGCGCCTCGGGAAGCTCGACGGCGCGGCCCGCTCCTTCAGTCGTCTCTCGGTCGGATACCGAACAATACATTTAATTAATAGTACCAAGACTTATTCATTTAACTCCCAGCTCTCATAACCCTAAAGTGCTGACAGTGCATACGTTCCTATACTTAAATACGTCCCACTGCAGGGCACAGGCCTTCTCTCAGAGACTGGGCTTAGTTACTACGGTATGTGAACACCTCAGCCACTCAGGTTTCCTCACGATGTTTTCTGAAGGAAAACAGGTTACCGAGTGCTGTTGTTACTACAATTTCACAAACGTACGTAACTACACCTTATTGCACGTAAATTCTATCGATGTTCTATGTATACTTGTAGCTGTGAGGTGCGTGCACGGCCGAGGCCGTTCGTTCAACCGCGGTGGGGTGGAATTTGCCACCGCACCGCGCCGCGCCTCGTCTCCAGTGGGCTAGCGACACTATCACACCTGAAATTGGCCTCTTATTACCCGACTGCGATAGATCCCAAAAGGGTAATGTGTTTGTTGGCTTGTATGTATGTACAATACAAATACAAAAATATTTATTTGCCAAAATGAGATTTACAAAAATAACAAGGAAAACAGGGATATAGAAGGTTAACATTACTAAAAGCAAATGTTTTGACAAATGCCAGGACATAATTTGGCAGGGTTTTCTATGATCTACGATCCTACATTAGGCGAGCCAATGTCGTGTGATCTTGGAATTCGATTGCCAAACCGCTTATTATAACAATTCTTTATTTTATTTTTATTTTTCAATACCTTATCCAATCATAACTTATTATAATATAATTTGTGCGTGCGTGCGTGCGTGCGTGCGTTTTTGTGAAATGTGGCAAAAAATGTGAAACTGTTTAAAAAACATGAACCATTTATTATAATAAATTGTTTTTAAATTAACTTACAAAAAATATGTTCTGTGTTTTTTAAATAAATAACTGACTCCGAAATATAAAAAAACATGAGTGTTAAAAAAAACTGATTTAAATAAAAAAAATCCGATTTAAACCAAATAAGTTCATTTTGTTAAAATCAAGTTTTTATCGACCCTGCCATAGAGTTGAAGGCATGGATGGAAAATGCCCGACAAAAAACTTGAACAAATGACTTTGACTTGTCGGGTCACGCGGGATGTAACATGGAAACTTTTAATGACTGTCTGTTTTTATCCTGTCTTTGTAATATTATATTTTTTTTAATTTACAATAATAAAACAAAATGTTCTTACGTATAACCGCAAACTCATCACGACTCATCCCCTTTGTTAAATTTTTCTATCGTGCATTATACCCACAAAGTATACCAAAAATAAATTTAAAAATAACCGGCCAAGTGCGAGTACGGAACCCTCGGTGCACGAGTCCGGCTCGGACTTGACCGGTTTTCATAATTTTTCGTTAGAATATATAATAAATCCCACAATCATGCCAAGTGTGATGACTGTATGTATCAGTTTTTAACGTTTTTCCTGAACAAAAACCGGCAAAGTATGTGTCGGGCTACGCGTAGTGTAGGGTTCTGTAGAAAGAGGGGTTTTATATCAGAACTAACAACTTCATCAAAGTAATTTTGAATGGATTTTGTACGAAGGTTCCCATTTATAAGTTGTTCGCCTATTACTCGTTAACTTGTAAAACCTACTTAGCCGTGATAGTTTTCCTTTTAAGTTCATTATATGTGCTACTGCACTGAATTTTTTCACGTTTCTACAATTGACCGTTTAGCCCGGGGAGGGGGGGGGTTCTACTTTGACAAAAAAATTGCGCTTTAAAGCTTAATATTTACACCAACAATATTTTTCAACGAACAATCCAACGATGCCCTACTCTATGGTGCAGGCGAGAAAAAAAATTGCATCCCTAATTTAGGTGTAGGGGAGGTACCATAAAAAAAGTAGAGATTTTATTCCACCGTTTTGTCGGTGTAATAAATATGTTGTATATCTATGGCAAATTTCAGCACTCTAGTAATTATCGACTCTGTGCTAACCCGCGGATAGACAGACGGACAGACATACAGACAGACAGACAGCCAGACAGACATATGGACAGACAGACGGACGGACAAGGCGAAGCTATAAGGGTTCCTCGTTGACTACAGAACCCAAAAAAACGTCAAAAAAACACGTTTCTTGTATGGAGACCTCTCTTATTTTTTATTATCTAAGATTTTATTATTTGTTAGGTAATCCGCCGTGATAGGACATACTTATTCTGCGAATTCCAAAGATAGAGCCCTTTAAAGGTCGGAGGGACGGCAGATACACAGACCGACAGACAGACAGCGGAAGCAGAGTAATAGCGAGGCAGGCAGGCTAAGTGCGAGTTGGACTTTACAACGATGGTTCTGCAGTAGGTACTATAATATTAAGTATATGTATACAAATATTATAAAGAAGAAAAGTTTCTAAGTATGTTTGTAAGTTTGTAGGCGGTTATTAGTACCTATTACGTACCTAGCCACGTAAAACTACAGTAGTAGATATTTAATAAAAGTTGGTCATGTATGTTGAGCAGTGGTAGCCTAGTGGGTAGAACATTGGACTCGGAAGCGAGAGACCCAGGTTCGATTCCCAGTGCGGGCACGTACCTATGACTTTGTTTTCTAAGTTATGTACATATGTGAAGTTATAGTAGCAATACCACTCGCTAACTGTGAAGGAAAACATCGTGAGGAATCCTGAGGGTCTAAACTACTTACATACCTCAGCGCTTGAAATCGCCAATCTGCGGTGGCCACGCGTCGTGATTAAGCCCATACTCTCTCTCTGAGAGAAGGCCTGTGCCCTACAGTGGGACGCTTACAGGCTGCTTATGTAGGGGGTAATCTCCGAAAATACTTATCCGATCTCAAAAAATCTTGTACCGGTATTTAGAAGTTTAGGGTGGACTGGACATGGCTAAATGCTATGCTAAATGCGGGACCTGCTAGTAATACATAATATAATATTTCGTGCCATAACAACTCGGACAGCTACGCGTCCATTGCCATCTAACATTTTTTCAATTTTAGTAACATTTACTCATCATCATCATCAGCAATTTGACGCCCACTGCAGGACATAGCCCTCGGCTAGGGTTTTGCCATTATCGCCACTCTTGGCAGGCGGGTTTACTCACTTATTGATTTCCCAGCAAAATTTTGTATATGAAGTAGTTTATTTTGGTACCCACGTAAGCTGCCAATACAGCTGCTAAATACAGATGTCCAACTTTTGTATTGGACATCTGTATTTTAACACCCTGTTTGAGAACGGGCCAAAGTCAAAAATGTAAATATCGATCAGCTCCCATATCAGAAGCCTAATTTTGCGCACCAAATCCTGAGCGAATTAACTGTGGAATTCTATACTAATTGGACATTTAGACGATTGGAATCGTTACCGGTGTGAAGTTAGCTGACAAACTTAGCTGACAAACATAGCTGACACTATTACACGACCAAATAAAATGGTCGTTTTTAAAAAAGGCTTTCATAAGCCAGTAAGTAGGTACGACAAAATGCCTATGGCAATAATAAATTTATAATGGTATTAAACGGTCAAGACCGAAGACCAAATGTTATATTTAGAATTAAGAAATACTGTCCCATCAAAAAATATTCTGAGATAAGCTCCTCACAACTAAGCTAATTTGGGGAACATTCTGACCGTACGTAATTGTGACAATAAAAGATGTTAAAACATATCTTAATTATGGCTCAATACCGTGGCATAGCAGTGAAAACGTGAAGAAATAAAAAATATTCGCAAAATTTTCAGTACGCGTTTATGTTTCTTATTGGGATACTAAAAAAATTAGAATTTCTAGAAGGCTGGATCTTAGTTATTACGGTTCCTTAGATACTAAGGAAACTGTTAAGGTATAAATACAAGCATCAAACCCTTCAGTTTTTGTGATAAAGTGGAGCAGACAAACAATTTGTGAGAAAAATCTCTCCGGAGTTGCGCCCTCGACGACATACCGCAGAAAACAGAATTTCTACCACTTTAGAAATACAAAATTATGATTGCATAGACTCTTAAGTATTTTAAATAAATCAATTTATACCTTCAGACCATTAAATTTTTCTGAAATCGGGCGATAGACAAAAATAATGGAGAAAATTTAAAATAACCTTTGTGTTTTTCTTGAGATATACAAAAAAAACGAATTTCTAACAGGCTGGATTTATGTTATTTCGGTTCCTTAGATACTACTTAAACTACTCAACTATAAATTGAGACATGAAACCATTCAGTTTTTGTGATAAAGCGGAGCTGACAAATAATTTGCGAGAAAAATCTCTCCAGAGTTTCTTTCTGGGCGACGTATTGCAGCAAAACGAATTTCTAACACTTTAGCAATGCAAAATTATGATTGCATAGACTCTAAAGTATTTTAAATAAATCAATTTATATCTTCAGACCATTCAATTTTTCTGAAATCGGGCGATAGACAAAAATAATGGAGAAAATTTAAAATAACCTTTGTGTTTTTCTTGAGATATACAAAAAAAACTAATTTCTAACAGGCTGGATTTATGTTATTTCGGTTCCTTAGATACTACTTAAACTACTCAACTATAAATTGAGACATGAAACCATGAAGTTTTTGTGATAAAGCGGAGCTGACAAATAATTTGTGAGAAAAATCTTTCCAGAGTTTCTTTCTGGGCGACGTATTGCAGCAAAACGAATTTCTACCACTTTGGGAATGCAAAATTATGATTGGATAGACTCTAAAGTATTTTAAATAAATCAATTTATACCTTCAGACCATTCAATTTTTCTGAAATCGGGCGATAGACAAAAATAATGGAGAAAATTTAAAATAACCTTTGTGTTTTTCTTGAGATATACAAAAAAAACGAATTTCTAACAGGCTAGATTTATGTTATTTCGGTTTCTTAGATACTACTTAAACTACTCAACTATAAATTGAGACATGAAACCATTCAGTTTTTGTGATAAAGCGGAGCTGACAAATAATTTGTGAGAAAAATCTCTCCAGAGTTTCTTTCTGGGCGACGTATTGCAGCAAAACGAATTTCTTACACTTTAGCAATGCAAAATTATGATTGCATAGACTCTAAAGTATTTTAAATAAATCAATTTATATCTTCAGACCATTCAATTTTTCTGAAATCGGGTGATAGACAAAAATAATGGAGAAAATTTAAAATAACCTTTGTGTTTTTCTTGAGATATACAAAAAAAAACGAATTTCTAACAGGCTGGATTTATGTTATTTCGGTTCCTTAGATACTACTTAAACTACTCAACTATAAATTGAGACATAAAACCATTCAGTTTTTGTGATAAAGCGGAGCTGACAAATAATTTGTGAGAAAAATCTCTCCAGAGTTTCTTTCTGGGCGACGTATTGCAGCAAAACGAATTTCTACCACTTTGGGAATGCAAAATTATGATTGGATAGACTCTAAAGTATTTTAAATAAATCAATTTATACCTTCAGACACATTCAATTTTTTAGAAATCGGGCGATAGACAAAAATAATGGAGAAAATTTAAAATAACCTTTGTGTTTTTCTTGAGATATAAAAAAAAAACGAATTTCTACCAGGCTGAATTTATGTTATTTCGGTTCCTTAGATACTACTTAAACTACTTAACTATAAATTGAGACATGAAACCATTCAGTTTTTGTGATAAAGCGGAGCTGACAAATAATTTGTGAGAAAAATCTCTCCAGAGTTTCTTTCTGGGCGACGTATTGCAGCAAAACGAATTTCTACCACTTTGGGAATGCAAAATTATGATTGCATAGACTCTAAAGTATTTTAAATAAATCAATTTATACCTTCAGACCATTCAACGAAATAACATAAATCCAGTCTGTTAGAAATTCGTTTTTTTTATATATCTCAAGAAAAACACAAAGGTTATTTTAAATTTTCTCCATTATTTTTGTCTATCGCCCGATTTCAGAAAAATTGAATAGAAATTCGTTTTGCTGCAATACGTCGCCCAGAAAGAAACTCTGGAGAGATTTTTCTCACAAATTATTTGTCAGCTCCGCTTTATCACAAAAACTGAATGGTTTCATGTCTCAATTTATAGTTGAGTAGTTTAAGTAGTATCTAAGGAACCGAAATAACATAAATCCAGCCTGTTAGAAATTCTTTTTTTTGTATATCTCAAGAAAAACACAAAGGTTATTTTAAATTTTCTCCATTATTTTTGTCTATCGCCCGATTTCAGAAAAATTGAATGGTCTGAAGATATAAATTGATTTATTTAAAATACTTTAGAGTCTATCCAATCATAATTTTGCATTCCCAAAGTGGTAGAAATTCGTTTTGCTGCAATACGTCGCCCAGAAAGAAACTCTGGAGAGATTTTTCTCACAAATTATTTGTCAGCTCCGCTTTATCACAAAAACTGAATGGTTTCATGTCTCAATTTATAGTTGACTAGTTTAAGTAGTATTTAAGGAACCGAAATAACATAAATCCAGCCTGTTAGAAATTCGTTTTTTTTGTATATCTCAAGAAAAACACAAAGGTTATTTTAAATTTTCTCCATTATTTTTGTCTATCGCCCGATTTCAGAAAAATTGTACGGTCTGAAGATATAAATTGATTTATTTAAAATACTTTAGAGTCTATGCAATCATAATTTTGCATTGCTAAAGTGTTAGAAATTCGTTTTGCTGCAATACGTCGCCCAGAAAGAAACTCTGGAGAGATTTTTCTCACAAATTATTTGTCAGCTCCGCTTTATCACAAAAACTGAATGGTTTCATGTCTCAATTTATAGTTGAGTAGTTTAAGTAGTATCTAAGGAACCGAAATAACATAAATCCAGCCTGTTAGAAATTCGTTTTTTTTTGTATATCTCAAGAAAAACACAAAGGTTATTTTAAATTTTCTCCATTATTTTTGTCTATCGCCCGATTTCAGAAAAATTGAATGGTCTGAAGATATAAATTGATTTATTTAAAATACTTTAGAGTCTATGCAATCATAATTTTGCATTGCTAAGTGTAAGAAATTCGTTTTGCTGCAATACGTCGCCCAGAAAGAAACTCTGGAGAGATTTTTCTCACAAATTATTTGTCAGCTCCGCTTTATCACAAAAACTTCATGGTTTCATGTCTCAATTTATAGTTGAGTAGTTTAAGTAGTATCTAAGGAACCGAAATAACATAAATCCAGCCTGTTAGAAATTCGTTTTTTTTGTATATCTCAAGAAAAACACAAAGGTTATTTTAAATTTTCTCCATTATTTTTGTCTATCGCCCGATTTCAGAAAAATTGAATGGTCTGAAGATATAAATTGATTTATTTAAAATACTTTAGAGTCTATGCAATCATAATTTTGCATTGCTAAAGTGTTAGAAATTCGTTTTGCTGCAATACGTCGCCCAGAAAGAAACTCTGGAGAGATTTTTCTCGCAAATTATTTGTCAGCTCCGCTTTATCACAAAAACTGAATGGTTTCATGTCTCAATTTATAGTTGAGTAGTTTAAGTAGTATCTAAGGAACCGAAATAACATAAATCCAGCCTGTTAGAAATTCGTTTTTTTTGTATATCTCAAGAAAAACACAAAGGTTATTTTAAATTTTCTCCATTATTTTTGTCTATCGCCCGATTTCAGAAAAATTTTATGGTCTGAAGGTATAAATTGATTTATTTAAAATACTTAAGAGTCTATGCAATCATAATTTTGTATTTCTAAAGTGGTAGAAATTCTGTTTTCTGCGGTATGTCGTCGAGGGCGCAACTCCGGAGAGATTTTTCTCACAAATTGTTTGTCTGCTCCACTTTATCACAAAAACTGAAGGGTTTGATGCTTCTATTTATACCTTAACAGTTTCCTTAGTATCTAAGGAACCGTAATAACTAAGATCCAGCCTTCTAGAAATTCTAATTTTTTTAGTATCCCAATAAGAAACATAAACGCGTACTGAAAATTTTGCGAATATTTTTTATTTCTTCACGTTTTCACTGCTATGCCACGGTATTGAGCCATAATTAAGATATGTTTTAACATCTTTTATTGTCACAATTACGTACGGTCAGAATGTTCCCCAAATTAGCTTAGTTGTGAGGAGCTTATCTCAGAATATTTTTTGATGGGACAGTATTTCTTAATTCTAAATATAACATTTGGTCTTCGGTCTTGACCGTTTAATACCATTATAAATTTATTATTGCCATAGGCATTTTGTCGTACCTACTTACTGGCTTATGAAAGCCTTTTTTAAAAACGACCATTTTATTTGGTCGTGTAATAGTGTCAGCTATGTTTGTCAGCTAAGTTTGTCAGCTAACTTCACACCGGTGGAATCGTTCAGGATTTGGTGCGCAAAATTAGGCTTCTAATCCGTTCGTAAAGTCGACCGGTCATTGTTAACTTAATTACAGAATCACTTACTTGAAATGTTAGCTCTCAGTCGACCGTTCATCTTCTTAAACCTATTGTAAAGTCACCTGTAACACTGAGTAGAGTGCAAGGACCTTAAGGTTGATGTGCTATTTTCTGTACGTACCTTACTACAGACTGAGATTCCAGTTCTCGCAACACGGTGAATGTAAAATGTAATAAAACCCCGACAAACTTCTCTACGACAAGCACAAGTCTTTTTTCTTAAGCTCCTTTTGATATCAAAGGTCTAACAACGTAGTAACTTGAAAACAGATTGGTGCATGCCTGGGCGAACTCTGGAACATTCACTTTTCAAAGCCTCTGTTAATAAAAAAGTTTGTACTTAGTTGTAAGCTCGTCAACGTTTTTTACTGCTATCCGCCGGTTTCAGAATGGAGAATTTCACTGAGTAAATAGGTCCTTAAGATGAGATAGTATTATTTTTAAGTATTCTCGCGCTATAAGTTACGGATAAGATAAGATCAGAAGGATAAGATATGAATATTCTTTATTGTACACCTGAAAAAACAGCAACACAAGAGCGGAACACACCCAGAATACGATATCAATTTCCACCCACAACTGATCGCATGATCAGATTCTACGAACCCAAAATATACAAGAAATTCGCAATTCAGAAACGGTCGGTAAATCACCCGTGATGAAACTGAATAGTTTCCACAATTTTCCTTTGGGGGCGCTAGTGTTAATGCACGGAGTCTCTTAATACAAACAACTTTTGGTAAGAAATTCAAAATAATTAGTCACACCAACACATCAAAATATTACTGTAAAAGTAACTGCATTTAATGCGCGTACTCGTGCGAATAATAATAGATAGTTTCATCGAAAACGACCCGGGATTTCCAAAGTTAGTGTTGTAAAGTTTCGTAAAGTTGCGATGACGTCACGCTGCTGGTGTCATGTCCAATTGCGGGTGATGCGGAGTGTTTATGTTCATACAAAGTTGTAAAATGGTTTGCACTTATTATTTTAAGTGTTTGTGCTCCACAGAAGAGAGTTTTATAAAAGGATAGTCGGATAACCTTCCAATAGTCGATTTTTTTATGGTTGCGCTATATTTGTCTGATTGGTGATTACGAAGCTGCTGAAATGCGAGGAATAAAACAGAATAAGTAAATGTCATTTATGTCATTTATCATTTAGGTATAGTAGTAGTATTTCAATCAAGTTTTATTAAAAGGAAACTGTTTTTTTTTTGTCGTGTTGCAAATGGCAAGGGTTACAAACATTTTCTAAGTTGACAAAGTACATTATAAAACTTCCAAAAATATTGTATAATGATAAAAACAGTTTTAATGTTTTTTTTTTGTTTAATAAGCAGGGGCGACAAACATGGCGACAAACTATTTAAATTTTTAAATGTTGGCTTTTCCAATAAAGTCATAAAAAACACCCAGACCCGGAAAAAAAGTTTAAACTCATCTAGCTAGTAATAATAAATAATTTATATACTTTTTTGTATTTTTTTATCAATAACATTAAAAGTTTGTCACATCTGACTTTACATCTAGTGTTATTGGTACCGGGTGTGATCTTAGTAAACATACTTTTAAAATAACTACCTATTACAAAAAAACCTAGTAATAACTTGTTCCTTACCCCTTGACTATCAAAATACATCATTCATCATCATAAGCAGCCTATATACGTCCCACTGTAGGACACAGGCGTTCTCTCAGAGAGAGAATATGGGCTTGATCACCACGCGTGCCCACCGCGGATTGGCGATTTCAAGCGCTGAGGTATGTGAATAGCTCAGATATTCAAGTTTCCTTACGATGTTTTCCTTCACAGCTAGCGAGTGGTGTAGCTATAACTATAACTTTACAAATGTATATAACTTAGAAAACAAAGTCATAGGTACATGCCCGCACTGGGAATCGAACCTGGGTCTCTCGCTTCCGAGTCCAATGTTCTACCCATTAGGCTACCACTGCTCAACATACATGACCAACTTTTAATAAGTATCTACTACTGTAATCATTTTAAGCCATTTGTGATAAGATTTAATAAACATGGGTTTGTTTTTAGGGTTCCGTACCCAACTCAACCCAGGTAGCGCTCCCCGTCCTTCGCCGCCCGCGAGGTCATTACCTGCACATTTAACTACAGTTTTAGGTTTGGTGTCTATTGTTTACACGAAATACTTAATGAGGTGTTAATGAGGGTGAAGATATACATAATGAACACAAAACTTACGTCGAAATGATCTTCACAACAAAGCACGTGACTAGAGGCTGTGAGAGGATATGCTCATTTCATAACTTTTGGCCACTTTTTCCCAATATTATTATCATAACAGAAAAAAATGGGGTGTTTTTTCATTGGAGTTGGTAGACATATAGTTCATAGACACAATACAAATTGCAACGAGCCATATCGAAGGCGGCGACTCGCGTCTCGCAGCGTGACGTCACACGTTAGTGCGGTCACTAGCCGAATTTTTTCACGGAGGCGCCGGACTACTCGCGTTTAAATCTCAGTCATTTTTGAAGATAGGTTAGAAACAAAAACAGATTATTCTTTATCTAGTTACATGACATAACATAAACTCACGCCTGTATCCCAGAGGGGTAGGCAGAGACCCAGGGACTGCCACTTGCTACGATCCTGACAGATCACTTTCGCTTCCTCAACATCGTTGCGTGCACGCACGCCGGTTTCGGATACTTTTTACCTTGCCCTTTGCTAATACATCCCCTATTTGGTCGAAGTATGTCCGCCTGGGTCGTCCCTTACCGGCCCTTCCATCCACATTCGCTCGATATATTTGTTTTGTCAATCTTTCTTCCTTCATCCTCTCCACATGTCCAAACCAACGCAACATTCCTTTCTCAATTCTAGTCACTACATCCTCTTTCAGTCCATAACGTTCTCTAATCACACTATTGCGTATCCTGTCATTCAAAGTAACACCAGACATACTTCTCAAGGACCTCATTTCTACTGCATTAATCCTACTTTCTTGCTATAAAGTTTTTAAATATGCTGATAACAAAAAAATTTGGTGTGACTCACTGTCAGTTTTTATTTGTTAAAGTTACCACCTGCTGCGGCATTACAATTTACAATGAAGAGCTGATTTATTTTTCGCTATTTGGAAGTTTTCCCCTTAGTAAAATTTGTTCGTATTGACGAGGATAGATACACCTATTGAGGATTCTGTTACACCCATAACATATTGGAAGTGATAGTGGTAGATTGCGTTAAATTTCTCAAACTGTTTGCCATGAAGTCAATTTATCAAGTTTCAGTTTCTGTATTTGGAGGAACCACACATCCCAAGAGGCCTCTAATTAATTTGTCCGCAAATTGTTTGAATTGTTCAGTATGCCTTACATCGGCGGTTTCTTTGCCTCTGTTCTGTCTGTAGTCGTAATTTCCGTCAAAATTGCGGTGTTCTATTTTAGAGCAGCGTGACAAAAACAGCGACGTGCCCCACAAACATATCTCAATCCTTCCAACGAAGGTGCTCGCCACACAGAAGTGACGTGGGGCGAGGGCGCCGCCGGGGCGCGGAGAAGACGCGACGCGTTGTATAGAGTTCATGCCCATTTCGCGTCTGGCCTGAGATAAACGCCCTTTCTCTATATCTTGTTATGATTTTATGATACAGTCGGCAGCAAATCAACCTTTATATCTGTGTATTCTGTTCCGTTTCACCTAGGTAGGCGGACGGCTGACGATAAAGGAAATCACGAAAAAGTATCCATTGTTCCCAACTAAGTTACCTGCTTCATTAAAATGTATGAAACAGCTGAAATATTTTTCGTGATTTCAAGGTTTTTCCCGTAATTGTTCGTATTGATGAGTCGAACCCCCATTTTCGTATGCATGGGGATTTTAATACACCCTGTTTCTATAGTCCGAGTAACCGGCAAACAGCTCGCCATTCAGGTAGCTCCACACTCTCGCGAGTGCACCTTGTAGAGGCTTTCGCACGAGCGGCGGCAAGCGGAGGCTAGAAGAGTGCTAGTACACTCCACACTCTCCGTTTATTTAGTCCGTCACTTGGTTTACAACAGGATGGGCGTGGTTGAAGGGGCTGCGTTTGCTACTTTAAGCGCTTACCAATACTAACCTCTTTCGTGGATATCATACAAGTAGTTTAAGAAACTGAAACTGAGCGCTCACGCGAGAGCTTTGTTGGTGCGCTCGCCGCTCGCACCTTGTGCCCTTTGACTCCGGCTCCAGAAACCAATATTCAATACCAATACCAAACGCTGACGAGGCGATGCGAGGTAAAACGAGCGGAGGCGAGAGGTTTATCATGGTTTGTTGTGTGTCAGTTTGGGGTATATTGCGTAGGCAGAGTCTTCCTACTTTTTTATTTATGAGTTAATCGACTTGGCAATGTACGTCGAATCGTTATAGTGAGCCACGGGATGTGGTTATATGAAGCAGGTCCTTGTTGCCCAGTATGCGTGCAGTCAACAATTGGGTCAAACGACTCGTTTTGTGGTAGTCATCCGTAACGTAAATAAGTCAGTGCACGCATATACGGATATGACACGCTGTCGATTGCATTAAACAGTCCTTGCTTCTTGTTGTTTACATGTTTTTATTACCTATTGTATTTGTTTTACACTCGGTATGTAAACATAAACATTTACATACAGGCACATACATTGCCTGTATGTAAATGTTTATGTTATGTACCTATATGTGCAAATGCAAATAAATAATTTATCTGTCTGTCTATCCAGTCTTCCGCCCTCGCGTTGCCTCGTCTTCTCGCCTCGCGTTGCCTCGCCTCCTAGAGAGTGTGGAGCTACCATTTGAAGAACCCTATACCCAGCAGTGCGTGTCAAGTGGTACACGACGGGCTTATGATGATGTCGAAGTGACAAATAAAGCAGTAGGATATTTAAACCTATTATGTGGGTCGGTAAGTGCGGCCGCCATCCATGTATCACAGTGTGTAAACAAAAAACTGGCGCTTAACATCGATGAGTTCATACCACCAATGGGACGATGATTTCATTGTAACCAGTTACTCATTCATTAAATCTTCTTTTCAATAGTGGAGTCTCTCAAAGACAGAGTACGGGTTTAATCACCACGCGTCCCCTCAGGACTCAGGCACGTAGGTTTCCACACGATATTTTCCTTCACAGCTAGTGGTATTGCTACTACTAGTTCAGAGAAGTACCTAACTTAGAAAAGTCATTGGTACAAGACTTGCCGGGGCTTGAACCCATGACCTCTTGAATACGAGGCAAGAGTTATATCACCGCAATCTTCTTTTTATCTTTGTAAGCATTCCTTATTGGATGTTTCCGATAGATGTGTGTGTGTGGGTGTGTGTGTGTTCGGCGGTAACATAACAGGGTTGACGTAGCTGTGATCAAGGAAAATGTGTGAAGCATGCGCTCATGAAACTAAACAGGACTTTGAAATGACGAACTGAGGCAATTATTGAGCCTGAGGCCCTTTACCGCAGCATGGACAATATAGACATAGCTCCTGTCCCCTACTTGTTGTGATCTGCCGAGTTTTTATATTTTTCCTCTGTTTCTTATCTCTTGTATATGTTTATTGCACTATTAAATAAATAATAAAAGTAATTTGAACACAACACAATCACTTGAAGACTTGGTCCCAAACTAGGATGCCCTGTGCTATGGCAACCAGGCAAGAACATCACAAACATGGAAACCCACGACCTCTGTTTTGGTAGTCAAGCGTGTAAACTGCAAGACCGAAGAGGCAGTTATGTATTTTTTCTATTTCTTCAACTGAAATGTGAAAAAAAACTTAAAGAATAAACAAAAACCGATTGAGTTAGAATAATTTAAAAGAATATCATTAAATTAGAAGTACGTTTAAATGTAGGTATTGTAGAACTTTCTTTAAAATTTGCTTCTTTGCATTAAAATTTAAAGTTTTCAATTTCCATCTCTGAAAGTCTTCACCAAAACATCACCAAATTAAACAGGGCCTACTTTCACTTTATATTATTGAAACATTGCATATTACTATAGGATGGGCCCCATTAGGCCTTACTTTCCATTGAAAAGTTCCGTTCTCCATCACTCTAAAGCCTTTATCAGATCTTCACCAAATTAAAATGGGACCAATGGGACGTTTTCTTTGTCGAAATTGGTTAAGGTTTGACAAAGTAATGAAGGAACATAGCAAAAATATACGAATGGAGAACCTCCTCCTTTTTGGAAGTCAGTTAATAAATTGATAAGTACTTACTTATTTAAACGTCATATAGATATTTTAATACAGTTTATTTAAAAAAAATGATTCAGTTTGAATAGGTTAATTGACTGGTAGAAAATTCTTATGGCATTTTAAATAACAGTATTTATAAATAAATAGTCTGTAGTAAGGAGAAAGACTTTACCGCAGATTGTTTAATATGAATTTGAGGAGTGTTTTATAGGAATCGTGTAAATAACGCCATTTGCTTAAAACAGGAAAACACCAAATATAAATATGAATTCTAGCACTGGGCTGCGTAGCCACATTTATGTTTGATTATTTGCATCCGAAACGGAGCCTAAATAATTAATTGTTGTTTTCATTGAGTCAAGTGTTTGTTAGTCGCACAATTCTCGCTAATAAGGCTTAGGTAGGGTGTGTTAGTGGTAGAGACATTGTCTATTAGTGATGTTATACCCTAAAAATGGCTATAATATTGCACCCCACAGCTGGGCCCCATTTCATGGAACTACAATACATGGTTTACTATGACAATTGGATGTACATTGGATAGCCGATAAACCCACAGATTAAAAATTAGGAAAACCTAATCGTACGTTTCAACTTCATGTAATGCCTCGTTAGTCTAGCACTATCACGTCTGGTTACAATGCCGGAGGCCGTGGGTTCGATTCCCGCTGGGGCCCGCCGTGCAATCGTCCACATGGCCTCAGTCTGGGTGTATTTCAATGTTTGTGATGTCGTTGCCTGGTTACCATAGCACAGGGTATGCTAGTTCGGGACCGGGACAATTCATGGTGTTGTGTGGAAGTTATTTTTGTTATTATAACATCATCGTCATCATCAACATCATCAGCCAGTTGACGCCCACTGCAGGACATAGGCCTCCTTCGTGCTTTTCATAACCATGAGGGGTTTTGCCATGATCGCCACGCTTGGCAGGCGGGTTGGCGATCGCAGTATGCGGTTGGAATCTCAGGAAGACGCTGCTGCCCGTCTCCTGGTTGATTTTCTCCACGGAAGGAAATGGATTATTACATCGAATTGTCTTAATGAACTATGAATTGTAGTTTTATGAAACGCGGCCCTGATAGTCACGTCTTTTCCCTAGTCTGCAAATCCCCTACTACTACAATTTAACTTCTCCACTCTATGGACTCGTCCGATTTAACCTACTCCGAATTGGCAAATACATAATACACACCGTGAATTTTGGGTGGTTTAAAAGCCATAGCAAAATGAACGTGCCTTAGCAGTAGCTATCGCATCCACTAGTTTTTTTTTTGTTTTTAAAAAGGCACTTTTCATATATCTCGGCCCAAACTCGAATCTATGAGATGAGAACCATTAGTAGCCAGTCAGAGCGGTGCGTGCGTGCCGCGGGTCATTGTTCTGATAGACGGAGAGGCCGTATTAATTGTTCGCAATTTTTTTGAAACAAGATTTCTCAACACTTATTTGTAGGGTTCCGTAGCCAAAGGGTAACGGACCCTATTACTAAGACTCCGCAGTCCATCCGTGCCCGTCCGTCCGCCCATCTGTCAAAAACAGAATAAAATAAATATTTAAAGGGCCCCCTTAAGTATTTATGGGGTCCCCCATACAACAAACGTTTTTTTCTGCCTTTTTTGCTCGATATTAATAAGGGCAATAGGCAGACGCTTGAAATATTGTATAGATAATGTTATGGAACCCTCCGTGCGCGAGTCCGACTCGCGCTTGGCCGATTTTTTTATTTTACGTCTACACACACTTAAAAGTAATAGGCTAAATAGATTACATTTTTAAATACTAATTACATAACCGCAGCTTTCAAACCACCCAGATTCCAGCATGTATATTTTGACACTTCGGAAACGTTAAAATGGATAACTCGATACAGTGGTCAGTTATGTAATTGAAGGGCTGGTAGATACCCAATTCAGAATGAGCGCACTATATCCATTTAAGGGATTTCCCACTAATTTTATTGTTAACCTTTCTCGTGTCTTCTACATCAAATTGTGTTTTTCGAAGGATATATTTTGATAGCCAATCTAACAGTCACAGATCTGCAACTTGTAATCAATGTTATGAAAAGAATATAGATTGACTGCGCTAACGACTAGTGTACCAGATAAAATATTATGTTTACCAATATATAAATTAACGCGTCTAGTAGGCGTTATCTTCAAGCCGGTATGACATCATGTCAGAAAATCCAAAGGGATTCAAAAACCATCTGCCGAGGGGCAACCCACGCACGGTGTTGTGTTGTAGGTATCTGTCATCAATTTACTGATAATGAGTCGTACAGCTTGGAATTAGAGGCTTCGACAGAAAGGAACATTTGGTTTTAACTACATTACTTCATAAACTCACGCCGGAGAATAAGAAGAATAAGAATAAACTTTATTTGACAACATTGCAAAGAATTACATACAGTAGGCACACAAGCCAATATCCTTACAAAGAATTACAAACAATATGTGCATAATTAAGTTAGCAAACCATAGGACACATTTGGCGAAATACCTGTACCTAAGTACCTACATGAAACTTAGACACACAAAGTTGCCAAAAATGGGCCAGTCTCAGCATGATGCCATCAAGTTCACGCCATCTCGGTGGATTGCCACTTGCCACGATCCTGACAGAACTCTTTCGCTTAGTCAACATTCATTAGTCGTTGCATGCGGGCACTTTTTGTCTTGCTAACTAAGGCACAGTTTAACTAAGGCAAGGAAGGTTACCGAAACAGCTCTTAAGGGGCTGCAGGGAGTAACACTGGGGCGCCACCGAGGAAAAAATCATATCTTTTTTTACAGATCGAATTTGCAATAAGTGTCTGTACCTACAATCTCTCAATCTTGTTAATAGTGAAATTGAGGACCCATGGCCGTGAACAACATCATCAAGTAAGGCAAAAACATCTACGATTACTACGATATTCCCAGGTTCGTGATCTGTTCTTTGTCATGGGTCCTAAAAATCACTGTAAACATGATTAAGAGATTGTACAGACACTTTTTGCAAATAGGACCTGTAAAAGAAGAAATGATTTTTTTTTCGTTGGTGGTAGCCATTTTTTTTTCAGTTTGCCCACTGGATCCCCTTAAAGTTGCTGTTACACTCGACATGCTATGGCGCTCGCACCTTCTAACATTTTCAATTATTGTAATTAAATGAGTATACTTTTAATAATTCTGATCTGTTGATTTGGTAGATAATAAAATTTCGGACATATAAGACATATTTTTTCTTATCCTATACCTAGTTTTTTTATTGAGAAAAATTTAACTCAAATTAATAATTTTAGTACTAAATGAATGAGTTAAGGAAGCTAAAGTGATCTGACAGGATCTTGGCAAGTGGCAGTCCTTAGTCTCTGTGTACCCCTCTGGGACACAGTTTATGTATGTATTAATAATTTTGGAAACAAGTTTTCTTTACTTAAACATAAATATAGGAAAACAAAAATTTATTTAAAATGCCCGTTTAATTTTTAATGTTGTAATTTGTTTCACAATCACTACAAATGTAAAATTTTGCATGTGAGATAGCGTGATAGACGTAACAGCCTAATAACACGCCAATAGAAGAGGAAATTCGGAATATTGCCCCTCGAAAATCTGTTACATGATGAACTTATTCCAATTTCTGTTTCCGTGCTCTCTTTTTGGCTAACCCCTGTTATTATGTAAATAGAGGTAGATTTCTAATATTTTCTGGGTACCTGCCCTAATGCGGGTGTATTATATTAGTAATTCGCCTTTGCGATGGGTAATTTAAACTGCAGAGGTTTCTGTCGAAGGGTATAAAAATTTTTTGTCAATTATCAAATCTTCCAATGTAATTTCAACATATTTTTTTTCGTAACTCTGTTTTTTAACTTCATCATCATTATCAACCATTTGACGCGCACTGCGGGATATAGACCTCCCTTATGGTCATGGTTGTTGGTTTTTTAGCTTAAAATAAATATCACAATTATAATATGATATAATATCATCTGAAACATTGGCCCGGCGACGGTACGAACAAAGCCGACTTTTCCTAATAGCCTAGTGGTTACATATTCGAGAATTTATGATAAGTGAAATCAGAAACCAAAAATTTATATTAACGTAAAGAATTTACATTCTGTTCGCTGAATGTCAATGTACAATATTAATCGCTGCCTTAAGTTCTAGTTGTAGTGGAGGAAAGGCAGCGAACATAACTCCACCCTGACCATCTGTTCTCAGAAAACAGTTACAAATAAATAAATAAATAACTTCCACACAACACAATCACTTGTCCAAACTAGCATACCCTGTGCTATGGTAACCAGGCAAGGACAAGTAAGCAAAAATAATGTTATTCTTTCAGTCTTGTTATCAGTGAATATAGCGTTAAAAATATATGCATGCGATATTTTCATGCATGCCATTTGTTTTACGTTTGTCATTTATTAAGATTGTTAAGCTGATAGATATAAGCTTAATAATCTAGCAAACAGCACTTAATTAAAATTCTTCATACGAAAGTCGATTTAAATGGCGACTTAAGTGACATTTGAGAAGTGGTGCAAGTTGGCTTTAGTGTTGATGAAGCAAAAGAGGTTTGTCAGGCCAGGATCGTGACACTTGGAAAGCCCAGTGGCCTGACTATACGCACTATAACCTGAGCGATTCCGATCGTCTAACTGTCAAATCCTATACTAATATACTATACCAGGGGAAAGTTTTTGTCAAGGAGATAGGGCATCGTCTCAGGAACCGTGGCTTTGACTACCGCTCAGGGGCATTTTTGATGCAAAGGATATCCCTCGCTGTGCAGCGCGGTAACGCTGCCAGTGTTATGGGTACCTTTGGGTCGGACATGTCTCGGGGCGGTTTATTTAATTGACTGTACTTGTGTGAGTGTGTGTGTTTAAAAAAAAAAAAAAAAAAAAAAATTGACAGGTAGGCGATTGGAATCGCTTAGGACTTCGTGAGCGTAATATAGGGGCTGGTCTCTGGCTGCACTTCTGAGACAGAGTCTATGCAATGTAATGTATGTAGTAGGTACTAAGAAATGTATTTCACAGTAGAGTGTGCTTAGCAAAGCACCACTAGAAAGCACAACTAGAATAGAGTTATCCGTTGGTAAGGGTTTTTATAAAAGTATGTTAGTGTACGACTTTCTGTGTAAGTAGTTACTAGATCAGATTTGATTCGCAGCTTCAAAGATGTATTCAGCAAAGCTACATGAAATGAAATAACGAAATGAAATGTTATTTATTGCCGAACAAAACAAACAAAAGCACATGGCTACGGCAGTGGCAATTTTTTCGGCCGTGACTCGGGGGAAATAAACAAAGGTGTTTCGCTCTTTAGTCTCCAGTTTCATTGGTGCATAACAGCGCCAACGTCAGTGTTTTCATTTCATTTTGTATGTTTGTATCCGGATTCCGTTTTCGTCACCATCCAATTTATTTCTAGGTATTATGCGATACCGTTTGTACCTTTTTAGGGTTCCGTAGTCCGACGAGGAACCCTTATAGTTTCGCCATGTCCGTCTGTCCGTCTGTCTGTCTGTCTGTCCGTCCGTCTGTCTGTCTGTCCGTCCGCGGCCTAGCGCAGACCGGTGGTACTAGAAAGCTGTAATTTGGTGTGTGTATTATAGGTACATATGTATCGCGCCGGCAAAGTTAAACAATAAAGTGTTGGAAGTATTTTTTTTTACTGTACCTCCTTCTTGTATTTTTTCATCTTGTACTAAGATGAAAAGTGGGGATGATTTTTTTTCTCGTCTACCCCATCATGTGGGATATCTTTGGATTGTTCATTAAAAAATATTGTGGGTGTAGGAGACCATGCTTCGATTTAGGGTTCCGTTTGCGAAATATTAGGCTTTAAAGCGCAAATTTTGTCCGAGTAGGGTGCCCCCCCCCCCCCTCTCCTGGCTAAGCGGTTGATTGTAGAAGCGTGAAAAATTCAGGGTAGTAGCACATATAATAAGCTTGAATGGAAAAGTATCACGGCTAAGTCGGCTTTACTAGTTAACGAGTAATAGGCAACCAACTTATAGAAGTAAAATTTTGTACAAAATCCATTGAAAATTACTTCGATGAAGTTGTTAGTTCTGTAAAGCAGATAAAAAACCCCTCTTTCTATGGAACCCTACATTGCGCGCGGCCCAACACGCACTTGGCCGGTTTTTATGTTTTCTGTTCCCAATTGCCGTTCCGAAACTGGAAACTTGCCTGAAACTTAGAGTGACCATATTTTTACACCCTAGAAGATGTAGGAAAAGTTCATTTTAAGACTTAATTATTCATAAATTAAAAAAAATACAACATTTAGTTACATAAGGTACCCCTTTTTTGTAGTGTCCCACCCTAAAATTGAAACTTTTAATTGGAATTATAAGCATAATCTATTGACTTTTGTAACAATATTAGTATTTTTCTGGTATAAATAAATGTAAATTTTACTAAATTATCTCGTTTCAGTACATGTTTAATACAAAAAATAAGAAATAACGAGGTTTTATCAGTGTCCCTGATTTTGAAAAAACCGGAATTCCGATCACGTTACCGTGTAAAAAATATACCAAAGAAATAAAATTTTCTTCTAAATTGATGTTTTTTTATATTCTTGCAACCCTAATTAAGACATAGCAACACAGCATTATGTCGGTCTGTCAGTCAGTCTGCAGTAAACCTTGCGACAAGTTCGGACGTGATCGCGCGGATGAAATTTTCCGTAGGTAAGTAGTTACCCAATTTTTAACATTTAATAACTTATTAAGTGATGTGTTTTAGTGTATATTAATATAGTAGTAATATGCAATGTCTAAAGCCAAATGCTAAAAACAACAGTCATTGAATTGAATATTGGTTCTTATATGTATTTAAGTATTTTTAAAATGTGTTATGTTTCATTCGTTACTTCTGGTTCCGTTATCATTTTGATGGTAACGAGTAGAAGAAAGTAAAAAAGTAACGTATTGGAACGATAAAGAATCGTTCACGTTGAGAATAGAGATACATATTATAAAGGATCTCGACCATTAGCAGTATCGCTAAAATCTAAATAGTGTCACCAGTTTTCAGTGTCCATAATTCATGTTTTCAATTATAAAAAATTGGGGTTTTCTTATAAAACCATGACTTCTCCCTCAAAAGGAGAAGTCGTGGCAGCGAATAGGCCCTTAACCTCAGATTTGGTTCGCGATAGCTTCTATTTCGAGCTAGCTGGTGCCGATTGATTTGGCTTCTCGGGAGTCTTAGTTACAGCAACAAAACTACTTTTTAACTTTTAGAAGCCAGAAGGCGCTCGAGAAAATCACCGAGTATATGTCACTCTGCGAGCTTCATTGAGATGCATCAAAATAGTATGAAAGATTTATTGCGTCTTTTATTTCGAGTAAGTGGGCAACTAGACAATTTAGGTTCAACCTCCATAATATAATAAAATTAATTTAATTAGGTAAATTTTCTGGCTCAGCGAAACGACAAATCAAGAATTGCGAAGGGTTTTGCACGCGCCGTCGCCAAAAAGACAAATTGATGTGAAACAACATACGCTTCTGAAATCGAAGCCTTCGACGTCTTGCAACAATACTGTTAGCTAACGAAACTTAACAATAATGTACGATGAAATACCGAATGTACAAAATGTAAAGAAAATAAATAAAGAATAAACAATATTTATTTTTTTCCAGAAGGAATTGATGACATTTTACCTCTATTTATAATCATGAGTGAAGCATGACTGTATCGTAAACGACATCTATCTGACTAAAGTTTAGCTTAAACTTTTGATGATCTAGCGCCAAAAAAATTCATTTTTGTTCTTCAGAACTACATAATATAGCTTTACAATTTAAAACAATATGTTTTTGGGTATCTTTAATCCCTCTTCAAATTGTCACAACCAGGGTTTGCTACTTGCCACAATGCTGACAAACTTCTTTCACTCGTTCAAATTTTCATTCCTGTAACATAACAGTAACTGCCTTCGAAGGCAAAGAGGACCAAACACGGGCCCGAATCTATTGGCGTATATAGGCACAGTGCGGGCCGGCCGAGAACTTTGCCTGGATATGGAAGCATCTCATTGACTAGTCTGATCATCCAAGAGTTGGCAGCTTGCAAGCTGACAGAGAGCGTATTAGGCACATCTTTTCTTATCTTATCCTGTGTTTTCTTATCCTGTACCTAATTTTTTATTAAGAAAAATGTACTTAAGCGAGCGTATTAGGCGCATATTACACTAAACAAGTTCGTCCTAGAATTTGGGTCATATGTTTTCGAATTCGTTCCTTTTCAGATTACGTACCTATCTTCTTGCCATGAACGTGCTACCACTAAAATCGGCGGCGGTGACGTACCAGAGATTTGATCGCATGCACATTCATCCACTGATATTTTTTTAGGGTTCCGTACCTCAAAAGGAAAAACACTGTATCTCGGGAACGCGTAGAGGTATCGAGTTGAAATTAAAACTAAATACTCAAGTCTACAGTTCATTGAAGCTGTGAAAAAATCAAACTTCTAAGTTAACGTGAAAAAAAGTTTCCACCGTTTATGCCGCAAAAACGTATGCTTCGACGCTCTCAATTGAATCAAAATTTATAAGGTACTTTCCGCCGACCTAAGACTATTAAATTCGGCAAGTTATATCGTCGTGTACTACAAGTATAGGGAAAAATCTGAAAATTATATATTTGTAACTAAATCATAAACAAAGATGTCTTTGAAGTTCGGGAAAAGCACGGAAAAACTGCGAGACTCTACTCTTGAACCATTTATAGGTACTCATAAGTACCTACACATTTGTACGGAACACTCAGAGGGCGAGTCCGACTCGCACTTGTCCGGTTTTTTTTTCTCTACGTCTAATACTTTTCATAATATAACTTCTATCTATCTATACAGACCATGAAAGACGCCCACTGTTGGGCATAGGCGTCTTCACCGTCACACCAACCTCGCCGGTCTTCTGCTTATCTTGTCTATTGCCCTCCTGCCGCCTTCTTAATATCATCAATCAAACATCGGATAAGGGGCCTACCCACCGAACGACAGCCAGTTCTCGGCCACAACTCTGTCACTGCCTTCGTTCACCGTCCGTCTTCTCGTCTAGCTAGATGTCCCCCCCATCTCCACTTAAGCTTCGTGATTCCTGCCCACACGTCTTCCACTTTGGTCACACGACAATATAACTTGCTGAAAAGTTAATTTAGTCACGTGGTACCAAAACGTGCCATACAAATCGGGCTCAAATTATGACGTCACAACTCGCACGTAAATCCTTATAATGTGCGAAGCATTTATCAATATTTAAGTTATCTAGTAAAAAGTATTTTTTTGCATCTACACTCTTACAACAAAACGTTTAGAATTCAATGAAAAAACTAAATCAAATATTTTTTTATTATTATAGTAACTTTATTATTCACATATTTTGTGATCCCAAAAACCCTGAAAAAAATATTTTTATTGTTTTATTTTTATTTTCCCTCCCTGATATTTGTGTCTAGTGTCGTATAGATAATGGTACGGAACCTTTCGTGCGCGAGTCCGACTCGCATTTAGCCGCTTTTTTATTACGGTTAGCAGGCAACCTCACGTTGGAGAGTTTGCCGGAGGAGAAAATAATTGATGTGCTTTGGACTGTACAGTCGACTTATGTTTTAGTTGCAAAATCACCCGTAACGTAACTGAGTAGAGTGCGCCCATGTAAAGGCCGTTGTGCTGTCGACTGTAGTATATCTTTGCTGTTCGTTTTAGCGCAGTAATTTTTCGAGCTAAGCACATGGATCACGGTCGGCTTGGCACTGGCAGCGATGGTTGTGCGGTCAACATAACGGGAGTTGTCTAAGTAAACGGATATCGGATATGCAGCGGACTACACGAGAGATTCTGCACCAGTCTGTGTTAAGATAGATAATTGCTTCGTTCAGCAAGATGTTTCATTATATTCTTTATAGTACATATGGTGCTACATTACCGCACTAGTGCGATAATGAGCACTTTACGTGCCTATGTCGAAACTTCAAAGGGCCATATGTACTATAAAACGTTGTACGATACACGTGCGAATAGGTAATTCGTAACTCGTGTCGATATAAAACACTCCCTTCGGTCGTGTTTTAATTTATCGCCACTCGTTGCGAATTTCCTACTTTTCGCACTAGTATCGTAATGTACTATTATCTACACTAATGTTGTAACATTCTACTTATGTTTTCAATACTTGACTTATAATTACTACTGTTATAGCGCAGACAACAAAACACTCAATTTAAGCAATTTCACATGATGGTATAATATTCACATCGATATCGTAAAATCTCATTATAACATCAATAAAACGCGACCAACTTGATTGCAGGGCCAATCAGGTTGGTCGCGTTTTATTGAAGCGCGCAGCTGCGCTCTCATTGGTTAAATTTTAATGGCGGCAAAATCACTGTGATTATACACGTACGCGTGAATTTAATTTTTAATTGCATTAGTGAAGATAAAGTAGTGTATGCAACTGCATATAACACGGGTATTTAAACACTCGTTACTATTATGAAACTCGCTGCGCTCTTTTCATAAACTCACACTCGTGTTTTAATACCCTTCATTATATGACAGTTGCATAAACTACTATTTTGTTGCACTAACCCGTGCCGAGGACAATTTTAAAAACCTATTTGGAGGCTAAAAATTCCACCCATGCCGGGACTTGAACCCGCGACCTCTGGCTCACCGTGTCGCTGCCTCTACGTAATACAGAGAAGTTTGTAAAGAGGCTTAAAATTTCACTGGTGCTGGCACTTGCCCATTAGCTCAGTTGGGAGAGCGCTGGCACGGTTAGCCAGAGGTCGCGGGTTCAAGTCCCGGCATGGTTGGAATTTTTAGCCTCTAAATAGGTTTATAAAAGATGTTTCATTGTTGTCCACCTCAGATTTTGTTAAAAACAAGTATGTTAGAATTTCGGTGGTACTTTTTGTAAACGGAGTAAGTAGGCGCTCTCTGCTGTAGATAGATAGATAGAATATTCTTTATTGTATGTACACCAGGAATTACATATGACAATTTAACAATAATATAGTACAGTACAATTGTCGGCCTTATTACTAAAAGTAATATAGTAATACAGGTGATGAACCTAGCACAACAGCGGATGCTAAATAATCTTAATTATAAAGCAAAACATGTCATGTCACCATCTAGTTTTAGTCTAGTATAAGTCTTTTAAGTCACAAATAAATTAATTACTCGCTTTCTTACTTACTTTTTTTTAATGAGCGGTGATAGCGCATCTGTAGAACGCTGGCCCCACATTCGGGAGGTTGTGGGTTCGAATCCCGGCATATACCAATCAGTTTATTTTCTGGTTACGTACATTTGTGAATTTGTATTAGCAATACTATTCGCTAACTGTGCAAGAAAATATCGTGAGGAAACTCTCGTGTCTGAGTAACCCCTCCGCGGTTGGTACGTCATCATCATCATCTTGTTAGTGTACGAGAAATCGGGGGTTAGTGGGGAAATCTCAGGTCTAACTTTAATCTATCTTTGATGTATCTTGTTGGTATAATAAACGTCTTTCTTCTTCTTCTTAATTGTTGTCCACATTGAAACACATAGGTATACGTATACGTAGAGACAATTTTCGTCGCAGTTTGTTCTGCAGTCTATGCAAAGAATATTCTTATCTTATAATATCTATGCCTTAGTTAACCTAACTCACAATTAATTTCCTAGCTAATAATATCGAAATTTAAAATCTAATTGAATTCTATTGCTAACCCAATTAAATTAAGGTTAAAAAAATCAACAATTTTAATGTAAGATAAGGTGATTAATTTTATTGTAAACTCTAATTTATACTAAAGTATTAATTTATTTCAATCAATAATTAGAACTATGATGAACTAATTTAATTTTTACCGAACACACAATTTTGAAAGTTGTATGCTCCTGTAAAGGTGTTTCACATAGAATTATACAAGTAGTTTTAAATGAAATGTGAAAATACTGTTGGAGTAGCTAATAAATAATAGAAATAATCTATGCTAGCATGGTCTTTACATTTTAGTTGCAAAGTCACTAGTTAAGAAATTGAGTACATAAGTCAGTCATAGATCCTAGTGTTGTTGTATCATCTTTATGAATAAAATACACTGTTAGACAGATTATCTTGTCCTAAACCGACTAAAGTAAATTTGGGATAACTATAGCATAGTTGGAAAAACAGAAGAAACTGTTTTTAGGTTGTGCGTTATTTCAATAAAATGTTGTAGATGATCGGTAGAATGTTATTCAGATTAGCAGTAAAATATGAGGATCCTGTATACGATATTCATATTTTACATATAAAGATCGTATACAGGATCGTATACTTCATAAAAATACATTAGCGCTAAATACATTAGCTTATTTGTCCTAAATATGTTCCTGATTTCAGATTAATACTTCTCCTAGTGTCGGTTTCTTTAATTCGTCGCCAGTTCCAGTCTAAAGGAATATCCACGTAACGTAACGTAACAAAGTAAAATAAAAACTACTTAGACACTATAACACTAGGGCAAAAAAAGCCAGGCCACGTGCGGCCCATGGGGGGCAAACGAGCACGGCGCGGCATTGGAATGGGCTTTTTTTTTAGTCGACAAGGAACCATTATAGTTTCGCCATGTCCGTCCGTCTGTCTGTCTGCCTGTACACGGCCTAGCTCAGAAACGATTAGTACGAGAAAGCTGAAATTTGTTCTACTCTACTCTACTCTACTACACCCTACTTAGGGATGTAATTTTTTTTCTCGCCTACACCATAGTGTGGTATCGTTGGATTGATCGTTTAAAAATATTGTGGGAGCAGGAAGATAATTTTTTGATTTCGTGTTCTGTTTGTGAAATATTGAGCTTTAAAACGCAATTTTTTTACCGAGTAGGGTGTCCCGTCTGGCTAAACGGTTGATTGTAGAAACGTGAAAAAATGCAGGCTAGTAGCATATACAATGAAATTAAAAGAAAAACGGCTAAGTAGCCTTTACAAGTTAACGAGTAATAGGCAAGCAACTTATAAAAGGAAAACTTCGTATAAAATCAATATTACGTTGATGGAGTTGTTGTTTCTGTAAAGCAAATAAAACACCCTCTTTCTACGGAACTGGCCGGTTTTTAATTACTAATTACATAAATGTGGCTTTCAAAACATTTAAGCGGGTATATCTGCGATAGTTGCACCCTATTCTATCGTTTCCGATTTGGGTAGCATTTCCTTAACCTCACGAGTGTGAGTAGGTTAGCACTCCTTTAGGTAAGTACATGTTTACTTTATTATTTAAATAAGGAAATAGATACTATTATAACATGAACTAAGTGGCCTTGTATCAGGAAAAGCGCTTTCAACATCAAAATAGATCAAAGAATCCGGCTAAAAACGTCTTTTATATTTACTTATTTCTAACTCATTTACATTCAATGTTGTTTTACTTATAAACCTATTCACAACTCTAACGCTATTTATTATTACAGCTGCAAAAGTAGCTTTCCTAACTAAAGAGAGCGGAGAAAGAACCTCGGCTCGGCTCTGAGTCGGCTAAACAAGTTCCGTTGGAGAAAGTTTTAGCGGCCATTTACTGCACAGAGACTTGCGAGCTATGCGCACTCACAGCTGCCCGCTGAAGCACGGCACTGATTACATCAGATGTTCTACCTCGCCTTGCATGCAGCTGTTCCTTCAAAACCGCCTCTCGAAGGCTATAATCAACCAATTAAGTCTGACCTCACCGCCCACCTGCGGAACTACACTAAGTTGATCACAAAAAGACGCACTATAGAGTTCAAGTTAAGCGGTTGAGCAATAGCCCGATCCATTATCTGGCGGAGATAAGTGCTCCGCGGTCAGATCCTCGCATGACGTCACTTGAGTGGAGGAGCGCCAGCGCAAGCAAAGATTAAGCACCCGATGTGTCAAGCAAATATAGAATGTAAATAGGCTTGTGTGAATCATATTAGGTACATGTTTCAGTTTCAGCTGCTACCTATTATGCAAATACGAATGGCAATGACTCGTTATACAAGTCGAACGAATGAGAGATGAATTAATATTACCTCCATTGTACCTTTACGCTAGGGAAGGCGTGTTCTGTGTCTATTTGTTCCTAGTGACGTAGCCCGCGGCCGGCACCCCCCGTAGGCTAGGCCTGCGATCCTCGTGCTCGAGACGGTTCAAAACATAACCTCCAAACGCCGGTCTATGTCCGTTGCTGGTAAAAAATACAGGGCCAGCGCGGCGCGGTTGCGGCACGTCACCTCGCCGGGCGCTCCGCCTCGCCGGCCGGTCGGGTGGGTCGGCCAGTCACAGACGCACCGCGGAGCAGGCGCCTCGCCTACACACTGCCTCCGTTCACATCACCGGTTTCGAGTCAATCGCAAAATAGTTCGAGAACGCGGGGCGACGCTCGCTCCTCGCGCCGATAACCTATCAACGACCAATTGCATGAAGTCATCGATTAATTCGAGTGCCAATAACATAGGCAGCGCCGTCTAGCGTAAACAAAACACTGCACAATCCCGCTTTGACCAGGCTTGTCGTGGTTTCTTTTGATTTCACGCGCATTCCGGCTC
Source organism: Yponomeuta evonymella (assembly GCA_963969515.1). NCBI lineage: Eukaryota > Metazoa > Arthropoda > Insecta > Lepidoptera > Yponomeutidae > Yponomeuta > Yponomeuta evonymella. The sequence continues at coordinate 15,799,757 of OZ018349.1, forward strand.
TATCTTTGTCGCCGGTGGGCAACAGCCCAACGGAACCGATTGGAAATAAATTCAAGTGTAGCCAGCAGCTGCATCTAACTCGTGAAGGAATTTCCTCGGTGATAGTTTTGTCCTTGTCGTTGTATACTTTCGGGCAACCACTTTGTGCTAACTTTACTCCGTTTGACAGTTGTGTAGACGCTCTACAAGTGTTTGTGCGGTGTTGGCAACGGAAAAAGTTTCGGAGTGACGCCATTGGTCGGTTTTGTTTGTTTTGTGAAGAAGTTCAAGTTCATCATGAATGGGACTCCAGCAAGGAGACCTAAGAGCGCATTCTCTGAAGCGGTACGTACCTATCTATTGTGTTTCTTAGCAACGTTGACGATGCTTGAACAAGTTATGGAAATGACGGTTTGTGCAATGTGTTTGCGTTACCAATTCGTTGCCTATTTGGTTGGCTCAATGTCACGGTCATTCATTACCGACCGATTACATCATGTAGACAAGAAACCCATCTATCTGGGTGCGTATGCCTTGCCTACCTACACAAATAAAAATTCTAAGAAGTTTCTATAATGTTTTAAGTTTGTTCTATTAGTTGTCGGTTTGACACTGCTGATGCTAGCATCTGACTAATAGTTGAAATTATTTTTTATTTGATTGATACCTATAGGGTGACAACGATTCATTAGCAAAAATTTAAAGGAGCATACTGAACATTACTTAGAGTCCTAGTTTAAAAATCTTCAAATAAAAAAAAAATCCATAATTATTAAGACAAAGTCTGTTATAAAAATTAAAAATAGATTACATAGCTCAAGCGTCTTATGGTCGGTGCTGGCGAACTCAATTGTTGTTTGCTTGTTAATGTAGACGATAGACTCCGCAAAAGAAACGGTTTTCCAATGCCACGATATTGATTACAGTTTCGAACTAAACGTTGAAAATCGCGATTAAAGTATCTACAAAAACATTAAAACGTTACTTTTAAGTAATTAATATCATTGTTTAAGAAGACTCAACGAACATTCCCTTATCTCTTAAGATACTGGTAACGACAGAATATCGTTAGATTTATTTGATATATATATATCGAATCGTCGAATTGATAACCTCCTCCTTTTTTGAAGTCGGTTAAAAATATATGAGATATACAAGTCATTTATTTATAGTGTCACTGCTGTCAAATATACATTTGGCATATTAGATGAACCAACATATTTTCAGTTAAGGATGGCGCCACAATAAGAGATATGCATTTTATGGTTCATGGTTTAACTATTGCTACTTTTCTCTACATTTCGAGAGTTTGTCGTGGATTCAGTCCTGCATGAGATTTATTTAATTACCTACCCCCTTTGACTGAGTAGACATATAATCATCATCATCATCGGCCATTTGACGCCCACTGCAGGACATAGGCCCCCCTCGTGGTTTTCCAAGCTTCCCGGTCTTGTACCGCCCGCATCCAGTGACTCCCCGCCACGGTAACCAGGCTTATAACTTATAATGGCGTGATATAATTCATATTCCACCAATACACAACACCGCTAACTTCTCGTCACAAAAAATAGATGATATGTAGGACCCCCGCCAAGTTCATTGCTTACTTTGGCTTGCCAAGGCAGCTGTGTTTTGATAGAAACGCAAAAAATGTGTGAATAAATTGCAATTTTTAAACCAAAAGAGTTTAACCTGTTTGCTTATACCTTAAAAGAACAATTCAAAACCATTGTTGTGGTGGTCCGATCGGGCCCTTTACAATTCTACAGATTACAGGATGTTGTTGAAAACTTGCCAAGTAAGATCTTCAAAATAAAATGTCTTTCTATCTTCTTCTTTCTATGTTTCACACACACGACCTTTTTACTATGTTTCTCAAACACTGCTAATGCTAATTCCGTGTGGACCCTGGCACATAACTGTCTTCAAAAACAGAGAGGAGTCGAAAAAGGTTCGAATCGGTTCATGTAAATATCTAATGCACAGTACTGCTCCTATATTACGCGCAACAAATCCCGCAAAGATTTCAATCTAACTGACAGTTTCCATATAAATTGCTATCGCAAACGTCAGGAGTCCGACGGGATTTGGTGTGCATAGTTAGGCTTCTGGCCGGCCGAGAACTTAGACTGGCGCACTCTGTGGTCTTGATTTTTGACGTATCATTATAGCAAGTACTTTCGAATCGTGTAATCGTGTGAAAAGAAAACAAACCACATTCACTCCATTAAGCCGGGCACACACTAGCGCGGTCGCGGTGCGTGGCGTGGCGGCCGCGGCTATTGATGTACAATTGTACAGTCGACAGAACATCAACCCTTTATTACGCGTGCACTCAACTAGGTTAGGTTGCGGGCTACCTTACAGCTAAAATGTAAAGGTTGATCTGCTGTGGACTGCACCAACGAAAGCGCTGTCGGTGGAACGCCTTGACCTCATCATCATCATCAGCCATTTGACGCCTACTGCAGGACATAGGCCTCTTTCGTGGTTTTCATAACCATGAGAGGTTTTGCCATAATCACCACGCTTGGCAGGCGGGTTGGCGATCGCGGTTGGAATCTTAAGAAGACGCTGCTGCCCGTCCGTCTACTGGTAATTGATTTCCTTAATCGCCTTCTACGACATCCACCGAAGGAAATGGAGTGACGCTATTCTTAATCCGGCGCCACACGGCCTTGTCCTGCGCACCCCAAACTCCGGTAGTCTCTATAGCCAGTGACACAAAAATAAAATTTTTGTTAGTTATTTTGTCTCCTTCATACTTCTTTCAGACATTTTTATCATAGAGTCAATCGTTGATGCATTATCAAAACAAAAAATTCTGGCATCTTTAATTCAAGATGGCGGCTCACGCCTCCCACACCAAGGTCGAAAACTTCGATTTTTATTGGGACCCCATACCTGAACAACATGCGTGAAATCAGTTCATTTTCCGCCTTTTGCAGAGCGAAAACCCCCACAAACTGGACTATTATGCCAAAAAAAGCGGTCTGAGATCAGTTTGTGATGTTTATCTGACCCCTTACTTGCCCTTCATGAGGAAACCCGCGGCTTGGTTGACTCCGCACGTATTGACTTGTCTTTCCTGTACCCATCCTGACAGCTTAGTCAACCTAGCCGTTGACTAAGCTGTCAAGATGGGTATAGGTCTTGGGCGAGTTTACTCCATCTAAAAAATAATTTCCCAGGCACTGCAGCGTCCGAGTGGTCTCTTCACCCATCTAGTGTGAGTGAAGGTGCCACTGAACGCTGTATAAATCGTCTCATTACGTGGATGCAAAGGCTAAAGTTTAGTTTACTTGCTCCTCAAAATGAAAGAGAAACATAACTGTAGCTACCAGAAAGTATTGTTTTACCACTTTCTTGATGAGGTAAATTGACTATGTAATAATGAAGCCCAAGCTAAATATAAAACCATGAGCTACAGTCGTTCCTACAACACGGTCGACCGTACGAATGAACCCTAGGGGTACAAAGGTCACTTCAGAAACAGCCAAATTATGAAGCACTATTATCTCAACCAAATGTAGACGTCCCTAATGGGAAACTTGTCTCAAAGTTAGATTGAAGTAATATTGTTTTTATACCATAGAAGAAATAGAAAAGTTGAAAAATTAAACTAATATGGATAGGTGGTAGGTAGTGCAGCGGTACAACGCCAGCCTCACATTAAGTTCGTGGGTTCGAATCCTGGCATGAACCAATGACTTTGTTTTCCATGTTACGTTAAATTTTGTGAAGTTGTAGTACTATTCGCTAACTGTGAAGGAAAACATCGTGTGTACACCTGAGTGTCCGAGGTTTTCACATAACTCAGCGCTTGAAATCGCCTATACGCGGTGGCCTCTCTGAGAGAAGGCCTGTGCTATACAGTGGAACGTATATAGGCTGCTTATGACATGATATGATTAAGGAAAAGTTTGAATGTTTGTAAGTTTGTAGGGGGTAATCTCAGAAACCACTCAACCGATTTCAAAAATTCTTTTACCAGTATTTGGAATGGTTCTTCAGTATGGACATAGGCTATAGATTATCTTATTAAATTAAAGGACCTTTGCGCAGAGACCAATTTTGTAATGTAAGTCGTCGAAAAAACGACCAAGCGAATGCGTATCCTGCAAACGCTTGCGCATGAACGCTTTATATGGGAAAGATGAAGATCTTATAAAGGCCTGTGAAAAAGTATGCGATGATAAATCGATAAAAATTCTTAAAAAAGTATGAAAAATGTTTCTCAATCTTTCGAAGGTAATTGAAGTATGTAATATTAAATCCTTATCAAAATAAATTCGCTTATCGTCTAGATAATTTCATGTAGACAAAAATTTCCCTGTACACAACGTTGTTTGAACGTAATAGTTTAGAATCTGCAACCGTGTACAAATTAACGAGGACAAAATAAAATACATTGTGGACTAATGAAGTGGCATATGAGAGGTTAAAGTTAGAAAAGATAACGAGACATACTATATTAAAATTCTTTATTGCACGGAAAGTTTTACTGTTCGGCTTCACGCAGGGACGGTCGACGACGGACGCTGGTGTCTTGCTAGTTAAACATATTTATAGTGCATGGGAGGATCGTAGGGATGCTATAGGTGTTTTTTGTGACTTGTCAAAGGCATTTGATTGCGTGGACCACGAGACACTTTTGCTAAAACTAGAGCATTACGGAGTAAAGGAGAAAGGTTTACAACTGATGAGATCTTATCTAAAAGGAAGGGTTCAAAAAGCGGACATAAATCGTATAAAATCCACAGGTTCACAAATAAAAATGGGAGTACCACAGGGATCAATTTTGGGGCCATTCCTTTTCCTTGTATACGTAAATGATTTGCCGTTTATGGTACAAAACATGTCCGAGATAGTATTATTTGCAGATGACACGTCACTTATTTTTAAAATTAAGAGACAAGAAAATAATCTTGACGATGCAAATGATGCTCTCTCGCGTTTGTTGGATTGGTTCACGGCAAATAATCTGCTTCTAAATTCCAAAAAGACAAAATGTATAAAGTTTACCTTACCAAACGTAAGATTAGTTGAAAACAACATTGTACTCGGAAAAGAAAAACTAGAATTTGTAGAAGATACCGTTTTTCTAGGCATCACAATCGATTCAAAATTGCAATGGGGTCCTCATATTGTAAAACTAGCACACAGGCTTAGTTCTGCAGCATATGCAGTCAAAAGAATTAGAGAGCTCACTGACGTTGCAACTGCTAGGCTTGTTTATTTTAGTTACTTCCATAGTATTATGTCCTACGGCATACTACTGTGGGGTCGGGCAGCAGACATTGAGACGATCTTCATCTTACAGAAGAGAGCCATCCGATTTATTTACAAGTTAGGTAGTAGGGATTCGCTAAGAGATTTCTTCAAAGAAACCAACATCTTAACAGTTGCATGTCAATACATTTATGAAAATATTATGTACGTTAGAAAAAATATCAAAGACTTCGAAAATGTTGGTGGCCACCATAATGTTAATACTAGAAATAAACATAAATTGTCATTTCCACTATTTAGACTTGCAAAAGTTAACACATCCTTTATGGGGCACTGTATAAGGTTCTACAACAAAATTCCTCAAGATATATTAGAGTTACCTCCAACGCGATTTAAAAAATGTGTTAAGCACATTCTGTGCAAAAAGGCTTACTATAACATCAAGGATTATTTAGAAGACAAAGATGTTTGGCATTAAACAGTAGATTAATATTATTTAAAGGACGATTGTGACTAGTGTTCAACACATTCATGACTAATATTTTAAGTTGAAAACTCTGTTAATTAAGTTAAAACGTGTTTTGAAAAGAATAAATGTGGAGTTTCTTTGTTAGCTTCTTCTCCACATAATCCATTAATTGTGAAACTAACAACTTTGACGTTCATTAAGTAAACATTCAGTTTTTACAATGAATAAAAATATTTGAATTGAATTGAATTGAATTGCACAAATCACGTGTTTGGTACAAAGGCGTACTTAATGCTCAATAGCATTTTCTACCAGTCAACATACATCGAGCGAATGTGAATCAAAGAGCCGGTAAAGGATGTCTAAGCCCTGGCCACACAGAAGGGGACGAGGGTGCGGCAAATACGCGTCGTTAATTCAATTCACTTTCATACAAAATGTACTGAAGGGACGGGACGAGGGCGCGATTTCTATGCAACGCGTCGCGTCTTTTCCGCGCCCCCGCCCCACGACCCTCCATGTGTGGCTAAGGATATAAGTCTACCAAATAGGGGGATGTGTTAGCGAAGGGCAAGATAAAAAGTACCCGACATTGACGTGCACGTAGCGACTAATTAATGTGTTTGAAATGGAAGAGATCTGTCAGGGTCGTGGCAATTGGCAAACCCTGGTTTCTACCTACCTCACCGGGATACATGCGTGAGTTCATGTGTTACGGTGCAGGGTGGTACAAGGTCAAAGAGTGAAGAGCGGTTAGCGGGGGTGAGCGGCAAGGTGCGTATGTACTGACATGCCATTCCTGGGAACAGTAAGAATGGTATGAATTAATTTAGTTAACTAAATAAATCATTACCACTGAAAGCTCTTGAAATATTGCCGCAATTTGTATGTGTCATGGTGGTCAGGGTCTGAAGGCGGAACTAAAAGAAACTAGAATTTCTTAGTGGTCAAAAGATCAGACCTCTCGAGTTTGGGCTTATCGCATGAGTGTCATATGTAGATGCTTGGAATAATATGTAGACAAAGATAAGATGATGTGAATGAGAGATGGATGCGAGATCTCTTCAACGGATAACAGCAGATCCCATGAGATTGGGATTATTTAATCAGTATTGTTTGTGTTGTGGGTTTAAGTCCCAGCATTATTATTATTATTAAATCCTTTATTGCATTTAAAACAGACAGTTTTGCACATAGGCGAGCTTAATGCCACTTAGCATTATCTACCAGCTAACCTAAGTTTTGAAGAGAACATTATCAGGTATTGCAACTTACTTAATATTAAATATACTTACTAATTACTTATTCAGACCTAGATATATAAAATATAATAGGGGGGAAATATTACACCAATACAACATAATAATAAATAAATACTTGAGACAATAAATAAATACATAAACCTACAGATTTAGGAAAGATATTGTGAAAAACTTATAATATAATAAATTAAGACAAATGCTGGAGATTTAGGTAGTGGCGATAGACTTTGGTTTTGAATATTCTGTCGGATGTCTAGAGGCAAGCTATTCCAAAGGCGAATTGCTGTCACAGTGAAGGAGCCTGAATAACCAGCCGTATTATGCTCGGGGGTACAGAGATGCAATGCTCTGGAAGGTCGCAGAAGGCGACCCTCACTGAGGAGGAACTCGAAACGTCCTCTGAGATAAGAGGGGGAACAGGGGTTATTAAGAATACCATACAGAGTGGCGAGAATGTGAGCATTCCTGCGGGAACGGATGTTGAGCCACTTCGGCTGATTATGATAGGAAGAGACATGGTCAAACTTACGCAGTCCAAATATAAGACGGATGCAAAGGTTGAGCAGTCTGTCGAGTTTGCTGAGCAGCTCCTCAGTAATGTCGGGATAACAAACGTCAGCATAATCGATAATAGGGAGAAGAAGAGAGTTGACAAGAGTAACTTTAGCAGAGTATGGGAGAAAATTCTGAACCCGCTTAAAAGAGTGCATGGAGGCAAAAACTTTCCTGCTGATCTCGGCTACGTGAAGCTCCCAGGACAGGTTGTTCTGTATGTAGACACCTAAGTTTTTTACATTTTTGCAGTAGGGGAGAGATATTCCATCGTAGAGTACAGTACAGCAGCATGTTTGCATGCATGCATGACTTTGTTCTCTAAAGTCACGTACATTTGTTAAGTTGCAGTAGCAGTACCACTCGCTTACTGTGAAGGAAAACATCGTGGGGAAACCTGAGATTCTGAGGTTTTCACATACCTCAATGCTTGAAATTTCCAATCCACGGTGGGCCCATTTTCTCTCTCTGATAGAAGGCCTGTGGCCTTTAGTAAGACGTTATAGGCTACATAAACATAAAAAAATCTGTTTTGATCAGAAGTTTTGCCAAACTTGCCGAAGAGGGTCTAATGATGGAAGGTGGATAAGATAACATAAGAATATTCCTTGCTAGACACCGGAAAAAACAAACTTAAAATATAAGTTTTTAGTTTTAACGGGTAGTAGGAGACCCTTCGAACTATGACACACAGTACAAATAACTATTACAGCTTTAAAAGTTGATGTGCTTTCAACTGAACCGTCGACAGCGTATCAACCTTTACATGGGTGCACTCTACTTAACTAATTTACGGTGAGTTTGTTGCTAAAATGCCTAAGTTAACGTGCTGTCAACTGTACTATAGATTGTAATTTTTGCACCGTGCCTAGTTTAGTGGCATATTGTAGCAAATTTTAGATCTACATATTGGAGCCCGGTCCAGCCTTTGGGGGCCCTGTTCAGCCTTTGGGGCTTCAGAGCGGCAAATATCGGCGGTTTGATTGTAGCTAAGTAAACGTTGCGGGATATTTTGATTGCATATGCATGGTTGTTCTAACTGCCTCGTTGAGAACAATAGGTTGAGCTAACTTGAGATATAGGTTTGCAAACTAAGCTACCTCATGTTTCCTGGTTTGCCAATGTAAGACTGAAAGGGTGCTATATCTGCACATAGACTTAGAACTGGTCATCATCATCATCATCAGCCATTTGACGCCCACTGCATGACATAGGCCTCCTTCGTGGTTTTTATAACCATGAGGGGTTTTGCCATAATCGCCACGCTTGGCAGGCGGGTTGGCGATCGCAGTATGCGTTTGGAATCTCAGGACCGCCCGTCTTCTGGTAATTGATTTCCTTATAGAACTGGTCATAAGCTATTAAATAAATTTAATTTCCTCATGGGCAAAGTCCTTAGCCCAAACTGTGAAACTTGTAACACGGTGGAAGACGTACAACGTATACTTTTGGACATTCCAACCAAGTATCCAAAGCAAAGAGCAGAAATTACAGCCGAATTAAAGCTGTGGATATTGGTACATTCCAGAGCGTGCTGCACGACCCTACCTCAAGTGCAGCTTGATTAATATATAAAATGTTAGATAGTAAAACGTTATAAGTTAGTAATTATATTAAGAGTACAAGGTAATATTCTATGTACTACGTTATGTGGAGCATCGAGCACCGCGTACAGTTCATATTTTTACTTTTGAACTCTGTTTGTACTTACAACGGTAAAATTGACAGTGAAGTTGGATCTACGCCCTACTCGGTCAAAAATATTCGCTTTAAAGCTTAATATTTCGCAAACGGAACCCTTCCTACACCCACAATATTTTCCCGAACAATCCAACGGTACCCCACACTATGGTGTAGGCGCGAAAAAAAAATTACATACCTAATTTAGGTGTAGGGGAGGTACCGTAAATGTTTTTGTAAGATCTTATTCTACCGTTTTATCGGCGTGATTAATATGTATGTCTATGCCAAATTTCAGCTTTCTAGTATTAATCGTCTCTAGGCTAGGCCACGGACAGACAGACAGACGGACGGACATGGCGAAACTATAAGGCTTCCTTGTCGACTACGGAAACTAGCAAACATAACATTTAAGTTTAATTTCGTGGGTGTTTTTAGTTTGTGTAAGAAGTAAGAACCAGACAAGTCTAGAGTTGTAGGTAACAGTAACACGGGTTCGAAGAGGTGTTTCGATACTACTTTTACTGTTTTTTTGCCTTGTTCTGTTCAGATGTTTGCCTTGATTCCATTATAAATATTACCACAAAGCTAATGAAAACATGTGAAACGATGCTAAAATGAACGGGCTATTTTAATCTCCACGCAGTTTTTTCATAATATACTTAAAGTAAATAGACTATCAGAAGCCAGAGAGAACTCAACACTAAATCAAACAGAAATCTCGTTTTACCCACCTTGTAGTTTTCAACTAGAAAATAATTACGCGGGCAGATATTTTCATATTAGTTGCAGAAACCAACCCACAGTCAGCAATGAACATGGTTGAGCCATTAAGTAGCTATGTAACGACTGTTGTTAGATGATTACGTCGATGGATAACATGGATAAAAAAATGGAAACAACGACCGACCTTGTCTTGTCTCCCCAGCAGAATAAAGAACAGTGGGCACCACCAATGAACAAAAAATCAAAATATCTTTTATTTTATGTATTTTATTTTAACCTTTAGGAAAACTTACAGCTAAACTTAGCATACATAACATACATTTTACAGATCATATTCGCAAAAAGTGTCTGCACAATAATAAACTGACTTTAACGGATATATACTCGTTTACTTTTCCATTTTACAATTTTCCGACGTTTCGGTACTTTTGCAAGTGCCGTGGTCTCGGTAGACTGAGTAAACGAGTAGGTACCTAAATATTCGTTAAAATTCAGTTTTATTATGTCTAGTGCTCGTGTTAACCTCAGAAAATACAGTATCTGTACAATCTCTCAATCGTGTTAACAATGATTTTTAGGACCCACTTAGGATCACAGAGCTGGGACTAGATAGCATTTATGCCAAAAACGGCCGTTTTTGGCGTTAGTGCTATGTAGTCCTAGGTTTTTTGCCTTAGGTTCACGGCCATAGGTCCTAAAAATCACTATTAACGAGAGATTGTACGGACACTTTGCAAATACGATCTGTAAAAGAAGATATCCCGACGTTTTTAAAAGTAAGTGAAACCGTTACACCAATGTACAGTGCTTACGAAAGTTTAAATAGAAGATATTTTAGATAGTTAGCCCACTTAGGCGACCAACTCATAAAAGGAAAACCTTGTACAAAATACATTGAAAGTTATGAAGTTGTTAGTTCTGTAAAGCAGATAAAAAAAACCCTCTTTCTACGGAACCCTACACTGCGCATGCTCCGATTTACACTTGGCTGGTTTTTATAGCTTTAAGTTTTTTTTTTTATGAAAGCTAATTTTCAAATCAATATTCTTCGGTATTTATTTATTAGGGATTACAGCCGCGTTCGTTCGATTCCGTGTGGCGCCGGATTAAGAATAGCGTCACTCCATGTCCTTCCGTGGATGTCGTAGAAGGCGACTAAGGAAATTAATTACCAGGAGACGGGCAGCAGCGTCTTCCTGAGATTCCAACATCATACTGCGATCGCCAACCCGCCTGCCCAGCGTGGCAATTATGGCAAAACCCCTCATGGTTGTGAAAACCATGAGGGAGGCCTATGTCCTGCAGTAGGCGTCAAATGGCTTATGATGATGATGACATTGCACAGTCAAAGGATTGGACGAATACTTGGACAGTTTTTTAAGCGTGGCAATTGTCAAAGCGCACTTGTTATCGGCGTCAACTTTGGAAAGTGAACTTTGTTTTGAAAATATGCAAAAACCTAAAAACCGTTTCTTCAGTATTGATAAAATTATACCACTTCCAATGTAAGCAAAAGTTTTAAATTTCCAATTTGAATTATGTAACGTTCACAGTGGATCTGTCGATGGGCGATACCCCAGAAAATTCTTAAGTAAATTTCCGCTTGTACTTCCACCGGAAGGCGTACTTTTAGGCATCGCCCTATCCGGTGTGGTCACATTGCTCTGAAGAAAAATTTCAATACGTTCCAAAATATTCCCTGCCGATTTAATGGGGCAGTCAACCTCGCAGTGAATAAGTGTTGGAGAACGTCACTCAGCAAACATGGACTCCTCAGCTCGTCACGCTCTTAAAATAATTAAGTAAATATTTTAATTACGCTTCTCGCCACCACGTTTAGGCTTATCACACACGCACGCTTCACTATAAAGCGCGTTATAGCACGGCGTAATATTTCAAGGGGTATATATAGTATACCGCTCGTATGTGACGGAATTCTATTATGTACCTAATTCCTAATTGATATCGCAAAACGCCTAATTTCATAGTTAGATGATTGGACTCGTTAAGGATTCGTTGGCGTAAAGTAAGAGCAGATTTTTTATAGAAGCTATGGAAGGATGCTTGTGTCGTTTCATCCTGTGCATATTATTGGCTTAAGATACCATTGACAGCAGTCCTTCACTACAATAAAAGGCTCACACGTTACGAAATATCATTTGGAATCGGACGGACACCTGCTCCGTTACGAGCATAACAACAAGACAGCGGAGCGATCAAGTTAGAGATAGTATTATATTTTGGAAGTAAATGATTTGGTGAATTGAAAGGTTACTTAAAGATGCCGCCTGATATAAAATATTTAATTACAAAAAATAAATAAATAAATGCTATTACTTACATAATAAATATTTAATATTCTTTTCCTTGAAGGATCACATCGTGAGGAAACCTGAGTCTCTGAGGTATTCGCATGCCTCAGCCACAGGACAAATAACCTCAGCGCTAGAAATTGCCAATCCGCGGTGGGCACGTGTGGTGATTAAGCCCATATCTCCGAGAGAAGGCCTGTGCCCTACAGTGGGGCGTATATAGGCTGCATTATTATTATAATAATTGAACCACACTAAACCGTCGCGGCAAAAATTTGTAGTGAGCAAAATGATGTGATGCGCCGCGCCGCCATTGCGTTTCCATCAATGGAGCTCTTTACAACGCTCTCTGTTCAGTGTAACACTGAACAACTCCTCCGCAGTTTTACTTTCTATTTTCATGTTGTATTTATAATTAGGTTTAGGGTATTTGTTGTTGCCTGAAATAAATGGTTTATTATTAACACCGGTCGGCGCGGAAAAGACGCGTCGCATTGTATAGAGTTCGCGCCATCGCCCCGTCCTTTCTGTGTGGGCTTTGTCCCGTCCCTTCAGTACATTTTGTATGAAAGTGAATTAGAAAGACGACGCGTCATTTCCACGCCATCGCCGCACGTCCCTTCTGTGTGGCCAGGGCCTTTTCCTTTCCGGCCTTCTCTTTCATTCCACTTTGCCTATAATAATATCCACCACCACCTTAAACGCATTATAGTTTAAAGTCATATGAATTAGTGAAAAGCAAATTCAAGTTGTGCGTCGTTCCGCTGCACATTTAGTTTATACAGGGTTATTTTCCAACAGAAACTTTCGTCAGCACTGCAAAATCCGGGACACTGCACTATCTGGGGTTAAGTTAATAATATACAGGGTTACTTAAAAATAGTGCAATTCCTTTTTATGTTCTACAACAACATTGGTTCTATGAGTTTTTTCTCAGGGTTATATCTTTCGAAATATCAGGGTTTAAATAATTTCATTTTGCAGCCCCCGTTGTATTGTCCTACACTTATGATCGTCTTATGGTTATATGGTTTTAAGCACTATTTATCAAACATCGCCACTTCAAAGCAGAAAAATCGTAAAAAATTATAGAAATATTATTAAAAAAAAAATTATTAAACAAAAATTTTCAAACTTCGTAGAACAAAAGTTGTAAATTATTGATATGTTTCAGGAGTTAACCCTGGTAACCCTGCAAATTGTAATGTATCAGAATGACACTCACATGGATCATGACAAGTTTAACCACAGTGTCTTTAATCACTAACTTTACCGCCACTTAGTATTACTTAAGTATCGTTTTGTCTCGTTCTGGTTTGAGAAATCTTAAGAGACAAACTGAAAAGTACTCAAGTATTATTAGTTAGTCAGATAATGCACCGGTGTCAACAGTGGCTGGCACTATGTTATTCATGTTATGGTATGGTGCCAAACAGGGCCGTCTGTCCCACCCAGTGGACAGGACGCAGGTTGAAAACGACATTATGTATTTATTTATTTATTTATTTATGTATTATGTCATTGTGTCACAAATTGGACTGAAGCAGCGAAAGTATTAGCCGTATTCCCGTATCACTCACTCAATAGTCTGTGCGCGTACGGTAATACGTTTACTCATAGGTACAATCGGCAGGAGGTCAACCTACAAGCACTGTTGGTACAAGTATCTACCTAGATCATGGGAGTGTCATGGGAATTAACAACATGCAATAATAAACGTAATTCTACTCTTACAAAAGTAGGAAAACCCCAATACTGTGGCCAGACATGCGGACAACACCGGATATACATAATATGGCAAAATACCGATGATGATGATGATGATATATAATATGGCAAAATACAAATGTATTTTCAACCAGTTGTAATGAATCAAGTAAGTCGAATGTAAATAGTAGTAAGTCGTCGTAGGCAACAACTTACCTACAACTCACTCGAATTCTCTGTTATGAAGGATCCTTTTATAGCCATGGGGAAATAAAAAGAGAGGAGTTATTAAATTAACGACGCCCAAAGGAGAAGAGCGATAAAACCCATCAATAAAGACTGCTTTGCTTTTCCGTGTGTGTGAAAATCGTTTTAATATATTTAAGTATTTATACTTTTCTTCTACACATCTGATTGCGTCTGTTCCAAGCGACCTCATACTCCATCCAGTTGACATCAGACCTGTCTCGCTTGTACTTGCAGCCAATTTCCGTGATTAGTAAGTAAGTAAGCGGTGGTAGCCTAGTGGGTAGAACATTGGACTCGGAAGCGGGAGACCCAGGTTCGATTCCCAGTGCGGGCATGTACCTATGACTTGGTTTTCTAAGTTATGTACAATTGTGAAGTTATAGTAGCAATACCACTCGCTAACGGTGAAGGAAAACATCGTGAGGAAACCAGAGTGTCCGAGCTATTTACTTACATACCTCAGCGCTTGAAATCGCCAATCCGCGGTGGGCACGCGTGGTGATTAAGCCCATACTCTCTCTCTGAGAGAAGGTATGTGCCCTACAGTGGGACGATATAGACTGCTTATGATGAAAGTAAAGTTTATTTCTCACCATAAAACAAACAGACAGCGTATTATAAGCCTTGAGGGCTTTAAAAAAACACTTAAAGGCTATTAGTACAGTACCGATTCACGGAGTTGGACGACGCTTGAACTTGAATGGCCTAATGGGTGCGTGTACTCGTATGTCAAACAAGCTAATGGTCTCGGCGCACAAGAAAGAAACCTTGTCGCTGACGTCTATAAGATCCTGCTTAAGCCAGTCGACAGCAAACGCATCACTTCTAAGCCTACATCCAAGCGTACAAAGATTTCCAATTAAATAATAACAAAGTTGCATATTTAATAGGGTCGATGGTAGCCTAGTGGGTAGAACATTGGACTCGGAAGCGGGAGACTGACTTTGTTTTCCAAGTTATGTACATTTGTGAAGTTATAGTAGTAGTAATACCACTCGCTAACGTGAAGGAATACATCGTGAGGAAACCTGAGTGTCTGAGCTATTCACATACCTCAGCGATTGAAATCGCCAATCCGCGGTGGGCACGCGTGGTGATTAAGCCCATACTGTCTCCTTAAGAGAAGTTCTGTGCGACGTATATAGGCTCCTTGTGTATATTTAATAAGTGCTATGTGTCATTAAATAACGCAAAGCCTGAAACCGATTAATTTATCGATACTGAAGGCACATATACCCAAAACCGGCGTGCGTGTATGCAACGACTAATGAATGTTGAGGAAGCGAAAGTGATCTGACAGGGTCGTAGCAAGTGGCAGTTCCTGGTCTCTGCCTACCCCTCTGGGATACAGACGTGAGTTTATGTATGTTGTGTACTTGACGCCCACTGCAGGGCACAGGCCTCCCTCTTAGTTTTCATAACCATGAGGTGTTTTGCCATAATCGCCACACTTGGAAGGCGGGTTGGCGATCGCAGTATGCAGTTGGAATCTCAGGAAGATGCTGCTGCTCGTCTCCTGGTAATTTATTTCCTTAGTCGCCTTCTACGACATCCACGGAAGGAAATGGAGTGACGCTATTCTTGATCCGGCGCCACACGAAAAGATTTATATATTTATAATATTCATCTGTATTTCTTGACAAAAGAAACAGGTGTTCAACTCCGGCTACATAGCTGGATCGACCGTACAATCACTGCCTTCCAGATAAGCAACCACAAAAACATTCAAATTGAGGTGCCTACCATAATTTATACAGGGTTACATACGACATATTAATACAACTTAATTTGTTCACTAGCCGTTAAGGCCCTTACTACCAAGATAAACACGTAGGTTCGATTCCCACTGGGGGGCGCCGTACATTTGTACAAATGGCCTCAGTCTGGGTGTATTTCCATGTTTGTGATGTCCTTGCCCGGTGACCATAGTACGGGGTATCCTAGTGTGGGACCAGGTCAAATGATTGTGTTGTGTGGAAGTTATTATTATCATTATTAAATGCGCAATTTCAGAAACCTTTTATAGTTTTCTATTTAATATTTAAATATCTAAATATTGATGATTCTGATCTTCAATTGGCTGTGTAAATTAATGACCCAGTCTTTTGACAGTCCATGAATCAGTACTTAGGCAGCCTGCATTATGACTGTGGTGACGACTCACAATACAAGTCAAAACGTTTGTTTGCAAATTAACCTTTGTGCCTAATAAAGAAGTTACTCAGAAATGCACGAAGGTAACTTGTAACTTGAGATTTACTTACTGTTTATGCAGATACTTACCACGAATTTCTGCACTAAGTAAATATTTAAGTATCGTTCGGACTCGTTCGTCATAGTTATACCGACGTAACAAGCAAATTAAAACCATATACAGTCTTATGTTAGGCCTAACGCTAGGAAGACATCTCGACTCCAAAACAACTCGACCTTTATAAATCGACCCTATGCCAACTCGGGACTGACAACTCGAACATTTAATAAATAAATAACTTCCACTCAACACAATCACTTGACCTGGTCCCAAACTAGGATACTCTGTGCTATGGTAATCAGGCAAGGACATCACAAACATGGAAATACACCCAGACTGAGGCCATTTGTACAACTGTACAGCGGCCCCCAATGGGAATCGAACCCGCAACCTCTGTCTTGGTGGTTAAGTTACCTTAACGGCTAGTTCAACTCGACCCGGACAGACGAAACATGTTATGAAACAACTAAACCATTATACCATTAACTAAAGCTTGCTACAATTAAATATCATATGCCTGCCATCTATTAAAGAGTTACCATCCCCAGCTCCGACAATCTTTACTACATCTTCACTAAAAAAAAACAAAATCTATTGGCCAATAAACCCTTTCAAACAAAGAAAGAAGTATCGAAATTGGCTAAGATTTGACGGAGTTATGGTTACCTGGGTCGAGTTGTCCGGGGTCGAGTAATCTGGGTCGACTTGTCCAGGTCAAATTGTCGGGCTAGTGATGTCATAGCATTTGATTGTGTAGACCACGAAACGCTACTCCTAAAGTTAAAACACTACGGAATAAAGGGTGCAGGATTGTATTTAGAAGGAAGGGTCCAAAAAGCAGACGTAAATCGTATAAATTCCTCGGGTTCACTTGTAAAAATAGGAGTCCCGCATGGATCTATCTTAGGGCCGTTCCTTTTCCTAGTCTATATAAATGATTTACCGTTTATGGTACAAAAAATGTCTGAGATAGTGTTATTTGTTGATGACACGTCACTTATTTTTAAAATAAGGAGACAAGAAAATAATCTTGATAATGCAAATAATGCTCTCTTGCAAGTACTAGATTGGTTCACAGCAAATAATCTGCTGCTAAATTCCAAAAAGACAAAACGTATAGTTTTCCTTACCTAATGTAAGAATAGTTGAGAACAACAAAGTAATTGGACATAAAAAACTAGCATTTGTAGATGATACTGTATTTCTGGGCATCACAATCGATGCAAAACTACAATGGGTTCCACATATTGTAAAATTAGCACACAGACGTAGCTTTGCAGCATATGCAGTGAAAAGAATTAGGGAACTCACTGACGTTGCAACTGCTAGGCAAGTTTATTTTAGTTACTTCCATAGCAGCAGATATTGAGACTATCTTCATCTTGCAGAAGAGAGCCATCCGATTTACTTACAAGTTAGGTAGTAGGGATTCACTAAGAGACTTCTTTAAAGAAACCAACATCTTAACAATTGCATGTCAATACATTTATGAAAATATTATGTACGTTAGAAAAAATATCAAAGACTTCGAAAATGTTGGTGGCCACCATAATGTTAATACTAGAAATAAACATAAATTGTCATTTCCATGATTTAGACTTACAAAAGTTAATACATCCTTTATGGGGCACTGTATAAGGTTCCACAAAAAAATTCCTCAAGATATATTAGAGTTACCTCCAACGCGGTTTAAAAAATGTGTTAAGCACATTCCGTGCAAAAAAGCTTACTATAACATCAAAGATTATTTAAAAGACAAAGATGTTTGGCATTAAACAGTAGATTAATATTAATTACGGGACAATTGTGACTAGTGTTCAACACATTCATGACTAATATTGTAGTTAAGTTAAAAAGTCTGTTAATTAACTTTTGACGTTCATTAAGTAAACATTCTGTTTTTATAATGAATAAAAATA
Organism: Yponomeuta evonymella; assembly: GCA_963969515.1. Classification (NCBI taxonomy): domain Eukaryota; kingdom Metazoa; phylum Arthropoda; class Insecta; order Lepidoptera; family Yponomeutidae; genus Yponomeuta; species Yponomeuta evonymella. Next base: position 15,818,101 of record OZ018349.1, read on the forward strand.
ATTGAATTGAATTGAATTTGAATAGGTTGTCCGGGTCCCTTTGTTTAGGTAAAGTATCGCCAGATCGAGATGTCGTAAAACTATAGACTCTGGTGTCTACTACAAAAGGTATAGACCGTACTACTCTGTTGTACTATAGCTAGTGAAGAAACAACAAGTGAGGTTTAAATTTTTAACCGACTTCAAAAAAGGATCTTAGGACTGAAACGCAGCAGTTTCTTAGCAGGAGGTCAAATGCCCGCATTTATAAAATGTACTGAAGCACTTAATGAAATTTTCACTTCAGGGCCGACTCCCACACGAGGTAGGGACTACTACGTAATGATACGTTGTCGACTTCCGTTGGTGAAGGACCAACAAGTCAGTAAATCCGGACATGTAGGTATTTGATTGACTCTCACGTGGGACAATATTGAATCATAGTCATATAGAACGTAAAGGGAACTCACTTAGTGATTCAACCTTGAAATAAATCATGCGTGAGTCTACTGTGATGTGGATGTGGCACATTACATAAAGCTCTATTGTTTGAGTGTTTATTGACTGTACGACATCATCTAGCTAGACGAAGAAGAACTACAAATTACTTAATAGATTTTCTTTCTGTATTCCATCCATCCAAAACGGCGCAAGCACACGTTACGCTTATAAATTTCAGGCAGTTTTGACCGAATTTCATTGACAGCCTATAACATATTAAGCAAACTGGATTACATGTTTACGCCAAACTTGAATAAAAAATGGCATTCAGTGTTTTGAGATACTGTACAAATAACCTAAGTATCTTCTTGAAAAACATTTTAAATTAATTAGTAGGTACAGCTCATTTACACCTACATAATGAGGATCATTCACGTTTTGAACCAAGTATGCAGTTAGGGGGTTTATTCTACTCATCAATTCAAACAACTTTTATTAAGTGGCCAACTCTAAAAACATGAAAAATACTAATAATAAACAGCAGATTTTTTTAGTTTTCTTTTTTTTTAACTCTGGTTAAAAAGTTGTTTATATCATGTTGGTGAGTAAAATAATTCCCCCTAGAAATACTATCAAGTCCTAGGTTTTGGCCGTAGGTTCTCGGTCGTGGATCACAAAAATCACAATTAACATGACTTAAAGATTTGTGATCCAAAAATGATCTATAAAATATGTGATTTTTTTTGTAAGTCTGATGTGCTATGGTAAATGCTATAATACTACTTTCTTGTCTTGTGCTTCTGTGGTATTGGTACCTATCATTTTGAGCAACATACAAATGCTTGAGTATTTATCACATTTCACTGTAAATATAATCAACGTAATAATTTTATTGATAATAATGTGCAAGGATGTCGCCGATTGAGGTCAGCAGTTTGAATTATTAATTTAACATATTTATGTATAAATGTAATCTAATCTTAAAGCCGTTTATATGATAATTTACTGTCAACAGTTGAAGGTTTCATTCGAACAATTTTCAATCAATTTTAAACAATTTTTTTTCCAGCAAAAAATAAAAAATTAATTAAAGTGGATTTTTTTACCCATGTTCAAAGATTGCAAAATGCAGATAAATCATCAGCTCTTTCAATTAAAAACTTGATGAAGCCAAGTTCACAACAAGGAAATATAAAGCTCTGTACATAAATCAAAGAAAGCAATTTGCATCGGCATTTAGGACCTACCACATACATACGGTAGTTTTCCGTTCGAAATTTTGTGCCGTATATATGTGGCAGGTCCATAGGTTTTTATGAATTCACTGCATTTGAAATTCCGAATCGAAATTACGAAACGAAGTTCCGACTTTATGTGGCCGGCCTAAATGACGATGCAAATTGCGCTCTTTCTTTATGTTAATACGGTAGTTTTCCGTTCAACATTTTGTGCCGTTTGTATGTGGCAGGTCCATAGGTTTGTATGAATTCACTGCGTTCGGAATCCCGAATCGAAATTCCGAGACGGAATAAATCCGACTGTATGTGGCCGGCCTTAACGGCAACACGGCAAACAATATCTTGCACTCGACGCAATCACTTGTCCGTTTCAAAACTAGGTTAGATAGATAGATAGATGCAGTCAATGTTAATTTAATTTATGAGTAGACACCAACACTTATTGAAATTAATTTGATGTTTAAATTAAATAAAAGTTAAGATATCTCGTTAGCAGAAGTATCAGTTTATCAACCAATCGGTGTCAAACGCTTCATTAACCGACTTCAAAAAAGGAGGAGGTTATCAATTCGACGCGTATGTTTTTTTTATGACCTAATAAATATTATGCAGGGGGCAAAATCCCTCTATCTTCCTAAAAACGTTCTACTCGTCAATGCCAATCCTATCGAAATCTTCCAAATCTCGAAAATATCATCAACTGTTCCTTAAAGTTTGACATTATAGTTGGCAACTTTAGTAAGTATGCAACAGTTATCAGGATTTTAAAGTTATAGTAAACGTTGTTCGTATCATACCGGAGATCGTGGGTTCGATTCTCACACATTTGTAAATATGGCCTCAGTCTGAGTGTATTTTTGTGTATGTGATGTCCTTGCCGTTGTTACCGTAGCACAGGTTATCCTAGTTTGGGACCAGGACAAGTAATCGTGTGGAAGTTATTAGATTAGATTAGAACTCTGTATTGTACACACCAGAAAACAAAATACATTAGAAGGCTTACATATCTAAGTTATCACATATCATTATTACCTATATTGTTGAGTAGAACTCCCTATTTTCAGGAAAATAGAGGGATGGTTATTGTTATTACACCCTCTATAATATTATTAGTACTAATAACACGACCTAAGGGCCAGTTACTGAATTGAGAATTTCGCTAAGTAAATAGTTAACTGTATCTCTTCGATTTTCTCAGAAAAGAGCGTGGCAGAACGTTACTTAAGTATTTGGTTAGTGAAATGCTCAATTCAGAAACCGGCCCTACATCATCATCATCAACCCATTATGTCCCCACCGAGGGGCACGGGTCTCTTCCCTGAGGAAGGTATAGGCCATACTCCACCACGGGGGCCAAGTCCGGATTGGTGGAGGCTTGTAGACTAGTGGCTCGTCTACTGTCAGAAGTTGTCAAGCCGCCCTAAGGCCTCTGACTTGGCTTAACGACTGCCATCTATCGACGGCAGCCGGCACCAACAGCTTAACGTGCCTTGCGAAGCACGGAACCGCTCGGAAAAATGACACTAGCGTTAGGCATAGACGGCGACCCATCCATGCACTGAACGCGCCCTGTGTTGCTTAACCTTCGTGATCGTTTAAGATCACTTAGGCAGCCGGTGCTAGGAGCGATATCCGCCGACCCTTAAGGGTCGTATTATTATTAGCACAGAACAATCTGTGATTATGAAGTCTCCCAATTATAATCAGAACATCGAACACGAACCTTTATGGTGTTAGATAAATCTAAGACTTAGAACCCGAAACTCTTTTTCTCTCCGAGAGAAGGCCTATACAGAACTGTACAGTCGGCAGCACATCAACCTACACAAGCGTGCACTCTAGTCAGTTACGTTACGGTTACGGGTGACTTTGCAACTAAAATAAAAAGGTTGACGTGCTGTCGACTGTACGTAGTACTATGTAAAACTTGATACCTAAGTGTTTCTCCGAAAACCTATTTAGAGGCTAAAAGTTCCACCCATGCCGGGACTTGAACCCGCGACCTCTGGCTAACCGTGCCAGAGGTCGCGGGTTCAAGTCCCGGCATGGGTGGATTTTTTTGCCTCTAAACAGGTTTTTAAAATTGTCCTCAGCACGGATTAGTGCAACAAAAAGAATATAATTAAGTGTTTCTCCGATATCGATGATTGCGAAAAGTTTAAAATACTCCATTTTTTACAAACGTGCCTTATGCGGTCAATTTGTATGTCAATAAAAAAAATAAACTTTCGCTTATTGGAAGTGGTTTAATTTTATCGATAGTCAAGTAACAGTTTCCAGCCCAGCAGGGGAAGTACGATGACGCTGGTCGCGAGTTTTAAATGTGAAAAGTCGCGACTTTCCAGTTCATTAATTAATTTTAAATTAACTTCAAATTTAATGTACTGGAAAGTCGCGACTTTTTACGTTAAATTGGGCGACCCGCGACGCCGTGCTACACAATCAGGCAGCACGACAACGCGAGTCGCGCATTTTCACTGACATTTTAGCACCACAAAACGCTTTAAGTACATCAATACCAAGTTTTATATTTTTTAGTATTGAATAAATACGTACATTAGCAGCCTACATACGTCCCACTGTAGGGCTCAGGCCACAGATATGTCTATCTATATCTGTGGCTCAGGCCTTCTCTCAGGGAGAGAGTATGGGGTTAATCACCACGCTTGCTCACCGCGGATTGGCGATTTCAAGCGCTGAGGTATGTGAATAGCTCAGACACTCAGGTTTCCTCACGATGTTTTCCTTCACCGTTAGCGAGTGGTATTGCTATTATAACTTCACAAATGTACATAACTTAGAAAACAGTCATCGGTACATGCTCGCACTGGGAATCGAACCTGGGTCTCTCGTTTCCGAGTCCAATGTTCTACCTACTAGGCTACCACCGCTGTTATAAATACGTAATAGGTACTTATACTTTTGATTTATTTTATTTTATTTTTGTATATTAGGGAAACAAAAGCTTCTTGCGTGATAAGGCCACCGTCTGTAGGTACTCTTAGGTAATAAATAACTGTAAAATTTCCTTGTTTATGTATAATAAAGTGTTCTCTATCTATCTATATATACAGGGTTATTTCTAAAAGATACTAAAAGTTCCAAGGCAAGTCATTGTGTCGTGCGAAAGTTATTATTATTATTAGGTAATCCATCCATCCAATCCTCCATCTTCTGGAAAAAAAAAAATTCTGCTTTGTACAGTCGACGGCACATCAACCTTTACCTTTTAGTTGCAATGGTTTTATATCTCGGACAACATTTCTAAAATAAAATATTCGAAATATCTATCACAGTGAAGTCGAAGTTGGCTATCTGTCGTAGATCCTAGTACCTATATGGCAAAAAATCGGCCAAGTGTGAGTCGGACTCGCGCACGAATAGTTCCGTAGCATTATCTATACAACATTAGACACAAAGATCGAGAAAAAACGGCAAAAAAATCACGTTTGTTGTATCGGAGCCCACCTTAAATATTTGTTTTATTCTAATTTAATTGTTTATTTTTGAACCGAATATAGAACTAAATATTATGTGAATATTTCAAGCGTTTACCTGTTGCCGTTATTAATATCGAGCTAAAATCGGCAACAAAAATACTTTTGTTGTAAGGGAGCCCCCCTTAAATATTTATTTTATTCTGTTTTTAGTATTCGTTGTTATAGCGGCAACAGAAGTACGTCATCTGTGAAAATTTGAACTGCCTAGCTCTTAGCTATCACGGTTCACGAGATACAGCCTGGTGACAAAAGACAGACAGACGGACAGTGAAGTCTTATTAATAGGGTCCCGTTTGGCACCCTTCGGATACGGAACCCTAATAAAGTGTTATAGGAATGTGGTCTCGATGACATTCCGTGCACCGTATTTGGTCAGACTGCTGGAAAGGTCAGCAGACAGTTGCTTACTTGACCTCGCCTCAAGCGTGTCATATCATACTGAAACCATGCGCCGCTGATTATAAAGCTGCGCGCTAATTAATGTGACACATTCTTCAATTTGCCTGCATGTGTTCCGGGTAAATGGATGTTTTTAGTGAACAAAAGGAAAAGGAAACCTATCACGGCTAAGTAGGCTTTACAAGTTAACGAGTAATAGTCGACCAACTTATAAAAGGAAAATCCTAAAATATAACATAACATAAGCTCACGCCTGTATCGCAGAGGGGTCGGCAGGGACTGCCACTTGCTACGATCCTGACGTAGTCGTTGCATGCACGCACGCCGGTTTCGGGTACTTTTTATCTTGCCCTTTGCTAATACTATTTGGTCGATGTATGTCCGTCTGGGTCGTCCCTTACCGGCTCTTCCATCCTAAAAGATAACAATTAAAAACTCTGCTTCTAAGTTAAGTTTATATTTTGACGACCAACTACGGAACCCTACAATGCGCGTGGCTCGACACGTCACTTTGACGGTTTTTATGAATAAATAGGTACGTTTGTAACGTTCGTTATTAAAAATTTTCGAACAGGCAGAACAGTAGCTACTTAAGGGGGTCCAGGGAGTAACACTAGCGCCACCGAGGAAAAAAATCATACCAAAGAACCTAGGATCACGGACCTGGGACTAGATAGCATTAATGCCAAAAACAGCCGTTTTTTTGCCTTAGGTTCAGGGCCATGGGTCCTAAAAATCACTATTAACATGATTGAGAGCACTTTTTGCAAATTCGATCTGTAAAAAAAGATATGTTTTTTTTTTTCCTTGGTGGCACTAGTGTTACCCCCAGGACCCCCTTAATACACAGAGACCGACGGTCAAGACACTTAGGATTAACGGGTAGCTGGGCGCCATTTCATAGAACTAAAATTCATGGTTTACTATGACAATTCGATGGACATTGCAAAGCCGGATTAACAAGTATGAAGACTAATTGTAACTAATCCGCTACGCAATGTACATCGATTGTGAAACTACAATTCATAATAAACTATGAATTTTAGTTTTATAAAACTCGGCGCTGGTCATCTTTCCGACTTTCTGTTATATTATTAAAACGGATGAGGCCGTGAGATGACTACGACACATTGTACGTGGCGACGCATAATATCATTATAATTTTAGACGCTTGCATTGATGTCATGCATGATAGACTGGAACTAATCTGCTGATAGCTTTGTGATGATCAGCAAAGATAATCTATATCAGATATGGTCGGATTGTACGTACGATCTCTATAAAATGTCATGTCCTGTAAATATGATGATGCTTACCTAATGTTGTTTTTACTCCGTATCAATTTTTTATTGAATAAGTACCTATTGGATATTTTACTGAACTTTGTACAATAGAACTAAGAACTAGAAATTAAGTAGGTACCTTCTTATATCTCTGTAAACTACTGGTGTGCAATAAAGTGTTATCTATCTATCTATCAAACTACAATAGGCGGGCGGGCATAACAAAATAATAAAACAAAATTCTTCCATTTCCGTGATATTTTATAAATTAAATCCAATTAATAATCCAAAGAGGTAACGTCGCCAGCGTCCTTACCGCGGGACAGTGACCTGGGGCAGGTGTTTTATTTGTAAATATAGAATTTATATAATTTATATATTTGTATCATTTATATATTAGTTAATTCCAGTTTCTTAGTTCAATTAGTTTTCTTTTTGTTGTGTTATTATGAATAAAGTATTACATATATATAAAGTAAAAAATAGTAGTTTATGCAACTGTCATATAATGAAGGGTATTAAAACACGAGTGTGAGTTTATGAAACGTGCGCAGCGAGTTTCATAATAGTAACGAGTGTTTTAATACCCGTGTTATATGCAGTTGCATACACTACTTTATCTTCACTAATGCAATTAAAAATTAAATTCACGCGTACGTGTATAATCACAGTGATTTTGCCGCCATTAAAATTTAACCAATGAGAGCGCAGCTGCGCGCTTCAATAAAACGCGACCAACCTGATTGGCCCTGCAATCAAGTTGGTCGCGTTTTATTGATGTTATAATGAGATTTTACGATATCGGCCAAACAATGGTTCAAGCGCATACGAATCCTCTTAGGCCCACGCGCCTACTATACGCGGCCCGGCGTGTCCTCAATGAATCCTTGGGCGTCCCAAGCTGGCGCACCAATCTATACGAAGTCTAAAAGCAAAGCGGGGTTCTCACCTCCACAAATCGCGACACTGGCGCCCAACGTAAAGAACCCCACCCCACGTTGGGCGCCAGTGTCGCAGGAGGTTAGGTTGGGGTGCGTTTCGTGATAATGAAAAAGGGTATCCAGGGGCACGGTATAATTATAATATAATGGAAAGGCACATTAATTTTATTAATGTGCCTTTTGAATATTATTAATTTCGTAGATAAGGATACAGGATACACAGGATAAGGTGACAGACGTGTTATAATAAAATTTGATAATAAAGATAGGATCTCGTTTACGTCCACTTAGTTCGGAGGCTGAGGAATATCTGCCTAAATACGTCCGAACACTGCGGTACATGTCATAAAATAGTTAAATTTGGAATAGTAGATGGCCGAAAATGATAAAAAAAGCAACGAGGCGATTACCTCGTTACAATTATACCATCATGTGAAATTGCTTAAATTGAGTGTTTTGTTGTCTGCGCTATAACAGTAGTAATTATAAGTCAAGTATTGAAAACATAAGTAGAATGTTACAACATTAGCGTAGATAAAATTATAAATTAAATTACGTTATTGTTTGACCCCAGAAAAAAGCTCGCTATGTACACTTTTTTATTTTGTAAATTTGTGTTAAAGAGGCCAATAGAAGAATACAGCTGGGCTGGGCAGCGTATGGGAAACTACGTCAAGTCTTCACATCGCCAATCCCACAGAGTCTCAAGACGAAAGTTTTCAATCAGTGCGTCCTACCCTTCATGACATATGGTGCCGAAACGTGGACACTCCCGGTGGGGCTGGGCCACAAATTTAATGTCGCTCAGCGTGCTATGCAAAGGGCTATGCTCGGGGTTTCTCTGAAAGATCGAATTCGAAACGAGGTGATCCGACAGAGAACCAAAGCCACCGACATAGCCCACCGAATTAGCATGCTAAAGTGGCAGTGGGCCGGCCATATCATCCGAAGAACTGATAACCGATGGGGTAGACGAGTTCTTGAGTGGAGACTGCGGATCGGTAAACGTAGTGTAGGACGTCCTCAGACTCGGTGGAGCGATGATCTTCGCAGGGCGGCTGGCAAGAGCTGGATGAGAATAGCCGAGGACCGTGCTCAGTGGCGTGCAATAGGAGAGGCCTATGTTCAGCAGTGGACAAGCATAGGCTGATGATGATGATGTGTTTTCTCTATGTCTTTTATGTGTGCAAAAGAGTATAAAGTATTTTTTATAAGATCTTGTATTTCTAGGTGAGGCTATTTAACTAATAATTCTACAGCGTGACTTTTAGGTATTTTTAGGGAACATTTTAAACGTAGTATAGAAACATAATTGAATCGTGTGATTTTAAAACAACACAAGTCACATGTGTTTTTAAAATAACACTTGCCCATTTTTTTTTATTAAATTATTTACACCTACCTATTGATTTACATTAGAAAAAAAAATTGTAGTTTATTCATACAGAAATCAATATAATATGCTAAAATATTGCTGTTGTAGATATTAGTATTTGAATAAATCAGTTTTTTCTATTTCCTGCAAAGTTGTAATGAAAGGACATGTGTCGTTTTAAAATCACACGATTCAATTATGGTTCTAGTTTTGAAATAATTGCGCTTTAATTTTTTTTTATTAAAAATTACTTCACTTATGCACAAAAAAGACACAATAGCAAAACGCAAAGTAATAGAAATAAAAAATTAACTATGTTTTGAGCGTCTTACGGTCGGCGCCGGCCAAATCAATTGTTTTTTAAACAATTTTTTACGCATATTGGACGTCAGACTCTTAAGCCTTTAACATAGTAGAAAACCTTTTTCGACGCTACGGTAGAAGTACCGTAACGTAGGCAGCTACCACTTCAAAGCATTCAAAGTTTGGCTCCAAAGGTCGGAAATCACGAACATTTACAAAGTAGTCTGTTATAGCATTACTAATTAATCATTAATAAATAATACGCAGCGTCTTCCTGCTGAGATTCTAACCGCATACTGCGATCGCCAACCCAAGCGTGGCGATTATGGCAAACCCCCTCATGGCTATGAGAACCACGAAGGAGGCCTATGTTCTGCAGTGGGCGTCAAATGGCTGATGATGATGATGATGATGATTAATAATACTGTTTTTCACGATGAAAAGAACATTCTCTCGAAACACGGTGAACGAATTCAAAGTCAGTCTGTAGTAGACTAATTATAATTAACGATTAATTTCTCTTAGTTTCACCTATCGTTGTGGTAGGTAACTGAAGTTCAAAATTAATTAATTATAAAATAAAATTAATATGCATCATCATAAGCAGCCTGTATACCTACGTCCCACTTAACATAACATAAACATTTACATACAGGCACATACATTGCTTCTGGCCCCACACTAGGATACCCTGTGTCGTACTTAGGGCACAGGCCTTCTCTCAGAGAGAGAGTATGGGCTTAATCACCACGCGTGCCCATCGGGAATTGGCGATTTCAAGCGCTGAGCTATGTGAATAGCTCAGACACCCAGGTTTCCTCACGATGTTTTCCTTCACCGTTAACTAGTGGTTTTGGTACATGTCATGTCATAGTCATAGGTACATGCCCGCACTGGGAATCGAACCTGGGTCTCCCGCGTCCGAGTCCAATGGTCTACCCACTAGGCTACCACCGCTTATATTATATTATTATATGCATGCATTATATTTATCTGTTTACATTTTAATATTAGTATTTCAGTTTATTTATTTAAATTTCTAGTTTAGTTTTTCAAATTACAAGGGCCTCGCTGAAAATCAGCGCCGTTTGAATGTTGTGTGCATAATAACATTCAAGAGGCATTACGCTGAGCGAGGTACCTTTTGCCAGAGCCTTTAATTTTAAATTGTGTTGCTTTGAGAAGTGTATGTTACTTTATTTCACGTATACCTAGATATACACATTCGTTTTAATCTTCTTATGGTGTTTTATATCTGGCAATAAACACCATTTTTCTTTTCTATTTGTTTTAAAAATAGGTAAAGTCTTCTCGTGATGAAGAGCTCCAAACTTTACACATTGACGCCCCTTAACTTTGTTACTTTGTTGTTTTAAATTGTTACTGGGTCGATTTACATCATTATAGAACTTTATGTGATACCGAAGATGCTTGCTTCTTACGGTGCACAGTTGCACTTTGTTATGAAAAGTTACGTGTTTCCTAGGGGGATCGATTGTAGATGGAAGTCGCACAAAGCTAACTAGCGCCGCCAATGTGGCCGAATTATTTTGTAGTACGTTATTATTATTATTATTTACTTAGGTTAACATAATATATCACTGCAAAACTGCAAATAAATCTCAATAATGGTGATAGCTATTTTTCCTTAATATATTTTAATTTAATTGTTGTTATTATTAAGTTGTATTGGACGGTTCTGGAAATAAATAATTTATTATTATTATTATTAGGGCCAAGAATCTACAATTTTAAAACGTTTATGCCAAAAATTACCATTTTTAGCGATGAGGTCAAACTGTATAGATATTTTAAATTACATTGTTACAAAAACTCCCTAGAAAAGCCACAAAAAAAAACTGAAAACAATTTAAGATCAGTTCTCTTTATTTGTACTGTGTCAGTTCAGTTACACGCCCGGTAACTCCGCCTTAAATTGGACCGCTTAAGTTAGTCAAAACAATTTAATTAGCCACTGTTTTGCCCCACTAGGTATTTTTTATCGGATTTGTGACGTTCCCTGATGGGGCGTGACAAAATGGAGTAACTGAACCTACCTGGGTGGAATAATTAACATTCCAGGCGTGACTGTCCAGTCGCATAATACTTTGAAGCACGGAAATCCATTTTGCGGGCACTCAGCCTGTAATAATGAAATTATTGTGAACACCGAGTTCTCGCATCACATAACTGCTAAGCGTTCGAAACTAAGAAACCGGCGAAGGCGTGTCAGCCACGTGCAGTGTAGGGTTCCGTAAAAGGAGGGGTTTTTACTATCTTTACAGAACTAACAACTTCATCGAATTATTGTCAACGGAATTTGTCCGAAGTTTTCCTTTTACTCGTATAAGTTGGTCGCCTATTACTCGTTAACTTGTAAAGCCTACTTAGTCGTGACAGTTTTTTTAAGCTCATTATATGTATGTGCTACTGCCCCGAACTTTTTCACGTATCTAGAATCAACCGTTTAGCCGGGAGAGACGGGGGGACGCAATACTCCAACAAAAATTTGCTCATTAAAGCTCATTCGATCAATCGATCATTAAATCGAAAAATGGTTATCCTATACTCAAAATATTTTTAAGCAATCAATCCAACGATACCCCACACTATAATGTAGCAGACCCTAATTTGGGTGTAGGGGAGGCACCCCAAAAAAAAAGTTTTTTGACGGTTTAATCTACCGTTTTGTCGCAAAATTTCAGCTTTCTCGTACTAATCGCCTTTGAGACAGACTGACAGACGGACGGACATGCCGAAACTATAAGGGTTCCTTGTCGACTAGGGAATCCTAAAAATCGCACGATTTCACTGGTCCCGCAAACAAAACGCACGCCAGTATATTTCTACGAAAGATCTCCATCAAAAATAAAAGTTTTGATTTTTTTATATTCCGAGCTTATAAAAGTAATGCAGCCTATGTAATTATAAATCTCTTCTCTCAGAGAGAGAGAGCATGGGATCAACGCCACGCGTGCCCACCGCAGATTGTCAATTTCAAGCGCTGAGGTAGGTGAACACAAAAAAGGAGAGTTTCTACGTGCAGCCTGGATGCAACGCATACATAGGTTGCATATATATATCAGATTACCAGGCGGCTGGCTCATAATGCACGCATTTGTCGTGGAAATTCCGCGAATTCGGACCAAGCGATTCGCGAATTCTTTTATATTAAGAACGGCAAAGATGTGGAACGCGTTGCCGTCGTATGTTTTTCCAGCGACATATATTTTTTATTTTATTTAACTTTTAATCACTTGGCTGCAATGGCCCACATATAACCGGGTGTCTTTAACACTAGAGTCAACCGGCGTTTAACAGGTAAATACGTAACATCTGGGGTCTAAGATGTTACGTTTTTACCTGTTAAATGTATTTGTTTACCATCGGCCGTGACTGGGGTAAAGTGTCAACCTGTCCTAGCTTAAAAAAAAACTTTTTCATAAAGTATCAGGGCTTAAGTAAATATTTTTGTGGAATTCTGCTTACAATATTGCAGCCTCCTTAAATCATTGTCCTTCTTAGCAAAAAGGTCAACAATAGTTTCTTAAAAAATCACATCTATAAAGTCAAAGTCAAAAATTTTATTCAATATAACAACAAAATGTTTACTTAATGAACGTCATATCAACAACAAATGAAATTTAAGTGGCTCTATACCTACCCATACCAGTGCCCACCACCTTATCGGTTACATTCAACTGCATTGCACATTCCTTAGCAACTGGATCTCGCAAACAATATAAACTAAAATAAATATTGTTGCAGACCCACCTACAGTAATTTTAGCATAGTTTGTCTTTTATCGCCTATCTCATCCTAAATCATCTAAGAAGAGCATGTTTTCGGTGGCATTTCAAAAGACAAAAAGCGACCGCGACCAGCACGACGGATGATATTGTTGCCCATACTGTGTATGAAATACAGCCGTAATTTCCTATGTTTGGCTAAGGAAATAGCAGAACCAGAAGTCCCTATATGACATAAAATGCTTAGTTACTCACATTTATATTGAAACATGTCACATTGTCAATAAGTAAGTATTTGTACAGTGAATAATTCACAGAAGACACTAAAACTATTGCTCGAATAATATTTATAGGAACAACCACGTCCTTCCCACCAAAAACAAGAGACAAAATGGCGTCTCTCTCCCTTTCTTTTTTGCAATGACGTCATCACATGAAGGTTTCAAACCTTCATTTATTTATTTATTTATTTATTTATTAGACACAACCAACAGATGTTAGATACATCACTTAAAATAACATTGTGTAGATAATTATTTTCTAGTCTAACATCCAATTACAGGTGTGCAACAACTCTCTTGACTTAAAATAAATAATTTCTGAAATAACATAAATAACAATCTTTTTTTTTAAATTCAATCATGTTTAATCTTATGGCCTAGTCAATTTCAGTACTATTAAATTAGTCAAATTGAATACTTTTAAGGCTGCCGTATGCTGTTACGTCTAGCATGCTATCTCGCACGCACATTGTAACATTTTCATGATTGTAATAAAATTAGTACAATTTTGATAAATATGGTCTGAGGGTTTGATAATAATAAAATTAAGGACATTCAAAACATACCTTTTACTGTGAAAAATTGATATCAAAAATAATAATTTTGGAAACAATTTTTTCTTTATTAAAACATAAGTACAAAAAAACAAAAAATGTACATAAAATGTCCGTAACTTCGTAATCTATCAAACACTCAGACCAAAATTTATCAAAAGTATACAATTTTTTCACGATCACTACAAATGTTAAGCTGTGCGAGCGAGATAGCATGAGAGACGTAACAGCAGCCTTAAGTTATGGATATAATGAATGTGTACCATTATTAATGGGTAAGTATTAAAGTTTTACGGTCTTGTTTATAAAAGCACGGTTCCTTAAAACTCTGGAGAGTGTTATTGGGCGATTTAACATAAAAAAAACTTTGGCCTTTGCATCTACGTAATGTGATGATTTATGCAGCGTCCAGTGGCACCTTCACTCTTACTAGATGGGGAAGGGACCATTCGGACGCTGAAGTGCCTAGGACATTGTTTTTAGATGGAGTAGGCTTGCCCAGCACCCATAGCATCCTGACAGCTTAGTCGGCCTAGCTCACAGGAAAGACAAGTCAATACGTGCGGAGCCAACCAAGCCACGGGTAAGTGTGTGGTATTGCTAGTATTGCTACTACAAATTCGCAGATGTACGTAACTTTGAAAATAAACAAAGTCATAGGTAATTGCCCTCACTGCGAATCGAACCTGGGTCTCTCGCATCCGAGTCCATAGTTCTACCCACTGGGCTACCACGGCTTGTAACATAACAAGAAAACATTCAATGACGTGACGGAACTTCCTATTTGAATTTGGACTTACAGTTTTGAACCAAAGGGCGAAAACCACGAATAATTACAAACATGTTTTATCATTACTGTTTATCCTAACTAACGATTTGAAAATCACGCTGTGCAAATAACTTGAACCAAAATCCGCGCACACGGGATGAGTTTGAAAGTGATCCTAGTAATGGATCCAATGAAAGCGCATTTTTTTTTATTTGCGCGGCAAATAACTTGAACCAAAATCCGCGCACACGGGATGAGTTTGTAATGAATCCAATGAAAGCGCATTTTTATTATTTTTTTTTATTTCCGCGGCAACTAACTTGAACCAAAATCCGCGCACACGGGATCAGTTTGCAACGAATCCGTTTAATGAATCCAATGGAAGCGCATTTTTTTATTATTTTTTATTTGCGCGGCAGCTAACTTGAACCAAAATCCGCGCACACGGGAAGAGTTTGCAACGGATCTATGTAATGCATTCCGTGGAAGCGCATTTTTTATTATTTTTTATTTGACCTAACTAAAGTCCAAAGAATTCTAAGTCAAAAAACAAAATTGGCTTTTTCCTTGTTAAATCTCCATCACAGACTATTTTAATTGTCGAGTTTTTTTAAGGAATCGTGTTTGTATAAATAAATAAGACCGGTCACGTCGACATAGGCACTGTTAACAATTCATCATCACCATCATCATCATCAGCCTACGCTTGTCCACTGCCGGACATAGCCCTCTCCTATAGCACGCCACTGAGTACGGTCCTCGGCTACTCTCATCCAGCTCTTGCCAGCCGCCCTGCTGTTAACAATTACCTAACTGAGAAATATTCCGTGTGGCGTCACTCCATTTCCTTCCGTGGATGTCGTAGAAGGCGACTAAGGAAATCAATATCCAGGAGACGGGCAGCAGCATCTTCCTGAGATTCCAACCGCATACTGCGACCCGCCTGCCGAGCGTGGCGATTATGGCAAAACCCCTCATGGTTATCAAAACCACGAGGGACGCCTATGTCCTGCATTGGGCGTCGAATGGCTGATGATGATGATGATGAAGAAATATAAAAGAAAAGACGGACGACGCAGCGCGGGAAGGCCCTCCACTAGATGGTCTGACGACCTGGTTACCTGACCTGGAGTCGCTGGATGCGGGCGCCACAAGACCGGGAAGCTTCCAAAACCGTGAGGGAGGCCTATGTCCTGCAGTGGGCGTCAAATGGCTGGTGATGACGATAAAGGTCATACATATATTTTAGTACATTGTGGTCCTTTTCACAGTTTCTGTGAATTCTGTCTTAATTGTTAACTTTCCACCCACATTCGCTCGATATTAGTTGTGCTAACACTCGTAAAGAAATCGCGGTTCGCTTAATACTTGGTCAGGGTACTATATTTTAATCGCAAATCATCTAAAATCAGATCCAGGGGGAGAATCGGTCACACTACTTACCTAATGTGTAATATTTTTTTATGTAGCCTATATTCGTCCCACTGCAGGGGACAGGCCTTCTCTCAGAGAGAGAGTATGGCCTTAATTACCACGCGTGCCCACCGCGGATTGGCTCATCGCTGATTGGCCATTTCAAGCACATGAGACAGTTAAGTTTCTTTCATTAATTGATTAAAGTAATTAATTTAATAAATTAAATTAGTTACTAAATTCGTAAACTCGGGCCAGTGTGACTTAGATCGTTCTGTTTGTGGCCTCGTATGCAACGTGTTATTAGTTTCTCGTACACTATTGTTATCTGTTAATGTACTGTCAACAGCTGTCAATTGTTTTTTTGTGTGCACTTTGGCCAAGATAAGATGAGAATATTCTAAGTAAATATTAAATAATATTCGCACACAATAACATTTTTTAATTCTATTATTCATTCTGACTGGCCAGTGACAGCTATTATAATAACAGTAGATTAACATATTGTAAGTGTACAAGAAACTGGGAGTGAAAGACGCAAACCAGGCAACGAGTCAAATATTAGCAGTGAAACTACAATGAAACTTTTGCAGCAATATTAGAGATAGCATTACAGTAGCCTAGTTATAGGATCCTATACGGATGTTAGGTTAGGTTGGGTTGTCCACGATGTGGGGCACAGGGATAAGTGTCGTGTTATAGAAATAACGTAAAACCCGAAAACAGGTTTATTTCGTCAGTATCGACAATAATTAATCCACCTTCAGTAAGCATGTCCACATTTCTCAATTGTTTTACTAATTTTTAACCGACTTCAAAAAAGGAGGAGGTTATAAATTCGACGCGTAATGTATTTTTATTTTTTGGCTATGTTCTCGCATAACTCCGTCAAATATTATCCGATTTCGACAATTCTTTTTTAGTTCGAATAGATATAACGTCCCAATGGTTCCGTTTTAATTTGGTGAAGATCGAATATAGGAGCAGATGAAGACTTTCAGAGCTGGAGAATGGAAATCTTCAATGGACAGCAGCAAATAAGGCCTAATGCGGCCCATCGTTTAGTATTATTCGTATGTTTCATAACATAGCGTAAAAGTAGTCCTAAGGTAATTTGGTGATGTTCTTTCGAAGATGGAAATTGAGAACTTCAAATTTTAAAGCAACGAATTAAGTAGGTTAAATTATGGTTATAAGGGACTTGTTTATTTTTCACCCGCTCCCCTTTTGAAATATAAAAAAAATTAAATAAAAAATTTAAACCGACTTCAAAACACTACAGCACAAAAAGTTAGAAATAATTTAAAATAATACCTTTAAATTAGTATGTATACATGTAGGTATTGTAGTAGTAGTATAATTTGTAGTCGGTGCCCCGTTTCATAAACATATATTTTGGGCACCTACTACAAATTTACTTGCATAGAATTATACTTCTACAATACCCATATGTATCCATACTCCTAATTTAAAGGTATTCTTTTAAATTATTTCTAACTTTGAAAACAAAGTCATTGGTTCTATGCCGGAGTTAAACTCGATGCCATGCTCTACCACCGATCAAGCAACCGCAAACAGCATACAAAAAACGACCTATCTTCCACGCGCAAAACATCTTCGTTGCTACGTGAAGCCTAATAAAAACATTGTTTTGCACATTGAAAAAAGGATTTTTTGTCAAATGATTTAAAGAAAAACTCGAGCACACCCAATTTCAGATTGTGCAGCTATTTAAGTTTGACTAGTGCCGCCATCTGTTGCGGAGTAGCGGTACTACATCTGTCGCAACAACGGTGCATAGTGCACTCGTGGAATAAAATATAGTGCGGTGATCAAATTAGTCTTATTTACCTACCTATAATATATATAAGCCAAAAAAATATTCATACTATGTGGTTCTTAATTTATTTACCCTCAAATTTATTAAATGTTTGTAACTCAGGTTACTTCTTTTTGACTTAAGATGTCGCTACCAGGTTTCAAAGGAAAAGCACTTTTTAGTTGTGTTTGTACACAGCCATAAAGCTTATGTTTTATGCATTAGGTGTGCTGAACAAAATACATGCTTAAAAATTTAACCCTTCAATCAAATGCCTACCTAAATTACAACTCCCGACAAGCAAGAGTAAAAAAAAATTATATTTTTCATACTATCTTGTAACAGGCGGTCAATTCGACAAATAAATTAAACAAACTACATTTTTGCCTCTTGGAAGTGGTTAAATTATAGATGCTGAACAAATGGCTGTCAGGTTATCCCTTCTTTTTGCCCCACTCTGTATAGTAACCACTTGTAAGGTGTAGAGCCTTGCGCATCATTGACAATTCGATATACATTACTAAGTCGTTTAACCCACAGATTAACAAGTAAGAAGACTCAGCTACGCAATGTAAATCAAATTATTATTTTTTTTTTTATTATTAATTATTATTTTGTATTGACGAAACAAATAATAATATATCGAGCGAATGTAGGTGGAAGGGCCGGTAAGGGACGTCCCAGACGGACATACTTCGACCAAACAGGGGATGTCAGGATCGTGGCCAGTGGCAGTCCCTGGTCTTTGCCTACCCCTCTGGGATACAGGCGTGAGTTTAAGTAGTATGATTTTATGTTATTTCTGTTAGGAAGATTAACAGCCACATAACAGTTGTATTTTAATTGTATGAAACGCAGCCCTGGGGTCCACTACAGTAGAGTCGGGCCGAATGCGCCGAATCACATCGAATTCGTTCCGTGGGCTATTCGGCTCGGCGCATCGCTAATAGTATTTCATCAGTAGCGACGTAGACCAACCCAGAGAAATTGGGTTTCATAGAACTACAATTCATGGTTTACTAACAGAGCCCTGAAGCAGGCCCCTCATCATCATCAGCCATTTGACGCCCACTGCAGGACATAGGCCTCCCTCATGGTTTTCTAACCATGAAGGGTTTTTCCATAATCGCCACGCTTGGCATTCGGGTTGGCGATCGCAGTATGCGGTTGGAATCTCAGGAAGACGCTGCTGCCCGTTTCCTGGTAATTTATTTCCTTAGTCGCCTTCTACGACATCCACGGAAGGAAATGGAGTGACGCTATTTTTAATCCGGCGCCATACGGATAGCAGGCCCCTAGGCCTCAACTATATTGGTTTCCAAATTGCGCCATATCAGAAATAACGACTTAGTAAACATTTCAGTCTTAAGAAACAGTATACCTATACTAATTGAAACTATGGAAAATTTTAGGCTGAATTAGGAAATAGTTACACGCACGCAAATCAATAATTGTAATGCTAATTGGCAAAATATGCGCCAAGGGTGCTACTAAGTATACCTATTTATTCAATACTCGATTTCTATCTTGTAGTCCAACCTTAAAACGGCGATCAACTCTTCGTGCGTTGCGTTGATTATGAAACAGTCATAGAACTACAGTTTATAGTTTATTATGACAATTCGATATACATTGCTTTGCCGAGTCGTCCTATTTGTTAATCTGTGGGTTAATATACTTTGCAATGCATATCGAATTGTCATAGTCAACCATCAATTGTAGTTCTATGAAACAGGCCTCTGATGATCAACGCAACGCACAGAGAGTTGATCTCCTTTTTGGGTGGACTACAGGATCGTAATTTGTGTTCATTCCTAGTATTGAATAAATAGGCATACCTATACTTAGACGACCTCGTGGCGCAGCGGTAGTGCATCTGCATACCATGCGAGAGGTCCCGGGTTCGAATCCCGGCTGGGGACAAAAAAAAAACCCCAGGTCTTGGATGTTTACATGTCTGTGATGTCGTTGTTTCTGGTTCCCACGACACAGGGTATCCTAGTGTGGGGCCAGACGCAATGTATGTGCCTGTATGTAAATGTTCATGTTCATGTTTATACTTAGTAGCACACGTACTCTAGGCGTGAATTTTGCGAACTAGCATTACAATTGATTTGAATGCGTGTAACTTAATTCAGTCAAAATGTTTCCGTCAATTAGTACAATACTGTTTCTTATGATGACTGAGATGTTTACTAAGTCGTTATTTCTGACATGGCGCAATTTGGAAACCAATATAGCAGACAGCAGATGTTTTGCGATTCGACTTGGCGAGGCTAGTAAACGCCTAGCTTATCGGGTAAAACTTATAATTTCCTAACCAGGGTCGTTGGGTAAAATACGTTCCAAAGTCTGTTTATTTTTTGTTAATGAGTAAACATCATGTGTCATTGCCGGATGTTTCCTTATTAGCCACCAGTGTCTTGTAGAACCCTTTGTTGCAAGTATACAAATACTAGGAATCACAAACACGCCAACTCATTAGGTGAATGTATCAACGCCATAAAGTGACACAAACAAGGTCCACATTTGGGGTGAAATAGTTTCACAGGCAATTCACCCCAAGGGTGCCGCCATTGTCACAGGCTGCGCCATTTGTCGCGAACACATTGAGCTGTTTGCATGGCCGTAACGAGTCCACGGCCGCGCTCGACCTACCCTCGCTACAATGTCACCACATGTGTGGACCTTCCCTGCCTCCCTCTTTACCGCGTACAAAAGGTCACAGAGGGGGGGACAAATGCGATGCAAGGGAATCACAGCAGCTGGGACCTTAATACAGCACCACCCTGGCTCTCCCGGCAGGTAACCACGGCCACGTCACTTTGCCGATTGAACTGTTATCGTAAATTTCTACACGCGGCGAGGCTCGCCACTGGCCAGTCGGGACGTTCGCATAACTCCAAACAGCTGTCTTCGCCCCTCGCTTGCGGAGACCTGACCTAACAATGTTACCAATTCATTCGGGAGAACTATGAGCGAGCAGAAATTGAAGGTTACAAGATGTGAAAGATTTCTACGTGACATAGCATTAGAATTCAAGGACAAAAAGTGGTTATACTTAGACAAAATGAAGCGCCGCAAAGAATCTGTAGCAACTGTGTGCCGAAGAACAACCAAGTTCTTGACATCGAACACGGCCAATTTGTTAAAGAAAACAATGCCTAATACGAAAAAGAACAGATTTCTGGAGAAAGCCATGGAAGAGTACGAACGGAACGGCCATGTTTATAACAACAAGCAGCACGTTGACACTGAATCAGGTGACGATCTGGGAGGTAGAGAGTTGGATTACTATTTAGGAGTGAGAAGTAAAGAGACATATTGGAGAGATCTTGAAGGAGAGGAGCAGATAAGAAAGGATTACTACATCAATCACTTCGGAGTTACTGAAGACGACTACAACCTATATTACAAAAAGACTTATTTTAAGAAACCTTCATACAATATCACGCCAAGACTTAAACAAGTGCCTTTCAAGATTCATCGAAAGAGAGGTAGAAAGAACAGTAACTTCAAAAGAGATGGAACTAACTTTTGGTGCGAGAAAACCGGCATACTGAAGATGTTTCTGTCAAACAGAAAGGACAGTGAATACTCATCTTCGGATAGCTACAGCGAATGTGAACCGTTACAACACGATAACGAGTTACAAGATATTAACATTGACGACTTTGAGTATCTAACCAACAATTTTAAACGTTTTACCGAACTTGATTGTTTGCACCACGACAGGTCGAGCGAGGTCTGACCGTTGTAAAATTGTGACGCCATTAACCTTTAGCTGCCGACCTGGTCTAAACGTAGCACTTACGCCGACGTGACGACTGAGAGACGTCAAAATTTAAGTAATGAAATAAAAACTGTATTTGCATGCTAAAATTTTCTTTTTTATACATTAAAAAGATTGTTATTTGAATAACTAAACTACAGGATTTCAAAAAAATACACGTAATTTTTCAGGTAAAATCAACATTTATTCGAGAGATCACAATTATTTGGCACTAAATTTTGAGGACTTACTTCAGTCTCCTTTTTTCTAAAATTAAGTAATTAACAACAAAATGAACTTAAAATATGTTATCTTCTATAAACAATTATCAAAATAAAACATAAATCTTACTTCTTATTTAAAAACCAAAAAAAATGACAGCACTTGAATATTTGGTACATTCACTAGGTACGTTTGCCGTCACTGCATATTTGTAGGCAGCAAGTAAGGCACATTGATTTCTTGCATTTGCAGCAACAGTACTTCGTTCGCCTTTTCAACAGACTGGGACAGATTGCACATGTCTTTCTTATACCTGGATCTGGATTCGGATAAGTTTTTGGTGGTGGAGGCTCGGGCATATCGGCGAGTCCTATAACCCGCTCGAAACTTAGCCGCAATTCTCGTGGTATTCATTTTCGGGAGGACTAATTCACGTGCCAGCGAGAGTAAAAATCTTCATTTGGCTCCTGTTCTGTTCTAAGATCTTCACTACCCTGGTCATTTCGCGTCTCTTCTTCGCTTTGTTCTCTAATGTCTTGGCTTCTATCAGCTCGTACTTCTCTTTCGTGTTCTTCATCTTCGTGATTAAGGTTGATTTCTCCGTGGTTAACTTCTTCAACATGGGGATACGTGACCTCAACATCATCCTCATTGGATTGTTCGGATTCCGTGTTGTGATCGCTTTCTAAAATAAAATCAGGATCGCCTACATCGTCATCAAAATCGCTACAGTTGTCGTCACTCTCGGTTATGAGATAAAAATATCTCTTTATCTTTTAAACGCTTATTCTGTTTTTGCAGTTTCGGAGGCTTCTCGGAATCTGAACCGTCATCATTTGCAGGGTTTTCCCACTCACTAGACGTGATGTTTCTTCTTTTAGGAATTCTGGAATTAAAAGTATAATTTTAAAACCGATGTGACGTCAATCAGACACTATAAGCTAACACACATGAACACCGACGTGACGATTAAGAGACGTACAAAATTTTCTACATAAACACCGTACTTACGTCTGTGAGACGTCGATCGCTTCGATACGGAAATGTGTGCACTCGCCGCGGGCGCTGCGTTGACTGATGGCTTGCGACGCGGAGGGAGGAAGGTAGCGGGAGGGGCGGCGCCGAAGGTGGGGTGATTTTAGAAATATTTTAAAATTAAAAGTTATTACGTCTGTGAGACGTATAGGTCGGTAGTTAAAGGTTAAAAAAACTTCAATTTTAAATTTATCTGTTTGTTTACAGGGTGTGCGGATAAAGGAGGTGTCAGATGGACGGCCTTGTGACAACTGCCCCGAACTTTGCCCTGGGTTCATCTCGCACCCGTGGAGGTTAGTGCTTGAAATTTTTTTTCACCATAGATATAAATTAGCCCGAGAAATAACTTGACTTAATGACTTTGACTTCGCATGAACGTATTTCGGGCGACGCGGTATATTACTTAGAATCCTTTTATAGACTCAAAAAAAAAAATTCAATGAATTGCTCTTACCAACCCTATCACGCACGACGCGACTCGCGACGTGCTCGCCTCGTTTTGGACACTCAGTAGTAAAATGGATTGATCTGTCAATGAAACACTACTGCTGGCTTTGTTACCTCTAAGACGCAGAACCCATCCATCCACCCAGCCCATCCCGACTGTCAAAATGTTTGTTCAAGTTATCTGTCGGGCATTATACAAACCTAGGTTACAGTCACCTAGGGTGTCGGGCGGGGTTAACAACTAATAGGTAAACATTAAATATGCAAGGATGTTGGTACTGTTTGCATGACCTAGACACTTATATATGACATTAAGGAAAATGACGCGCCGGCAATACTTATTTATAACTCTACACCTCTACAACTATAGGTACTCTAAAAGAGCTTCACTTAATAATTTTCTAGTTTCCATAGATCTCTAACATGTGAAACTCAAACACGTTAAATTATTTGTTTACTCCGTGAAGATACACTTTCTCGTCGTAAAAATGGGGGAAAATGCTGGTTCTAGGTCATTTATATCATTGACAGAAGAGATAGCCATTTCTATTCCTTTGATCACATTTAAAATAGGTACATATTATTATGTTTAATAACACCCAAAGAAAGTGTAGGCATGTACTTATCTGACACGGAGTACATATATTATCAAGCGTGTCACTAATCATTAGCATCCGCCCGGGCGTAAGGTCGGAAAGGAACGATAACGCGCCGGGACAACAAACCAAATGGTCATTTCTCTGATAAAGCGTCAATAGCCCGGTCGAAAGCGAGAGAAACATTCAAATTAGTGAGCGAGGATAACAACTCGGTGAGCGCCTTGACTTCGTCGTGGCAGCCGCTTGAGAAAACACTACTGGCATAATCATTCAAGCCGTCGGATCGAGCAGTCGCGCTAACCTCGGTGACCCGCGTCGTGCGTGTGTAATCAATTAAATATCATGTGTCTCTCGCTGCGTGAGACGGAGTGGGCCGAAGTCTACAAGCGTATCCTAGGCGGCCAGGCCGAACCGCAGCCCGAGGTCCACGAGAGAAAAAAAACCCCCAAATTCCCCTCCCGCGAGAGGAACTTCGCCGTGAGACGAAGGAAAAGCAACAACAACAATGGCCGATCGCTGAACAACAATTGCCCGAGCTGCAGCCGCGTCAGTGCGCCGGCGCAGGAGGCGAGGTGATCGCCGCGCCTATTGGACGGGAAGGACTCGCGAGTTGGTGCACTCGTATTTTTTTATCGGACTGCTAATGAAGTGACTGTGTGTGGTGCTCATGAGACTGTGTAGGTTGGTGCCGTAAAGATCGGGTTTCGTTGCATCCTCCACTTTGAGTTAATAGTCTTTTTTAAAAAAAACACTAAATCTCGCATTTGAAAGTAATACATACCTAGTAATACATAATTATGGAAAAAAATTGTTTAGTTTTTATTTAAATTTTTTAGTATGAAACTGAAAAGCACTGCTTTGTCTTTTATTCTACGGCCTTATGTAAAATTGAATAAGGGCAATAAGTACAGTCAAAAGCAGGTCAAACCTCATTTACGTAGCAAAGTAGTCCTTAAAGTAACTGATTACAATGCACATACGTAAAGGTTGATGTGCTGTCGTCTGTACCCACCTAGATTGTAATGATAACCTAGATTTTACCAAATATCATATTACCTATGTTCAGTAGATCTCACCGCCCCCAGCTGCAAACAGATGTTAGATAATAGCACTTATGCGTCACTTGATAAGAGCTATTACCGTATCTACCTGACGTGACTGAGTATGTCACGTTATTTAGGTTCACATCACACATTCACTCAGTTTCGATAACAACCGGATTTCGATCGAGTGTGTGCTCATATCGTAAATAATGTTTATCAAATGCCCGACCAAATACTTGTGCCGATGATTTCATGCACAATTCTTTTGAAATACTTGAGAAAACCTATACTTACCTACCTATACCTATATAAACATAAGCCTGTATATTGTATACGTCCACTGAGGGCACAGGCTTTCTCTTTCAGGGAGAGAGTATGGGCTTCATCACCAGGCGAAATCGCCAATACCTATATACTTATTACAATTAGTAGTTTGGTACAATAAGTATATACTAAGCGATATACAGGGTATTAAAATGCACGTACGTACCTATATGGAACACGCGGGCTGTTACAAGTACCTACACGTCTCCAACTGATTCTCATACTGAACTACCCTGAGTAAATAATCCCTTTTATACTTTCTTTATATACCTATACCTTCCTCAGGGAAGAGACCCGTGCCCCTCGGTGGGGACATAATGGGTTGATGATGATGATGATGATACTTTCTTTTCCCACTAAATGTTCGCTGGTTCCTTAAGACGATGTCCCTTCGTTTGTGTCTGTGCCTCTAAGGTAGAGAGAGTTCGCCCTATAGCAACCATTTGATCGGTAACCAACGTCTGCGACATAGAGAATCAGTAACCAATTTTCGTAGTATTCCCAAATTTTTTTTTAATTGTAAATAAATTCCGCGAATACGCACCAAACGATTCGCGAATTATTTTATATTAAGAACGGCAAAGATGTGGAACGCGTTGTCTGTTTTTCCAGACACATGTAACCTGGGGGGTCTTTAAAACTAGAGTCAATCGGCCTTTAACAGGTTAACACGTAACATCTTAGGCCTCGTCTTCGTTTACCATCAGGCGTGGCTAGGGTCAAGTGTTAACCTGTCCTAATTAAATAATAATAATAAGTGGCGGCTGAATTGCAAAGGCAGAGCGGACCGTCACATACTAGATACCAAAATAAACTATTGTATCCATAAAAAAATTGCTGGGAAATCAAGTACGTACAACATTTTAGCGCAATGAACGAGTAGCTTTCAGATTTCTTAGGCATGATGGAGCATATAAAAAGTAGATTCCATAAAAAGTAGAAATAGTCCACTAAAACACTCTTAAGACAGAGTTAAATCCGGTTTCTTGTTATAAACCGGCTTTATAATGTTTTAGTGGAATCTATTTTTTATAAATAAGACCGTAAGTATTTAATAAACCAGCGCTAGGCTTGTTTGAAATTGCGATGTTTTGAATCACGGATAGGTACCTATCAACTATCAAGGGACAAAGATAGCCCTTTGGACCTTCAAATTAATTTTTGAAAGTAAGCCTAAAAATATTTACCAGGAATCTTGGGAAAAATATTTCCTAATAGACAGTTAGACACATGCAGTTCTGCAAAAATATGCAAACAAACTACGACTTTGAACCTCAGTCGACACTCAACATAAGTGCGCGCGCGAGTTTCCGAGGTTCGCGAGAAATTCAAACTCAATATTTTTAAAATGATCAAGCATTTTTTTGTTACACTTTATTGCACAATAAAAAACATTAACAAAATTAAAACGTAAATAACAGGCTTGTGATAAGAATGTGCAAAGGCGGACTTATTAGAAATTTCTTCCAGCCAGCCTAACAAGCATGCCGAAAGGTTTTGTGCATTTTCTAAGGAAGCTGACATGTCCACCCGCCGCCATCTTTATCAAAGTTTCCGCGCATGATGAAAGTGGTAAATACGGATATAGACTACTTATACAAACAAAAAACTTCTAGTCATATGGTACCCTGAAGTGTCAGTGTGTATTTGGGGGTAAAGATGGTCATATGAGATCAATTACAATCATTAAGAATGCAGTAATTAAGTGTGTATACGCATTTCATTGCATTCAAATAATAAAGAATAAAGAAATTTTATTTAATACAAAGTGTTACTTTTGTGTCCTGGCTCCCAAACTAGGTAGCCAGGCTACTTTTATATCTATTTTGCACCTGGTTGTGCAATAAAGTGTTCTCTATCTCTATTATGAGGCAGCACAATCTTGGAAAGACGATCATCTTTTCAGCAGAAATATCAGCATCTTTTCCGCGCCCTCGCCGCACGTCCTTTCTGTGTGAATCAGGTCGATATTGACTATAATATCTAGTAGACCGATATTGACTCCATCTATTGGCGAGTAGCACAACTAAAATTGATTTCGTTGAAATAGCGTAACGTATTCAATAGGTGGAGGGACTAGTTCCTTCAAATTAATGTGATTATTACGAACGGAATTCCAACAACTTCCACGAGTCGACACGACACAAATATTGTTGTTTAACTTAGGAATCCATAATAAAGACAACTTTCTGGTGGTTTGCCGCTCAGTCTCATACTGAATTGTGGGATGTTGTTTCGAATTTTGTCGGAGAAATTTGCTTACATAAGTACAATCGACAGCACATCAACCTTTACATACGAGCCCTGTACTCGATTACGTCACGGTCCTCACGGATGAATTTACAGCTAAAATGTTCATGGCCTGTCTCGAAAGAAAGTCTAAAAAAAATTTTGGAAATCCATGGAGGAGGTCTATGTCCAGCAGTGGACTTCTTGTGGCTGAATGATGATGATGATGATGTCTCGATAGTACAGTGGTAACATTGGTAACAATATGGAATATGGCTGCGAACCCGTATAGGCCGAAATAAGGATGTCATGTCTAGTTGGGGGTTCGCGGACCCCGACAGCGATCATTTGAACTGTTTGTGCGGTACTTCCCAGACGATGAACCATCTTTCATCGTGCCCTGCGTGCCCTAACACCTGCACTCATCATCATCATCATCATCAGCCCCTTGACGCCCACTGCAGGACATAGGCCTCCCTCATGGTTTTCATACACATGAGGGGTTTTGCCATAATCGCCACGCTTGGCAGGCGGGTTGGCGATAGCAGTATGCGGTTGGAATGTCAGGAAGACGCTGCTGCCCGTCTCCTGGTAATTTATTTCCTTAGTCGACTTCTACGACATCCACGGGAGGAAATGGAGTGACGCTATTCTTAATCCGGCGCCACACGGCGAGGCTCCTGCACTCAGGAGGACCTAATGATTGCAAGTGATAACGCAGTCAGCGTCGCAAAGTTCTGGGCCACAACTGTTTAATTTTCTAAGAAGAAGACGTGGTAACACCCATGACTACCAAATCGAATGACGTGTTTTCGATTCGCATTGGATGCCGCCGTACTTGATTTGTTCAAATCACCTCAGTCCATCTGTGTCTGGTCTACAGCGTATCCTAGTAAAAAAAATGGTGAATGAAGGGTTCAAAGGTTCACTGCATCTTCTAGTTACTGTTTGTAAAAACAGTGTACTAATGCCTCTAATCTAAATTTACTTATTATTAAGGCCACTGCCTAATGTTATAAGCACAGCTGATAATGTTTGGAATAAGTAATGATAATGGTAGTGATAAGCCGGCCCATTATTTTCATGCACTTAGTGCTCTCATTTTCGGAAAACTACAAGATAACACTCACCCACTGCGCTGCCCTATTACTCTTAAAGTTATTGTGTTCCAAATTGCGCCCCAATCAAATGCAATATGTCAGAAATAACGACTAAGTAAACGTTTTAGTCATAAAAATAGCATAATACTTATTGAAACTTTCGAGCGCATCGGAAAATAAAGGCTTTCAGTCTACGAATAAAAAAATCAAAGAAATATTTGTCCCTAAAATTCACACTCAAAAACGGCCCCTGTCCTCGCGATTAGTCTTTACCAATGAAATGAGCGCAAGATGTGCTG
Source organism: Yponomeuta evonymella (assembly GCA_963969515.1). Lineage (NCBI taxonomy): Eukaryota > Metazoa > Arthropoda > Insecta > Lepidoptera > Yponomeutidae > Yponomeuta > Yponomeuta evonymella. The sequence goes on from OZ018349.1 coordinate 15,847,215, forward strand.
CAGAGTAAATCACTCTGTGATTGGTTATTTCTCCGCGCCATGCTTGCCGTGAATGTTGATTGGGCGATAGTAAGTGACAGCGTAACCTATGGTTGGTTTTATTCAAAAGGTAAAGCAGTCAAGTAAGTTTATGGCGCTGTCACTAGTGTGACGGGAAATAATTTTTGTTTTTTATTTTGTAGCCAAATTGGATTAGTTGTAGTTGACGAACTCTTTGGAGATCACGCAGTGCTGGTGGTAGCCCTAAATCAGGGCGCTCTTTGGCGCACATTACCTACATGATATATAATTAATATTACATAAGACTGAAATTATTAACCTCCTGATTAACTAAAACAACACACGGTGCACACGCCCCGTCGCCGCCGCCGTCCCCTTTCTTTCACGTATTTTAGCACCCTTTGCCTCTCACTCTATGCTAGAACCGGCACTGAGAGCGGGCACTGCAGTAAAACAGTATTATTTAGTTGCATAGGGACTTTTGAGAATGGAATGTAGCGCCAATAAGCGGCATTTATCTTATCTATTATCTTATCTAATCTTTTCTTATCCAGCAATAACAGCAGTAGCAAGAAAACTTGGCTGACTGTATTCATAAACCTTAGTGCTTGAAATCCGTGGTGGGTCTCTCTCTAGTCTTAAAAATCGGCTTCACAAGATGGCCGTAATTCCTACCTTTCCTACCACTTTCTCATACATCATCACTAACGTAGGAATGATGATTTCCGAGAATTCAGAAATATCATGTAGTCCATTAATCAATTAGTCAGTCAATCAATCAATCTATCAGTCTCTACATCGCGTTGTAGCTATTTAATTATATTAGTTATTAGTAATAATAATAGTAGTAATGTACTCCAATGCATTGCATCTAAAAAAAAGAATCACGCTTCGTAAGAAAAACGAGGTGTGCTAAAGGCCGATACTGGATACCATGTATAAAACTAGACAACCTGTATAAAACTCAGAGGTCTATAGTTATATTGTTTTCACGATTAGTTTTACTCATAACTTCCTCGGAGTTCAAGCATGCTTGCATAGCACTCAGAGTAAGAGTTTTTTCACAAGGTCAAACAATTGCCTTCATTCACGTATAACCCGTCGAAATATCTAGGTACTTCGCAAGATGGCGGTCTGATGGTGGCAGGTGTATAGATATTTTGCGGTGGTAATACTGAACTCGCTCTGATTGGTAACACAATTGACAAGCCACGCCCGCTTTTACACAATTAAACGTGGAGTCATTTTTAGCGATAGTTAGACATTTATGTTTTTAACTATCAGTGCTTCCCGTCTTTTTTATAAAAAGTCGACTTCACTAAAACACTCTTAAGAAGCTCTCAACAACAGAAATTCCTGCAATAAACCTTCAATGAACCGGCTTAAGAGTAGTGTTTTAGTAGAATCAACTTTTTATAAATAAGACCGTTCTGTTGGCTCAGTTATTAAATAAACGCACTCAAATCACTCAATTGCAATGCAAGTTAGCTAAATTAACATCGGCATTACGAGTAATGTCCTTAACATTACTCCAGTATCTGTAATATCAGTAAGTGGAATTCAATCACACGCGTACCTACGTTACATAGCTATGTTCCTGTGTATTCAGCCAATGAACAGCATACAGCCAACATTTATAGATTTTTTTATAGAGCAATTTTGCTTAGAAAGACATTTAAATTTGCAACTCGATCAACTAAATAAAGACAAGCAATTGAATTCGTTCTCGCGCGTGCTCGCGAATCGCTCTGAATTTGTTTCGTGGGCGATTCGGCTCGGCGCGTCGCTAATGTACGCAGGTCCGAAGACATAACAACCATTACAACGGTCCTGCAACGTTCGGGCACAACGATAGATACTAAAATAAACCTTAAATACTTTCATACTTTACCTCCTTTTTGTCTCAAATAATTTTATGGCAATTAATTATTTGTGTTATGCTATAGTCTGTTTGTGTCTCAAAGCGCAAATAAATGTTTTACCCGTCTGTCTATCTTTTTACAGGGTTAGAGACTACAATAAAAGCGCCAAAAAGCCCGTTCGCTTGCGGCCGACAGGCACGTCACGGAACGGGCTTTTTAGAGTTCCGTACCTCAAAGGGAAAAACGGAACCCTTATTGGACCACTTTGTTGTCAGTCCGTCAGTACGTCCGTCTGTCAAGCCCTTCTCGGGAATGTGTGGACGTATCGAGTTGAAATTAAAACCATATACTTAGGTCTTTATTTCTTTATTTATTTCTTTATTTATTTAATATCGCAATAGGAGCTTACAGTTTCCCAAAGCGCCCCCATTGCTATGACTTCGTACATAATAAATCTTATTAATTACTTACATAAGTGTAATCTTAGTTCAAATGCTATTTTGTTAATAGAGTCAACAAAAATGTCGATATGTTGGACCTCTGTAAGAAAACCGTTGAGAAGAACAAGTGCCTTAGGCGTCGGCGCGTTGTTAGCGCGGCGCGTGCGCAGCGCGCTTTCCGAGAACAACTGGTGTCGGCGACGCTGCCCAGCGCGCGTGTAGCTGTCGGGGACGAATATTTTAATACTGCATAGTACAGAGGGATTGTAAATAATATTACGCATCAACAAGCAGTAATGGATACCTAATTGTAGCTTCCGTCTCAGCTCCAACGTATCAAGACCAACCTTGCCATAGACAAATAGGGAGGGGTAAAGGAATGGGTAGTATCCGTGCATTCGCTTGTACAGGTACCTAGCAAATTTCCTTTGTATCCTCTCTATCATTAAAACATGTTTGGCTTCCCGAGGGTCCCAAGTAACTGCATTGTACTCAAGTTTACTACGAACAAACGCATTATATAGCATAATAGCCACCCTGATATCTCGAAACTGAGAAGCAGTTCGCATTATGAAGCACAGTATTTTATTGGCATGTTTACAAATAGTTGTCATATGCTCGCGGAAGTTAAGTTGAGAGTCCATAAGCAAACCTAGGTCTTTAATGCAGGTCACTCTTTCCAACCCTGCACCATCCAAATAGTACTTTGTCGTAATGGGCTGGTGCGATCTTGAGAAAGTGACCACCTTGCACTTATCTACATTAAACGCAAGTTTATTTGCCTGGCTCCATTGCCTCACCCCATCAATATCTGCCTGCAGTGCCCTACAGTCTGCTTCTTCCTTAACGGATTGGAAAACCTTGAGGTCGTCGGCAAACATCAGACACCGAGTAGTTTTAAGAATCCCAGGCAAATCATTGATCATAATAAGAAAGAGAGTGGGTCCGAGTGTACTCCCTTGACTTACTCCCGATCTGGTATTATATTCTTTCGATTGATAGGATTGAAGCTTTACATATTGCCTTCTATCTTTAAGGTAGTTCGCGAAAAATTTAAGAAGCCCCGGAGTGGCACCAAACGATGAAAGCTTTCTTAACAAAATGTCATTATCTACCATGTCAAATGCACGCCGAAAATCTAAAAATACCGCGTCAATCTGCCGGCCACCATCCATCTGGGCCAACGTATAATCGATAAAATTTATATGATTTGTGGCCGTAGAGCGGGCAACGCGAAACCCATGCTGCGAATCGTCAAAGAGAACATTTACTTGGCGAGTAATATGTACATTTAAAATGGATTCAAAAATTTTACCAAATTTATACAGATAATACTGCTATAGGTCTAAATGTCGTGACATCAGTTGACGAACTGTCCTTGGGGACTGGAGTCACCCTCGATAATTTCCACCTCATAGGGTAATGACAGAGCCGTAAGGAGAGATTGTAGAGGTGGACCAATGGCTCTTCCAGTACACATAGACAATCTTTCACTAAAAAGGGAGGTATGGCATCAGGGCCGGCCGCGGAATTAATTTTAAGACGGCGTACTGCTCGACGCACATCAGCCACCTCGACACTATCCACTCGCACAGCCAATTCGTCGCCTCGGCCACCCGCGCACCGCTCTGCTGCACTCGGATCTAGACGAGGCACGTCACTGCGGAATACCGAACTGAAATAATTCGCAAATGCTATAGCGGCTTCCTGGCCCTCCACCTTCTTACCATTATGCGTAAATTCTTTACACTGCTGGCTGCTCTTACGTTTATTTTTTACGTGTTTCCAAAATAGCGCAGGATCCCTACGAATATTGCACTCAACTGAGCTTATATACTGACGGTACGCAACGTCGACTAACTCTTTGATATGGCTTCTATAGTAATTATATACCTCCCAGTTAAATTCTAGACTCTTTTCTTTAAATTTACGATGGTGGAAGAATTTAATTTTGATTTTCATAATGATTTCCTGGGAGTACCATTGCGGATATTGTCGATATTGTGTATAGAGGCTTCTTTTAATGGGGACATTTTCACTAATAGCTGTATTTAGTTTTGTGTACAATGATTCTGTAGCTAAATTTATATCCTGCTGATTTAACACATCAGACCAATCAATACTTGCTATGCTAGAGTAGAGACTCTGATAATCTGCTTTCCGAAAATTCCAATTTGGGGCATACGAATGCGACGCTACACCAGCTTGGGACTTACTAAGAACCGGTTGTATACCGCGCGGTAGAGATAGAGTAATTTCGAGTGGTGGATGATAAGCGTCTGCTGGTACCAGTGGCTCTACGTCTCCGGACACGGTCACACTATCGGGTTTGATGTTTGATAATACAAGGTCCAACGTCTACAGTCCCTTGAACTGTCAACACATGAGTACTATTTTAACACTGTTAATTATTCACTTAAAACGTGTTTTGAAAAGAATCAATGTGGAGTTTCATTGTTAGTTCTTCTCCACAAAATTTATTAATTGTGAAACTAACAACTTAGAAGTTCATTGAGTAAACATTTTGTTTCCATAATGAATAAAAATATTTGAATTGAATTGTACCTATTGAAGCTGTGAAAAAATCTAACTTCTAAGTTAATTAAAAAAGTTACTGCCGTTTATACCGCAATAAAACGTATAAATATTTCGACACTCAAGGAAATCAAAATATATGAGGTACTTTCCGTTGACCTAGAAATATTAAATTTGGCAAGTATAATATTGTCGTATACTACAGTACAAGGAAAAATCTGAAAATTGGACATTGGTACCTAATTAAATTATTATAGGTTAAAAATAAATACTAAATAAAATAATATAAAAACTATCCTTATGTGGTGTACACCTCTTTTTTTCGTATGTGTACCTTCAAAACAAAAAGTTTGCGGAACACTGATGCGAACATACTATTTGTATGGCAGACTTAAATATCGGTCTAACATTGTAACATAGGGCTTCTGACTCATACGTAGTTATCAGCACTGCCACTGCTACGCATTATCTACGTTACCCCTTCCTATGTGTGTTTGACGTCATCACCAGTTTTAAAAAACTTGTAATGTAGATTCGAAGTGGACGTATTAAGCCCTAGGTACCTGTGGAAACCCATGAGATCCATCTTATACTTTGCCTTGATAAGAAAGTTGTAGCCGTCATATGAAAAAAAATACTTCCACTGCCAATTAGGTAGGTACGTACGAGTATACTGAAGGCCATTATGATATAAGGCCTATTTATGCGCACCCAATCCTGTATGCATGGAATTTGTTTGACAGTTTAGACTATTTAAAGCGTTCAGGATTTGGTGCGCGTAATTTAAGAGCAGAACGTCTTAAGAAAGACCAAAATGTAAAAGTTGATCAGTGAACGCTTCGTAGACAGGATTAGGCCCTGGATTGGCTGGTTTCGACATTAGACGACAACCGTAACGACACGACATCAGAGGAATGGTAGTTTCATACATTTATCAAGGCTAGTGGTGTGTGTGCGAACGGATTTCGTACAGTTTCAGTTCTTGTCTAATGTAAAACCACATTGGGATTCCTAGTCTCAAAGCCATGACAAATCTTGATCAAACCCTTCGTCTTTGCCACGGCGACGTAACTTGGTGACATTGGTGACATAGGCCCTAAGGCAAAATAAAATTAGGGCCCCGGCGAAATAGTAAAATTATCTACGCCCGGCGCATTTCACCGCCTAGCCCATTGGTACGCCACTAACTCTGGGTAATAGATAAGACTACCTAATAGATAAGTTCAGTGAAGCCAAAAGAAGCCTTGCGGACCGGGTTGTCCTTAGTAAACCCATTGTGTGGCTAATGTTTTATTGTATGTATGGTAAATTATATGTATTCCCCTGACCCCTTATAGTGTGTAGATATAATATGTATTTTTAGTTGTATATAGGCTTATTGTATTTTAATATATATTGTATTATCCGTATATGTAAATCTATATTAATGTGTAAGTTTATTTAATTACATTTTATAAAAGTATATTTTTAAACTTATATTAACTTTTCCTTTTTTTTGCACGCCTACCAACGCTTTCCCTTACCTCCTGCGGTTGACTGGTAGAAAATGGAAAAAAAGGAAAATATGGAACCCTTATAGAAACACTTTGTTGTCCGTCCGTCCGTCCGTCTGTCTGTCAAGACCCTTTATCTCGAGAACGCGTGGAGGATCGAGTTGAAATAAAAACCATATAGGTACTCAGGTCTACAGTCCCTTGAAGCTGTGAAACAATCAAACGTCAAAGTAAGTTAATGTAAAAAAAAAGATATGGCCGTTTATGCCGCAAAAACACGTATATTTCGACACTAAGGGAATCAAATTTGTAGATTACTTTCCGTTGACCTAGAATTATGAAATTTGGCAAGTAATACCGTCTTATCTTATCTTAAATTATCGAAAATCTGAAAACCATACATTTTTAATTAAATGACAAAAAAAATTGTCTTTTTGAAGTTCTTGAAAAGCTCGGAAAAAACTGCGAGTCTCGATTCCTGAACTACATATTTGTAACTAGCTGTTGCCCGCGACTTCGTTAACGTGGTAATTTTGATGTGTATTTTTTCGGGATAAAAAATAGCCTATGTGCTAATCTATCTCTGTGCAAATTTTCATCCAGATCCGTTCAGCCGTTTTTGCGTGAAAGAGTAACAAACATCCATCCATACATACAAAGTTTCGCGTTTATAATATTAGTAAGGATATGCTACAAATTTGTTCGGAACCGTCGGTAGGCGAGTCCAACTCGCACTTGTCCGGTTTTTTTAATGTGTTTATTCAATCCATTTTTTCAAAATACGGAACATTTTGTTACATTTTGACTTTTTTTTTTGTTTGCACATCTCTTTAATTGATGTCTCAATCTAAGGCAGTAAAAACATCGGTTGGTGGGTAAATTGCAACGATCTCCTGTCGTCCGATGTGAAACCGGGCAATCGCGACTAAGGTTGCCAGATGTCCGGTATTTAAGCGTAAAGTCCGGTATTTTCGAGGCCTGTTCGGTAAAAAATAAATGGTCATACCGGACAGAACAATGTCCGGTATTTTGAGGAAAGCCGGTACTACTGGTCACAAGCGCCTACAAAAGTAGGCATATGAAATCCCTCAAACGCAAAACTCGCGCGTGCTCTGTATGTCTGTATGATAAAAAGAAGTAAGTAGTACTACCTAAAAGCATCTAAATACAACATAAATTAGTTTTACAAGAATGGTTCAACTTTATTATTTGTTCCTTGGAAGTTCCTATTATTTTTGTTAAACACACTTATCTAGTATTAGGTGATTTTATTTTTTTCTGAAGTTCCTACCTTTGCTTTTGTAAAGTAAGTATTAGATTATAATATTCATACCATTGTTTAATAAAGACTTTCTCAAAGTTAGCATAGTCTTGGCGACCACAATTTTATGACTGCATTATATTTTGTTACTAATTTAGTTGATTTATGTGATATTGATTTATGAAAATATTAGTAATTAGTTGGGGTTGGGGTTGTCCGGTATTTTTTCGCGACTCACCTGGCAACCCTAATCGCGACTCAGCGCCATGGACCGTGCTTAGCAAGCTGGAGGTTAAATAATTCGTAACATGACAGGTAAAGGTAACTAGTGCGAAGGTTAGTCCCCCGAAAGTCCGCGAGGCGAGGCGCGCGCGAACACCGGAGGTAAACAATGCCGCGCGGCGAAGCCGGCAAATGAAATGACTGGATGCGCGTTTGTCATTACAAACTCGACCGCGAGTGAGGTGACGCGCGCGCTGTGCTCTTTTCAAATAGCGAACATCTTCCGCGATTTCCTTAAAAAATAAAATTGTTTTGTTTTTGTGAAAAGTCAACCGGCTAGTGTGATTATTCGAAGTGTCAGTGAATCGATCGATTGTGATTTTGTGGCCAATATTTTTTGCAGACTTGAAGGAAGTGAGTGGCGGCGAAATGACCGATAAGCAGCTGACACAATGTGATTTGGTTTCTAACTATTAGATGTAAATACGTAGCCTAGTTAATTGGCGGTGATTTTCGGAACTAAGGTTTTTATATGGTATAATAATGTATAAAAAAAACAGGTAGGCACAGTTGGCAACTCGGCAGCAGGGGTGCGACCACGTAAGTCCTCCACTATATCGCACCTTCGGTAGTACAAGGGCACAACTTACAAGGAATGGTAAAATGAGTTAAGTATGCAGAAATGCCTTAAAAACACTCCTCTATCTGGTGGGATAAAGAATCCCATTAGATTCAGTTAAAAAGCGCATTTTTTTTATTTTTATTAATTTATTTAACAGAAATCTGTATTTCTGCATACTGAACTCATTTTACCATTTTTTGTAAGTTGTGCCCTTGTACTACCGAAGGTGCGATATGGAGTTGTCTGATTTAGCCAGTGATAGTTAAAAACATAAATGTCTAACTAGCGCAAAAAATACGCTACATTCAATTGTGGGAAGGCGGGCGGGGCTTGTCAATTGTGTTACCAATCGGAGCGAGTTCAGTATTAGCCACCAAAATATCTATGCACACTGCCACCGTCAGACCGCCATCTTGCAAGGTACCTAAATATTTCGCAGTGACACAGATGGGACGAGGAGCGAGGGCGCGGTAATATGTATGGAGTCACAGACCAAGAGCGACCGCAGAGCCAGGGCAGTGGTTTGTGACTCTATACATCTTACCGCGCCCTCGCCCCACGTCCCACCTGTGGTGTGTCTCGCGCCTTATGCGTCATGAAGACAATGGTTTTTTGTTTTTGTTTAGAACCAATCATAAATTACGCTGGCATTTACTATCGCCCAATCAACGTTCACGTCGTCACGCATGGCGCACAGAACGAACCAATCACAGAGTGATTTACTCTACAGCACATCCTTGTGCTTATTTCATTGGTACAGACTAATCGAGAAGACAGGGCCGTTTTCGAGAGTGAATTTTGTAGGAAGAAATACTTGTATGCTTTTTTATTCGTAGGATTTAGCCTACTCGGACCTGTCAAGTACGTCATATTTTGACACTTGGAGTCGTCTAAATGCTTATCCCGATAGAGAGGAAAGTTACGTGATACGAGGGCAGGACAACCAATAGCCAAATACCTAGGCCGGCAAATTTTCCCAGAACGTAAACTTTTTTTTTATTACGATGATCCTTGCTTAGAAATATAAAGTAGAGCTGGTTCGGTTATTTCTTGAATAAAAAGATCGCGCCCCCAACTTCACTCACCAACCACTTAAATGAAGCTATCAACTAATAACTAGTTAGATATATCGGTGTTATATTCATAAAAACACGATTCCTCTAAATACAGTTCACATAAATATGCAGTTTAAATAGTCTGCGGTAATTTGTCGTTGTTAACCCTGTCCTGTGCCTACCCCTCCGGGATACAGGCGTGAGTTTATGTAAAGTAGTGTATGGTCAAGTTGTCCCTTTTCAACACACTATTGAGAAAGAAAGAAAACTAGAAAGAGTGTTTTTTTATCTGCTTTACAAAACTAACAACTTCATCGAAGACATTTTCAATGGATTTTGTACGAAATTTTACTTTTATAAGTTGGTTGCCAAATACTCGTTAACTAGTAAAGCCTACTTAGCCGTGATACTTTTCCTTTTAAGCTCAATATAATGTGCTATTACCCTGAATTTTTTTTTACGTTTCTACAATCAACCGTTTAGCCAGAAGAGTGGGGGACGCTCTATTCGGACAAAAAATTGCGCTTTAAACTTCGAAAAACAAACCGTAAATCGAAAAATGGTCTTCCTACACCCACAATATTTTTCAACGACCAATCCAACGATATAGACGAGAAAAAAAAGAAACCACACTTTTCATGTTAGAGGAGGTACCTTCAGGCAGAAAAAAATTCCCACATTTTATTGTTTAACTTTGTCGGCGTGATAAATATGTACACAAAAGTAAAAACGTTTATTTGCAATGAATGTGTAGTACAGCTGGTATAATGACAGGTAAACTGTCGGGTCACGTGACGTGTTTTTTCGTACCATTGACGCCTAGAAGGTTTGATGGGTGTGCCCGCGTAGACTTAAAGCAGCCATGAAATGAAAACCGCCATGTTCATGCAGTTGTCATGTTACTACAATGCATTAACAGAATCTAGGCCCTGGGACGCATGCTTAAAACTTAAAATGTACATAAATCGGAGATTAATATTGGCTCCCGCACTAGGTACAACCTGTCTGGTTAAAGCCTGGAACCTGATTAAACCAAGAATTTAAAAATTGCTCTGTTCTGTGATTTTTTTGTGTAGTAATAAGATACAATAAATTTGACTTAAATACGTATTAAAAACTAAACATGCAAAAAATTATAAAAATAAAGTAAACGCATTTAAACAGTGTCAGATCAGGGGCCTTATTACGCGCACCAAATCCTGAGCGATTCCAATCGTCTAACTGTCAAATTCCATACTAATTTGACAGTTACACGATTGGAATCGCTCAGGATTTAGTGTGCGTAATATAGGGGCAGCTTAGCAAATATTTCTTCGGTTTCCTTATAGGTAGTCTAATTTAAAAAGCCATTTTGTTACAATTTGTGAAGCCTCACGAGGGGTGGTTAGTTTTATATTGCAGTGACCCTATTATAGATAAAAGTAGCGGTTTTACGATGCGAATGCATTGTTTTTGTTATTGGTAGTTTTACTCTGAAGAGTCTTCTCCTGGCCATATAATCGTAATCAGGCAAATAATTTGTTTATGTTGCAGAAGTGTAGATTTTAAGATGAAGAGGTTGCGAACAGGTTAGCACACACACACACACACCAAATTACAGCTTTCTAGTACTATCGCTCTTTGCGCTAGGCCGCGGACGGACAGACAGACAGACAGACGCACATAGCGAAACTATAAGGGTTCCTTGCCGGACTACGGAACCCTAAAAACTGAAATAAGAAATAGCCAATAACCCAACTGCTGAGGATTAACTACTAAGCAGGCGGGATCAACCTAGATACCTCGTAAGGAGTTATATTGTTGAATTTGGGTCCCACGGTTATTTTTTATTTCAGTTTATTTTTTATTTTTGTCTTTAGTATTTTTTTAAATTTTCGGTTTTTCGGATTTGTGCTGATTATGAGATCAGCCATAAAAAGAGGGGGCTTTATCTGCTTTACAGGACTAACAACTTCATCAACGTAAGCAATTTTCAATGGATTTGTATGAAGTTTTCCTTTTACAAGTTGGTCACCTATTACTCGTTAACTTGTAAAGCCTACTTAGCCGTTATAGTTTTCCTTTTAAGTTCATTCTACTGATTTTTTTTTTCTGACCTCGAAGTTGTCGAACTCTATGTAGACACAGTCCAGTTAAGTCAAACTTGGAGAAAGAGTGCGCGCTTGTGCGCATCGGAAAAATGTATCCCTTAGAAACGACTAAACGAGATCTTTGTAAAGCGGCTATCACTAAGCGTTAGTAAACTGGAAGTCACAAATGCGTGAAACGAGACAAAAATTAAGCGGTATTCCACTTAGTAACTCATCATTCTCACGAGCCAATGCAGAATAGTAGTTAAGTAAGTAGGTAGAAAAAGGTAGGTATTTATTATTGCCAATAAAAGGAAGTCTATATTATCACGTTACCAAGGATCGTCACGATTTCTAGGTCACTCGTCGAATCCAACACGGATAGGCAACTGTACACTGAAAGACTGAAACACATTTTCGCGTCCAAAAAACCTCAGTGTCTCAATACCAATGTGTGTTGCCAGTGTTGCCAGTGATGACTTACGGATGTGAAACCTGGGAGTTTCACAGCGTGATCGAATCAGGAATGAGGAGATCCGCAGAAAAACCGGAGTTACTAATATAGCTTGAAGAATTGCTCACTTGAAGTGGCAGTGGGCGGGGTCATAGCTCGGAGAACTAATGGCCGTCGGCGGCGGGGCGGAAAAGTTCTGAGTTTCTGACCTGGCGAACACGGACCGGACGACTCGGCGTTGGTAGGCCCTCCATCTGGTTCCAGTGGCAGGGAGTCGCTGGATGCGGGCGGCACAAACCGTGCTAAGACGCGGACAGATGGACATGGCGAAACTACAAGGATTCCTTGTTGACTACGGAACCCTAAAAATAATGAGAAGAGAGATGAGTTGTTGGTGCAAATATTCGTATTTGCTCCTTAATAATACAAGAGCGTCGTAGAACGTAAATAATAAGAACTGGTGCAATATAAATTGAATTTATAAGTAATTAAGACAACTCCCGGTATCTAATTTATTTATGCTCTTTATTCAATAATCTCTGACTTCCATTCCAATACATTAATACCAAGTATTCAAAGATACAACGATGGAAATTGCCATTCCCATTGTTCGATGGAAGTGACCGTACTACGTCGTATTGCATAAAGCTATTTTTTATGCATGGCTGGGTACAGTCGACAGCAAATCAACTTTTACATGCATACTACACGCTCTGCTCAGTTACGTTAGGGGTAATTTTGCAACAAAAAATTTAGGGTCGACTGTATCTACAGGGTCAATTTGAAATGGTCAGCAATGTTTTAAGGGAATGTGCTTTTCGTTATGATAAACAATGATATCAATGATTTAAAAGCAATAGTAAAATATTTTTATAATAATCGCGATTTTCAACGTTTGGTTTTAACTGCAATTACAAATCAAAGACGCACAAAGTATCATGGTATTGAAAAAAAATATTTCTTTTACATTGACATAGAAGAAATAATAAAATTACGGTTGAGTTGGCCGTTGCTGACTATAAAACGCTCGAACCATTTTTAGGGTTCCGTACCCGAAGGGTGCCAAACGGGACCCTATTACTAAGACTTCACTGTCCGTCTATCTGTCTGTCTGTCACCAGGCTGTATCTCATGAACCGTGATAGCTTGGCAATGGAAATTTTCACACATGACGTATTTCTGTTGCTGCTATAACAACAAGTACTAAAAAAATAATAAAATAAATATTTATATACAACAAACGTATTTTTTTGTCGTTTTTCGCCCAATATTAATAACGGCAACAGGTAGACGGTTGAAATATTCACAGAGTATTTAGTTCCATGTTCGCTACAAAAATAAATAATTAAATTAAAATAAAATAAGTATTTAAGTAAGTTTAGTACCTAAGTAAGTATAATAATAAATAAGTTTTTTCGCGACCTTGGCACGAAACCCTTCGTGCTTGAGTCCGACTCGCACGTGGGCGGTTTTTTTTATACTTTTTGTGCTGATACGGTTATAATATTATTGGTGACAAAAACAAAAAAACATTAAGTATTTTTTTTTATTGCCAGAGGGTCCTAAGCGTGGTCAGAATGCTGCCGCCCCCCCCCCCCCCCTTGAAATTAGCGGATTCAATGTCACCCTATACTAAACTTACGCAGATTTGAGGAGTTTCCTATTTGAAAATCAATAAATGTTGAAATGTCAAATTCCATAAGGGATTTGAATTAAAAGGCAGTAAATGCCCGAATCACCGGATCAGTCATAACAATGACTGTTTTGAGAGACTTATTGGGTATTCAAAAGCAATTTTGCGATCGCTTTTCAATCATATCGCAAAGCATTAAGGTCTAATTTCTAGTGGACAAATCTGAGGACACAAAGCACTGCGTGCGCCTGAGTCATGCTTTCTCGAATGCCTGAGTCAAGTGCGTGTTTTGCTTGGACTGGAGCTAAGTTCAGTGCTCGCGAATATTTAGCCAAATAAACGATACCGGTAATCTTCGGTTCGCTTATGTATCGCCATCCATTCCATCGTTACCGTCTAAAATTAACTACTTAGCTAAAGCAATTTCAAAGACTTCCCTACATGTGTACGATGGCACGAATCACGCGTTTTGTGGCGCTAAAATGTCAGAATTTGACAATTAATGACTGGAAAGTCGCAACCTTCGACATTGCAAACGCGCGACTAGCGTCCCTTGCTGGGCCCTTATTATGAAAAAACAGCCAAGTGCGAGTCGGACTCACGCACGAAGGGTTGCGTTTCATTATCTATACAACATTACACACAAAGATCGAGAAAAAACGGCAAAAAATCACGTTTGTTGTGTAGGAGCCCCCCTTAAATATCTATTTTATTTTAATTTCATTATTTATTTTTGAAGCGAATATAGAACTAAATATTCGTTGAATATGCCAAGCATCTATCTGTTGCTGTTATTAAAAAACGGCAAAAAAATTACGTTCGTTGTATGGTCCCCTTAAATATTTATTTTATTCTGTTTTTAGTATTTGTTGTTATAGCGGCAACAGAAATACATCATCTGTGAAAATTTCACCTGCCTAGCTATCACGGTTCATGAGATACAGTCTAGTGACAGACAGACATACGGATAGACAGACCGACGGACAGTGTAGTCTTAGTAAAAAGTTCCTGTTTGGCACCCTTCGGGGCTAAGCTTGATTCGAGTGAATTGTCGGGCTCAAGCGCGACGTTGACGACCCTTCCGAAAATATCGCTGCTTCATAATAAGGGCCCTTAGCTGCTTTCAGAGTCGGGTAGAAACTGGTTGGACCACGAGGGTTGGACAGTGTGTACAACATTTCCAGTATTGTGGAAATGTTTGACAGACAAAAGAATAACTAGAAAGAAAGAGAGAGAGAGAAAGGAAGGTGTAGTCGTAAACTTTGCAGTCACCCGTAACACAACCGATTAGAGTACTAAGCAGCCTATATACGTCCCACTGTTGGGCACAGGCAAGAACGTTCCTTGGGCACAAGCCTTCTCTTAGTTAGAGAGTAGGTACCTATGGTCTTAATCACCACGCGTGTCCACCGCGGATTGGCAATATCAAGCGCTGAGGTATGTGAATAGCTCGGACACTCAGGTTTCCTCACGATGTTTTCCTTCACAATTAGCGAGATGGTATTATTACTATAACTTCACGATTAGAGTGCACGTATGTAAAGGTTAGTGCTGTCGACTGTGCATATCCTGATGACGGTGTGGAAAGGTCTGCTTCAACTCTCTCTTATGCTTATTCTATTTCTACCATAAACAAAAATCATTTGACAGCTGTAACGCCATAACAAAGACTTGGCAAGAAGTACTCGTAAGTCATCATTAGGATTCACACTCAAATTGCAGTGAATTTGTCATTTTGCGGATTTGTAGTAATATTGATAGAAATAGAAATATAAAATGTTTATTTTATCATGTTCATGTTCAGAACGCTAATTGGTGTTCATTACACCAGTTTAATAGTAACTGGGTTTTTGCCATTATTTGCTGAAAACCATTCCGCCGCTGCACTAATTGAGTCAACAGTGCCGGGAACTCCATCGGCCAAGTAAATAGAGATATTATGCAAAACATAAAACATTTCCATAAACGACTCACTCGTGTTGCAGGACTTTACACGTGTTCTTTTCTACATTGGCTCTCTATTTTTGCTCGAAAGCTTGTAAACCAGTGATTTTAGTATCGTTTAACAGATTTTCTTTGTCCTAAATCACCTACAGATTTTTTCGAACACTTGCCACTAGCTAATTCTAGATATTTCGTTAGACATTTTTCGGTAACTTTATGATAAAAACAAAAAAAAAATGCAAATATTGCGTTGGTTTGGATGTACAGGTGAAGGAAGAAGTATAGCTCCCTCCTACGCACATGTGAGGAAAACATCGCGATCAAACCCGCGGCTTGGTTGGCTTCGCACGTATTGACTTGTCTTTCCTGTGGGCTAGGCCGACTAAGCTGTCAGGATGGTATAGGTACTGAGCAAGCCTACTCCATCTAAAAACTGTGTCCCACCCCCCAGGTATTGCAGCGTCCGAGTGGTCCCTTCACCCATCTCATGTGAGTGAAGGTCCCACTGGACGCTGCATAAATCATCTCATTTCGTAGATGCAAAGGCCAAAGTTTTATTGTACCCTCACTATTTCATGGAGAGAGAGGCATTTATTTATGTTAACACGTTATGGATTTCAAAAGGATTCTCTCCATGAAATGGCTGCATCTCTATCGGTTTGGATACGAATGAAAGAGAGGGAAGATAAAACACGCCGCTGAAATTAAGTGAAAAAATTGGAAGCCGTAAAGCAGCATTATTTTTTTCAGTGTTTCGAGCTAATCCAATCACCATGAGTCTTTTCTTTGGCTTGACGAATGATTTTGAATTTTACTCAAAGCACCAAATGTTTACACCAGCCAAGATGTAACACATCAGATCCATCACAATCAGTTGAGGTGTTTACGAAAATTCGAAGACTGTTAAAATATTTACTCCCCTCGCGCTATAAAATACCAAAGTATATAAAATTGCCAGCGTAAAGACTAAAAACCTGGCGCCCGATCAGTCACGTTAGAGGCGAAAACACTTGGGTTGGGATGTAAAGACTTCGAAGTCGCAGCTCACTACCGCAGCAAGTGGAGATATTTTACAAAGGCCCTGTGTCCCTGATGAGGGACAACAAGTAAGGAAAGGCTAAAAAGATTACCCAAAATAATTCATTCGTTTATTGACAACTAAGGCCCAATTTTCTTAAATATTACATTAATAAGTAAATTAATGTAATCAATTAATAAATCAGTTATATTAAAGTTGAGTTAGTAATAAAAATGCTATGCTAGGTAGGTACAATAAAATAAAGTCTTGTTTCGATAGTAGACACGAGTCTATCTATGTCACTGTCTGAAAAAAAGGATTTTGAGCCAGTGACGCAGAAACGCGCTGTAATATTTTTCGGTTAGCGTCCTCAGAATACTGTTGTTACTGGCCCGATTTCTGTGCATCAGCGAAGCTGGCCGCTTGCGGATGATGGCATAGAAGTCATCCACGTGTGCCTCCGCATACATCTTGGATGCACTACAGTGTCGAGGCAGTCCCAACAGCATCCTAAGAGCATTATTATATTGCACGCATTACTAAGTTACTATAACTTCATAACTGTTTACTTACTATTACTAATTACCAAGACTTCACTGTCCGTCTGTCCGTCTGTCCGTCTGTCCGTCTGTCCGTCTGTCCGTCTGTCCGTCTGTCTGTCTGTCTGTCTGTTTGTCTGTCTGTCTGTCTGTTTGTTTGTCACCGTCACCAGGCTGTATCTCATGAACCGTGATAGCTAGGCGGTTGACTATTTCACAGATGATGTATTTCTGTTGCCGCTATAACAACAAATACTAAAAACAGAATAAAGTAAATATTAAGGGGGGGTCCCATACAACAAACGTGATTTTATGCCGTTTTTTCTCGATCTGCGTCTAATGTTGTATAGATAATGGTACGGAACCCTTCGTGCGCGAGTCCGACTCGCACTTGACCGGTTTTTTTTTTTTTATTTTGCTTCCCCTAGCAATGAAATGAAAATTTTCGTCATATAAATCTACGTGCGTGCAACGCTGATGAATTAAAACGCAAGTACTTAAACAGTATTTAATTCGGTTAGTCTCGGTCAAGGACGGTCACGTCAGGCGCCACACCTTTATTAAATTTAATAACATATCATTTAGAAACTGTATCTTTTGCACGTTAATTTGGGTAATAGGTAAATATGTAGAACAAAGCAGTTGTGCATGTCATTTACCTATTATCTTGATTATGCAGTCAGATCGTGACATTAAGCGCATGAGTAAAGAAAATAGTCAGATACCTACGGCAGATTTTAAAGAAATTCTACATTTTATAAGGCCGAGTCTAGAAAAAAAATCACAGATTTCGTGCCTGACACGACTATGGAGCACATTGGAAATGAATCGAGTCATAAATGTCGTTCTAACTTTTTGACTTTACCCGATCGTCTTCATTTATATACATTGTTACATTGTCCAGAGGATTGTTTCTCAAATTTTTGATATCATTCTTCGTTTCCAAAATATCGAGCACCAAAATCAAGAATATTTTTTTTCACTGTTTCGGCCATAACTATTTTTATTTTTCTTGAATAATTCTTTTTGCACCTTACAGCTCTCGTGAATACGCTTCCTTTTTTGAATATCATATCTTCACAACTCTCCGAGATGTAATAAGGGGATCGCAATTTTTTGTGAAATCGGAGCCTACACTACTACGCGAACGAAAAGACATTTCCGATGTCATAAATGACGCAATTGACGCACAAGCATCTTCAATTAGAAGTACTTACCTAGATCTCTCATCAAACGATTAAAAGTACTCATTCTACAGTAAGTGCTCAACTACCATTGATGCTTTAAAGTTCTTCTCTTTGATGCTTTTGAGAAAAGCGCCATTAAACTAGTAAGCCAATAAAAGTGTCAATGATGATTCCGTCCAAATCAGACCCACGGGCGTCATCGGCACGGGAAGTGATAAATTAGCCCAAAGGTCAGCCTAAACAAAATTTTGCAATTCACATTAATAAAAAACATAAATAAATAGAATTACCTACTTGTTTGATAATTTATGTTCCATCGGGCTCGATCAATAATACATCTGTAAAAAATCCTTGAAAATCGAGATAGAACATGCTGTCAATCAATTATATGAGATCATTAATAGTCACATAAAAAATGTCGTAAATAACATTAATAGAGACCGACTGCATTTGGCTGTGTGCTTAATTTAATAAGATAACCAAGTGTAGGTAACAAAATACAGGGAGTACATGTTATCTCAAAAATGCACAATTCCTGAAACTACAAAATTTTAACGTATTTATTTAACTTTGTACAGTCCACAGCAGATCAACATTTAATTTTTTGTTGCAGTCACCCGTAACATAACTGAGTAGAGTGCACAGTTGTAATGGTTGATGTGCTGTTAAATGTACTTAGCAACCATACACATACTTAAACTCACGCCTGTATTCCAGAGCGGTAGGCAGAGACCAGGGACTGCCACTTGCCACGATCCTGACGATCCTGACACTTTCGCTTCCTCAACATTCATTAGTCGTTGCGTGCACGCACGCCGGCATCCAACCAAATTCTTGATAACTAATAAACTATCCATTGATTCAAGTAGTGCCATCGGTTTTAGATTTAAATGAAAGACTTTTTGAAAAAAAGCAGCGTTTAGTTAGAAGCCTTTCCATTTATAAGTTATCCGATGCGTGCAAACATCTTTGACCTAGATGATTGGCGACGGGGTGTCTTGCTTAAGAGAAGCCTTACATAATGCACAGTGAACCTTAAACGACTTAACGCATGCATACATGCATTACTGACCTATTGCCACTGCACGACTTAGGTTTTATTAAGAACAAAATAGGTATGCTAAATTGTACCTTAATCTTACAGACCTAGGTTTCTTTCAAAGCGGTTTGATACGTACTAAAGTGACGTAATAGATGAATATAATTTACCTCACATTACTAACTAAGGTCCTAGGCCTAACCAAATTAATTATGCTGCTAAGCTACTCAAATAGTAACCAAGTATGGTTTGATTGGCTTGTATACCAAAGCATTAAATACAACCAAAGCCAAATTCAATGATTAGGCCGTTTGATGAAACAATGAAACAACCAATATTTCTATTTTTAGTAGACTTCGAAAAGGAGGAGGTTATAAATTCGACGCGTGTATATATATATATATATGTGGGTTACCTTACCCACAATATTGACTCACTTGCGTCAAATCAATAAAATAAAAAAATACGAAAAATGGGTGCCTCATAATCACTCGAATTTTCGCAGTATCCATCTTTCTTGTCTAAATTGAATAACAAAAACAATTGAAAGTCGATATTCAAATGTTTCACATTTTTTAAAAAAAGAACATCATAGAAACCATTTGAAAAAAGTTTCATTCGAAAACCTCAAACCATGAAGATTCTATGTGAATTCAAAGAACCTATTGCAATAAAACGGCAATTTCATATTTTAACCCCTATTACTTACCGACTTCGAAACACTACAGCACTAAAAAGTTAGAAATAATTTAAATAATTAGAAGTGGAAGTATTTATACATGTAGGTATTGTGGAAGTATAATTTGTAGTCGGTGCCCAGTTTCAAGACCAGCACAATATATTTTGGGCACCGGCTCCAAATTATACTTTGTAGAAGTATACCTACAAGTATAAATACTTCTACTTCTAATTATTTAACTTATTTCTAACTTTTTAGTGCTGCATTGTTTCGAAGTCGGTTTTTATTTTTTATTTAATTTCTCTTGTCATTAGTCATTTGCTCATTGACTGAGCTGTAGCACGGAAAAACGTCTGGAGAAATTTACGTAACTTATTTATTATCGTTACCCATTCCCCAGATTACCTTTATCGTTACTTTACCTTAGAAAGCTTTCGAAGGCCTGATTTCACAAGCCCAACTAAACTGAATTTGTAACTAACTAGGGGTTTGGGGGAGTTAAAAGGTTTGGGGGAGTTAAAACAAAGAGAGCGCCGTCGAATGATCTGCGATTTCTCGTATATTAAAAGTATGTGCCAATTGATAACTGTCTTGAGAACTAACTTACAGTTGACAGTTGGCGGTGAGCACTTTGGCATAAGAAACAACAACTAACCGACAAAAGTCAACAAAAAATAATATGAACAGTACGTTTACAATACGAGAAACCTTTCGGTTTCGTGTGTTCAGTTTCAATGGAAAACATAATCTATTTAAGCCAAGCCGTATTTCGGTTGCATTTATTTTTTTACCAAACCCACCGACCAAAATCACCTTTTGCAATTACACGACTGTTTTGGTTGGCGTGGCAACGTATAAAGATTAAATTTTAGGACCCGCTTTGCCAAATGGAGGCAAAGCACTGCAATACACTTCAAATCTTGCAGTGCCTTAAATAGCCTAATTGCCGATGTGTATTTTAATGGCGGCCATAATGTTTTTATAGCGTCACATTCCTGAAAAGATATCGGTCGCCTGATATGCTCTGCGTCCTTTTGTGTGGAGTTAACGATAACACAGATAACTTGACAATATCAATGTCATTGTCTTTGAGCAGAACGTTACTCTGACGCATCTTTATTTAGTTACGACAAACGAATGAACCCGTGTGAAAGGTCCGCGCCCAAAGAAACTTCTTCTTCTTTATGTGCCGTCTCCTATCGGAGGTTGGCAACCATTTTAATTCCTAATAGTAGTAGTAATTTCAAAATTGCGGTTAAACGAAGTGCAGATACACGTAGGCTGCCTGAGCTAACTTGCCAAGAGAAAAAATCATATCGTCTATTAAATACGTTTTTGCAGAAAAATTACGGCATCTCAAAAACGGGACAAGTGCGTGTTGGACTCGCCCACCGAGGGTTCCGTACAAATTTTGAGGTACTTACATATTATAAATAGATTACATTAGATTAGAACACTTTATTGTACACACCAGAAAACAAAATACATCAAAAGGCTTACCTGTCTAAGTTTTGTCTAAATAGTTCAGAAATCG
Organism: Yponomeuta evonymella; assembly: GCA_963969515.1. Taxonomy (NCBI): domain Eukaryota; kingdom Metazoa; phylum Arthropoda; class Insecta; order Lepidoptera; family Yponomeutidae; genus Yponomeuta; species Yponomeuta evonymella. Next base: position 15,868,801 of record OZ018349.1, read on the forward strand.
AGTCTCGCAGTTTTTTCCGAGCTTTTCCCGAACTTCCAAGACTGTTTTTGTATGATTTAACTACAAGTGTATGGTTTTCAGTTTTTCCCTATGCTTGTAGCTTAAGAGACATTACTTGCCAAATTTCATAGTTCTAGTTCAATGGAAAGAACCCTATAAATGTTGATTCCCTTGAGTGTCGAAATATACGTTTTTTGCGGCATAACCGGCCGTATCTTTTTTACGTTAACTTAGAAGTTTGGTTTTTTTCACAGCTTCAAGGGACTGTAGACCTATATGACCTATAAAACTTCAACTCGATATCTCCACGCGTTCCCGAGATAAAGGGTCTTGACAGACTGACGGACGGACGGACAACAACGTGATCCTATAACGGTTCCGTTTTTTTCCTTTTGAGATACGGAGCCCTAAAACGGCGGTTGATAGCGGAAATCTATTACAGTCCTCGGTTATTGACCCTAGGCTCTAGGCTGTATGTTCTTAAAATAGCTAGGTTTTATTACTGATATGTAGGTATGATGTTCGATTTTTACAAAAACGTATTTTAATAGAAGATATGATATTTTCAGTAGTGGCGCTTTTAGCTCCAGATAGCCCCTTAGGTCGTGCTATTTTGAGGTCGCATCGTAGCGTCCAGTGGAGCGTGAAACGCAAGAGATGGTAATTCGCTTCAATTGGAGCTTCCGATGGCAGGAACAAATTGAACTTATTTAGCATAATTTTATTAATTTCGTTCCACGTGAATGTTAATGTGTTCCACGTGACAGATTACGCAAGTTAGGTGTTTACTATAATGCGCTAATTTAATATGTCCTCCAAAACACCTTACTTCACTAATCAAGAAACCATTTCAAACCTCCGCTTTTGTCTAAAGTCGGAAGTTTATCACAAGTCATTTCGTCACCACTCCTAACTTTGAGCTTCCAATTGTCTGATAAAGAACCAAAAAGCAACTCTTCAAATTAAAATTCACGCCAAAAATCTAGTCAAAATCTAGTCTCATCGAAAAGTGATTTAATCAAAACAAAAGCAGTTCAACACAATCTACAGTGGTTCGAGTGCTGATTACTGAACAAAACTGCTGGAGCACCATTGCCGCTGCTGTCTCTAAGAGATCCAGTTTGAACTGAGAACGCGCTCAATGCACCCAACAATTTAAATGCCTCCAACGGCCACAGAGCAAGGCATGCTGTGCCTTACGCGCCACGAGAACTGTCCATGGGATCAGGCGCTCGAGTCCTCAGAGATCAGCTGGACGGGGCTCGAGTACGCCTGCCTGAAGATCTTGCACCTCTACTGCAAAGTCTTCGAGAGGGAAGATGTCCTGGATATGGTGATAAGGTAAGTCTACACATGCACCCAAGTGTTCATATGATGTTTTAAAGATTTAATGTAACTACACGATTTAATGTAACACATCGGAAATAAGGCTTTTCGCCAAAGAATCAAAGCGATTTCATTCTTTTTTTATAAGTATATGTTTTTTTTTTAATTATTTTATGATTTAGCCAGTTACCAAAGAACTTAGAGCCAATGGAGTACAAAGATTCTCGAGTAGAGATCGCGAACTGGAAAACGCAGCTTGCTGGATCGATTGCTGGCAGCTAGATGAGTTAGGTTTATCTCGAGCAGTGATTGATTGAAAGGAACTACGTACCGCAGTGAATAGGCAAGTACAGACTTTAAAGGTTGTTGTGACTTTCGCAATGCTGAGGGCCGTGTTCCATCTAACAAGGCCAAAGAAGAAAAATCTAAGTAGGCCGGAATCCTGAAAGACCCCGAAAGAAGTCTTTATACACTCCGATGCTATGACTAAACTGACTATGAAGTTCGGAGTGTGATCAACACTGCGCGCGGTACCGCGCGATACGTCTTTGCGAATGTCCGCTTTTCTGAAGTTATTGCAAGGATATTATGTTCTTGAGTTAATGCAATAGATATAGGTACGTTATTTAATCTCAAATCACAACACAACTTATTCTCCATTCTGTCATGAAATGTGTACCGGTATGAAAGTTAGTCCTTCTATTTTCTCTTGGACAGTAAAGTTCAAACTACGCAAACAACGGCTCAAAATGGCGCCGCCCGGTAGCAACGGATAAAAATATCACGCGTCCTTTTGGCGATTTTTAGATAACAAATCAAACCGTTTTCAAGCAGATGGAAAAAAGAGTTCCGCGGGGAACGTGTACGCGGTTTTCAACATGTTTTGGTACCGAACCCCCATTAACAGCTAAGGCTAGTAACGCATCAGAAAAAGTCTTCCAGTTAACCTTAATGGACAACCATTATCAGTACGATAAAAAGAACCCATCCGAAGTTAATGGATCCATTAATGTTCACCCTGCGAACGTTTTTATGCTAGTCCACTCGATGTTGACATGATGCAATGATGAGACCAAATTATTGGTTCCATGGTGTGGGTAATGAATGCAGGTTTAATTCAAATTTATTGTTGGTTGTCAAAATTCAGAGGTGCCAGAAATTTCTGAATTTCGGCTATTATTGACGATTGAAAATTTCGAAACTTTAGTAATGAAGATCGATCAATGAATCGAGCCAGATGGGATAAACTTGCGAGGGGCACGAGAAGCCACGGCAACCGAAGTCCGAGCTCCGTTCAGGCCGAAGCCGAAAGCAGAGACAATACAAGATCCCACAGATAAGTCCTTCTCAATTAAAACTAACGCAGGCCGAGCGCCCCTGGAGAGCGAAACTCGATTTTGTACTGTTACTCGGTGGTCGGCTCGCATAAGCGCGAAGCGCGTTTACCCCCTACTTTACTTCACATAATTATAATAGTTTTTACCAAAGGTTGTTTAAGAAAGCTTATCTTATTCTACTCATCATAACCAACATTTAGTATAGGAAGAACTCTGATATCGCGAACTAAATATCTCCTAATCAATACACTTGCTCCAGCCTTTTATGTAAGTATGAAACAGCTGATACTTTTTCGCCATTTCAGACTTGGTCGCACAATAAAAGTTGTTTTTATCGATGAATAGAATAACCCTCTTAAGTTCTACAGGATCATTATGAAACACCCCGAACGGGTACATAATAATTGACCTAGGTACTTCCTTGATTTATCGAATCTCGAATTAAATCATGACATTACGTTTGTACAAAATGGCCTCAGTCTGGGTGCATTTTCATGTTTGTGATGTCCTTGCCTGTTTACTACAGCACAGGGTATCCTAGTTTGGGGCCAGGACAAGTGATTGTGTTGTGTGGAAATTATCATTATTATTATTATTATTTCAATTAATAGTGGAGTCTACCACAATTATGTCGGTGTCGTGCCATTCCGAAGTGAAAAGTCTAACTTAATTTTACACCTTTAGATACAAAAATTTTATATTGTAGTGATTATGGCCAGTGATTGCTGAATAAAATAGTACCTCGAGGGTGTGGACTTTTCAAACCCTTTACTTACTTGTAGGAAATCCAATCCCGCAAACGCGGGATCCCGCACCTTTTTTGCGGGATCAGAAGTGCGGGATTACTCATGCGGGAGCCCGCACGTTTGCGGGATTGAAACAAATATATATTTAAGAAAAATGGACTCAGACGACGATCTGATTATTTATTAGACACCCCCGCACAGTTCATAATTAAGCGATTTAACAACTTTCCCATAGAACTCATGACTTTTATATAGAATTTGTATGAAAAATAATTTTGGTTTTTAACTTACAACTAAATAAGTTTTGAATTTCTATTTTGTGTCGTGTGAACCCTATATCGGAACGAAACGCGCGCGGTAAAGTGCCAAAGAAGGTAATCTATATATGAAACGTTAAATATAGAATTATATCGTTTCTTAAAAGAAGTTGATTATTTATGTGTCTTAAACATTATTATATTCAATTTATAATGTGAGTAATAGCTTTGCTTCATATTGAAAATAAGAATAAGATAATACTTCTTTATTTCTTTCTTTCAACTACGTAAAACAAAAATGATAATAAATAAAATCAATCCCGCAAATCCCGCGGGAAATTATACTTACTTGTGTAGAGACTTGAGAACGTCAAGCAAAATCGTAAACGTAACGCAAGCGGTTCTTCGAATTTTTTTATCGAACTTCAGCATCTAATACGTAGTAGGTAGTATGAGGTGCGATTCATATACAACCAACCTAGGTTTGTACAGACCATCTCAAATTGCTAAAATTGTAAAATAAAAACAAGTCCCGACTCGCCTTTATCTTGCAATTTGCCCTCACATTTTTAAGTTTTAGGCATTTTTCTAGAAATCAGTCCGGTAAATAAGACTATACCTACCGGAGACGGTATTGTACATATACATACATACATAAACTCACGCCTGTGTCTCAGAGGAGTCGGCAGAGACCAGGGACTTCCACTTGCCACCATCCTGACAGATCACTTTTGCCATTGTATGGATTGAAAATCGTTTATTTTTTATTTTGTTGTTTGTGCCTCATTGACGCCTTATATTATGGGTTACTGAATATAGCGAATGGCATCGAGTAAACGAGGCGAGGCATTACCTGCCATTAGTGTGGACAAGACAGGTTGCTGGCACGCCGGCTGTCTCGATTCCCTCATGGCAGTCATGGCTTATTATAGGTTCGCTCAAACTACTACACTAATACAATCACTGCTATTTTCACTACACACCTACAGACTACAGTCTGCCTATTCTGCACATTCTTACTTTCCGTTCATTGATGAAACGTAAAATAAATTAAGCGAGAATACTACTCAAACTTGTGCGGCCGGGGTCTCGTCATGTAAAAAGAACGCTGGCGGTCAAGCTGCGCGTGCGGCGATTTATCCACAGATTTTAAATCCGTCTATTTGGTGGTATGAGGTGCGGCGCGGGGCGGGCGGGTCACTCGCCGCATGCATTGGTTTGTCAGTAGACATGCGCAAATTGTATCTTAGCTATCCTATCATCGTATCTTTAAATCACTTAGATCATCTGCCTTATCTACTCTAACTCGTAACTATCTCCTCTTTTTGGTCATCTATCAAGATCGTGCGTAAATCACTAGATTATCTGTATCAGAGTTCTTTCTAGATACTCTAACTCGTTAGTTTCTCCTCTCATTAGTCAGATTGTACAACTCAGTATTTCCTCCTTATTAGTTATTACAAAATGTTACATTTTAGACAAATGTTGAAATTGATATCACACACTAGTCTATGGGCGGATGGTGGAAAAAAGTCCATTTTGGGTGATGTAACTTATCACCAATTCAAATATACAAATACAATAGTAGATTATGTACTAAGGGAATAAAACCATGTATTATGTCATGGGCGGCATATTGAACCCTGAGCGGAGCGAAGGACTCCGAGTTAACTCGCGAGCGCAGCGAGGGAGTTAAATTTTAACTCCTGAGCGAAGCGAGGGAGTTATGTAGAGTCCTGAGTGAAGCGAGGGGTTCATACCGCCCGAGACTAAGACATGTTTTATTCCAGAGGTGAATACTCTACTTTTCACACCATCTGGGAGACAATAAAAAGACAGGGCTGCATAAGTTGAAAATATGTATTAAAACCTGAAATTAAATATAAAGTCCACACTCTTTTACGGCTTAGCAACTTAAATTGAATATAACTTTTAAATTCGTATTTGCAATTCGCGCCTTTTTTTCTTTTTTTTGTTGGTGTTTCGCGCGGTCACAGGACACAGTATTTCAGAAAAAAAAGAAAAAAAAGAGGTGAGTTTCGAACAACAATTCGAATTTCGAATTGCAATGCGGGGCTTCTCCATAGTTTTCATGCGAATTTTGACATTCTAAATTCAAATCACTTTATTCCCTAGGGAAATTCTTCATTATTATTGCCCTCGAGAGACAAGGCCATGCTTTACGATGATATTTGACGGTACGTAATAAGGCATTGTCGAGCAGGAGGTGTGAAATAGTAGATTGTACAACAAGTGCATAAAATGCACCATTTTACTCGAGACGTTTATCCATCCGAGCGAGCTTGCGAGCGAGGATAGATATAAAGTCGAGTGTAAAATGGGTTTTATGGACGAGTTGTACACTCTACTTTTCACTTCGATTGCGAGGAAATGAAACAGCAACATGTAAATATAGTAAATGCTAATTTAATTAAAATTGAAAGTTACATTAGAGCAATGAGAAATATTTAAAGTAATCGTTTTTTCTGGCATATTTAATGTTGTATTAGATTGTATTTGTGATGCGATATTTGGCATATTGTCAACTTCAGGTTCTTTTGAAGGAACGGGATTACCATTTAAGCTCTGTTCAAATGGTAAGTTAGCACTAGATGGGCCTGGTTCATTTGGGACTATGTCGATTCCTTCGGTAATCAAGTCGGTAATTTTAGCTTTTTGTTCTATGGATTCCTCAATATAGCCCTCTGCCACTTGGTCAGACTTCCAGCCGCCATGTCGCTTTAATGTTGTGAGATTTGCTCCAGAATCGGCTAACAGCGTAGCTGAAGTTCGTCGAAAGCAATGGCCTGTGTACTTTTCAGGGTTTTCTAATTTGAGAAAGGCTGCTATCTCCTTTGGCATTGCAGCGAATTTATTGCGTCCTATGGGTTGCCGTGTACATTTCCCGTTTTGATAATTAAGGAAAAACCGTTTCGTTGCCACATTTTCTGGACGTAGGGCTTGATACTTTCTAACTATATTTAAGTATTCGCCTTTGACGACGAATGTTCTTTCTTTATTTGTTTTTGTGTCAGGTAAGTTTATAGCCTGCAACTGAGTGTCCGTTTTCACGTCATCCACAGTAATGTTGATAAGTTCTATACCTCGACATGCACCACTGATTCCATATATGAGCGCCACCTACAATTAAAATAGTAATCATTATTACAACGTTGCACACTAATATAAGTACTAGGTAATGAATTATTGTACAATATTAAATTGCTGTTTAACAATGTAGAGTTTTACGTACTTTTGCAGCCAAATATCTTACATCCGGAGCGGTCTTTAAGAATGTTTCGATTTGATTCGCATTGAAAACCCTGGATTTTACACTTTTGTGCCCAGTGGAAAGCCTTTTCAGGTAACATGTGAGCTTCACGTAGGTTTTTATATGCACGTCGTTTTTCATCTGCAGCGTAGTCTTGAGCATAGAATACACACTCCATAGTGTAGACGGCTTAAACTTCTTAGATAATTCGTTGAAATACGTTAAGAAAACACTCTCTGAGAAACTATTCACTTGTTTTTCCGCCCTCCAACGCATGAAATTTTCATAAGCGGTAAGATAAATTCGCTTAGATTTCGACGGCAATATCTGTTCAACGACGTTTTCCGCGTGCCGCTCCATTAAAGTGTTAGGAGTGAGTGTTATTTCCTCTTCGCTTGACGACATTATTTATCGTTAATCAAAAAACAATTTTAAGTTGTAACACAAATATTACAATGAAAAAAATAATTATGGTTCCCGCCAATTAACTTTTTTTTCTTTTTTTTTTCTGTAGGGACGTGACACCTGACTTAAGGTCGTTACATACTGCTCAGTTATAAAAACATTTTCTTTTTATAACTATGATAAGTTGTTGTTATGGCTTAAATACTATACTGATCTACTAAATTGAAAAATAAACAAATATAAAAAATAATAAATGAGACGAAATACAAATTATAAGTTTATTTCATGAAGTTTTATTGTGTACTTTGGCTGTTGGTATCTTTGCCTTGGTCTTAGAATACGAACGAAACGAAATAAAATAAAGAGGTTGTTGTATGAAGTTAAAGATGTTCGTGTGGCTGTTGCAGCGATTGCCTTGGTCTTCGACGAAGATTTTACTTTATGCTCTAGAGCATAAAAAGCGACTTTATGTCGCCTACGCACGACATAAAGACGAACTTTTAGAGCATGAGAAGTGAAAAATTCTTTATTCGTTTTCCACTACATCTTAGTCTACGTACATTGACGGTATCTACTTGTAAGTATAATAATACCTGTAGCAGTAGACACCGGTCCCCCACATCTAGAATGGTGTTGCAAAATAGTGGAGGAAAACAATACAATTTTACAGCAAATAACCTTAATATAATTAATGAAGTTATCTTTTAGCAAAGATTTACTACAAACTAGAAACTGTTATAGGGATTATAGATGTGTGACTATTAAATGTGTATGAGTGAAAGTGTGTGTGTGTGAGAGTGTGTGTGTGTTTATGTGTGTGTGTGTGTGTGTGTGTGTGATTGTGTGTGTGTGTGTGTGTTTGTGTGTGTGTGTGTGTGTGTGTGTGTGTGTGTGTCTGTGTGTGTGTACATACGTGAATGTTCTCCAACCAGCCCTACGACCAGAGTCTTGGGTTCGGGATTAGCCACTGGAAAGAGGGTGAGTGAATGAGTGGTGAGATGTGCATGAATGGGTGAAGCTGGTTGAGTGTGAGTCGTACCTATACTGGGGATATTACAAAGTTAAGATTATTTATTCTTTTTTACCACTAGTAGGGCTTCAGTTTCTTCATAATTTAGTGTCTTAAACCAAGTAGTGATAAGATTTTTAGATTCAAAACGGGTCGTTGGGTAAATTTCCAATATTTTATTTATATGTTTATACAAATAGCAAGACTGTTTAACATATTGCCGGCTAGCAAACTCTGTTTTGGTAAGAGGTACAAAGGTAAGAGAAAGTGGTCCTTGCGCCTTTTTTCAAATATATTTGGTACATATACTAACTGTTTATGTTGTCTTAGTGCAGCTTTGAGAATATATATCTGTCTTACAGTTAAGAGTTCGTATGTTGAGTATAGTAGGTTAGTAGGAAATATTCGTGGCTTGAAGAACATAACCTTAAGTAACAGTCTTTGAGCTCTTTCAACTTCTTCTTCTTCTATTTTTCAAGTAGTAAATCAATAAATAGACGCCTTTAGGAACTCAAACCTACTTTTATGATATTTTTTTGATTGTATATTGGTTTTAGGCTTACTTTTAGTGAGACCATTATGCTTCAACGTATTTTGTTGAAAAAAATGCGCTGTATATCGACGTAAATTAGACAAAGTAGGTATACTAAGTATATACGCTTTTCTTTTTATGGTAGTTTAAAATATGCAATATGGAGTACATAATTTTAGAATTTATTGCCACTCGTCTGCCGCGACACAGATCTGTGTCCAACTTAGTATGGGCCACCTATACGTTCCATTCCGCGAGGGCAGTTCAGGAGTTAATTATTATTTTCATATTTTTTTTGCAACTCTTGTTTTTTCTTGCGTTTTCTGCTCTTCTTTGAATCACAAGTACCTTGCGGCAAGCTCCGCAGGTTAGTGATGTACTTATATTACATTATTTAAGGAACCCTTGCCATGATTTTGATGCAAGTTTCAGCTGCGGCTAGCTGCGCTTTTTGTTTTTAGGCCTGTTTAACTTGCGCGAGGAAAAAATCGACGAAAATTCAATTACTTCTTAAGTCATACTATAAAACAATTATAAGAGTTAGGAACCATTTTTAAGTATGTTTCCTAGTATTGATTTACTCCTGACTATTGTTAAGAGTCATAACAACGTAATTAGTAAAGTAATTGCAACTATGGCCTCGTTAGCTGATTACCATAAATCTAAAAACTTAATTATTTATTATTGTTAGGTAATTTGTGGGTGATTATTCATAAAGGTATAAAAATGGGTACATTAAGGTTTTTATAACTTACTTTTATCCATTCGAGAGAGAAGCATCTTTTCTGTGATGGCATATTTTAGAATATCTTACGCGGAATTAGCCGATATTATGTAATCTCAATATTGATCAGCGTCTCGATGTTTTGAAGAGCAAGTATGCAAATCTAACTGAGAAACTGCAAGAAAAAGTTGAAAAGGAGCTCAAACCTTTTTACCAAGACTTAATAGAAAGTGGCAGTCTGTTTCCCGGAAAATAGATCGTTTTTTCGCCACTTATGATGACTGGTTGTCAAATATTTTTACTGTTCCGGAGAGTGATATGGAGCCAATAAAAGAAACAGATGTACCAGGACCTTCAAAGCGTGCCCGTAGTGGATGACCAGAGAAATCTTTTAAAGAATGCTGTGAACGCACTAAAAGAAACAGGGTGAAGAGTATGTGCGAAAGTTTACCAGAGGAAATGATTATTCAAGCTGCTATTCGCAAAGAGATTCATCCGGAAACATTTCGTTTACCCCTGATAAGGCATTAGCATTGACCCTCGACGCTGATCTCTCCAGACATCAGTACGAAACTATCAGAAAAGCTGTCAAAGACATAGGCTGTGATATATTACTTCGTACTCAAAAGTACAATCTGCGAAAAAGGAATGTTATCCAACCGAAGATGATATCACTGAAAGCTACGCTTGTGTGAAGTTACAAGAATTACTAGATCACACAAAGAGAAGGATTTTCCAAACTAAAACTGAAGAAGAATTGGCAAACCTAACAGAAGATATAGTCTTAATTTCCAAATGGGGCTGCGATGTATCTTCTGGCCGTAGCGAGTACAAGCAGAAGTTCAACGAGGAAGAAGCTGATTATACAGAGTCTAATATGTTTCTGACTTCAATGGTGCCCCTTCGCCTCTCTGCAAAAGACAACGAGTCCGCAATTTACTGGCAAAACAAAAAGCCGTCATCAACGAGATACTGCAGGCCTATTCAATTTCAATTCCTAAAAGAAACAACAGATGCCACAAACAACCAAGTTTCTAGAATGGAATCTGAAATTGCCAACCTGACAGAAACGATAATGAACATTGGAGGCACGACATACAAAGTTAGACACGAGCTTTTGTTTACTATGATTGATCAGAAAATCGCACAAACTGTTACAAATACAGCATCCAATACAGTTTGTTTCATTAGCCAAGCGAAGCTCACCGAAATTAATAAGATCGATGAAGTACGCAGTAAAACAGTAATAGCCTTGAAAGTTGGACTGTCTCCTCTTCATGCACGAATGAAGTTCATGGAGTGCATTTTACATATCGAATACAGAATGTAATTCAAATGTTGGAGAACTAATGCAACAACTAAGACACAAAAAGAAGCTGAAAAGAAGAGAATCCAGGCAGAGTTCTTTACACGTCTTGGCCTCAAAGTGGACTATGTCAAACAAGGCATGAGCACCACAAATGACGGAAACACCGCAAGGAGGTTTTTTAATAATCCGTCAATTACTGCGGAAATTACAGGAGTGCTTCGCAATGATACTGCAACTTCTAAATTCCGGAGCAGCTATTGATGCCACGAAATTCGGCAACTAGTGCAGTGATACTGCTAAATTATACATTGAGCTTTATAACTGGTATCACATGCCAAACACTGTTCATAAAGTCCTGTTACATGGCAGTCAAATAATATCTGCTGCTATGCTGCCAATCGGAATGTTAACGGAAGAAGCACAAGAAGCTCGGAACAAGGATTACAGGCGGTGCAGATTGAACCATTCTCGAAAATGTTGCAGAGAGTCAATGAATGAAGATGTGTTACATATGCTTCTGGCCTCTTTAGACTTATTCATCAGAGCAACATGCGTGCTGATATCCCAAAAAGAGCATACATATATATATATATATATATATATATATATACACACGCTCTTTTTGGGATATCAGCACGCATGTTGTTGTTTGTTCTGTTACAATTGAAATAAATAGCTTTTAATCATTTATGATCTGAAATTCTTTGTTTTTCCCCATAAAATCCTTTCTTCAATTAAAATCAAGTTTACTGAAGTTTAATACATCAGTATTTACGTTATAAAATACACTTATTTCAAGGATTTATAAAGTATGATGAAACCTAATTTATTGAATATGATGAAACGATTACTGAATTGTCAAGGTAATCAGACATATTTTTTTATTTGTTTGATGCATTATTATTTTTGGTATACATGTCAAAGTCCAAGTTCCAAGTCGGTTTTCTTGTAATATTACCCAAAAATCAATATTAAGGAATAATAATACGATTTGAATGACTTCTCACTCGACAAGAGTTGCCTGACCAGACAAGCTCTCACGTACACCCCCTTGGGCAACCGAAAGAGGAGCCGGCCAAAGATCACCTGGAAAAGATCTATAGCCCAAGAGGCCAAGTCGATCGACACTAGGTGGCCTGAATTGGAAGCTGCCGCGAACGACCGTCAGAAGGTCTGTCCGGAAATCTGTGGTTGAGACCCCTAGGAGTTAATGGACCGAAGAAGAAGAAGTTTTGATAGAGAAAAATGTTCTTGGTAAGAATTTATGGTTTTTGTTATCATATTTTAGGGTTCCGTACCCGAAGGGTGCCAAATGGCACTCTATTACTAAGATTTCACTGTCCGTCTGTCTGTCTGTCTGTCCGTTTGTCTGTCTTTCACCAGGGTGTATCTCATGAACCGTGATAGCTAGGCAGTTGAAATTTTCACAGATGATGTATTTTTATTGCCGCTATAGCAATAAATACAAAAAACATAATAAAATAAATATTTAGGGTGGCTCCCATACAACAAACGTAATTTTCTTGCCGTTTTTTGCTCAATATTACTAACGGCAAAAGGTAGATGCTTGAAATATTCACAGCATATTTGGGGCTCCCATACAACAAATGTGATATTTTGTCGTTTTTTCCCGATCTTTGTGTCTAATGTTGTATAGATAATGGTACGGAACCCTTCGTGCGCAAGTCCGACTCGCGCTTGGCAGATTTTTTCTATCAAATAGGTGTAGAGAAAAGAATTCACCTATTTTCGCAAAAAAAATATAAACTTCTTATCATTCTCTTAATGATTTATCATAAGGATGTGTTAATGCACCTTGTTGGTGACCCTAACATTTTTAAAATTGTCCTCAGCACGGGTTAGTGCAACAAAAAGAATATATGACCCTAAATAATTAAATAAAATATATAAAATATTTATCTACTGATGTCGACTCTATTAAGTACTACGTAAGTATGGTGAAGCTAGATTTTGTACAATCTATCTAATCGGTACCAAAATACTCCAGACTTATTTGTTGCGTATAGATTCTGCGATTAAACAAATGTACAAAAATAATTTGTGTTAACATAAATCTCCAATGAAGACGTAATCACGTCATGTGAGAATTTATAGTTTTGCTGTGCTTTATTACTTAAATTAAACCTTTTCACTTCTGTTAATGTAATCGCTTACTTATTTGACATGGAGTAGTAGAGTTATTATAGATATTATTTTTGTAAGTGACGTTTTGTTTATCTCCGTTATAAAAAGCGAATGAAATCTGATGAACCCTTTAAAATTTTGACGTGTAATGGATTTGACCTCGTAGAGTCAGTTTTTCTTTCCACCTTCAAAGCTGTCGCCAAGAATATACGTACACCTATTTTTAACCGACTTCAAAAAAGGAGGAGTTTATATAGCCTTATATTTGCGATCAGCAACTTTGAAACGTACCAAACATATTTGTTACAAAAAAACCGCCCAAGTACGAGTTAACACATCAAAACCGTTTCCAAAACACTTTAAAGTTTCGCTGAGTAGGGAGCGAGGGGCTTGTTGTAACAGGGGTAAGTAGTAACAGGCCCTTTTCACTAGGATCTTAAACGCTATTAACGTATTTCTTTGACTCGATTTAACCTATAAACCGCGCCGCATCATGTTGCCATAGCCAATGTCCCGCCGGCCGGCGCAGTGAGCGGAAGTGTGCACGTGCTTCATTTTTGCCAGGTAATATAAAATTGTACTGTCGTAAAATTTCGGTTTGCGTATTTAATATCGACTAATTTCAAATTTTCTATATCTTATTTCCATTCAAATTTATCTATCTCTGATAGTGTGTAACAGTTTTTATGATTGCTAAATTGTTTAAATAGTTATCTTGATAAATGTTGAAAATCATACCATAGGGTTAGTTGTAACAAAATCCCGGGGCTTGTTGTAACGTGTTACAAAGAGTATGAAAGATTATTTCAAAGATTGGATAGAGTGTATCATTTGTAAGGTGTGGGCACATGTAGGATGTGTTACAGGAGACATTATATCTTTTATTTGTATTAAAAAATTGTAACTCAGATGAAGACTGAATTTAATTATAATGAAACCCACCAAATGTTGATTCTTACGTAAGTATAATACTTTGTTAGATAGCTATTAAGAAGAGATAATTACGAGCATACCTTAAATAATTTAATTACTTACTGTGATTTAAAAGTGCCATGATGATTATAAGTAGTGTTTAACTAAATAAAACTGTTAATTACTTAATTTTTAAGTGTTGATTACTAAAAAAATGTATTTGAGTTGATTTTTGATAAGAATTACGTAATACTTACTTTAGAAAGATGTCAATTTAAAAAAAGAAAAACAAAGAATAAATGATTAGAGGTATTATTGTCGTTTTTTTTTGTCGTTACTACTTGCCCCGGTAGATGTTACAACTTGCCACAAGCACGAGATAAGTTGTAACACCGCACTTCTTTTAGAAAATAATTGATTGTAAAATAATGACCAATAGTTATGGTATTATTTTTACTTGATTTGGTAGAGGAAGAGTTACAGTATTCATCCATCTTTATTTAGTAGAAATTTAATCAATAGATTTCAAGATATATTAGTTTTAATGAAAACTGTTACAACAAGCCCCTCGCTCCCTACCTATATTGTAAATTTCTAATAAATTAAAAGTTTACTGAACAGAACGAAGTGGCGTGCCTTGGGGAAAGCCTATGTCCAGCAGTGGACAAATATTGATCGATTGAAAAAGTTTACGAAGTTGTTCTTTCCAATTTATTGTACCTACCTATTAAATTGACACTGAGATTGGAGGCGGAGATTTTGCAGCCCTTTCAATAAAATTTAAGAAGAGTGTGTTATGTAAAATCGACAGTCGAAATTACATTTTGATTACAAAATCACGCGTAACGTAAGCAAGTAAAGCGCACGCATGTAAAGATTGATTGAGATGCTGTTATCATGCGTGTTGACCGTACTTAAAGCCAAGCAAGAAGTCATTCTTAAAGCTCTTTACGTAGAGATCGCTTCCGCTGAATTAAATCACATTCACTCATTGGTCCAACCGTTTATTTAACTTTTGACAGCTCGATTAGTGACGTTTTACGCAGAGCCGATTCGATTATTTATGATAATCGATTTTAATTATGTTGAAGTTTCAGTCGATTGATTACATTGATATTTTATTTTTATATTTTTTATACTTTGTTTTAAAAACTACATATTTTGGTGTCGATTTTTAATATTAGGTAAATGCTTTTGTAATAAGATGGGTTAATATATTTTACAGAAAAATCAACTAGAATAGTCTTAGCTACGTAATCTACTCGTTATAATACCGTAGCAAAACATGTATCACTATTTTGAAAAAAAAGGTGTCCATGAAGTGTCACCTATGGTTTCCTGTCAAATAAACAAGAAACTTCATGGGAGTGCATCTGTCAAAAGTTAAATAAACGGTTGGATCGATTATATTTACATGTTCCGTTTTGCTAATGCCTAAAGCCGAACTTGCTATTCAGCTAACTGATGACTTAATTTTGTTTACAAAATCCGAGGCCAATTACTAGTGTTCATGACCCGCCATCGGCGGCTCCTCCACACGAATTGTTAATCACTGACGGCATGAAACTTCCATTTCCCACGTCCAATGAAAACATACATAAATCTATTCTTGATTTACAATGTCATTTATTCCACCCAACGTTAGACTGTCGACCGTTTAATGCTGTGGAACGAGCTTTATAAATAAACCCAAGAGATTTATTAATTTGCGTCTCGAGCGGTCGCCAGAGGATAAATTATTAATCCACTGGGTGCTTCCAGTCATTCAATAGTCTGTCTTGGAGCCTCGCCCAAATATCTAAGGAGATCTCCGGAAAGACCTTTCCCAAGATCGTATAAGAAAATACCTATAAATATTTTAGCATGCTAAAAAATTCAGGGTCAAATACAGGGCTAAACTGCGCACTTCCTGAAACTGAATTAGAATTCTCAAATTGATATTTTTCAAAACATCTGGACTTACATTCGTCTATTTCCATTATACGTGGTATTCAACACGTAAGATCATCATCATCAGCCCACCAAGGGGAAAAGGTTTATAGATTGCTAGGTATAAACCTTTTCCTATAAATGCCATCTCCCCCGGTTCCTTGCCATCCACATCCACGAACTTTCCGCATAACACATAAGATACATACTCGTACAATATAATTTCATCTACCAACGCCCACTAGAAAGCAATTAGGTACCTACCTAAAATTAAAAACAATTAAGAAAAATGCAAAATAAAAAAAAATCCAACAAAGTTGTAGGATAACTTACGTGTGACGTGTCACGAGATTTGCGCATTTTATTGGCAACCCTGTACAGTTTTTAAAGTATGTAGGTAATTATTTAGAGCGCCCGCCGGGAATAACGCCACTATACGCAAAACCCAATTCTCTACGGTAAATCGTGGCTGAAAATATATTTTATGACGAAGCCATAAGGTCATACGACAAATAGTGTGACAGAGCAATGACGACCGTCCTTGGACCGAAAAATCGTCCAGAAACAGTTGAGACTAAACCTAAGGGTAGGGTAATAAGTATTTTTTATTTACTCGCGATGCTCTTACACATAAAACGTGTCCTAAAATTCAATGATAACCTGACGGTTCACCTGCTCATGACTACTCTTGTAAGAATAAGGAAAAAAACACAAATTTTTTTGAAGAACAAAAAAAATTTAGTCCTTCGAAAATGTACACCTTACGATATTTTTAACTACTTACCATGACCAAATTTTGCTACATCAAATGGGTTTAATCGCGATTATTTATTAAGTAAACTTAATTACTTATGAATAAATAACTACATTTTAATTGCTTTTAGCAATAAGGCCGCCAATTGTACTGTGTATTTTTAAAATTTTTATGTCATGTGCCCTAAAGAATAAAGAATATTCTTATCTTATCTTATCGTACATACAATAAGTGGGCACCAGATGGGAAAAAAAAAGCTCAATTTTTTTTGAAGTTACAAAAAAAATTTAATCCTTCGAAAATGTACAGCCCTTATAATATTTTTAACTACGATAACCACATTTCGTTAAACTTTTCTAATTTTGTCTAACACTGCTATTTGCCACAACCCTTAAAAATCACAGAATGCCTGCAGTTATTATTACACAAAAGCCGAACATAATTTTTGTTTTCTTAAAATGTTTTACCAACAGTCCACTTTGACTCATCGTGTTGTTAGGCCGGTCCAACTTCGTGAAAGAGGCCAATCGTCGATTCCAGCTCGGCTGGGCAGCATTCGGGAAACTTAGAAAAGTCTTTTCATCTAATATACCTCAATCGCTCAAGACAAAATTATGCAACCAGTGTGTGCTACCAGTGATGACTTATGGCACTGAAACGTGGTCTCTCACTATGGGCCTCATAAGAAAGCTCAAGGTCACGCAACAAGCTATGGAACGGGCTATGCACGGAATTTCTCTACGAGATCAAATCAGAAATTATGAGATCCGTAGACGAATGAAAGTCGTCGACATAGCCCAGCGGATTAGTAAGTTGAATGAAGTGGCAGTGGGTGGGGCACATAGCACGCAGAACTGATGGCCGATGGGGCCGAAAAGTTCTCGACCAGCCACAAGGTGGACAGATGACTTCATCCAAGTGGCAGGAAGACGCTGGATGCAGGCCGCTTCCAACCGGTCTTTTTGGAAATCCATGGAAGAGGCCTAAGTCCAGCAGTGGACTTCTTGTGGCTGAATGATGATGATGATGACGTTTACCTAATAAATAATACCTATTTGATGTACAATCTACCTACTTACTCTCCTCATCTTTCAGTGCTATCCATCTTAAGGTTGCCTGGAGGAAATCGCTTTTAGCGATAAGATCGCCAATTATACGACAAAACTTAGATATGTAAGGCTTTCACTGTATTTTTTTCTGGTATGTACAATAAAGAGTTTTAATCTAATCCAATCATGTGTCATAAATCTAATAGAATCTAATCTAACTCGGGTTACTAATGATTCTCTCATCATAGCTGAACAAAACCAAGTGTTGGCCGCTGCATGGAATTAAGACTCGCATTCAAATTACTCTCGCTGTTAAACTGTGAGTGGATGCCACACTCGCAATTAGAGTCACTTTACGACTGGGAAGGACGCGCTGTTTAACTTGTACCTATCTTATTTTAAACTAAGTTTAGTTCAGCGCACTGGAAATTGGAAGAATACATTACAAGACACAGGATTATTGAGGGAACGTCGAACTAATGTAGTGGAACATTCCTCAATAATTCTGTGTCTTGTGATAGCTAGACAGTTGAATGTTAAATAGTCACTGATGATGTACATATTTCTGTTGCCGATATAACAGCAAATACTAAAAAAGAATAAAATAAATATTTAAAGGGGCCTCCCATACGACAAACTTTTTTTTTCCATTTTTTGCTTGATAACGGCAACAGATAGACGCTGGAAATATTCAAATGTTGTATACATAATGGTACGGAACCCTTCGCGCGCGTGTTCGACTCGCACTTGGCCGGTTTTTTTTAATCTGGAGAAAGGCACAATAATTTGGTACCGAAATAATAGAACTTTTGCAAGTTATTTTCGCATGAGAAAGTTCCCAGCTCTATCGGTAGAAAATTCTCACAATAGATCTTACAAAACTGTAACATTTTCGAAAGCCTATGTGACCCTAGTTCATTAACCCAGAGATGAGTCTTAACTCACACACACGAGTGTCGCCATCGCGACACAGCAACAATGTCTCATACTAGCATGTGTCACGCCAACATGCCCTTCACACTAATTCATGCATACATATCTTTTGTGGTGAATATACATAGTACGTTCTCCTTTAATACGTTTAGATCATGGTCCTCAATGTAGGCCATATGGACCAACAGGTAGGGTAGCCATCTTTAAAATCTGGCATCCAGAACGACACAGCGTGACAAGCCCGGATTTTGGGGGGTCATGACCGGGGTCCTAACCTAGAAAATCCGTGCTTGTCACGCTGTGTCGTTCTGGATGCCACATTTTAAACATGTCCGGACATGTGAACATTTTTTTTAAGTCAGTACGACTTAAAAACTTTAAACCCGCACTACAAAATTAAACCCCCGCCCGGACGGTCACCGACGCCTTCAAGTTTAGAACAATCCAAGGAAACGACAGATGGCTAGCCTGTCCCCAGAGGTCTATCCAGAAGGGGCTCGATGAAAGCAGAACAAAAATTGGGGGCCACGATGTATAGGTACGCGGCACTTCCACAAATGTAGCCATTTTAACAGAGATCACAGTAGAAATTTAATACTATACGATACGGAATAAGACTAATGTTTGACTAGTTTGACTAATTAATATTGTTTTTGTTGCACTAATTCGTGCTGAGGACAATTTTAAAAACCTTTAACCGGGTTCAAGTCCCGGCATGGGTGGAATTTTTAGCCTCTAAACAGGTTTTTAGTTTGACTAATGAATGTCAAATAAAAATTTGGCATTTTGTCTGGACGTCCCTTCTGTTGAGGAAGGCGCGCTGGTAGTCCTATTTTGATACAAGCAATATGCATTGCATAGTTCTCCGTTTCACACATAATCCCCAAATGTACCCATCCCGAATATCATCTTCCCATTTGTCATGAGATTACGGTACCTATAGTAGTGAAACTATCCTAATTTCGAAACGACCGAAAACCATAACCATCAAATCGAAACTACTTTGCCAGCAGATATGGACTCAAAAGTTCAGCTACATACGGACAGACACACGAGCTACTTTTATCTAAAAATAGTGTGTTCTGTGCCCCGGTAGTGGCACGGTCAGGGCGAACTGAAGGTCGCGAGGTCTTGGCCAAGGAATGGTATAGAAAGCCCAGTGTCCTACATTTGTCAGCATATCTTTATCTATCTATCTGCAGGGTGTGCAAATAAATACTGAATAATAATATATAATAATAATAAATAATAAATAACAAATAGAACATGATTCCTACAATGTTCTACGTTATTCTACATTCTACGTTATTCATACAATGTTGCTGGGAGATCAATTATTCTTCTGGCTTATTAAAATATTAAAAACTAGCTTTCGCGGCAAAATTCTTACCGCCGCATAATCAATAAATGTTCCGTTCTCGACGTTCCGTACAAAATGTGTGAGAAAATTAATTTTCTCCATAATCTTTTTCTTTAATTTTTTCCCATTTTCAGGGTTCCGTAGTCGCCAAGGAACCCTTATAGTTTCGCCATGTCCGTCCGTCTGTCTGTCCATCTGTCTGCCCGTCTGGTCGTCTGGCTTATTAAAATATTAAAAACTAGCTTTCGCGGCAAAATTCTTACCGCCGCATAATCAATAAATGTTCCGTTCTCGACGTTCCGTACAAAATGTGTGAGAAAATTAATTTTCTCCATAATCTTTTTCTTTAATTTTTTCCAATTTTTAGGGTTCCGTAGTCGCCAAGGAACCCTTATAGTTTTGCCATGTCCGTCCGTCTGTCTGTCCATCTGTCTGCCCGTCTGGTCGTCTGTCTATCCGCGGCCTAGCTCAGAGAAGATTAGTGCGAAAAACTTGAAATTTGGCATAGACTTACATATTAATCACGCAGACAAAGTGGTAGAATAAAATCTTGAAAAAAAATTTTAAGGGTACCCTAATATAGAGATGAGAATTTTTTTTTTGATGTAGCAAATTTTTGTAACAGGTATTCGGGGCGCGGAGAAATCTGATAAATCAAATATCATAAAAATCGGTCCAGCCGTTCTTGAGTTATAAATTGTGCAATTAACTCTACCTTGATTTTAAACATACACAAAGTATAGACACACATAATGCGAAAAATGATTGACGAAATGAAGAAAATTATATTGAATTAACCTTTTATTTACAGCACACACGTTTTAACCAAGACTACGAAATAAAATTACATTCGTGGACATTCTGTGTCTACTTGGTGTATCGGGAACCCATTTGCCGAGAGTGGATTGAAAATGATACCACCGCGATATGGGGCAGTAAAGTGACGTAGAACTTGAGTGTCCGCACGTTTTACGGGGCCAGCTATGATGGGTTTTAGCCCTTGGCTCCCGAGTTGGGTAACGTGTTTGAATATCATCATGAGTTCGAACGTCCGTTGTGGATGGCACAGCGATGTGTCTTAAAAAACTTATTATTGAAATACCGCAAAACCTGCAAGCCGCTGCTTATTCGATACAGAAAAAACTTATTTTGTATCGAATAAGCAAAAGTTTAAAATTGACAATTTCGGTTTTGATGCAATCTTGAAACTTGACGTGGTCAATTTGTACGAAATATAAAAAAGTATTACAAATTTAAACTTTTTTTTCGTCAACATCATTATCAGTTCCTGTTATCCCTCATTCGGAATATAGGGCTCTCAAAACAGATTTCCATAGCAGCCGATTCCGCGCCTTTATTTATTATTTTATTTTATTTATTGGGCCTAAAATCCTTTTGTATGACCTGTTATTTTTAGGCTTACTCTGTAACTTACTTAATAAGAAGCGAATAAATGAGTAAAGTATTATTATTATTATTAATCAAAATGAACACCAATACATTCATAATCCTTACCAATATTATAAACACGAAAGTTTGTATGCATGGATGGGTGTTTGTAACGCTTTCACGCAAAAACGGCTGAACGGATCCGGATGAAATTTTGCACAGAGATAGATTATAGTCTGGATTAGCACATAGGCTATTTTTTATCCCGGAAAATACACATAAAAATTACCACGCGAACGAAGTCGCGGGCAACAGCTAGTACAACATAAAACTAAATATAAGCTAAGTGTTATCTCACTTACAGGCAGCCACAACATGCACCGTTAGCATTGTGTTGATTGAGGGACTTAGCCCGATTTGCACCACTTCCTAAATGTCACTTTTGTCGCCATTTATGTCGACTTTTGCATGAAGAATTTTAGTTAAATGCTGTTTAAGCCCCATTTAAGAAAGTGTTGCAAGTCGGCCTTATTATTATTATTTTAATTCTTTATTGCACTAATTATGTTGTAAGTGTAGAAGGGCGTGCTTAATGCAAGAAGCATTCTCTTCCAGCAAACCTTTGGTATTGAAGAAAAAGATGGCCTTAATGTCTAAATTAATATAGTTAACAGTGGTTATATTGTCTTTCTTAATTTAAATAATTATGATAGATAGATAGATAGATAAAAACATTTATTTAACGGCACAGTACTCAAAACATTACATAAACAATTATAAGCACATGAAACAAAGAAAAATGCACAAAGAAACATTAAAACGTAACGGAAAAAGTATACAATTGAAATTGCTTCGCATATTTGACTGCACATTGTGTGCACAGTATTCAGTTACATTACGGGTGAGTATGAAACAAAAATACGAAGGTTGACTTGCTTGACAAGACTTAGTAAAAAAAAATCACGAGCCAAAGTTCCCATAATGACCGCAGACCTCCGATAGGAGATGGCACTTAAAGAAGCAGAAGATCTGCTTTAACATTCTATAATTAAAAAAATTGGTCTATATTTCAGAGGGAGGTCAAGATACATCTTTTAAACTTGGCACAGTAGTCTGAGAATATGTGAATGTTGTGAGACTGGGCTAGAGCGTTATGTTGCGATGAGAGCCTTTGCATAGTACAAAAATTACCAAGATTACTTTTGATGGAGTTCTTGCAAATTATGTGTATTTAGAACGACGGGATAGTGTTCAATTCGAGCTCAATACTCAATACTTTAATGCAGCCATAAGTTTGGTAGGATCTTAAATAACAGATAAGTAATGTGTATCATTATGGACCCTGTCGGGCACAGCAAAAGCCTTATAAATAAATTCATCGAATAATCTTATAACTAAAGTGGCAGCTCCTCTATATTTGTCCCGGTGTACTAGTGGCTTCCTACCCGGTTGACCTGTCTTTCTCGTTTCAGTGGGGCACCATTTCAGAGCAATTTTGGATGGGAGGACCTCCTCATTGTACGCCCAATCCAACGCCACTTTCGCATCTTTATTTCCATAAATGTTTACTTTGAGGTTTAAATTTCCTACTCTGGTTTAAACGTCTAACACTTTGCAATTAAGGAGGCGACATAAACAACTCTGACACTTAGTAGTTATATTTTTTTTTGCACTAACCCGTGCTGAGGACAATTTTTTAAAACCTATTTAGAGGCTAGAAATTCCACCCATGCCAGCGTATAATAAGCGTATTGTATTACGTTATGGTCACTTATGATAGTGCAAGTTCCGGCATGACACGCGCGCTACATATTCAGTGACTTCAGGCATCAGGTATTGTGATGAGTGTGCTGTGCTGATGATGTGATAACCGTGCGTATAATCTACGCCACCAACAGAAACTCCGCTATATGCGTTGCTCCGTCCATTCACGGGCAGTCGTAAAAAATCAAACGGATATCAGTGTTTCCGTTAGGTCAGGAATAAAGTCAGAGTTATGTAGTCACTACTTATGCATGAAGCTGGATTATTGTACCATGTTTCTGCTTCTGATTACGGACATACCATTTCTTTTACAAACGGTAAAAATTTAAGTAACTTAAATAACTGTCAAGTGCTAGTCAAATTCGCGGTGCGCTAATCTGAAGGTTTCGAAAAGATAAAAGATAAGATAACAACATTGTTTATTGTAGACTAGAGCACATGACATAAAAATTAGTGAAAAATAAATTTATGAAACAAATATTTGTGATAGAAAAATATGTTTTCTTTTTTACGATATCATTCGAGGAGTTCTACTCATACTTCGTTGGTTTTTATTATTTATCGTCATACTACAGGTTTTTATTATATACCGTCGTCTGTTCCTGGTGTTGAATAAAGAATATTCTATTTATCAACTTCAGGGACTGCATTATAATCACACCAAGTTTTATACAAGACTTGTATGTATAGCAGTCTCCGCTATAAAGCAAAAACAAATGAAAATCACGTTTCGTTTTACTCAAGCAGTAAAGTGGTACATAACGTTTTTTAAAGGAAACCGAAACGTTTCTTCTGTTATATTCATAATGTTATATCCAGTAAAGTGATTAAGGAGCTCTGCAAAAATATTTCTCGTTTATTTACAAACAAGCCAGGTATTCGCGTAACGTGTACGCATTGTAAGCAGTAAGGTTAGGTTCTTTTAGTCAGATTCAATCAATCATGAAGAGCCAGGGCGTAAAATGTGTTCAGTATTATTAACAGTGGCTACTTAAAGTTCTGTGAAGTATACTCCGAGACAAGGTGAAGTATACTCCGAGACAAGGTGAAGTGTACTCCGAGACAAGGAGCATGTTACAAAATCCGATGGTGTTAGAGTGTCCGGGGTGGAGTCGGGTAGCTGAGAAAAGTGAGGAACATGAGTAAGTTGAGTCTCAAGGGGGCGTATATGGGGAGAGATATACTTACATTTGCAGCTATGTAAGTTAAATCAACACTCAGGCTCTTGACTTGAAAGGAAGACAGTACTTATTAAATGCATCTCGTCTTGGAAAAGATTGACGAAATAATATCGAGCGAATGTGAGGGCGTGAGTGAAATGAAAGAGGTTTGTCATGATCATGGCAAGCGACAAACCCTGCTCTCTGCCTACCCCTGCGGGATGCAGGCGTTAGTTTGTGTGATAAAATGTATAATGTAAATGTAATGTTAAAGGTTTTTCCCTCCCTCCTGAAGTGATGATTAGGGCGCATTTGACAAGCGCTTCACCTCTGAGATCGCTCTAGGGAGTAACACTAGCGCAACCGATGAAAAAAAAAATCAGGTCTTTTTTCTATATATTGATTTAACAGTTTCACTTACTTTTATTAGCGTCGGGAAAGCTGACTTTACAATCTCTTAATCTCTGTAATGTTTAGGACCCATGGCTGTGACCCTGAGGCAAAACGTAAGACTAGATAGCATTAACGCCAAAAACGGCTGTTTATGGCATAAATGCTATCTATGTAGTTCCCAGGTTCGTGATCCTAGGTTCTTTGTTGTGGATCCTAAAAATCACTACAGACACTTTTAGCCATAATATACGATGTGTAAAAGAAGATATAATTTTTTTTTTCATTGTTGGCGCCAGTTAGCCCACTGGTGCGCCTTAAGTGCCCATTTTAAGATGTCCTAAACAAAGCAACAACTGACAGCGCATTCAACACCGATCTCAGAGCTAGCAGCGCCAGGAACAATAATGCTTACGCACACATGTTGACACCACTTCACGCTCGTTTCTTTCATGTAAATCCACAGACTATATGTGTGTATAAATCGAACAAATTTCATTACCCATCACCCTCCAATCCTGTCTCCAAGCACTTGCATAAGGAAATGAGTATTCTCACTTGTGAATACCAATTTCCTTACATTGTAACGCAAATTGGACAAACAACTTGCTATACTGCTCCGTGGAAGGTGATTCTCGTGCATGATCGTCGCATCGCGTCGCTAGGGATTGTGCCGATTGTGCGGTGCGGATAGGTCGCATTGTGCGGTGGTGAGTTGACAGACAGACACGACCGAAGATTGTCGCTACATATTAGCATTTCAATAAGCCGAGTTTAGCGGCCACGGGGCGCGGACTCTGAGTCAGGGAAATTTATAAAGTCGGATGCAGAAAGTAACTCTGTAGAAAACATATACCTAACTTGTTAGGTTTTCGTCACTGACATATCTGTCCCAATAAATGTAGAGCTATGACTGGTGTCCATATTTTGCACACAGAAATGATAGTTTGCGCAAAGATAGTTTACTCATGTCGTATTAAAAAATGTTTATTTCCTAGGAAATAAGCTTAGCAGTACTTGGCCCAATACATAAAAGTAGAAGATGGCTGTATGAAATTAAATTAAAACGTTTTGTTTTTAATCTTTGATTTGAAACGCCGAAGTCTATTTCATCATGAACGTGACGTCATTAAATTGTAAAGATTCGAATCGCCATTGTATACGCTACGTGTTTGTTTACAAACTATATGACATCATAACAGAAGTAGGTATTCTTAGAGCGTCATACATAACTGACACGTTTTATTAAAAGATAAATATTTTTTATGAATAGAACAAATTATTAACTACTTAAGATCTATTTAAAAAAAAGGCCAGTGCGTGTAGGGCCACGCGCATTGCTTTTTTACCGGTGTTTTTCTTTTATGTTTATTATGTACATTTGTGAAGTTATAGTAGCAATACCACTCGCTAACGGTGAAGGAAAACATCGTGAGGAAACCTGGGTGGCTGAGCTATTCACATACCTCAGCGTTGAAATCTTGAAATCCGTGGTGGGCACGCGTGGTGATTAAGCCCATACTCTCTCTCTAGGCCTGTGCCCTACAGTGGGACGTATATAGGCTGCTTATGATTTCGCAAACGGAAAAAAAAAATTTAAAAAAAAAAATGGTTTTTCTACTCTCACAATATTTTTAAACGAGCAATGATACCTTCCCCATGCTATGGTGTACGCGAGCAAAAAGTTGCATGCCTAATTTAGGTGTAAGGACAGTACCAAAAAAAAATTTTTTTTAAGATTTTATCCTACCGTTTTGTCGGCGTGATATCTATGCCAAATTTCAGCTTTCTAGAACTGGTCGCCTCTGTGCTAAGCCGCCGACTAACAGACAGACGGACGGACTAGCGAAACCATAAGTGTTCCTTATTGACTACGGAACCCTAAAAAGGGCCCCATAATGTATTTTTCTGGGGCAGTACCTATGTGTTTCTGTATTTCTTTTACTCAGGACAATGCAAAAAATACATGTCTCGTCGTGTGTATTATGTGGTGCCGAAAATCGGCCAAAATCTTTTAAATCCAGCCCTGTCAGTCCGGGCATCGACAGTCATCGTCATCGTGATCGGCGATCCAAAGCATGGAGTTGTGGAGGTACATTGTACTGTACATCCAACATGTACTGTATTGTACGTCGCATCTTATTATTAGGGATAAGTGCGCCGTTTCTTTGTCAAGCTCATTATGATACTTACGTTGAAACTGGTCCTTGCCTTTTGTTTCGCTTATTTTGTATAGAGTTGGCTTACAACCAGTGTTGCCAACCCTAGAATTCTAACTGTTTTACAGGTTTTAGTATTGGCATACAGGCCTACGAACTCTACAGTTTTTTAGGCATCAGTCACGATGCTGGCGTCATCTACTTTATTTGCTACTAATATTTACAAATTGAATGTGAGATAGTACCTATCTAATATGTATCATAAGCTACTATCTCATTGCTATGTACATTGTATGTACCTTTATTGTCATAATAAAGGGCTATTTTTAAGGCAAGCTTCCTCAAAAATCACTAGGGACATTTCCTTAAGGGCTGGATTAATATAGCAATACTAGTTTTGAGATACATATACTAATTTTACTTGACGTCGAATTGTATCTTTGGTACTTTACATGCAGTAAAATTATTTCTACTTTTGACATTTAATTTGATTAGGACTTTGATGATTACATGTATTTTGTTGTTTTCTATTCCTTCCCCATAATCATTTAAATATTACAAAGTAAGAAAAACATGTAGATTTACTGTTTTTTAATTTGATTTTTACAGTTTTTAGGGTAAACCTTACAAAAAAAAAACGGAACCCTTATAAGATCACTCGTGCGTCTGTCTGTCTGTCCGTCCGTCTGTCACAGCCAATCTGCTCCGAATCTACTGGACCAAATCAGATCAAATTTGGTAGGATGATGTAATCCTATGACCCAAACCCAGATGTGCAAAGTAAATAATTTTTTTTTTAATAAGGGTCACTATCGGGGAACCGATAAGGAAATTAAAAAATAAGGTTTGCAAACCTTTCTGTGTCATATATAATTCACTTACGGAAAATAGTTCACTAAAACACCACCAGACAGCGCTAGTAGCAGTTAACTCGCGTCTTGAATAAAAACATTTGACTTTGGCATTGTACGGTACCCTCTACACGCGAGTTCAACTCGCACTTGGCCGGTTTTTTTTAAGCATATCTACGGTTTCACTGTATGATGGGGTTGGCAACACTGCTTTCAACTCAATGTTCTAAGCATTTTTCAACCGATGACATAAGTGTTGATTCTTTGAGTCTGTTGTCAATCAATTTAGCTAATGGTTTCTTAATGTTACTGTGTGGTGAGCTAAGTATTCTTTACTAACTTTATTGCTCTAACGACGTAGCACGATGTTCATTATATCATTATGCCCTCTTGATACGTAAACTGAGCTTGAGATATATTTTCGCTACAGATTTAATTCAAACTCTCATTTACTTACTTATGATTTTGAACAATTTTAATGAAAACAGACTTACATTTTGATCGTTCTGGCATTAGTTTGCATTGATATTGTTTCCCAATTGCTTTACCGGTCAAGATTCAACATCACGATATTAAAAGTATTCAATAAAATAGTGTCATGATATCTTTAATATCGGAAGTGTCGTTGTCACTATTCAATGGTAACCGGTCGTTAGGTTGGGATCACTGCGAAAAATATGGTGACTGGTGAGGGGCATCGATTAGTTTGGAAGGTGAGACGCGCGAGCTGAATCACTTTTACTGCATTCTTGGTGGAGGAAACATATCTTCACACTTAAGGTACTTAAAAGTATTTAAGCATTTACGAGTAATCAATTAATTAATTAAAACGAAACTTTTAAAACGACTTGTAACCCACGGCCGTTCTCCTGTACAGTCGACAGCACATCAACTACACTTTTGTTGCAACCAACTCTGCAACAAAAACGGATGACCTGCAAGTCTGTCGACTGTACGTCCAAGCTACGGCCATGGAAATGTATGAACTAGGTATCGTATCATTACCGTTATCGTCAAGTGGGAAACCGTCCAATGGCTGTCCCATGATTTGGAACCACAAAGGCAGTCTCTCTCTCTCTCTCTTGTTGGGTTCTGCTGTGTTTGTTTAGATTTTTTATTTCTTCTATTTCTTAAGTCTGGGGGCCGCCGCACATTTGTACAAATGGCCTCAGTCTGGGTGTATTTCCACGTTTGTGATGTCCTTGTCTGGATAATAATCTATGGGATAATAAAATTACGGACCCATTTTTCTTATTCCGTACCTTTTTAACCGTAGTTTTCGGTTGAGAAAATTTGATTCAAAAATTAATAATTTTGTAAATAACTTTTCTTTACCAAAAATTGCTTATAGCAAAACAAAAATGTATTCATAACAACCGTAACTTCATTATCTATCAAACCCTCAGACCACATTTATCACAAGTGCCCACGTATCAGTGGTGTAACTAGTATAGGGTGGCAGCGCTGGCAAAATGCCACGGGCCCCCGACCTGAGGGGCCCCCCGAACTATGAGGCCGTGAGCTCAGAAGTAAGTTAACATTTTTAACAACAATTTGTGTTAATTATAATGTTTATACATGAGTACTTCAAATCAATTAAAGTTGGGCCATATATACTACAAGTAAAGACCATATATATATTTTTTATTTTTACTGGGAGGGCCACATCCAATGAATTTGCCACGGACCTCACATGGCACAGTTACGCCACTGCAACGTATACTTACTAATTTTATTACAATCACAAAATATGTCCTTGCCTGGGTACCATAGCACAGGGTATCCGAGTTTGGGACCAGGTCAAGTGATGTATTGTGTGGAAGTTATTATTATTATGTTATATTGTACGAGCGAGACAGCCAGCATGCTCAACGTAACAACACCCTTAGTGCTTCCCCATTCCCTTACCTTGTTACCTTCGCAGGAAGACGTGCAAGTCGTGCGGCTGCGAGCGGCTGCAGCACGCCGTGTACCACGAGGAGCTGGGCAGCGTGCGCGACCGGCTCGGGCTGCGCGACGCCGCGCGCCCCGGCAGCCACCACGCCTACGACTGGGCGCCGCCCGGACTCACGGCCAAGCAGGTCAGCCTGGCTTTTTAGGGAAAACTTTTTACTCCGTAAAAAAATTCGACGTTTGATAAAATATTTGAATCGTGTGATTTTAAAACAACACAAGTCACATGTGTTGTTAAAATAACACTTGTCCATTTCTTTTGTATTAAATTATTTACACCTACCTATTGATTTACATTAGAAAAAAAAATTGTAGTTCATTCATACAGAAGTTAACATAATATGCTAAAATATTGCTGTTGTAGATATTAGTATTTGAATAATAGTAGTTTATGTGACTGTCACATAATGAGGGTTATTAAAACACGAGCGAGATTTTAAAAAACGAGCCTTGGCGAGTTTTTTAATAGCATTCACGAGTGTTTTAATACCACGTCATGTGCAGTCTCATAAACTACTTTATCGACACTCATAATGAAATTTTTGAAACAAAATGGCGCAATTTCGACAAAAGTATCTTGACATTCAATCGTCTGCACTCAGTTTTGCGCGCGCAATTTTAGGTATTTTTAGTTGCACTTTTGGTACCACGAAAATGAAATTAGGTTTTTTATAGAGTCAACTTTTGACATTAAAAAAAAAAACTTAAGTTTTGTTCCGTGATCACAGCAACACTTTAAAAAAAAATAACTGTAACATAAACTGAAAAATCTGACCTTTAATGTAACTTTATATTACACTTTTTTTTATTATTTTCTTTAAAGTTATGTATTGTTTAAAGCCTGTCAATATGTGTTTACCTTTGAATTCTTAATTTGAAGATTATGATATGAGTGTAGATAAAACAGTTTTTTCTATATCCTGACAAGTTGTAATGAAAGGACATGTGTTGTTTTAAAATCACACGATTCATTTTTGAACACATTAACACTTTTTCCCGTTAAGGGGCTGTAGCTAACACTAGCGCCACCAAGGGAAAAAAATAATATCTTTTTATACACGTCGTTTTGCAAAAAACGGCCGTAGTATCCGGTTCAAATGCTGTCAGGGTAGGTACGGCCTTTCGGGATAGAGCGGCATATGACGTCAAATGATGCTTCGTGAATCTCTTCAATCAATGATTGGGATATGTTTTTTCCATTGGTTTTCACTCATCATTTCTTCGCTTAATAAACATATTTTTTTAAGACATTAACACGTTCTCCCGTTAAGTAATGATCCATGCTCTATTTTTTCATAAGTAATTTTTTTGAGAAACCTCGAAAACTGGTTCAGATTTAACTTATCGTCGTGGTTCACTGTTAAGCGGGTAAATCACTGTTAAGTAACACTAGCGCCACCGAGGAAAAAAATCATATCTTTTTTTTACAGACCAAATTTCCAAAAAGTGACAGTACAATCTCTCAATCATGTTATTAGTGATTTTTAGGACCCATTGCCCTGAACCTAAGGTAGAAAAACCTAGGACTAGACAGCATTATCGCCAGAAACGGCCGTTTTTGGCAAAAATGCTATGTTGTCCCAGGTTCGTAATCCTAGGTTCGTTGTCGTGGGACCTAAAAATCACTAATAACATGATTGAGAGATTGTACACTTTTTGCAAATTTGATCTGTAAGAAAAGATATGTTTTTTTTTCTCGGTGGCGCCAGTGTTACTCCTTTGAGCCCCTTAACATGATTGAGAGATTGTACAGACACTTTTTGCAAATATAATCTGTAAAAGAAGTGATTTTTTTCGTTGGTAGCTCTAGTTAGTCCTCTGGATCCCCTCAAGTTGGTAAAATGTGGAGATAAAAAAAAAACAAAGATGAGTCAAAAAATATTTTTCGTCGAAATTAACCATAAAATATTGTGCTGAACGTGCATATAGCTTTAGCACAATTCTCACGATTTCCAGAGTCCCCGGACATACATGACATAATTGTAAACTCACGCCTGTATCCCGGAGGGGCTGGCAGAAAATGAGGCTTGATGCTCATGCTTGACATGATCTTGATAAACCTTTTCGCTTCATCGACTTTAATTAGTCGCTGTGTGCACATCATCATCAGCCATTTGACGCCCACTACAGGACATAGGCCTCCCTTTAACCATGAGGAGTTTTGCTATAATCGCCACGCTTGGCAGGCGGGTTGGCCATTGCAGTATGTGGTTGGAATCTCAAGAAGACGCTGCTGCCCGCCTCCTAGTAATTTATTTCTTCAGTCGCTTTCTACGACATCCAAGGAAGGAATAGGAGTGACGCTATTCTTAATCCGGCGCCACACGGCTGGTATTTACTATCGCCATTGAATTTAAATTCAATGCTATCGCCCAATCAACGTTCACGTCATCACGCATGGCGCACAGAATGAAGTTACAAGAAGCTGTGTGCACACTTGCCGGTTATGGGTACTATTTCACCTTACGGTTCGTTTATACCTACATCCCCTATTTGGTTGACGGCCCCGAAGTGTCTAATAATTCACCTAAATGCCTCAAATTTCTCCTTCAGAGAACTCCAACTAGCAACTTAAATTGACATTATTTTGACTTTTCCAGACTGAACTCTACTGGTCATCACTAGGTGAGCGCGCGCCGACCATAAGTGGCGCCACTGGAGCTGCCGCGTGGCGCGCTTGGAGAACCAGAGCTTTGGCCTCTCAGCTCCCCAGGCAGGACCTGTCACTGAGCCATTGTCAGCACGTGGACGAGGCGCATCGCAAGCAGTACGAGGA